>CM037834.1:8204681-8872181 GCA_021234535.1 Stichopus chloronotus
AAATAAAACGGTATACGCTTCAACTGAGTCGGAATGTTTTTCAGTGTGCACTAATATAGAGACGATTTGCAATGACGTTTTATTAACAGCGTGATTACGCAAAAAATATACACATTGAATCACAACGCAATGATGGATTTACACGTACCTTTATGGCCAAACTGATAAATATAGATTACTATTATTTACTCAACGGTCCTGTAAAAATCATCCAGAAAAAAAAAAAAAACTGAATGCAACCTCAGGATTTGTGCTTTGGGAAAGAAAGTCAATTTACAGCTTCAACTTACATTTTTGCCTACAACTATTCTTGATACGGAGAAAGGCACATACTACACATACAGCTTTGCTTTTTACTGTCAGTGTCACACTCTCAAGGGAATACTTACATGCTGTCGTCTCCAAAAGGACAGTTCGAATGGCGTGTGGAGGTTTCCGTAGCAAACTATAGGCCCAGTCATTTATGGTCATTAATCGCGGATTTGCGTGTTTCATATTGTCAATTCTGACGTAGGTCCGTGGTATCTGATCTGAATAATTCCTTGGAAACTGCTTTATCTTGCTTATTATTTAAATATTAAAAAGGGTCATTCGTTATCGGAGGTAGTAAAACATAAATACTGGGATGACAAAAAAAAAGAAGATAAAGAAAAAGGGCGTTAGACAAAAAAAAAAGGGGAGGCAGGAAAAGAACTGTAATTCAAAGTGGCTTTCTCATACATATATAATATATACCGGCCGAAAGCTAAGGGACATTTTGTGACATTTTTCTTTCCTTTTCTTTTTTTTAAACTGCTAATTTGAATTCTCTGCGTACAACAATTGTAGGTCTGGATTGTACTGAAGGACGCTGCGGGACAGTTCCTATCCATAGTTCTCTTTATTTTGAAGGGGTAGTGGTGGTGGGGGGGGGGGGGTTGTAGGGAAGCACCAAAGTTATTAAATACCGTCCGGGGGGGGAACTGTCATTGCCATCAATGCCTATATCTATTGTCTTAAAAAAAGACGAATATCTCACTCTGACACTTTGCCACTCCCCCACCCTCCGTAGCCGGCCTTGCTCCTCTGCAGCTGAAGTAATGAAGACAATGCCAATTCTCAATCTCCCGTTGACGTGATTGGCCGTAACACTACGTATATTGAATATGCTTGTTTACCCTAAGTAATGGTTTATTTTTCCATATCGTTAACAACACTCCATGCACGTATTGTTCAACAAGTAGAATTACCCGATGACTTGAACGAATCTGGAAAACAATGGGCATTAAAAATTTGTCTGAATAGAAGGGAAGAAGCTACCAAGCACCTTCTCATAAAAAAGGGGTAAAAAATATCTTAAAGGAGAAGGCAAGTCAGGACTTTTGACAATGTTAAATGAGAGACTAACATATGGTGAACACCATTACCAAATTTCAGTTAAATACGTTGCTGACTTTCCAAGATATTGCAATTTGAATATTCTTAGAAAATTATCAGGAAGCTGCCATTTTGAAATTGCGATGACATCACCAGACCACATGTGATTGAAAAGTTTTTGTTTTTCTTTATATTTCATTGTCAATAAATTTTAACCATCATGCATAGATTCAAGTCATAGTATTAATGATTTGATTATTGCATGAAACACCTCAGTAATTCAACACAAAATGTGTACAAGTGTGTTTCGGATTGATAGAAATAATATGTAAAGAATATAAAGAAATACATTAAAATTTTTGCTATCAGTGGTTATGTGACATCATTATTCGACTTACTCAAGTTGCTTTACATTCAACTTAGGCAAAAATGGCAGCACCCTTCTCTGAATTTCAAAAGTGTGTAACTTGGATAGGAAACAATATTTCTGAATGAAACTTTGGGAAGATGTTTGTCAAACACTTCTGCTTCATTTTGATGAACATATTCCCAGGGTTTTCTTCTCCTTTAATGGTACTAGTATGTCCAGAAACGAACCTTTCAAGACGACGGCATCTTCAAAGATGAGGTTGAAACTAGTGCACCTATTTGCTCGAGAAAAGTATTAAGCGCGCAAGGAATGGGCAATTGTTATTTGTTAATATCATACCAGACGCCGCAAAAATTGACCATACACTTTACCAGGCCAGACGTTTTTGCTTGTCCTTAAAAAAAAAATGTTTTACCTTTTTTTTTCGTTCAAGCTGACCGTGCACTTCTTCGCTGATGTTTTTAGTTACACACAGAAAGTGCATGTACAATACATGAAATTCTTTATAATAAATCCAACACCAGAAATCTTATAGAGCAACTACATGCATCTTTAAACGATAATGTATATGACATTCCTGTTGAGTTTACATGAACGGATTGAGTTTGTATATATGAAGTTCTGTTAATAACAAACATTTTTCTGTTAGATTTTCATCCATAAATCAACTTCCTTGCTTCCGTCTTCGTAGATTTTATAAATTTTCTTGACCACTATTGCGGATCCATGAGTGCAGATAATTCATTTTCATTGCTAGCTTTAAGGTAATCCATCTCACAATCTTGGGTTGCCAAATTTCAGCCTCTGCCGTAAAAGATTAACGATAGTGATTTCCTCTGAAAGCCTAAAAGTGGGACAGCAGAGAAGATGTAAACTGTATAATGTACTTTTAAACACAAACGCAAAATCAGTGTCTTCTAGATAAGCCTAACCTTCAACTATATACATTACACAGTTCATTCAACATATGGTGATCATTAAACGTTGACAGATACATAAATATAAAACAGTGTAAATATACTGCGAAGCTGATATTATCAGAAGGACTAGTTTCTTTTTCTTTCCTTTTATTTGTTGTTTTAAAGATTTAGCGTATAGTGGAATTATCATCGTAAAAATCCATCGATTAATATTTATCGATCGATACATTTAATATGATTTTTGTGTCCTTGTTGATAATATTATTAACAGATGGAGCAGCCGATCTGCTTTAAACATTTTGTTAATATTAATTTTAATGTATTTATGATTTATATTTTTGATTTTTATGCTTCTATGTGTCGCTAGAAACAGGAAAGAAAGTTTTCGTCTTGTACCGATGAATTCCCAATATATTTTCCACCTCTTCATCGTGTTCGTTTTTTTTTTACAGCTGTACATTAATGACAATGATAAATAGTAAGCCCCGCAGCAGAGATGTGGTGATGAACACACATACTTGTCATTTCGGGTATTACATAAATGAGTCTTTTATCTGCAAATTAATCTTTTGCGTGCCGCATGTCAGAATATAATCCGATTCAAAAATAGAAATATATTAAGAAGTGTCTGTTTGTATGGTGAGATTATTACATCTCTTAAGTTCTTGCATATAGCAGGTATTCTGCACGTACGTACAAAATGGCAAACATAACCCAACCGCCAAAAGTTTGGCAACGACGACCCACTGAAATCGATCAGAGATTGGTTAAATTGAAGACTCAAGACTCAGAAAATTGTCTTAAATTCACTCTGAGCAGCTGAGTAACATTCGGTTTTATGACAAAAGTGTTGATTTCAGTAAGAGATACTTCCAGTGACGTCATTCTTTGGGGCTATGTGGGGAAACTAAAGTCATCGCTGTTGCATCCTACTTCACATTGATCGAGGGAAAGTCTCCTATGTAATTTTTGGTCTTTATTAATGCATTATACTAATTACATGAATAAAAATAAATCTCAAAGCATAGAAAAGGAACATCAACCTTTAATCGGAAGGGATATTTGTGTCACATTAAATGACGTCACAATTTACGTCACCAATGAGAACGGATGTAACATTTTGCAATCAAAATCGAGAAACCACAAATGTTTCACATACGTTCTGACATTTACTAATTAGAGAGGAAATTGGGTTTCCTAGAGCCTTAACAAAATACATAAATTTACTTGAAAAACTTAGTGGACATCTAGATAATGTAAATTATAAATTTCTAAGAAAATGAACCTAGTCTCCTATACAAACATAAAAGTAACCTTTTCATTAAATAGAATGAAATCTACTTATTGAGCAGGATAGTAAGTAGACTGAGGAGACGTTTTTATCTTTTTTTTTGTCATAAGTTGAGGACGTTCATTATCTCCCCCCCCCCCCATCACCACCACCACGAGACGTATGTAAGGGTCAAATTGAGCATTGGTGGTTGCGACGGTAACAGCCATTATAGAAATTGTAAGTTACTGGAAAGTAGGTTACTCATTACTGGTATTCACGGGATGTTTTCGGGTTTTTGAACCTTTTTTTTTAACCTTATTTTTTTTCTAGTGGACTAAGAGCATCTAACGTAGTGGCCTCCGACTGTTAAGTCTCGTCAAGTCTTGGTGACACCCTAATGGAAGAAGGTTCAGCTTAACACAGTCTACAAACTGTTGGGTATGTCTGCATCTTGCTAAATTGTTGGGTAGAAATATACCCAACTTGTTTACTAAGTACCCTTTCCTGGGTAACAATTATTCCATCTATGGTTTTCTTTTCTTTCTTTTTTTCTTACCAATTTGACTTTTTTTACCCAACATTTTAGCACTAGCCCGCACAAGGGAAGTGTGTTGCTCATGCATCAGCTCTTCATTCGTAATACCAATGAATGTTGCAAGCCATGCATTGTATAGCCATTATAGAAATTGTTGTAATGTACTGGACATTATGTTTCTCGCCCCCAGTAATGATAGGATGTTTTCGTTTCGCGTATACGTACGTTAAAAAAGCGTTACATATACCAACACCTGCTGGGAAGGATAGAGGAGTTAACCAACTTGGGTAAAGGTTTATCAGAGTTTTTCGTAGGGGTTTTCGTGTAATATGGATGGAGTCAGTTGATCTGAACTTTATCTTCAGGTCAAAATGACGGTATACGTATTTTTTTTTTGGCAATTTTACGCGACTGAGATTCCGCAGAACACGATAAATGTCCTGCCAGAAATAGTGTTTCCATTCACCTACACTTATCTTATACTATGGAAGCAAGACAAGCAAAGGTAAGAAACCAACGTGGGATGCACCCCTTACTAATACCAGGGAGGTGTGATCTAAATTACACCTCCCTGCTAATACAAGCTTACAGAGCGTACTACACTGTAGTTCTGTTATTGTTATACAATGGACTAAGTCGTACCAAGGTGCTGTTACAATAGTTCAGTGATACTCAGGTTGAATGTAACAAGTCACTGTAACCGGGTACCAAGACTCAATATTACGAGCGAACCAAGTTACATAAAATCAAACCAATTAAGAACATAGTATGAGCGCACCAATCGACTGTGACCATAGTACCATCAGGATATTTCGAGACAACAGACAATGTTCTGTAACGATTGCATATCAAAATGTTGTATACAGAGAGTATTGAGTCACTCTATAAGCAGCGTACAGGATGGTGTTATAAGTATATCACCCACCACGAAGCTGTTTGCTTAATCGAAATGTTGAAGTTACTGCCAGTGGATGTCATGCAGTGCGGATTATGTTGTAAGCGTCCCAACTTGTAGCAGAGAATGTGAAGGTAATGTTAGAATTTTCCCATTTTCCCATCATGTTTAAAGACAAAAACTCATCACCCCAGACAGTTTCAATTCTCCCAACCACCTACCTCTAGTCCCTCCCTCAGCCTGTCTTAAATTCCTCCACATGTGTAATCAAAACAATGGATCCCTGTGTACGCTGTGTAATACGAGCTGCTCTGCATCTTTCGAATTTGCTGTCAATCTAAGAGTACTGTAACTTAGAACCAGTTGAGAATTTTGCTTTCCGGGAAGTAAAAATATAGCTTAGGGTGATGCAATACAGCCTTTAAATCACGATCTAGAGAGTGTTTTAGGAGCGAATCATTGAACAGGTATACCACAAGGTTCTGGGACGTTTGTGTAACCTGAATATTGTTCGAATCCCATTAATTTATTTCAATTTTATTATTACAAACAGTTGCAGTTGTATGTGTTTTATGTTAGATGGTAAGACCTAAAGTTTTGTACAATACAAGTTTCGTTTAAAGTCACAATCTGAACAATCAGAAAAAGGCTACTATAAACGAGCAAAGAATGCCTACTGCTGGACAAAAGGTCCTCAATAAAACATTAATTTTTTTTAGTAATTCCTGTGAATCATTTTCGAAGAACCCTCAGGGCTCCTCTTACAGGACAATCTAAGAACCCTTTTTTTCTAAGAGTGTGAGTGTAAATAAATTTTGCATTTTGTCTTACTGCAACTCTCCAGGTAATACTTAAAACAACCACCGGTATTCATCAGTAATAACAAAAAAATAGCCTAATGATAAACATATTACGTATCACACATGTTTTATGCGATGCACCTATTAAAACTCTTAAAACCACAATGGTAATGACAAACGTCGGATTCTATGTGCTAACTTCATTCATGTAAAAGATCGAGCTGAAATTTTTTTCTTAACCTTTCCTGTCATTCGTAATTCCATAAATTCCGTTTCTACTATAACAGAAATGTAACAAAGACAAAATCTGGCAAATAAAATACAAAATAAAATCTGTTACCGGCAAAATATTTATCCAGATATATGTACAAAATAAGGATACTGGCAACAGTGTGTGGCGTTAAAGAAGATTAAAAATACTTGAAATACTGTTGGTAATTACTTACGCTTTTCGTTATATTTCCTCAAATCTTACAGTGTTGTCTTCAGGTAAAACTCCCTCGCATCCTTTTTTCGTCACATGCACTATCTAAAATTACACTTGATAGAGGAAAATCATTCGTTCGCATGGGGAATCTTCAAACTCATAAACATCTTTAGTAAGTGCTGGAATCGCACGGAGATGTTTCGATGCAATTTTTTTATTTGCCGGTTTAAAGGGATCAGGAGGGGTATGTGTATGTACCCTACACATTTACACAAAGCCGTTTATTTGATGTGACGTGTATAAATTGTGCAATACACACGGGTGTTCGCGGTTGCATTGAAACTATATGATTGTATAGGCCCACAGATAAATGAAATAATTGTTAGGTATAACGGCCGTGACAAACACACGCTTGGATTTTGTCTGCTACTGTACCCTTTTTTTTAAAGTAATATCACAGGTAACAAAGTGGTGAAGACTTTCAAATGTTGTAGCTTTGCGTGTACGTATACGAAGGTGTGTATGGTTTATGGCACATGGGGCTGTACATGGCACTTAACTACTGAATTATTCATGGTGACACCTTTCTTTAACGAGTGTTTGAAGGCGTAATTGACAACCTGGTGTGGGCGATATTTATCTAACTGTTTCAAGTACATTCATCACTTAAAGATCCTTGTCTTGTAACCGCCTACTGAGGTAAATTATTTTATTTTAGGTATACATTTCCCTTTTTGCGGCTAAGGTACATTTTTTGTCGCATTAAATTTACTTCTTTTTGCAATGGAGTATCCTGCCTTTCATGTCAAGAGCAACAGGGTTTGACAGTTTATACTTCCTCCAAGTATGTGACTGTAAGTTCGTCATATTGTACAGCAGGTGGGGAAATTGGTAAAATGAAATAAAATGGAAATGAAATGACATGTAATGGTTCTATATGATTCTTTGACGTGTAAGGGTTGCACAATTGATCTACGACGTGTATAAAGGTTGTAAATGGTTCTGTAACGGAATGAACCATTTGTTCGTGGACTAAAAAAGACAACGAAAAAAAAAACATAAACAGAAGTAAACGAGTTGAAAAAAAGGCAGGTGTCCTCAATTTCAAGCAAACTGATCAATTACCTTGATCACTTTGTAACTATTATAGGCTTACTTAAAACAAAGACATTCACATCAAACATAGTCATTCGAAATGTCTTCTGATCTTTTTTAACAAGCCTGCGATGAGCGCTAAGCATCACCAAAAATATAAAGAAAGTTTTATGATACTGAGAACAAAAAAGTAAAGAGAACAGAGGCAGACTCTGATATTCAAACCACGTATACCCTTTAACTGAAATTTCTGTAGCATTGTGCACAAAACAGCGCTTCTATTATACTACAAGTTGTAACATGACAACTCAAAAAACTTGTTTTCGAGATTCCCTGAAGAAATGTAATGGGGGCCTTTAATTGTGGGGACAATACTAGAAAGCGTTACACGTGGCCCAATGCGAAAAGTTGTAGGCCTATTTGAAGATAATATACAGTTTTAGTGAACACTAAATTCAAACTGGCCTCCGTTGGTAGTTAGAGAGTGAAGGTATGTCCAAAACGGCCATCACTCTTTCCTCTACTTCGGTTATGTATATACATAATTGTGACAGTATACTAAAAAGACAGTTTATGGAAAGATTATACTTGCACTCTCAATTTGATAAGGAACCAAAGTCAGTGGGAGTTTTTTAAATTTTATATCAATGACCCAAAAAAAATTTTTCCTAGTGACAAAAGTGTTTTCTAGAATTTAGCCTTGCTGTATAAAATTGAAAGAAACGTAAGTGACCGTGACTAAATTGATGAGCGGAAACTAACTATATATGCTTGTCTACGGAATGAGGGCAGCAGATATCCTGAAACAATACTTAGTTACAGTACTTGACGATGAAAACGTATTCGAGACTGTTTCTTTTATCGGATACTTTGATATGAGACAAATTTTACCAATCCATTCATTCATAATAACTCCTTTGCGACTTTTCAACATAAACAGCTCTTTAGACAGCTCGTTCTCCTGTAATATGTAGTGGTAGTTATACCAGCTGAATCACTGGCTGCGTAATTCTCATCCAGCCTGAAGGTGGACTTAAGTATGCCAAATTATGTAGCCTACTCGAATATCAAATCGATTATACGCAGGGATCCTTTCAAGTATACTCCTTCGTTTTTCGTAATCGAATTCGTTTAGATGTTTTGCCAATATTAAGTCGACGTTTCGGACGTTACACTGAATTTATGAATCCTCAATATACAACCGTGTCTCAGAGAGTCATGATAGCTTACAAAGTCAGTCGCGAACGTTTTTTAAATCATATCTTGTACAGATGAAACGAAGATGTTTGGTCACCGTTACTACGAACGACTCTAACATTTGAGAGATCAGACATTTCTGAAAAAAGGTAAAGTTAAAAACGTCTTTTTTTTTTCCAGTAACACCTTTCAAAGTAGAATGTCGATCAAACTAAAAATATAAATTTAACCCAACCGCGTGCTGCATTTGGGCGATTCTCCTGTATTTGTACACAGAGTATTAATGTTTTTATCCTTTATTCATCAGCCATCATACGCCGCGAATTTGTGTGTGTACTTGAAAAGACGGAGGCGGAAACAAACGTGACATCTACTAGGAAATTTTCTCAGGTCAGAATCCGAATTATCGCAGAGTAAACAGAACATCTAACCGTTCAGGGGTAAGCACAAAAACGATCAATGTTTTTACCGACAGCCAGACCCACTCATGAAACGACTTAGGCTATACTGTTCGTGTGTCATATATACAAAAAGTAAATATTTACGTTCATTACGTTAGCATCGATTGGTCTTTGCAGAGCTAAATTCCTGAACGTTTTTTTTTGTCTGCCAATTACATATCACCTTTTTAAACATCTGTTATCAAAACACTTTACCTTTGGTCTCAGACTAGAATAAAGTACAACCATCAATCCGATACTAAACTGTACAGCGGCATTCGGAATTCATGAAATGTTTGACCGCTTAGAAGTAATTAGGAAAACAATTACAGACAAGAAGGTAATTCGTTTGCAAAGTATACAAGGCGTCAATATTTACTTACATTCCGTTAAACATTTATTACTCATTAAGGAGTTAAATCCAAGATCTCTTTCAAGCCATTGTACGTAAAGGGCGATAGTAAGGTATTAGGAAGAGTTAATGACTTACTGTGCATTCTAAGAAAAAAAAACCAATATAAATTTATTCAGTATGAGTAGATACCAGTTTAAATGGAAAAATTATTCCATGTACTTCTCTCGATTGACTGAAAACACAATGATATATGTAACTCAATTTTTCCGCTGTCACCACAAAACAGAATGTTTTCAATACACAGTTTTCTATTTTAGTCAATTTAAATGCTATGCTCATTGAATATTGCTATAACGCTAAACTGTGTCTGACTCTGAGATTCTTTCGAAATGAGACTGCACACAAACATTAATATCGATAATTTACGCTTCTTCTAAGACGGGAGCTTACCGTTATAGGAACTGGACATGTGAAACTAAGGTGATTGTTTTTTCTTTTAAAGGAAACCTTTTTTCCCAAATAGCTCTTCACTTGATGATGACAGGCAATACAGGGTAATAGAAGAAGTTCGTTTGTATGTTCGTATGACAGAACACATTAAAAATCAATACTAGTTTGTAACGTTCCATTAAATTAGTAAAAAGGTGGCTACTTTAGCAAGAAAAAAATAAAACAAAAATCGGATACAAACAAACAGTTATTATTTTTTACAGAAGAAGAAGAAACGAAAATGAAAGAGATTAAAACATTTTAATTGTAACTTTCACGATTGAATTACCACGAAAATACTTACAAATTAATGTTCTGCATAGCAACGAGAAAGGCGCGTAATCTCTGTTTTCCGCCGTTTATATTCCCAGCATGGTATGATTTCACTTCACAAATCATTCGCTTATCATAATTGTCAATTACAATCGCACAAAGACACGCTCGGACGGGTAAAGTAGACGAATTTTTTCCTGGATGTGTAATTAATTATTACACTTGTGAAACTCTTTATCCGTTACGAGTCTGACAGCATTCTAGTCGAAGTTTCCCTTCCATTACAATGCAGACGATTTCTTTCTTATTACCTGTTCTTTTCTTTTCTTCGAATGTGGTTACGAGACGCGTGCACCTCCAACGGGAGAAAGAACGCGACTGAAACAAACAGCCTCGTTCCATCTGTCTACACACATCTGACAAATGGGAAACAAGTTCATATTAACGTATGCTCACTTGAATTGTGATACAAACATCACTACTGCCCTCTTTTTTTGAAGTTTTTTCATGACAAAGAAACGTTTCAGAGATGACTTTCGGTATTCATGAATGATTTTTTAAAAGAAAATGAGATAATATGGTGAAAATGCCACAAGGATATGGATGAACGTGCCAAATAAGGGAATGTCCAAAGAATATTCCTTTACCTTACAATTGTTTATCTATCTTATGTGTACGAAATTGTATTGTTTTCCTCCTCAAGGTTATTTTTGTTCATCCTGTTATTTACATAGAATTGATTATGTGAAACGATACATGCTGGTGTATGTCTCGATATGTAAATAGTAAATATTAGGATGTGTGGTGGTCAAAGAAGGGGGGGGGGGGCAAGAGATGGGAGGGAGTCTGCGCGTTTCTGTGTCATCATTTTTTTTTTTTTGTACTTTCATATCTTTAATTTGCAGTTATGTTAGTACTGACACTAGTTTTGCAAAGTGATTGACGATAGTTTTATTGGAAACACGAAATCGGTCGATCAAGAAACCAACTTTCTCGAAACCATTACGTGTTAGTGATATGTCTGCAATCCGGTATAAGTAACACAATTTACATTCACAAATTTTTTTGAGTTTACACGAAGGTTACACGGTCAATTTCAGAATAATTTAAAAGTTTCGGGGGGAACCCGAAACGGTTTTCGCCCCCGAGGATCATTTGTGAGGTGTAAATCGAAAGGTGAAGATGAAACCGCGCATCGATAATCGTCAAAGAAACGCGTCAGTTTGAAATTTAAAGAACGATAAATTGAAAAATCGCTCCAAGACAAAAAAGGGTGTAGATTGTATTAGAAGAATATTGTAATCGATACTCCATTAACCAGAATAATTACAGATTTGGTAACAGAGCCAAAATTTAAAGAGAATATTTGGCGGTTCAAGGGCAACGTCACGATTTGCGTAGAAAGGTCTTCAGGCCGATGCGGAGCGTGGAGTGTGGCTATCAGATCAAACATCCATGTAGTCGAAAATTTCTCCTGAGTTTAAGTCTATAACCTGAAGATGAATTCAAAGTTTCGGGAATAGCAGGGTGTGAACTTATGGATGCGGTGCTTCGAATTATTCCTCCCGCAGTGACAGGGATGACTAAGTTATGCCCTGAATGGCGTATTGATATCCAGTTGGTACCTTCAAAACAACGAAAGTGGACTTTTAAACGTTTAGACTTGATGGGATAACCTCTGACAAGCAGTCTGCCTCTATTACAAGGTCCTATATTCAAAGTGACACTCTCAACGAAGTCGATACATATTCTATCAATCTGAAAGTGTAAAGTGATCTCTAGAAAAAGAATTTAAGTACATAAATCGATATTTGCCTTTCAGATTTTGAAAGATATTTTAGGCGGTGAGTTTTTTTATATAATTTACCATCGACCATAAACACGAGTATATGTCCATTCACGGCTGGAGGTGCAACGGCATTACAGTTCACACCTTCTTAAAATAAAATATACCATTTTAATTTTTACAGTCATAGATAATCCTTCAAAATAAAATCGACAAGACACAAATGCGATGGCCGTTGATTTTCAACAACAACCGTTTCATGATACCAATACAGTTACTTATGCATTGCGAAAATATACAAGGTCAATGAAACGTATCAGACGACTTGGCCACACCCTCTGCCTCTGTAAGGCCAACAAAATATAAAACACAAAATGATGAATGATATCATGACCTATAAATCAGATTCTTGAAAAAAAATTACTTCCTGGTTCTATCTCTAAGCTCTATTGATAAGCTAACCAGACGTGCGACAGAAAATCAGGATGTTATCTACAGAAGATGGATAAGACATTGAACGACATGGTCCTAGTTGCTATATTGTGGAATATAAATGAAACTAGACAGATGAACGCAGAAATCGTTAAATAATAACTACTGAGATTACAGGGCAGATAGAGGAAAAGAACTGCACTGAAAATAAAACAAAGAAAGAAAAAGAAAGCAAAATCAAGTTCGTGCATCAAGCCAACAGCTCTATGGATTTCTCATATTTAATGAAGTCATTAACAGATTTTATTTGCATGCGGATGTCCTTTATTGCAAAATGTTAGCACCGTGTTATTCCTTGTACATTGTGCAACCCAATTTTTATGCCTTGTTGTGACTTTACTTAATGTCAAACTTGTATAAGTGTGTTGACCCTTTAATGGGAGAATGTGGGAGGGGATATATCACTGTGAGGGCATATCAGCGGAACATGGAACATTTATGTGAAATTCGTATCTCCAGTTTTCCTTGTTCTAGACATCTTCCACTCATAAAGTACCACAGTGAATTGTTAAAGTCTAGGAATCTAATGGAATCTGATAAAATACACCCAGGCCTGTTGGTGCTCAACGTATGGATACCTTCTTTTCCCATCAGTGTACATTCAATTGTATCTGTTTTGAAATTCTACCCTCAGAACGAGTTAATCACGCACATCTTTTATAAAGCCTAATTAAACGTCGTATCCTTTCCTCTCTTGTGATTTTCCCATATTCCATGCATGTAATAAAGCAGACGTTACAGATATTATAAACGTGAGTGGGGCATTACAAAAAAAAAAAAGAATTTTAATTTACCGACTTTTTTTGCATGAAGGACATAAATGACGACAAACAAAAGATGAGACAAAATAATACAAAACGTGCCCGCCTTCCATCTTTTGAAGTGTTTCTTAATAGCATTCAGTCTGTGAAGTTATTTTAAATTTTGACACGTTTTGCTTAATTCAATTCCCATGGATATCAATTCTGAAATATTATCATCGAACTGAGAAGACAGAAGGAATAAATAAGAATGTACTTTTCCTGTCGATCGTGACCTCGTAATTCCCTGTCCGATCCTATAAGGAAGAGATTTGTGACGTACTTAGTATAGTCCGCACGGACATGGCCGGTAATATGTAGCACTGGTGTCTTCTCTCATCCCGTCCTAAGATTAAAAGTACCAGATAGCTTAATTAAAAATTGAAAAACGAATAAAGAGATTTTTTATCATATTCATCATGTATAGAACCTACAGAAATGGGTAACCTTCGTCGTCGAAATCTTTTCATTTTTCTTTGTTTACAAAAGGCCGAGGGAAGAGCTCTCTTTTTATGTTGCTTTCTTTTTTTTTTTTTGCTCCTCCTGATTACAAAGAAAGCTTTTAATCGAGTAGTGTGAGGTATAGATTGCACCGACTCCTGTTTTTACAGCCTCAACATCTGAACGGTTGAAATAATGAAGAGGGACAGGAAAAAAGTCTTTTGTATTTTCATCTTCTCCTCTGAATCGATCTTTAAAGGAATCAAAACAAAACGGTGAGGGAGCTTTCATAGCCAAGTAAATATTTGTAAGGTTTCCCTATCCACCATCTTAAAAGAGAGAACGTTCACCTTGTCAAAGATTGTTAAAATCGATCTTTTCCTCGATTAACCAAGGCTCATATGCAAGAGACTCAAGGAGATATAAATTTTAGTTTGGTGCTACCTGAATAGTGCTCAGTGCGCATGCGTACTTTACATAAACGCAGACTTGAAGTTTAAAGTCTCGTTACCTGTTTTCTTATGAATTATGAAAAATAAGATTAAAGAAGAAGAAATGTTCTATCTCCATCTTTGCTTTGGAAAGGTGGTTGTCTTGAAGAAAAACTGTTACGAAAGAGAAGATTAATTTTCCTGTTGGTTGCCCTAGTAACATGAACTGTTCACCTTAAAATAAACCACTACGATCAACATTTTTTTTTTAAATATTACTTATTCATAGACCTGTGGCTCATCTGGTGCATGTTTGTTATTTACCAGTCTTCACGGTTCCTTTCGACAAAACAGATAGATTCGATTGACGTATATAAAGGTGGGGAGGGGGGGGGGGGTGCGGATTTTGAATGATGCATGGAGAATCTAAGAACCCTTTAATTCAGCCAAATACGACAAAACTACGAATTTAAAAAAAGAAAAACAAAGTCAAGAAACAGAAGAAGTTGATATTGAAGCAATATGTTGTGCATTATGTTACAACATAACTTTGTACATTCTGCAGAGAATGCTACTCCAATGGTGTTGTTGCAATCTTGGATCATTCAAGGGCTTCAAGCAACATCTTTTGCCAGTATTAACCACGTGTATCATTGTCCTCTTAACTCCTTGAATATCGAAATGAATGTTGCTAATGTACTCCCCTTTCTGCTCATGACATTAAAAAGTTTATCGCTAATGTTTTTTTTTTAGTTATTATTATTATTTTTTCATTATTATCATTATCTTGTTTTTAACCATATGAATACCATCAATACTTCCTTCTTTCTGCATACTTGACCTCAGAACCACATCCCAAAGACGAAAGTAGGCTACATAAATATTTTCTCATTTGTCTTTGTACATCTGTAGGAGGAGAATAATGTATTCAGTGGCTGTTTCTCCTCCTTCCCTCTTAATCACAAGTGAGCAACGAGTGCATATGGGCTGGAGATCTTTGTTTAATTGGTGACGGTATTGATTATGTATAAACACGAGACTGCTTGGGAACATAACGGCTGTAGGCGATGACCTAAAAACATGTCGGCTGTTAGTCAAGTCAATTCAAAGATTAATAAGATTATCATTCACGTATGTTTTTAATATTACCATTGTAACGTTAACTAAATCTTGTCGGCGGCGGGATTACAATGCAAACTCATCAGAAAACAGTCATCGACATGAAATTTTGTCACGGGGGCAAAACAAAAATCTCATCTTTCTTCTTTTTAACTTCCTCTGCGAACGGTATCGCCAATAAATTAAATGTTGTGGTTTATTTTATGAAAGTGTAATTTACAATTTTTAAAAGGATATTTCTGTCTGTAGTTTACATTCTTTGTTCAAGAACCAAATGAATTGGAAATTTACGAACATATGAGTTGTGGGTGAATGATTCACTAAATGCAAAAGCGTCTTTTAAGCCTTCCGCACAGCAATATTTTCAAGCACGCTATGACCCCTCAAACGGCCCTTCCAATGTACCAGAGGTGTCTCAGCATATGACGGCTTCTTCGCCTAAGGCCACAGTAGTTAGACATTTGAAGAGGCGCGACGATAATTTATGAATTCATAGAATTTTTTTCTCCAATAAAAGTGATACTTTACAAATATAAAACAAAGAATTAATGCACAGTAGTGATTCTCATTTAGACAAGTATTTTTACCCGAACATAGGCCTATATGCCGCCTACTATCGACAAACAAATGATTAGAAAAATGTTTTGAGAGCTATCTCATTTTAAAGGGGAAATCAGGGTTTATTTTCACAATTTATTTCACTACAATTCCCCACCGGTCGTACAATGAGTTATAATTAACAAATATGATCAAGATTACCTCAAAACATGTGGACAATTTCGAGAAACGAGTTAAATTCGCCAAAAAATCGGTGAACTCCGAAAGTCTGTAACATACGTATTCATCGAATCAAATATGAATATTCAATACTATCGTCTTTTCAAGGTATGAGGAGGTGGGGCTTCCTATTTCATACGTAGCCTATGTGCATGTGCTGTATGTATCATCAACTATCACTAAACTCTTGTTTACTTAGCATTGCGCAATGCACGAGCAGCATGGGAACCGTAAACATTCGGTTATGTTTCTTCATACAACGTCATCTTACGCTGTGATCGGTCATCGTATAGAGGAGGCTGTCTTGTCTTGTACATGAATGTTTATTTTTTGTACCCGACAAATATTAAGAGATCTCATTCAATAGTAATTAACTTAATAATTACCGTTTCTTCTACCTTTGAACACCTTCCCAACGTCTCTATATTTCTGTAAACAATCACTTTAGCTCCAGTTACAGCTTTCAGTTCTACGTCATTTTACCATTGAAATTATTTAACGATGATGATTATTGTTACTAAAACCTGCAGAAGTATTAGAATCACGTGACGGTACTTTTTTTCAGTCATCATTTATTCTTCGACCTGGCTCTTTTTCGCCCTGACTTTCCTCCATGAACATCGATTAAGATGAGTACCACATTTTCCCATCTTCCTCTTTCCGGATTTACAAATCAAATTATTTTTTGGCCATATTGATTTCACGGGTCCACATAAACAAAGATCTTGGAGAGAAAAAATTCCCCGGGCCCTGCCATAACTAGTTGACTTATTAAGGATATTACGATATGTTGTATTCTAACAGAGGAACAATGCAATACAGTACAATACAACACAAGGCAAAACAACGCAATGCAATGTCAATACAATACGATGAAACACAATACCATATTGCACTTTTTGGAACAAAGTTCCACTGGAATAAAATACAATCGAAAAGAATAGAACATAAAAAGCACAATGCAATACAATAAACCCACTGCAAACTCAATTAATTACAATAAAATGCAAGTACGCTTTAATACAGCACAAAGATTATTCTACATAATACAATTCAATACTAAATATAAAATTTTCGAACATGAAGGAAGCACTATTGAAAAGAAATCTGTGTTACCGTTTTTAACAGAGTATATGTTTACGGCACAGGGTCATACATACACCGTATTGTGGCTTATGGGGAAAGTATACACAAATGAACCCAGAGTCATTATTTCCTCACGACATAATCCGTTCTGCGTTGTCTATTTTCTTCCGATGCAGAGTTTTGTACTTCACCGTGTCATCGGAATCTGCCCCTATTTTATTTCTTGAAAAGTGATTAAATAATCGGCCATACGTCACTTGTGCGTGGAGTCACATACTAAGTTTCTTATTTAATTGTTTTCCGGCCGAGTTTTTGCAAAAGGATGTTCCTAATGAACCGTACCGTAAATTTTCCGCTAAGCTATATCTTCATGGTTATGGGATATTTACACAGCAGGCTCGCAATATTTGCTCTCCAACGTTAGGCAACCGTGAAAACATTCAGTATAGAAAAATAAAAATAAAAGAAGACAAAAAAAAAAGACAAAAAGAAAAAAGAAGACTCTTGATTTTTTCTTTCTCAGACAGATATATGCCAAGCATCACAAAAACAGCTTGAAGCTGTCCTTGATCGGTTGAAACGTCGTCTGCTAACACGTCCTCGCATTTAAATAATCTTTTGTCGGTTACGAAATGGGAAGGATCCACACATTTTTCTTTCACGAAATTGACAACAAGGGAATAATTGTTTTCATTTTTCAACGATAACAAAAGCAAAAGCAAAAGTTGGAACAACAGCAAAACAGTAATTGTTTTCACTCCCCAACCAATTTAAATCCGTTCACGTATCCAATTATTTGATTGTTTAATTATGATTAAAGAGAATGAAATAAACATCAAAATGCATAACAGCAAGTCCATATTTTAATGAAAGTAGTATTTAAAGGGAAATAGGGCGTTTGTTTCACAGGAAACAACCATATGTTTAAAACTAATGTCTGTGGACATAGAATGATAGATCATTCAAAATAAGAATGGACAGTAGCCTTCTTCTCAAGGTATAAGTTTCTCACAGATAGAAATTCAGTTATTAGTTGATCAACAATAATTTTTTCACCCAAACTTTTTAAAATTCAAATGATGCATCTTCCATTACTCACCACATGCATGATGTTTTGAAGAGATGAAGCCAATGATTAAAGCCATTTTCTTTGTATGCCATGTTGGTATATTCTAAATGCCCTATTTACCTTTAAGCCGCTCAGGCAGTTTGTTGAAAATGATGGGATTAAATCCCCGATTAGGCGTGATTCGATGATCCCGGGGGATTAAAGGTCACGTGATCTGGGTAATTTACATAGTCCGAACATCACGATTGACCATTTAAAAGGCTAGCACTATAGGGCAGGTTTGTGTCAACGAACCTAATGCAGTGAAAGAAACTGTTAGTGTATTAAAAATGAATTTATTACCTGTCGAAATGTAACCCATGTTCCTCATTAAGCACTGTCAGTTCCAAGTACTTTAGAGATCTCTCATTAAAGGGACAAAATGGGAGAAGAAGAATCCCTTATTCCCACACGAGCCTCGTTAGAAAATATCAACCGGAAAGACCAATTATTTCATCATCAAACCAGTTATATCAAAACTGGTAAATGATACGTTAAAAAAAATGCAAATTGTTTTCAGTTTTATTAACAGGTAAATCTGAATAAATTAAAACGATCCTTTCGTTTGGTGGTGTCCTCTGGAGAGTTTGGAAGGTGGGTAAACTCGGAGCGATCCTTCGAGAAGTATCTGGGGGTAGAGATAAGTGACGCGTCCTCTTCGCTCTCTCTATGAGTGTACAGTATATGCATGGCGTTACGTATCTGTCACTTACAGCCAGTGAAGTGTAGGACTGAGGGTTCAAGTTTGCGTGTCCCTTTACGTAAGACCATGGGACTCCATGATAGGAAGATGACAATTACTTGTATTTGAATTGCTTAGGACAGTCACGGTGCATTCACCACACGGTTTTCAATATACTTTGATGTATGCATGAGTAGATTTAAGAGTATCCTGAATACATTAGACCGTACATACCGCCAGGTTCACAGTACTCTTACAATCCGTAACATATATGAACCGAGCCAGTTCTTCACTACATTGCATTACATTTAGAGGGTAAAATTCTCAAAGAGAGAAACACTGAGGAAGACAGCACTGTGAACAGAGCTCAGACAAAGAGACGTCTAGTTTAAGACAGAGGCAGCAATAATAAGAGTTTTGATACCCTCCCTCTGACTGAAACTAGCTATTCGTGTGGGCAAGGAGACGGGGTCCTTCGATTGTTCACCGGTCACCTTTTTGAAGAAATGACTACAAACGTCACAGATTACATGCATGTTTTAAAACTTAATTATCAGGACAGAACAGAACAGATTCTGCTTGGTGACCACTGCACTCAGTGTGAGTGTTTTTTTTTATCTTTGAAATATTTGGTATTTATGCAACGAGGAAATTATTGATTATTTTTCAAAAGTTGATAATTTCTTCTTGTAAGATGATCTCCGGCATTATACGTATAAAGAGAGGCGGGTGGCTCGCTCCTTACATCTAGTTGTGATACGATCGATGAACACACGCCCTCTAGCAGCACACATGCGGATCTTCTTGTCAAAGAAATCAATCAAGTTTCCGTCTTTTATGTGGGTTGTATCAAAGTATCTGCCTCGACTGACGTCCGCCAGTACTGAGTTCAAGTATAGTCAGCCAACTAGTGCGAGCTATATGTTTGTGAGTGCAACAAAAAAAGAAGTAATCAAAAAAAAAAAAAACTTAAAACTCGATAATGAGCACTTAACGTACTTCCGAACTTCTTTCTCTGCTCTCCGAAAGTAGCTCTAACAGAGGATTCTTTTATCTTCTTTTTTTTCTGTAGTACAATCGGAGGTAAGTCATGATTCACGCAGTGACATACATTTAGTCCGGGGTAATCTGCATGCTGACTTATCCAGTTTTCGAGTTACTATTAAAAACTCAACGCAATTGTTTTCGATCCTCTTGCTCAACAGGCGTAAGTAACGGCAACACATGTATCAAAATAGACCAAAGAATCCAAGTTTATGTACAATACACTGACACAATGTACAAGAGGGAGGTTGACAACAGTGGATGGCAGTGGCAAAGCCACGAAGAGGTGGGGGGGGGGGGGGATTGTGCCTGTTCTAACAAAATTAAAACTTTGAAACAATTGCCTTCAGTGACGGCAGTGGTGGCGTACCGAGACAAAGGCGACATGAAAGATCTCAGTTTTATGCTACAGTCAACGAACATGGCACGGGATATCTGCGTGACCCGGCCCGGTGTAGGTCGATGCTTTTCCTCCGCAATCCCTGACCTATAGTATTGGATCTGCATCTTTCAATTCCATTTGTTTTATTCTTGCTAGCCGACAGAACAATGGAATGGGGGGGGGGGGATATGGTTTGTAGGTCTGTGAACGGTGGAGGGAGGTGGGGGGGGGGGGGGTAAAATGGCTACAGCCTACCAAAAAAAGAATCGTGCAAATGATTTCCAGGATTTGTGTACACTCACATTTCCCTTTATTTTTTTTGAAAGAGTAAGCTTTTGAAACACAAGATCTCAAAATAATGTATGTCTAACCAGACTTGTTAGTGTGAGTACGAAACCGCGAGGACGAGTACAAGGTTCCGAGTAGGAGTACAAAGCGATGATTTCTAGTACATGGTTTTCAAATACTGTGAGTGCGAGTACAATCTCATGAGTATGACTACTCGAGAACAATTTTATGAGTGCGAGAATAAGTACGAGGCCATGAGCTAGACTACATTCTTATGAGTGCAAGCATGAACATTTGTATTACAAAATGAACATTTTCTTTCTCTAAACTGCATTGATTTTCTTAAAAGAGCATGATTCAAAGGAGTTCAGTCGATTAGTTCTCCTAAAGAGTGTGATCCAAAAAAAGATAACACTTGAACAGCATTGTGAAATTTCTTGAGGCAAGTCAATAACGGCTGGATACCCATACTTAGGGTCGTCTGACATTGCTCTTTCTTATTTCCTTGATTTAAACTATTCAAAGATATGTCAAAGTTTCAAAAGAATTTCACAAAATGTAGAACAATATCAATTCCTTCATTTTTTTATCTCCCTCACAGTCAAAAAGTTGATATAACTCACTGAATGGATGCAATTGTTTTTGCTGGTGAATTGCAAATTTTTTCACATCTCAGAATGTTGACTGAAAATACTGTAGTAATTAAAACATTGATGTCTGTCCCTCCCGTGAGAGACAGAATTAGATCACAAGCTAAATTTTCCTAAAGCAAAGTAGTACATTAATTTTAATATGATGCTACTGGCAGTAAATATTAAAAACAATTCCAATTAAAGGGCAAAGTGTTTCTCTGTCTGAATGCCAGGACAATGCAATAAAAGTTAGCAAAAACTTATTTATACAAGAAAAGAAGATTCCTGCTTAATTGAGCTTAGGAAACCTGGAAAGCAACTAGGGCAAGTTATGAGAGCTATCCACTGTGTTCGACCACATCTTTTCATAAATAGCTAGTTTACAATACTGTACATAATGTGTTAATGGGGTCAGTAAAATTTCTTGCATATATGCAGAGGAGAAAAAGATAAAATTTGGTTCCATTTGCTAATTATTTTTGTCATAACTACCATCCTCGAGGGAGATTAATGTTTATAAAACAGCATGCACATAACATACGTAGGAATGGTAAAACATGAGTATGACTACACAGTCTTGAGTATGAGTATGAATTAGCCTCGACTGCGAGTTCAAGTACAAAGTCTCGATTAGGAGTACTTAATTTTAAAATTTACCCAGTGCAAGTATGAGTACGGGTACAAAGCCATGAGTACGAGTACGAATCCGTACTCGAGTACCACTAGTTTGCCTTTGACGAGGCCCGAGAAGTGCCATTGTCTGTAATCTGGAAAGCTCATCTGGCCAGAACTGTTTTGGTGCAATACGGGCCAACTGATGTGGCGCTCCGCTTAGGTGATAAAGCGTGAATTAACCTCCAAAATAGTGTCACTAGAACCGCTCCTGTTAGATCTGACCTTGAGAAGTTTTGGGGATATTTTGAAGTTGGTGGCCAACAACCCCTGGAAAACGGCCGACCTACGCCACTGGTTACGTGTAAGCCATATGTTAGTAACTTACTTTGCATGATGCAGAAGGTTCCCTAATGCAGAAATGCTGAAAAAGGTCGAAAATTTAGGAGCTCCTCCTCTCTGGAGGAAATCTTTAGCCCCCCCCCCCCTCTGGTGAATGGGTTAAAGGGGGTGAAAGGATATCGAACGGATGTAATAGGATCGAGGAAGCGATGTTGGTACTTGGTCATGAAATCAACATTGAGAACATGCATGTGACGCAGGTGAAGCTGAGAATTATCAGTCTTACCATAACTTATAATACCACATTTGACAACAATTCATTATAACAGACATATCAGGGGCTTGGACCCGTCCTCAAATGAGTGAGTACAGGGAGGTGTTAGAGGGGGGGGGGGACTTTTTGGTACTAAAGAACTCCTCAACGCTAAGTAAATATATAGGTATGATATTGCAGGCTCGCACTGGTCCATTCGTCACAAACGGCAAGTAAATTTTCCACACCCTTTAACGTGCAAAAATTGTCCTCGCCACTTCAAATGTGGTATATATTTTGTAAAGGAAAAGGAGGGGGTTATAATGAAATTGAGCTTCCATGAAGAATTTGCATGTCACAGGAATCCCCCTCCCCCTACAAAAAAAAATGAATCTAAACACATGGAGAACATATCCTGTAAATTTGATAAGTCGAGGATGATACCTGGCCAAGACAGTGGTCAGAAAGCCACATGTGTGGGTGAAGAAACCAAGAGGAGAAGAAGCAAATTTTTCTACTTTCATGACACTGTACTTGAAAGCATATGGCCTCCAAGGTCGTCGTAAAGGTTTCTCCGATACATGACTGCAATTGCATTTTGGATGTAGTATTAGAGGCTGAACGTTATTGCTCACATGTTGCTAATGTATCGCCTAATTATGTTTGCAGCTTGTCGAAGAGAAGTTGGCATCGTTACGAATATGCCACTTGTCGAACTCACGCAAATATGTTATTCTGCGTCAAGAATCTTTTGTCTCGTGATCATTTATGCTGCTTGATAATTTGATTAAAATGTCTCATGTTACACTCTGGAATGTCTTACCGCCAATACACTGCGTCCTAAACCTATATGTAAATAAAGAAGAAGGAAAAAGAACTTGGTTTATGGAAGGAGGTGATGAGATTGTACACACACATAGTCCTAGGATGGTCGATGACGCGTCCGATGTCTCGACTTCTTTCACGGTATAGGAGACTATTAGTGCAGAATGGAAGATCTATCCAACGTTAATATTTCTTAAAAATTTCATTTTTCATTGTATAGGCCTATTGTTCTCAAATGTGTATGCAATATTTAACACGTACTACATACCAAAGTATAAGATCAAATTTCTTTGAGTTGACAGGTCAGAAAATTAGGGGAAAGACCATTGTAAAAAATAAAAAAGAAAAAGACAGAAAACTGATCACTTTCGTCACATAAAATATGGACTCCGCATTTTCAGTTTTTCTTTTTTTTTTATTTCAGACGAGGACATTGGATTTCATTGAAATTCTCTAGCCCTATAAATGACCCTGCATGTACCGTCCACTGTCCTTTTAATTCTATGCAACTTCGGGCTTTATAATTTTCAACATTTCTAGGCCTATGTATGCACGGATTTATGGTATATGTTTGTTTTTTTTTTAATTTCTGAAATTACTGGGTGCGCAAACCGGTGCATTGATGGGGGGGGGGGGACTTGTCGAAAATAAAAGCATGTTTCGTCATGATGTTATCAAAATTAAAGACACGGTGCATCCTCATCATCGATGAGAAGCAACTTTCACCAAGTTCTGCTATTCCACTATGACTTTAGACCTTGCAAACTTTTTGATGTTGAACCTCGTCTGCGATACCGTCCATGACAAATGTTAGCCTTACTGAAAGACTGTAGTCACCAATATGGTTTTAAGTACTCTTTCAGTAAGTTGTGAGCTTCTCTGATCAGGTTTAATCATGGAGCCGCTATCAGACACGCACTGTTTCTGTGCGGTATACACGTTACCATAGCAATGTGTGGGATCCTATCCCGGGAAATTCCAAGGGAGCACTCGGCGCTAGCTAGCTCGCATATGTGGTTACTGCATGCATCTCGTCAATGTCGTGATCTATACCAATGTAGGCCGCGCCGACGAGTACTTAACTGGACAGAACTGCTGCACCTGGTTCAAAATTTTGCGTTTTAAATTTGTATTGTTTGGACATCGCCTTGCGATTTTTACTAAATTAGGGTAGGATTTCTTTAGCAAGAGACGCTCCGACAAGCTAATTGTATCTGTAGCACGATCACACTATCAGGTATGTAGCTGGCATCGACGGCCTTACTGAGCTTAGGGCTATGTAGACAGTAAGGCTAGAAACCAGTTTCACGAAACATGAACTCCTTACTTAACAACAGGTACATGTTACTCGTTAGGCCACAAAGAAATATCTCCAACTTCATGACTACCATGTTCAGTGTTAGCCAAAACTTCACATGACAATAGATCTGTAGTAAATAATGTTTGTAAAGAAGTTGCAAAAGCCAGACGCTTGTGGTAAAGCCAAGAGTACTGTGAATGTGACAGTGTGATTGTGATTCTGACAAACTTTAGCCTAATCAAAGGCTAGCCTAAGTTAGGCCTAACGTTAGCTGTCGAAGACTTAGCCCTTACTAATACTAAAATTAGAACTAAGAGTAACCACTAAGTTAAGTATGGAAAATATCGGTTTGGCTGACTTAAATTGGGTTGACTTAAGTGTGTCAAGTCTTTCAACTTTTTCAGCCTAGGGGTTTTGTGTAGCACTGATGGATTAAACTTTGTGCATCTAAGGAGACTAAGTTAATTCTTAATATAATTTGACTCAATTTCACTCAAAAGCAAAAGATATATATACTAGGTGTACCTTTAGTTGATCAGTACCTTGAGTCGATCAATGCATTCTGAAGTCCAGTGAGGCCGTGTGGACCCACAGGAATTCCAACGTAAGCATACCTGCATCATATTTACTTCAAACAACTTCAAAAACAAGTATTTGTCATGTTACTTTTCATTTCCGTGGAAAAATTTTACTTGCAGTCAAATTTTTGAGTTTCAGCAATATTGCTGACTATCATGTTTCAAATAGTACCAAAATATTGACCAGAATGTCTTTGGTAAAACTCTCATTCAAAATGTGGAGAGTAGAAACAATATTTTTATTGTTTTTTTGACATTATTATGTAGTATTCAATGAAAAACATTTTTTTGATAGGTATTATCCTGCTGTGATTGACTCAAGGTTTCATCATAGGCCTAGTGTTATGTATGGGCATGTTAAATTCAAAACCTATGTCCAAGTAATTACTCATTTTTAACTCAACCAAAAGGTATTAGAATGATTAGGAAAAATTTATGAATATTTCTGTCAAGTTACACCCACTACAATAATGTTTTTATACTTTTAGGATTAAAAAGTTTGTTAGGTGATCAACTCATGGTATCCCCATGCCATAGTTGTTTGGTAAATCATGCCAAAACCCATTTAGATCCAGACTTTTTTCTTTATGGTTCTACTATAGACACAAGTTGCAAAGTAGCCTTCAATAGAATTTGTTTAGCATTTGGCATTGGTAAATTTATTGTGTGGAAGTCCAGATGTACTCACATGTTTGAAGGTCATGCTTAAACAGGACAGCCATTACAATAAGTGATTATTAAAGAAATAAAGTTTTGGGTTCAAGTTAGATTTTAATCGACTTTCTTAGTCAAAATTCCTAGACATATAGATAACAGGTAATTCTTTCATTAAGATTGTAAATAGTAACATTTTCATTGAACTTTCATTTTCATCCTTTCCTTAATTACATTGTCTAATTATGTCATTTTTGTTTGAGAACTAGTGAACAGAAGAAACAACCATAAAAAGTAAATAAAATAAATAGTTTTGCCCATATGGTAGGGTTTAACCTTAAAATCTTTATTTTAATCAGTTCTTGAGTTAAAAATACAATGTAAAGTTCTAAACCCGCCGAATTTTGCACACCTCATAATGTTAGCATAGTGCATTTTGTGCTTAACAGTCACTACATAGTACATGGAGAGCTTCCATGCAAACAGTCCTGTTTGTAAAGCAATAGCAATAACCTGTGGACAATTTAGCAGCAAAAGTGATCTTGAATGACTCAGTTCATTTCATGGTCGAAATAATGGTTTAGAGATCTAACGTTTAAAAGCAGCTGTGAATGGGGCGATGCCAAATGCAGTCGGCTAATTCAGTAAAGTTGAGTAATCAGGTGAGGACGATTTAAATAAACAGTGTTTCAGTTTTCTTTTAACAGTCAATGCAAGATACAATAGTCAAAACTTCATCAAACTGCTAAGGCCATTGCATTTTTAGGGGTGCATGTAGTTTGGCAGGCTTGTGAAGTTTGATATGTTTGATGCTTATACATGTATAATAACATGCATGTAAAACAAAACATGCTAGGGAAGACAAGGTCTTAGGACCGTAAACTAACATTTTTTGCATCATTCATTCCATGCGAAGAGTCAACAGGGAACGCTAGCCCAAGCTCTTCTGTAATCTTGACCTAGGCTAACCAAGGTCTGGGCTCTCAAATTGAAAAGTAGAGGGTTAGATGGATAAACTTTATTGCTCCACGAGGGAAATTTGAGTGCTCCCACAGAATGAAACAGTAAAAGTGCAAAAGAACAAAAAGACATAATGTGAACAAAGTACGAGATAAGAGAATGATGGTATAAAATATACATGCACTATATTCTGCATGCGCTATAACATGAAGGTATAAGAAATATACAAAGTAGTGTTGTGTATGGCCTATGCAGGTTAATTCCTTCAGGTCTCGAATTCTGAGCCATGCAAGCGCGATGGCACACCAACCCCCACCTCAAATCATCATAAGGAGTGTGAATTTTTGGACACCTAGATGAGAATGGGAACTTACATAAATCTGTTAAAAGTTAAATAAAAATAGCACACTTACCACACACTCCTTAATTTTCTGAGGATTGCGATTTTCAGCACACGTGGAAAATCTCAAACTCAAGGCCTGTGCCTTCCAAATGAAGAAGGTAGTATGTGCAGATCTACTGTAACTTACGTTTACAGATGGCAAAATGATTTCTGCTAGCCTATAGGCCCAGGTATATATTACATAGCTAAAATATCATGAAGCATTGAGAGGGCGGCGCTAACCTTTTCTGACTGAAAATATTTAAGATTAGGATGCTCTCGCACAGTGAAGCTGAACATGTTTTTGCTACAGTTGACATATGTAATCTAAATGAGTTCAAGATTATAATCAAACTTTTTCTGTCTGGAACATGTGCTAGATCTGATAAAGTATCCTGGAAGCATGGATTGTTTCTTTTCCTGGAAATGTGGGTAACTGGTACTCAGTATGTGCATATTTGTGTTCAGAAATCTATGCACTGAGACATTATATAAATGTGGCGGCTCTGAAGTAGTGAGGTGAAAAGCAAAGTATGCTTTCACATGAGCATAAAATGAAGTGGTATGAATCTTTTTGTGAAATGCTAAAAGGTACAGTAGTATGCACAAAAATCACCAGACGTTAATATTACATAATTTTCAAGTTGTGAGGTATATATTTACATTACATGATATCCTGAGAGTATCTGAATTCTTAGCAGCAGACATGCAGCCCTACCCAAATGGCATAACATTTTTTCACGGTGCCAGAGGGCAAGAATGCTATTGTCAAAGTGCAATACTATGCCAAGTCCAGGGGGGAAAAGGGTTCCTCTCCCAAAAGTCCATAGCAAACAAAGTACCATCACAAATGACACATGTGCCATACACAGGGCTCTATAGTTAGTCTCTACTGAAAGGAACTGCTCCATTCATTTTTGATATTAAGGACTACCTTATGGTTTGTTCATAAAAAACTCAAATGTGCACTGCATACATCTACAATTTGAAATTTAGTTGATGCATGTACACACGACAATTATGGCTTGCAGTCAAGTACACATCAGGAATTGTGAAATCCTGGTAGTTGCTCACTTCATTGAAGGTTTGACTGGTGTCTGAAATTAATGCTTTGAGGTAAGCAATGAATGGAAGAAATGGTTGGCAAAAACTGTCTAAAACATATTTCCATTACTTGCATTGTTCTTAGTTGCCTGGATATTGAAGACTTTGTTAAATTGCTTACAGTTACAGGAGAGAGGGAGGGGGAGGGGGATGAGGGGCTCTTGTTACCACATGGAATGTACTATGTATGCCACAGTGATCAAGTTTGGATTATGGTATTCTCGTTCAATCCTGGATGTGAAGAGCTGTTGTTATAAACTATCTATTAAACAGTATTGGATTTGGTAGATATTGTGCACAGTTTGTTGAGGGTTCTGTATGCATCTTTGATATATAGGGTGTAATAAGTTTAGTAAAATGTGAACAGAACTGTATGCAATATATCCAAACATGGGGATATGAAGTTACTGTAGATGGTGCCTACCTTTTGTCCCTAAGACCAAGTGCCAATACATACTTGGAGAGAATCCTCAATTCCTTTTAGCCCATTTTAGTGAGGTAACCATGCATTCTCCCACAGATAAAACACGGTCAATTAAAGAGTAAAATCACTGGCGGATGAATACAATGAAAACATAGTTCGATGGTGTTTTGTTGTCTGCTATCCTACACAAAACAATGGTGGTACTTTGGCTATCATGCACAAACATTGTAGACATGTAATGTACAAGTGAATCTTGTTTACCTCTTCTTGGAGTTTGTTTTCAATACAAGTTTTAGCTATTTTCAAACCCAAACTTCCTTTTTCTTCTTTTTTTTTTCAAAATCTTGTTTTGCATGTACTGTATGAACTTGGAGATTAATCAACTTTGGACCTGTGCATTAACTGTGGGATAATGCACTCTCAGGGGTTAATGGTATCGCTGGATGCACTCGGTCTGCATCTTCATGCATTCCTTGCATTAACCCCTGATCATACATTATCCTGCTGTTAATGCATGGTCCAGTGTTGTTGCACCATTTGTTGCCCTTTATCCCATTGCCATTTTTATGGCACCTATTTTACATGTCTTTTTATTAATCTGATTTTCAGGTACTCCTTTGGAGACCAGTATTATCACATTTCCCGGTGTCTTCATTTCATCATACCATTGGGGACAACTCCATCTGAGTGTAATGTCACCTTGTGGGATGGGTGGTAGAGGGTGGGGATGTACCTGTAGTTACCTAAGCTACAGGGATTTATTTGAATGTACAAATGTCTCACCTAAATGAGATGAAGTGTGATGAATATAATGTAATTAGACATAGTATTTAATTTATGTGCCTTTTCCCAGCCACAGCACAAAGTTAACTCATCACAGAGTTCATTAGTGATCAAACAGCCTAAAAACACAACTTTATATTGATCCTAGACCAACATATCTGAAGATAGCACAGTTGAACAATGAATTGTGCTGTGTATCATTTCTGGACATAATGTGGAGCAACAGTAAATGCCAAGAAGCAGTCAACCCTACTTTATTTTGATAAATAAAAGAAAACCTTGCAATTCTCTTCTGCTTTCTCTTGTAAGTATTTTTCATGATGTTGCTGCAACATGATGTTACTGGTAATGTAACATCATTACTGCATAAGCAAGGTGTTAAATGCTTGCAAAATAAAACAATTCAACAACAAAAATGATACCACAATGAAAAAGAGCCATTCATTAATTAACATTGGGGGGTATACTAATTCAGTATGGGGTGACTGCATTTTCCCTTTAAATAATTACACTTCTTTGAAAATGCAAACAGTTCCCCATGCACTGCAGCTACCCTTGGTTGCGTAAATATAAAGGAAGCATGCCTCTACCGTGTATTCAGTGGTTTGATCATATAGTCACAAATGTCCTGATGTAATCTGCCTTATGATGCTCGTTCCTCTTTGGTGTTCAGGACAACTTCAATTTGGCTGCTGTACCCTTTAACAGCTGCCCTCAATCATGTACTGCAGGCTGACATACTTGAAGGCTCACCAGTCACTACCCACTGATTACTAAGCCATGGCTAACCCATCCACTTCGTAGGAATACATTTAAACTGTAGAGAATGCTTTCTCTAGCCATTTTATGCAAAAATCAATCTTTGAAAATTGAAAATATTGCACTTGTTTCTGGTGGCTGGAGTGCACAGTATGTGATCACACTTTAAATTTGTCATCCACAGCCCTCTGAATGTTTGAAATCTAAATATGCAGTAAGTTCACAGTTCACTTACAGTTGCATAAGGTACAGGAGAGCATGTAAGCTGCAGTTAAAAGTTATGCCTGTGCCTTAGTTATTGTGTGAAATCCTTTCAGTATTCCTTGCTTATCTTATAGTACAGGTAGGTGTTGACATTAAGTGAGACTTTATGAAAGCTTTATGATCACTGTTGAGGCATATCCCTGAAGTGTGACCATATCGCTGAAGGGTGGAAACTTGTCACCATGTTTAGTGGACTGTAACATAAAACATTACACAACTGCCCTATGACTCAAGAAAATGCAGTAAGTACTGATAAGAAAATAGCACTCAGCACAATGCAATTGACTTCATGCATGAGAAAGTGAAAGAATTGGTAGGTTGAAAAGTTGTAGCCTGTTGCTAGCACATGTATCCATATGTCAAAGAATTTACAATGTTTTCTTCCACAAAAGTTGCTTCTTCAATTAGTAATGTAAAGTAACATGAGGGCCTTAATTCTTCGCATCCACTGTATTTTGCAGATTTGACAATGAGCCAAATGAGCCAGCCTTTATCTAAACTATTCCCAGAAATTGTGGCTGACTTTGTTATGAAACTCAAATTTGTCAAAGCTGAATGTTCATAACTGAATGGAGAAACTGCCAAACTGATCCAAAACGACTCATTTTGCTTAAGCATCAAGAAAATCAGAATTAAGTCGTTTTGTGCTGTTTGGTAGTGCCATTGAGGAAATGTCATATTTGACATATTTTTGTAATATTTTCCTTAAAACTTTGTCAAAAGAATAAGAAAAAAATTATCCCTGCTTAGCACCTGGAGCTGATGTTTATCATGAGTATCAGTCAAGCTTTATTAACTCAGCTTGAGCAGTGAAAGTGTGACTGTATAAGTCTTTTGGGAAGATTTCTTCAAAATGGTTAAGTTCAGATGAAGATGTGGTGAACAATTACGGCATTTCCGGTACTGTGCTTGTGGTGAGCTGTTTCAAAGAAATTGATGTTTTTTGGGATTGAATAATTTCATTACAGATTTGGAAAAGGACCAGTGCTAGACCTTTAGGTTAGGTTGATAGAGTGCCAGAGTTCAAAGAAGGAGGGTAATTTGTTTACCACTTAGCTCGGAGAGATCTTCTCTTCAAATTGGAAAAGGGTGCAAAGCACAATTTGTTTTGTAGTGTTTTTTTTACTGCCGGTGTTTTCATTATTAAAGCCAAAGGAATGCTGTACTTTAATAATTCTGAGACCTTGTAATGATGATGAAAATTTACAGTATGCTTAGCAGCTGTTTGCGGTTTTGTTGATTCCTTGCCGTAGGCAGGGGAATCTATGCAGTCCTGATGTCGTGTGTGTGTATGTGTGTGTATGTATGTGTATGTAAGGGTGCGTGCGTGTGTGTGTGTGTGACGGTTGCTCGTAAACACTCTATCTCAAGAAGGGTAACTCTGAGTAATTTCATTTTTGGCATGTAGGTTGCCCATATTGAGTAGATGATCCCTATTGTTTTTGGTGTCCAAATCTTGCATATTAATGAGGTTATGGGGTAAAACATAAAAAATGTTAAAACTGCCATAGTTCCTTATCTGTGGGTCAGATTTGTTTTAAACTTGAAAAGGTTGTCTGTTATTAACAGGTCCACGACCCTGTGAAATTTAAAGCTTATCAATAGAGAGGAAGGGATAATTTTTCACTATAAAACAATAATAATAGCCTAAACACCATTATTGTGGTTATTATAAACTACCGTACAAATGCATATGGGGCTATATTGTGCAAAATTACTATTGGTTCCCTCGCAGACAGTTAACTCAATGGGATTTAAGGCTAAAGTACTGCATTTGTAACTTAGTGAGTAACTTCTTGTGTGAGGGGCCTCCGATAAGTTGTCCAGAGAGATAGTCTTGGTATGGGGGGTCATGGGGTCAGATAGACAAGGTGGCATTCTTTCATGCATTGGAATGTTAATGGGTTTATAAAAAAAATGAGGAAAATAAAATACCATCTGTTCTGTCATTTATTTGGATAATATCAATATCCAGAGGAACAGCTGGTAGCAGAACAAGGTTTCTTAACAATCAAATTGGAGTGCTTTCAATCATATTTCACAATGTCGGAAAGGATGGAGGAAGCAAAAATATTGAGGAGGAATCATAACTTAGGGTCAACTTACGAGGACTTTGAGTGTGTTAAAAGCTACTTGTATTGTAACAAGGAAGAAATTATCGCAGAGTCGATAAAGGAAAATTTGCAAAAGGCAGAGTGCCAATTTGAGGCAATGGAAGAGGTTCATGCTGATCTGGCTGGGTTGTTGTCTGATGAAGCATTTGAGCAAGCAGAAAGCTGGATGTTGGAATGCCAAAAGCATTATACTGAGGAGAGGGAGGAAGCATTGAAAAAGTTGAAGGAGGAATTTGAGTTTCAAATTAGCGTTGGAATTACCTAAGGCAGAAATTCCACCATACGATGGAGACCCAAGAACATTCTGGTCTTTTATGAAGAATTTTGAGGTAAATATGGCAGACAAGCTGAGTTCAGATGAGGTAAGGTTGAGTTATTTGATTCAACTAACAATAGGCAAGACTAGAAGCAGCATTGATTACTGTGTGTTTCTTGGAGCTCAGAGACAAAGTTGACTGATGTCATATACTGTACTTGATGTGTGGGTTGTATGGCCTCGGTAGGTGATCCCTATTGCTTTTGGTGGACGTCAAATGTCGCGGTAATTTTAGGTAACCAAAATAAAGGTCATTTTGGGTTAAAGGCTTGTGGTGTATCAAGAAAAATAACTGCAGTTGATCTTATACTTGTCATGTGAATAATTCATGTTTGTTGTAATATAACCATGTAGCAAGGAATCACAAAGCCTTTTGGCTTTCTGATATTTGAATGTCTTATTTACACTAACCACAGAAGTATGACTAACTTTTGCCACACACATACAGGAATGAGGGGTACCACGTTGGCAATTATAGATTGGTATAGACTATGTGAAAAAGATAAAGTGCCTGTCAGCACAAGACTTGTACATAGCAATTATTAATCTGGGGCATCAGCTTATTTTCGTGGTACATTTATGCTAGTACACATATTGTACACAACAGCCAACACAACATCTCTCCTTTCTGTTGTTGTTTTTAATTGCCTCTGTGGATTTGACTCTTATGAAATATATTAAAGGGAAGTATAATTCCTTCATCAAAATATGAGTAGTTTGGTTAGTTTGCCTGAATAGTTTGGCTCACCAAGTGCCATCTTTAAATTCTTCTGAGATGACATAAGACTCAGTTTTTATGAAGAAGACATAAAAAGCATCAAAGATAACACATTTATTTGTTGAACTTTTCCTCATTTACATCCCAAAGGCCTAGGGGAAGAGAGATGAAAACATTAGACCATGCATTTTGTCAAGAATGTTCATGATCATGATATTAAGCCGAAATCCAGGCCCGTATGCAGCTTTTTCAGGAAGGGGGTTTGAATTTACCACAAGTGGAACATTTTACCCAACAATCATGACCAACTAATTAAAACTCTTTATGTATGTTGCTAACGTAGGCCTACTGTCATAGGCTGAGCGGAACTCCAGAGGCTTGTGGGGGGTTCGTCCGAACCCCCTGAACCCCCCCTGGATACGGGGCTGAAATCATGTTACCCTTTAAGTGCACCTCTCCCCTTCGTAGCATTTATGGTAGGCAGACAGGCAGGGATGGGCAATTGTCAGGTCATTTGAGCATGATGATGGCATGGCTACAACTTTAAGAGTTGTGAATGTAAAGGCTGTAATGCATCACCCCAGACAGTTTCAATTCTCCCAACCACCTACCTCTAGTCCCTCCCTCAGCCTGTCTTACATTCCTCCACATGTGTAATCAAAACAATGGATCCCTGTGTACGCTGTGTAATACGAGCTGCTCTGAATCTTTCAAATTTGCTGGCAATCTAAGAGTACTGTAACTTAGAACCAGTTGAGAATTTTCCTTTCAGGGAGGTAAAAATATAGCTTAGGGTGATGCAATACAGCCTTTAATATTATTTTAATTCAATTCAATATTAACTTTTATAATATATATAAATAACATATATAACTGTATTTACAGCATGTTATGTAACAAGATACTTATGCATATAATTAAACAAAGCAGGGATCATATGACTCTAACTTGGCATGTTTCTGTGGCATGGGTATTTATTTGCAATTTACTCACTAACTGTATAAAGTTGTATTTAAGGAGACCGCAGCTCTTGTGCTATGTGTGGATTTGAACACTGTAGCATGGATACATACTGTGCACTGTACATCAACAGATGCCTGCATTCTACTTTTGAACTGAAGGAAATGTTCACATTTTTTGTTTTGTTCATGGGGTATCTTGAAGTCATTGCACTAACCTTCAGTAAACAGGATTAGGTGAGAAAAGTGTGAGTTCTGTTACATTAGTTAAAATATTCACAGTAGCAATATCATCATTGTATGATGCACTTCCTTTGTTAACATCAAGCATCATCAATGGAACAAACATAATAAATTGTTAAGTTACTTTGTTGTTGTGGCTCAGCAATTACTTAGTAGCCTTTTGATCCAATGTGTTTTGTATTTTAAGTGAGAGTTTCCTAATTTTGCTTTCTCCTTTTCAAATTATGTATACTTGAAGACCTATGTTGTCTCCAACAAGTTTTTGTCATTTGAGCCATCACCAAGAGCACCAGGTCCAGCTTCCAAGTGTCCTTAATTTTTCAGTAATCGCAAATGTTACATCTCCCCAAACATTTGGAGGGTTGAAGCACATTGCGCTTACACTGTGATTACCTACTTTTCAAATATTTCAGAGTTGAAGAAAAGCATTCATAAAGTGCCCGCACACAGATGGCATCGACTGTCTTCCAGAGTTTGTGAAAATGGCGGATGAGGATACAGCAGAGAGTATGGAGTTGTTTAGTGTGAAGTTAATTCAAGAATTGCATATGTCACAGCTTTACCTGGAACTCAAGTCTGTGGCCAAGGTGAGGAATTCCATTTGTTTTGTTCAGCTGTTATGACAAGTCAGTCTCATTGAAAACTACACTTTATAGCATGCCAACTTTCCTGCCAACCTGAATATAGGGATGCAACGACAATCTAAACAACTTGTTTTCATCTGACCACTATGGAATTGTTTTGACTAACCCATCTGATAATTTATCAGACAAGGTTTACTTCCTATGGTTCCACGGTTGACTCGTCAGGTTTTCTGCTTTGTCACCGTTCTCCGAACTTTTAGTTTTTCTTCTCTTTTCGTTTTTTTATTGTTGTTAGCATCTGAAGTTGTGTGCCACAGAATGCACTTGACTATTAAACTTGTGTGTGATTGCCATGGATGCTCATGATGTTTAGTTTGCTTGTGGATATGTTCTGACTGTGAATATAGACACACAAGAATTAATAAGGTTCTCCAAACATGAACGAGTTTATAGTGGTTCAGTAGTCATGTGAGGCACAGAATAATGTATCCATGTAGAGGTAGGGAGCTCACTGTCGCTCCTCAGTCGTATTTGAGAAACTCATGGCAAAGAGTAAAGACTAGAAGTTACCCTGACAATGAAAAAGAAAGTTAAATTCCTAATGCTGTACATTTGTGGATACCTCAAAGCAAAGCCTGCTACCATATACGTCACCTAGCTTGGCCAACCCAATGATAATGTTATAACCACTGATGTATTGGCCACCATTCATGTACCCTTGCTTTGTTAGCCCAATAATGGTCCAGGTCTTAGTATTTTTGTCATTTTAATATTGGATAATAGCGACAAATAGAAGAAGTGGGGGAGAATTACCCCCAAATGTAAGACATGTGATTTTAAGAACTGAAAGTTGAAACCTTTACAGTTACATTTATATTCAATTTGTTGAAACAGAATTTGATTATTGTCAAATTTAAGGACTGAATACACATTATTAGCTAGAAGATGTGTAATATAATAACTTGCTTCGGAGGAGAGTTGCAAGTAACAGGGGATACACCTCAGATTTTCCTTAGCTTTACTTGATCATAAACAAGCTTGATGCACTGCTGTACAGTCCATGTTCTTACACCCTTACACTTCCGTGACAGTGATATTCTATGTATTATGGTTGCAGCTTCTACCCAGCTTATGCTACTTTTGTACGAGATGTAATTTACCACATCATCATCTTGTTGTTGCTTGCGGTCATGTTTTGATGTCTGCTCTCTGTTTGATTTTCCAAGAGGCACTTGTTTGGAGATTCCTCCAAAGAATAAAAAAAATTCCCTTAGAACTTTGTCAGCCTCTTTTTCCCCCATCTACTTTCATTGATTTTACAAAAAACAAATTGTGCAAGCTGGGTGTTACTTTCACGCCATGACCCAGAATCCAACGACAGAAGTTCTCGGAGTGGCAGAAGAAAATGAAGACGTCAAATCCCTAAACTCATTTCATACTCGTTTACCTCATTAACAGTCTTTTTTCCTGAAAGCCTTATCGTGACAGACAAATCGTGAATATGATCACTCCATTGTCTCACGTGTGAAAATCAATGCAGGAAGGAAACAGCTATTTTCAAAACCATTTCTCTTATTTTTCCAATTTCTATCGTTTTCATTTTTAATCATGTGGTCGAGCTGTGTACAGCATGTACTCTACGCTTGAATGGTGCACTGAAGTGTCAAGAAAAAAGGCAGGCAGACATCAAGAAGGACAAAACCTCAAAATGTATAATGTAATAAAAGAAAATGAGAGGTTGCAAAAAGAAAGAACAATGCATTAATGAATTGGATTTGCACTTATCCTGATTGAAGGACAACCTCTAAGAACCGTCAGGCGACAGTTTGTTCTTCTAAAGTAGGGGAATTACTTCAAACAAAGTTCAAAATGCATATATATTGTACTTATGATTCATTCCCAACCTTACATTAGTCTCACAGTTTTCACTAGTGAGGGCACTGAAACTGGAGTCCAAAGCTAGTATCTCACAAAGAAAAAAATTCACTTACGTATGGCTTGCAAATGAATTTTGCAAATTTACCAAATATCGGTAAAAAGTAGCAAAACTGTCTCCTGAATTTGCAGGAATCACAAAAGCATTGCCAGCAGTTGTGAACATGTTCGAAATTTTCTGTGACCACTTTTTGAAAATCTAATGTCAAATGATAGCCAAGTGTTAGTAAAACATTCTCAATCATGTAGGGCTAATGTAGAACTAACGTCGCTCATCTTGTAGAATCTGCTCCTGGCTAAATGTCATCTGGTTTTGCCAAGGTTGTTTCATGACATGATTGATAGCTGGTACAAAGTTAGTGCTAATATTTTGTGACTATTTGGCCTAACTTTGGCATTCCTGTCTTCATGTGACACATATTCACTTACTTCACACAATTATTTTTGTGACTGTTGGCTATGGGGCCTTCAAAATTGTAATAGTTGAAAAATGTGTAATTGTGTAATGTGTAATTTTGTAGGGATGCCCCCCAACTTAAGAGTTTTGGATCTGGCTAGACCGGAGTTGGCCAGATCTTACCTGCACCTAAAATCTTGCCAAATAAAATTTGGCTGGACCCTATTTTCACACTGCTTTTTAAAATTAAACTTGTGCAAGGTTTCTATGTTTCAAAATGCAACATCTTACATGGTAAGGCCCAACAGACCATATGCTACAATTGTGCTTCAATTACCGTACCTCTGACTTTTAATTCACCAATTACTTTTAACCTTTAACTTCTCACTACTGTTGTGTGCTACAAATCTATATCTATTTTGAGTGCCATTTACTTGAATCTTGTGGGAAAAAAATGTTACATAGGTTGTTATATAGTTTTCTCTGAAATTACAAAAGAGGTTAGTTCAAAATTGTCTTTTCTAGGTGAAATGAATTGCCTCATATGGGTGGTTGGTTGCCTTTTAGCTTTTGACAGATATATCTTTCAAAAGCAGGAAATTACCTTGGTACACTATGTTTGACATGGTTTAGTCACCTCTCTTGATGCACACCCAAGGCATAGGCTATGGGGCACCTGTCTGCTGTCCCACTGCTAAATCACTTCCCCCATGTCTCCACCAAAATGAAACTTTTCAGTTTGCTGTGTGCCCCTTTACTCCTAATATTAAGTTATGTGAGCTGTCATCTACCCTGTTATTGTTCAACCTTTCCTTTCATGTCTGGCATTTTAATGTTTGAGAGATGTTCTTATATTTTATATCAACATTTTCTGATCAAATTGTGACAAAATGTTGGAAAAAATCTGGTTGTTGGAAAATATCTAACCAGAACCCGATTTTATTTCACTATCCAGCCAGATAGCCTGGCCAGACTGTATATCTGGTGCATCCCCACAAATTTGTCTTTGTGAGATTGTAATTTTACCCAGGTAGACAAATTTGCAACTTTTTAAGTTCAGGTGTAAAGCTCGACATACACTAGTTGGTCAGAGGAAGTACCAAGCATGATAATGACCTTTGGAAATTTTATCCAACTTGCTAGCATCTAGCTTATATTTGTAATCCAAGTGCATTGAATATAGCATACCCTTTACATCCTGATTGAATTGTACATGTATGCACTGAAAAAGTTGCCAGACAGTAACCCCATGCGGGCATACTCTCTGTGGGGAGTATTTTTCTGGTACTAACGAACATGTGGTACCTTAAGTTCAGTGTTGTTTCTCCAAACTATCAACTAGAGAGATTGTATTCGGGTGTGAAGATTGTATGTGAAAAATGATACCGCTGTCAAGCTTTTGGCAAAAGCAATTTCTTGTAAAGAAGACAAATTCAGGTTATCCGTAAAGGAAGTTTCTTTGAAATTTAAACTATATTTTCTATCGCTTTGAAAAATTTATTGGTCGAACGTAAGGCTGTTACTGTATGTCAGTTTCTGCTGATAAATGGTTGCCAGATAAATGTTTATGGTTCATTTTGAACAAAGACTGCATGAAAAATAATGGAAAGGGTTTCTTATGACTCAGAATTAAAGTTCAAGTTATTCTCATTGTAAATGTAGATTTGCACAAATTTACAACACGCGCAATAACGAGAAATGTGAGCATGCATCTTAGAATATTCATTTGAATACATAAAGAAAGAATTTTGAAACTTCTTCGCATTTTTAGGACCGAAAAAGACACGATGTGCTATGCTAGCTCCGGAGCTCGCGTCGATGGATGCGGTAATTTGATTTAGGCATAGTTCCTTCATTTTTCTTTCAGTTTCGAATGTTGTTCTGTAAAATTTCAGTCTACAACAGTATCTTGCCAGGAGAACAGGAATCTTATCAAGTTGAACCAATTGTGAGGGTCTTTGTCACCGTATAACAGACAAATGGATTTAGCTAAAAGGGTTGACATGAGGAAAAGCTCATTAACTATTTTCTGTTTTGTATCTCTGCCCAACAACTTCAATTCAATTTATTCTCACATACTCCCATTTGGCCTCTGGGAAGAAATTTTAAGCATGCTAAAATAATTCACAGTCGAAATCCAATGCCAACAGAAGGGAGTTTTGTGGTAATCGAGGAGTCACTGAAACCCAACGCAAAATCTGTATTCTCTGGTGCCTGCAAAGACTGCAGCTGATTGATTTTGATGAAGTGAGTTAGACCAAAAAAAGAAAAAAAAAAAGGAAAAACTTGAACGAAACAGGTGGGCATGGAGGAAAGTAATCGTACGACCTTCAGAGGTCATCAACTTAAAGCTCTTTCCGGTGGCCCGGGCATCGTCGTCATGGGCATTTGTCTCATTTGCAGGTTTTACAAGATCCTGTCATCGTCGGGAGTGACGACGAGAGCCGAGCCAGCCACAAACGTAATTAAACGTTAGCTAGTTTTACAGATAAAACAATTTGACGATGGACTCTGTTCGATAACAAAATATTGCACTTCCTTGGGTAGTTGCCCTTGAAGTCATATATCTCAGAAGTTTATGTGAGTAACGTGCCATCATTCTGAAATGGCCACTTTCTATTTCTTTATTTTTTTTGAGATGGAAGTGAAATTTATTATTACCCTCACATTTATTCTACAACCAAGTTTGCATCTTGTCAAATGTAGGTGTATGCAATGGTGGAGCTAGTAGTTTCAGTGAAAGGGGGCCTAAGATGGCTTTTAGGGACGCTGTATAATATAAATACACATTCTCTGCGATGTACCTGATGAGCAGGGGAGCAGAATGCAAATGATATTGGAAAGGGGGGTGAGCACTGGTCCAACTATCTTATTGGAGTGTCACCATCAGTTGACACTGACGTAAAAGAAAAATTTTGGGCTTTTCAAACTCCCCAGAAGGTCAGAAACCACACTTTTCAGGTGTTCTACGCTTCTCTTGCACGGTCTTGAAATGGAGATCTCTGGAATTTCTCAGGTAATGAGAACAAAAGTAAATCTATGAAAATGGTGATACACGTCAGATGGGTTGAGATGATACATGAATCATAATAAATGATGCATCCTTTTTCGTTTATTCTTGGAACCCTTAGCAATTATTTGGAGATGAACGTAGCTTTAGTCCCCCACTTTTTCCATTAAAGCAGTAGAGTCACAGGGGTTGTTTGCAGTGAGTAAAGAGACTTTTTCTTACTGGGCCCGGAACCTGTGTGAGGGGAGCATCAGCAAGTGTGGTACAGTGTGATCTGGAAATACAGTTGCAATCTCTGTTGCATTGGTGCACCCAGAATTTTGATTTCCGGGGTGAATTGAGAATTGTGGGGACACTACCTAAGAGGAATGCCAGCATCCGTGGAGCAGAGCATACCAGAAAAATTTACATAAAGATGCCCCCCCTAGATCACCCCAGAATTTGCCCTTCCCAGGCTGAGTAAGTGAACTAAAGGAGATGCTACGGCAGCAGTTTCTTTTATTGAAAATCTATCTCCTTCCATTATTAAGAGTTTTCTGCTGTGAAAGTATGATAAATGTTGAATATTTATAAATAATATACCTGTACTTGGTTGAATTTTGAAGGCTGAATTTGGGCAACACCATCATCATTTCCTGGATACAGAGGGCACTGAAATAATGTACTCTCACACTTGCATTTCTTTTACCTTCTCTTTCAAGTTTTTTTCCTAATTCCTATGTCTTTCTATCCTTTTCTTCATTCATTTTCTGTGAAAACCTGAAATGGGTACCTATTATCCATCTGAGTCTGTTAGGGAGGCCCTCCTGACTGTATGGTAGCTCAGCCACTGGGTACATGTTACCTTTAAAGGTCTGTTGTATTTTGCCCCAGTGTTTAGCATGTCTCACTGTGAAATTACTGAACTGACATGCTCTTAAATAAAAGCCATGTCCAACTAATTCTGTTCTGTTTGCTTTCACACTTTATCTTGAGTGGTTGTCCAGTATTCTGATTTACTGCTCTAAAATCAACTCATATACAAGCATGGCAGCTCTCTCTGGGCCATCATCTCAAGATGTTGATTCAGTAATGGGAAAGGGGGAGGGGAGTGAATAAGATTTTGCATAGTTGATCAAAATGTTGTGGGAAGCTCAGTGAATCAAGGTAACATGTGCTTGTTGTCATGACAACTGATTTTCATGACTTCCTGTTTGCTGATTGTCAGAAATTTCTAAAACCCAGATTGAATGGTTTATTATTCAATCATCATTTGTATGTGACACATGGGGATCCACTTATTTTGTCTATTTTGTTGTATGTGAAGGAAACTTGACATGATAGGGAAAAATGAGTTAATTTCATAAAGCCAGTCAATGAGCTCCTTTAATAGCTAGTGTCTTCATGGGTAACCTGGGTAACGGGGTACCTGCCTGTTATTACCCCGATCCAAAGTTACCACCAGGTTCCTGCATAAAGTGTTTGTACCCTCAACCATGCTACAAAATTCAGTTGAGTTGCTTGAAAATGAAAAACACAGTCCGAACTGAAATATTCTTCCTTTTCTTGGGGAAAATAAGTGATCCTATTAATGAGTAGGTGTAGGCCGGTGTTTGTAGTACTTGCAGTAGTCTGATCCTGCCACACACACTGTGACGTACAGTACTGTGAAAATTCCAATTTGAATCACACAAATGGCATTTTTGTTGGGTACCTATGTACCCAATGAGTGTGGATACAAATTACCAGGTTCTGATTTTTACTAATCGATGAAAAGACTGTAGTGAATGACCATTTGTGAATCAAGTGTTTAAAGCAAAACTTAAAACCAATAGAGCTGATTGACAATAAATCCGCATGGACGTGATCAACTGCTGGTTGTCAGCAACCTCATAAAGTGAAAGTGCATCAACTTTTGTTGAAGCTACCGTGTATGTGCATACTGTACACAATTTTAAGGATGTACTGTAATATCCCCAGCTCTCTCAATGTTTACACAACAGCTGGTATGCAAGAATGGGATTAAGTAGCAGTGTACTGTATGTTGTTTTATAACCTAGACTGTACCGGTAGGGTTATTTTACTACCACTTTTCTTGGATTACATCCACAGGAAACATTTCTGCTGTAGCTACTACAGGATTTAATTAAACAGTACCAACACAGTAGCTCTTGGAGTTTTATTACTTTCACATGAATGAGTCCTATCTTATTTTCTTGGTGTTTTTTTTTTATGCATTGTCCAGAAAAATACTGTATGTTTCATCTTTGACTGACTCATTGGTTTTCTTATATTTTGCACCCCTAGGATCTCATTTGCAGTTTGAACAGTGAACAGATGCAAGTAAAGCAACATATTCACCAAGGGCTCTCAACTTCAGGTAAGTTTTTGCTTCTAATTGGTGCATCATTATCAAGGTGGTGCTTGTTGCACACTCATACGTTCTAAACATACTCTTAAAATGTCCAGCTGGCAAAGTTGAAAGAATGTAAGTAGATACATTAAGTATTTTACTAATTAATTAACATTCAGCTGAAGAAACATACATTAATTAAGTACTAATTAATATTCAGCTGATGAAACATACCCATCTTCAACCGATGTCTCTGAGGCAATCTGCAGCATGGTCGCCCTCACTGGTAGAGCTTTAAAGATTGTGCAGATGTTGCCAGTCAGAGCAGTAATGAGACCTACAGTGGTTTAGCTACGGAAGAGTATACCAAATGGCCCTGATTTTTCTCTTTTTTTTTTTGGGGGGGGAGAGTTGGTACAGACAGAATGTACTGAAATGACAAATGGTGAAACCCTCTTTTCTAATTTTGAACTAAATTTTTAAAGGATGTGTCTGAAATTTTCGGACATTTTTGTGGAATTTTCATCGAATTTTGTCTCCGTCCGTAGTCTGGATATTTGCTCTTTGCGCCAGTCTTTAAAATTCAGAACCACCTACAGCTGGCTCTCACCAACCAGCGTGACTGGAACCTTATGTCAAATGCATGTTTACCAAGATACACAGGTGTACATGATGTGTAGATCCAGCAAAAGCGCAGTTGGGACTTGATTGAAAAATTAAAGTAAATTGGCCACTGAAGAAGACTGAAATTTCACAAAAATTAGGGAAAGTTACCTCCCTTCCTACATTAAAACATATTTAATAGCATGTTAAGTTTGGAAGTTACAGAGTTTTAAAGAAATGTCTATTCCATATTGCATGATGGGAAATTTGTGATGTCACACAGACACAGTTACTTAAGTATCCTTTGTATCCTGTATAATCTTGACTGTACTAACAGTACCAATCATTATGATAGTTTATAATAGGAGATGTGACCTTCATTTCCACTTCCTTTTAAGTTCAATCTGCAGTAAACCCAATCATATCTTATCTCTGGGGTCAAACAAAGACTTACACATTGCAGTAATCTGCTGATATGACAATTTTTTTCACTTTGAGACAGGTGTACATGTGTCATGTATGGAGCCTCCTCGCTTCAAACAATAACATCTTGAGTCATGTACAAGATACTGACATGGCCTAGCAAGTTTGAAGTGCCTACAGTGAAAGACTATATGCTTACTCATTTAGAATTTGTCACTGGAATATTTCCTTTAGTTGTAAAATTTGGAACCTCTAACATTGAACTGGATATACTTTTGGGGAAATATGGGGACACTGTTTACAAGTTGACAAGAAGGGCACAGACGTGGAACACAGGATTACCATAGATCGACCAATGAGGATAATGAGTTTGAAGACAGGATCTACATCTATGCATTGACATTTACCTTTAAGATGGAATACAAGGGCACTCTTTCATCTGAATGTGAAAGATAAAGTCAATATATACATTTGAAGAATGAGGGTAAAGATTGGAACACTAGTATTGTAGTGAGAGGTGCTGAAGTTATGTGAAGGTAGGTAGGTGTCATCATTTTTAAGTATCCAAACCAGGTAAATGCTAGAATTTTTACATTTGTTCAAATTTCATGGAATTAACTCAAGATTAGTGACTTTGTTGAAATTTCACATTCAAGAGCTGACTTCAGAGAAGATGACCAACTATGAAAGTTTCACTCAATTACATCACAGCCTGGATCAAAACTATTTAGAGACAGTTCCTTCAGTACACTCTCTGATTTTTCAGTAACATGACACCTTGTCTAATGAACTAAATTGTAATGGCAATAGAGAATATTGTGCTGATTGAATGGCAAACAGTGATAATTTATCTTGTTAAAATTTTTTTTTTACGGCTGAAACGTTAATCGTGCCTTTTTGGAGTTTTTCAGCAAACTGTGCTTCTGTCGTAGAGGAGGAGTAATTTAGTAATCCAATTAAGTTCTTTGGGGAGGTGTTTATTACGACCATATCAGCTGATACATTTGCGCTAAGATAAACACGCAAGTGCGTGCATGTAGCACGCACGGTGATGCAAGAAATGCACGAGCAAGCTTTTTTCAGTTTTTCAGTTGAAAGTACTTTAAAGAAAGAGAACAAGAAGAAAGTAAAAAATTTAAGTTAAAAAAAAAAATGTCCAAATGAGTGTCTTTTTTTCTCCTCCTTGTCTTTTGGCTTTCCTTTAATATTGTCTACATTGAAGTGAACAGATAAAGGTATGTAAGACCCATACAAACAATTTCATCAATGGCTTGAATGGCACAGCTCTGTCCCCAAACTGACACTTACATTCTCTTGATTTAATTTGCTTTATTGGGAGTGCTTCTCTTAATTTCACCAATCCAATTGTCAAAAGCTGGTAGGAAATTGTCTTGTGGTTTCATAATCTGGGGAAGAGATTTCTCCAACACCCCTTATCTCATTTCACAGACAGTGTTCTCTTACATCATTGAACAGTTTTAAGTGATTTTTTTTGTGTGTGTTGGAAATGGATGGAAAACCTCCTTGACATATGAAAAAAAAAAGGTAGATAACACACTAATATTCATGGATATGACTAAATTTAGGACACAATGTCATTTAAGCATTTTTTTAAGCTTTTCTTTAGATGTTGTATTGAATTCAACACTGGATCATGCTACAATGCTACTAAGGCTGTCCTAGATTTCTGTGAGTAAAATTTGGAGCCTAGAAAGTCTTGTGTTTGTGAATATATTCTTCTCTGAGTGAAACTTTTTTGATTTGAACTCTACATATATGAGAACTCGCAAGCTAGGTCTGTGAATCCATTAAGTCTTTCTCTCTCTAGAAATACAAACTCCTCTTGCAGGAACTGAGGTTTATCCCTTTTTTTTTTTTTTCTGTCACATTTTATAAATGATAATAGCAAATGTACAGATTTTCTTGCATGTATGCATCGTCTCAACATGAAACCGAAGTCATGGTGCATTTGTAATCACAGGTACGGTACATGAGCAGTCATTGAAGCAGTCATACATGTGAACACACTCATTCATTGTTAAACTGGGAACACATTGTATACATGCGGTACGATGCAGATATTTTTTACTGCTGCTTTTAACATCATGTAAGGTATTTCATATTAGGGGTCATACCAGGCAGTCAGATTTTTCACATCTGGACCAAAAAGGAAAAATGTCCGAGCTACTCTGATGTCAACTCACAGCAGTCACTCCCAGCGTGCAAATTTTAACATGGTACAAGTAAACAGCACTGTGCAAATGACCAAAGCCCACCGGAAGACAATAATCTTGAGATCTCGCAGAGAAAATGCTTCAGAGAACATACAGGAAATTAATTGGCTAGGTACCTTCAGAATCAGAGCATCAGAAAATGACAGGCTTTGAAGACTTGTGTATACCTTGAAGACTGCGTGGTCCCATTTATTTTGGTGGGAGTATATAGATTGTTGATTAGTCTTAAAGGCAAAGTTGCTAAATTTTTGGCCTTTTCCTGGTGGAGTTATTGATTGGGCTGATTATGCTACACACAGTTATGTTTGGGTCTCAGATATATACCCCCAACTACTTTAAACAGTTCAGCAATGTTCCGAATATTGATCGTTATCAAGGCTCAATCTAGGTCGTAGCATACTCTCACCAAATTTGTGGCATGCAGTACCTTTCAAATGAAACTACCCCAGTGCAGTGTCATGGAGAAACCTGGTTTTTCTATCTGGGGTCATCTTGACCAGTTAACTTTAAGATGAAATCTACTGTATGTTAAATGTAGGTTAGAATCCATGGAGAGTTAATGGATGTTGGCTGGGTGGATAGGAGGGACGTTTAAGTCATGGGGTACCTTGAGGGGAGTAACATTAGTAACATATGGGGCAAAAAAATAGGAGGAAAAACCCTGGAATACATGATCTATTACTTGGATCAAATTTCTTTGAGACAGTGATATTACCCATTGTGAATCACAGAAGACAGAAACTACTGGCTGTTTATACCTGGTAGTAGTGTCTGGTCAATCAAGTTTGTATATTAGGTATTATGTTAAATTGGTAGTAAGGGTGTCATAGTGTGTCAGAAGGTTTGATATTTTTAAAAGGAAAGAAAGAAATTATCACTTCTTGATTGCAAAAGTGTCAGTGGAAATATATTTGGATTGTCTTGTAAATATGCTTGCCTTCTAAAATTCATCTGCATATAGTGATGCTTTAAGTCAAGTGCTGTAAGTTTTAAAACTTCAATCAGAAAACAGTGAGGTTTAGTAGTTTTAAACTTTTTGGATGATGATCAACAGTCTTGAACTTAGTTTAATTATATTTCAGCAATCATGAAAAGTAAGTAATCCACAGGCTCTTTTTTTAGAGATCATGTGACTTGAAAGCAAAGATTCGAATGTCTCAGATTCCTTTGCAGTTCCTCACATTTATCTTCGTCTGCTCCTACCGAACAGGATGGAAACGGAAGCTTCAGAACGAAGTTTACCGCCAACTGCTTCAGAAGTTTGATGCTAGCAGCAAGGATGTGACCACAGAGCATATCAAGGAGCCATTAGCCTACATTCGTAGAGCTCAGGTATCTTAACGAAATGTCTCTGTTTTCAGAACATTTGCTTGGAACTAAGGTATCTGAAGGATCTGCTCAATCCCCAAGATGATTCGTGAATTAAGAATGTTGACCCTAACTTCTGGCGTATTATGTTTCCTGTCGATAATTAATGAACATCGGGCATTTTGCCCTCGCCGCTGTCGTTTAAAATCGCAGCCGATGTATGGGTGAATTTGCGGGTCAGAGAAAGTCGTCGCTGGTCGCGCAGAGAACAGTACTTGTAAGGAAACCCGATCCCCAATTGTGCGACCTTTTGAAGGTTTTGGGGTCAGCCTGAAAGGAAACTGTCAAAAGAGGACCAAAGGAAGGGAGGAAATACCAGATATGTACATAATCCAATTTGTAGCATCCGTTCAGAATAGCTAAATATCTTTTGATTTGAAACGTAATGCCCGATGCCCACAGGCCATGGTTTCACTTCAGTTTGATCCCACAAAGTATATCCTTAATTTTCATGAAAAGTAGATCTAAGCCATAATCAAATACTCTGTTACGGCTACTTAGCCCTTCAAACACTCAGAATTAAAACCTGTTGGTTCAGCTATGACTATCGATACTAACTAACCCTTAAGTGAATCGTGTTAATTAGGTGAAACTTTTCCTTTCCCTTTACATGGATTTCAAATATTCTTTCACAGACTCTTATACTGTCTAGCAGCAACAGTTAGAGTCTTAATACCTGTTTGCTCAGTCCAAACTGCAACCACTCATAAAATGGCATCTCCCGATGTAACATTTTTTTTTTGTATTGACTTTTTTATATTGACATTTTTTTTTATCGAATCTCTGCGATAAGTACATTTTAGCTGTAATTAGAATATGTCATATATTTTTATAGCCTCTGCAGAGTTTCTAGGCATCATTTCAAGCCTGAAATCAAATCAGCCTGAAAGGTTGTGTGACATGATTCCAGAAAAGGGCACCCTTCATTCAGAAGTTGAAAAGTAGAACCCTCAGTGAAAATCTGTTGGAATTTTTTTTACATCTTTTATTGTTTTCAAGATATGACTTTTCAAAGTTTGAGAAAAATGCAAACCAGATGACGTGGAGTGTTACACAGTGACAGTATTTCTTTTGTTAAGCCTACATATTTTGCCTTGTAATTACTTAATTACCAAGTTTCACATTGGTAAATAATGTTGATATTTTTGAAAAAGAAAATACTTGCTCCCGAAATAAAACCCTCCTTGCATATTAAATTCTCAATTGTCTTTGAAATGAAGGTTACATAAACAAAGGATTAACATAAGCCATATCATAGCAGTCCATCTCTTGAAGTCACAAATGTGCATAGTTAGCCAATGTTTATTCATGATACAGCTGTGAAACACTAATTTTCCTGTAAATTGGTCAATCTTTGATGGATTTTGATGGAATTTGTGGCTATCTTTAACATTTTCATTGCTTAATACACCAAATACTCCAAAATGTCATTTTCATGTCAAAGGACCTTAAAGAACGGTAAACAATATTTCGTTGTACCTTGTGCGTGAGTACCCACACAATGACATCAGGACTGGCAACTGAAATTGCTACTTGGATCCACAGTTTAACTAAGGTACATTTTGCATCTGAGGAAAAACTTAAAATGTTTCTTTTCCTCCTAATGATGCACACTTCACTGTCATGCCTGTGGATGAGATAATGGTGCTACGTTCTAAGCAAAAGGTTTGACTATGACTTCACAATGATATTGTACTGTGCACTCATAAAAGTTACATTTTCGGGTACCTAGGTACCCGTCCGACGGTGGACTTCGGTTGTCTGGGTACAAAATTGGGACCAGGTACAGACACAAGAAAACTGCCCATTCACGAGTTGAATAGTTAGCGTTGAATGTACAGTAGAATCAGATATAGGCAGTCACTGACTCGCACGTGTCTTGGGGAAAGCAGAAACGATGAAAGCGAAGATAAAAAGCTCTCAGAATCGCAACATCACTGCACCTGAAAGAAACTGACAGTTTCATCAAAAAGTCAGAGGGTAAGTTATATCATCCCAAAGCCTATGGAGGCTCAAAGAATTTGAAATATATGTATCCTTTGTAGATGAAGTCTTGCAGGCTTCAGTTGTTGAAAATTTTAGCGTTGGACAGGTTGGTATTTGCCACTGTCAACATCTTCACAAAAAAAAAAGCTGCCATTTTCTGATTATGATAGGTAAGTATGAAAATTATCATGTCACTTATCAGGTGTCTTCATCTCTGTCTTGACTCTGGAATGTCAAAATGTAGCACTGTACATCAATCTCCATGGTAACTAACATCCTTGACATTCATCCCCGTGGTTACTTAAGTGATGGTGACTGGAGGATAAAAGTCACTTTACGTGCAGATAAGATAATCTCCCTTATTAATCTTACCACTGTTTGTTTTTGTTACAGATGGTGGATGTGACTAATCTAAAATACCATTACTTTTGCAAAACTTATCCTCAGTCAATGTTCACTAAGTATTAAACGGATGGTGTAAACAAGCTCTAATATTGGAGCGGGCATTTCGCCACAATTCATGTGGAATCTTTTCATGTTGTGTTGATGACAGGTTTATGTGAACTTCTGCAAACATTGAAGTGTTCCTTTCAGACTATAGTTTTTTTCTTTCATCCCAGTAAGAGAGATTTATTTTGTTCTGTGACTTTTGATAGTTCCCTCCTTATTACACAATGATTCACCAAAGAATCATTTTTAAATTTGAACAAAACTCATCAATTTTGGATGTTTTCTGCGACTGATTTCTAGCTCAAATGTGATGAAGTTCATCAGAAAAGTTACAATTTAGAAACGGTAAAGTAAGTGCTCATTTTGTGTTTCCAGTTAAATATTTCAAATTAGTCTCATGTAAGATCCATTTTATTGCAAATACAAATTAACAGAAGTGCAAAGCACTGTCTGTAAGGTTCCTCTGAAGCTGCAAGTGAATGCTTTAATATCACATGGTGGTGCAGAAAGAATATTTGACACACAGACAAGTTCAAAAAGGTGTATGCCAGAAGATCAAGGTGCAGGGGAATAGGCTCCTCCATTGTTCAGTAAACATAGATATAGCCATCCTATGTATCCCCTGTGATCTTGATCTTTCTTTTGGTTTCGGTTTGGAGCTCACCTTTCAAGTGTCATTTTTAAGTCATCTCTTTGTGGTTCACATTCAAATTGAGATAATTTATGAAGTCAACAAATATAATGACATGCTGTGTTTCCTCTTTGTCTCCCGTGATCATTTAAACCATTTTAATTGAGGTAAAAATAAGTGAACAGGGCTAATGGCCACTACCTGTGAAGAAAGGTGCCATTATGAGACTGGTAATGTACTGTATTGCAAAACGCAATCATGACGATTGTTCCCCCTCCCCCATCCTAACCTCTCTATTATAGCCGTTCTCGCCGGCATTCTATACAGAGTAAGTGTATTTGACTAACAAAGACTGCTGCAAGTAATAAAATAATATTACAATCTGTACATTCTCTGTTCTAGATTGGTTTCAAAAAGAGCACAGAAAGACATTCAAGCTGCTTGATGTGTCTGACAATTTTAGCTTTTAGAATCAGTTATTTGTAAACATTTAACTGACAAAAAGAAAAAAAAAAGAAAAAAAACAACAAAACAAATACCTGAAATTAAGACTTCACTGACAATAGTGTCTTTTATGACTTAACTATTAGTGGGCAGATTTTAGTTAGTTGAAGTTGTAAAAAGTGGTTTCAACTTAAACAATGATGACAGTTATTTTGACACATGCCGTATAATATAATAATACTGGATGCATGTTTGTATATTGTGTGAAGATGTAAGTTGTAATCCTAGAAAACTAAAACTTTTTTTTTGTTTAAACAATCCTTCTAAATCACTTAAGTGATGATATTAGCCGATCGTACACAATCTCTTGTATCTTTCAATCTGTTGTGTCCCTTAATCTGTTGCATGTATGCCCTTATTTTCATTGCTTTATCTCTCCCTCAGTCTGTTATATCCCTCAGTCCGTCATATCCCCAGTCTTCGTATCCCCGATATGTTATATCCTCCAATCTGTCGTATCCCCCAGGGGATAAAGATGCTTTTGATCATCATTTGTGGAAAGGTTTTAGCGTGCTTACACATCGTAGTTCAGTGCGCAACCTAACACACCACCGGTAAAGCCAAGTTCAACTGTCTGTAGGGTAACTTTTACCTCGTCCCTGGATGAAGAATCATTTTTGTGCTGACTTTGAGACCGAATTGTAGGCATTCACGCGTCAGACGGTTTATAGAGAGACGAAATACTCTCGAACATTTAGAGACTAGTGTGGTCCCCAATTAAGGCCTTTAGAGTGAGAAGATATTGAGAATGTGCCATAAATCATTAATGGTGGGGCTCCGCGTCTAGAGCACGTTAACACCCAAAAGAGGAAAAACCAGGCTAAATTATAGATTATTGGGCTGGATTTTTATGACTTGGTCATTACAATAAAGTACCCTAACATCCAAATGCATAAAATCCAATAAATTTATTCCCTCCTTTTTAAGTTTTTACCCTTTTTCTAACATAATATTCCCATAAGCGTATATTGAGGTACTTTCTTCTATTTCTAGTGCACTTTTTCCCAGTAGTATATTGAGATACTCTTCTGTACAGTACTTTAATACATTAGCTAAAAACTGTACACAGTCCTTCTTTACAGAACTTATGAATTTAAAGATTGAGACCTGTAATCTAGGTGTCTTTTCATACATACATACATACATACTGTGCAGCTGTAGGCTAAGGTATTTTTAAATTCTCGAGGTAGAATTTTTATAGTATACTTGCAGTACTGTGACATAAGTGAAGACTAGCTTTTAATGATATAAAATTTAATGAAATTATCTGGAGGACTAGTAGGTTGTTATATCTGTTGTGGTGTGGTTTTCAAGAGCCAGTCTTTAAGTATACTCAGATCTTGTTTTAAAGTGACTGTATTAGGGAATACACATTTAATACAACTGTCCTGGTGGTGTAATGGTGTATTATGATAAATGATTCAAGTTTCGTTGTATTTACTTTTTCCCCACAAATGCAAATACGTATCAGAGTTTATTGTATTAATGAAGTCAATATATCAGAAGAAATGGTAAATTTAAAGCAGTAGTAGTAAACTATAGCAAAAAATAGTTATAAACATAGACAGTAGACTTCAATTAGAAAGAAGAACTTAAGAAGGATTGAGAAGGCCAGCTGAAGGAAAACAAAGAAGGAACTGATAATAGATTGTCATGGAACTTCATATAAATTAAGAGGAAACATTACTGTAAGTCCTGTTCATATGAAAAATATAAGACAACAATATTTAACTACTACCTAAAGACTTTCATAGTTTTGTATTTTACTGTCTTAAGTTTCAAGTTTTATGTGTGAATTTATTAGCATTTTCATTCCTAAGTTAATAGTTTTCAACCCTTTTGATTTTGTGAACCACCTTGAAATGTATCTGAAAGGTGGATATAAATGTATTATTATTATTATTACTAATATGTATTCTGTGTAATTCTATCCAGGGAGTTTTAAAATTGCATAATGCAGTGTACTCGGAGGGACATATAGACACAACTGCATGCAAACCTTTAACGTAGCTTAATAATGCTGAGATACTCTTCACGATGTATTAGTACTTAGCATAAGTTTACTGTATTTCCCTGTGGAAGGCTTACAGTATTTTATGCAGACCTGCTGCCTCACGTTGGCCCAGATCATGTCACATGAGTTTTAAATCTTTTCCCAATGGTGTGGACTCGAATTTTGCAGGTCACACAGATCTGTGGATTGAAAACCATATTGGTCATTAAACTGGAAACAACTCCCTGAATGTTTTTCTGTCATTCATTGAAAGAGACATGACCATACTTTAACTCTCAAAACAACAGACTGCAATAGAAACGGAAGTACATTATCAATGATTCTTCTTCTGAAATTCTGCTACTTTTTTTGTAGTTGTTTAAATTGTTATTTGAGAAAGAGTTTACATTTTAGTCAATCCTCCTAGAATTATTACTTTTTTTTTTTTCATTTTACTAGATGTTGGCAACTTTTATGAGGTCGTTTGTTGATGATAAACAATGATTCTGGTTCAACCAACAAAACTTGAAATTAGAGTAAGCTTAAACGATATCTACAGCATGAGAGGCAGAGCAATTCTACATCTGAAGTGAAACAAAGAAGTACTGAAAAATGAAAAAAAATGGTTGTAAGGACGTTTACCTATAGTACAGCCATCTAGTATCGGAATAGTCGACTTTTGCGGTAGTTGAGATAATGTTCAATTTGCGTCTGTCCGAGAAGCCAGTTTTATTTCAGGTATAAGCAGAGAGGAGCAGCATTTAGCAGTTGCCAAATTGGCTGCAAGTTTTTAGCAATTCCATTCTGTTAAGATCCCATATACAGAGGTTTACCGCTGATGATGACAAGATCAAGGAACGCCGTGGTTCAGAGAGGTCGCATGTTGGGCCTCCCAGAAAATTTCAACCATAAGAAATGAGAAAAAAGAGAATAAAGGGATGTACTTCATGAGAAAATGTTCCCTTGAAGAATTATTAGTTGGCCTCAAAGATTTGTTGTATACATAGGCCTTATAAAAGTTTACTAAGTACTTTTTTTTAAGGGTTCCCTTCTTGTAGCTTATCTGAACAAATTATGTTCATGTTCTGGGAAAGTTCAAAGTTATACAGTGCAGAAAATCTGACTACAACAGCCTACTGCTGTAGATCAACATGAGTATTATTAAGAGCAACACACTTAAACTGTGAGCAATAAGGCTTGGTAATAAGTGCAAAAAATTAGAGCATTAACAAATGTACTGTCAGCATTTGAGTCTGCTACCAGCATCAGAGTCTATTAGGATCAGCAGAAGGCTCATGAGGTCAACAACAGTCTACAATAGATCAACATCAACAAAATCCTACGAATAGTAACAAGAAGCTACTGAGAGCCACAGGAGTCTACTAAGATCAACAAGTCTCCAAATGTAGTAAAAGTCTATCAACATTAACAAGAGTACTGAGAGCAATAGGAGTGTGAAAAGCAACCAGAGTCTACCAAGAAAAACAAGAGTCAACTAAGACCACCAAGTGTCTACTGACATCAAGAAGAGTCTACCAAATACAAGAAGAGTCTTCTAACATTAACAAGAGTCTACTAAGAGTACCCAGAGTCTACTGACATCAACAAGAGTCTGCCAAATGCAACAAGAGTCTTCTAACATTAACAAGAGTCTACTAAGAGCACCCAGAGTCTACTGACATCAACAAGAGTCTACCACATACCACAAGAGTCTACTAAGAGTCAAGAGTCTTCTAACATTACCAAGAGTCTACTAAGAGCACCCAGAGTCTACTGACATCAACAAGAGTCTACCAAATGCAACAAGAGTCTTCTAACATTAACAAGAGTCTACTAAGAGCACCGAGAGTCTACTGACATCGACAAGAGTCTACCACATACCACAAGAGTCTACTAAGAGTCAAGAGTCTTCTAACATTAACAAGAGTCTACTAAGAGCAAGGTTTTTTTTTTATAGGGGTTTTACTGTCAGACCAATTGTCAAGCTAATATAGTTCCCATGTGACACCTGCAAATGAACACTAATGAGCTACTTAGTTAATGATTTAAACTGGTTTTGGAAAATTTGCTATCAAGTTTCCACATTAGTACTAATGCACATGGCCTCAGCTAGTACACACCAGGTAGAAAATGTACAAAAAAATGAGTTTCATAATTATGGGATGTCAAACTGGAATAGTGATGCAATTATAAGCATTGTAATTTGGTAGTGCTCATTAAAGTCTATCACAAATTTATTGACAAAGATCCAACTTCTGCACTGTTCATGCTCTAGTTTATGATGTTCTGCAAATTATGCAGTCCTACAGATTCTCTAATACATGCACTGTTGGTGATTCAATACAATGATAATCTGGTGGTTTCTATGATTATGATAAACTGATATGTAAATGTAACATTCAGGGTGTTCAGGTATGCACCTCTGCACCATTGGTGCTCTTGTTAATAATTTTGTAAACAGTAATTTGCCAATTAGTGAAGATTCAGATAGAAAACGTCAACATATCGCTGATATTTAATTACTCTGCAATGTAACAAAACAAAGAATTCAGAGGATATTATTGAACTGAATGTCATTGCCATCATATAATTTAATTTATTTTGGTATTAAACGTAATATGATTCTTACAGAACTGGATTATCACTTATGAAACAGTTTGTCAAGTTTGTATAGTTAGAAAAATGATCATGTTGATCCTGATGAGGAACTGGAATGTTACATGTATGAAAAAACCATAAACGTAATAACCAGATTTTTCTCTTCACTTATTACAAAATTCTGTCCTCAAGGATTCAAATTTCACTAAATTTCGGTTTCACACGGTGCAAAATTCAGGGGATTTTTTCATTTTGGTTTGATTTTGGGAATATCTTTGTCAAAACAAGCATCTGCCTGAGGCTGCATACACTCTATATCTGACAGGCAACTACAGTTGATAATACAGTAACTGCCACAAATACTGAATTTTTAATTTTGACTGTATGAATGTTGCATGTTTCTAATAGTATAGATGTGGTAACTCTGTTCACAAATGGGAGTAAGTTACTAAGAAACTGAACATGTTTGAACATGTTTATGAAAATTTCGGAAGAAAAAGAAAAGGGGTATCAGCAACAAAAGCAATTTTCATGTTGTGATTGTTTTTTTGGGGGGAGGGGGTTGTATCATTATCATTACTTGATGCATTCTGTTTTGTTGCATACATTCTCAAGGCAACCAGTGGCTTTGCTTTACTGTATACTGGTTATTTGAAGGGATCTAACTGGGATATGGTTAAAGACCTGAACATCACAAGTGACATGTCTGTTGTTAGTATTTATCAAACCATCCTCTTTGTTAGGAATTAATGAGTGGGTATTGGCAGCAGTATGAGACAATGGACAACTTTGATCCACCGGGAAATTCGATACGGCCCACGTACGTCACAACTGAGTGTATGTAGTCAGTAACTTGAATGGATATGGTATTAATGATACTACATGTGTGTCCTATTATGACTTCCAAAATCCACTTTGAAGGGATTATTTGTATATATCAGTTAATACCAAGACATATTAAATTTGAATGAATGGATTTGGAATGATTTGGAATATGACAGTGACATGAAACACAACCAGCTGCTAATATTTTCAATTAATTACCACATATGCAGAGATTCATTTGACGTATGGTTAAAACATAAAAGCATCGAATTTTGAAAACGTGATTTCGGTCGAGCCGAGAAACAAAATAGAAGACTTAATAATTTGCAATATGCTTCCAATCATGGAACATTCCATCTAGCTGTTAAATGTTGACAGTTTGATGTTGTGACATTCTAGCTTTGTTTCAAAAAGTGAAGTCACACTGGTGCAATACTGTTTGGAAAATTCAAACAAAGGAGATAAAATAATAAGAAAAAAAAAATTAAAAAGAGTCTGTTTCAAGTGAAATGAAAGAATGCAAATTATGTTTATTGTTGTTACAATTAATGATATGGTAGAAATGTACTTGTATGAGGCCTGCATGTGAAAATTGTGAAATAAGAATGAGACTGTCCATCTGAAATAGTTCACTGCTCCCAGTTGTCTGTAAACTCAGTCACCTGCAGCCACATTCTCAGCAATGCATCATTCCCTAGAGACTAGGACAGGCAGTTATTGAGTCTGGCCACTTAAAGGTAGGATTTTGTTGTATTTAACTCCTGTTATCTTTGGCCAGCCTTTGCACAGTTTTTTCAGTCTCAGACAGTTTTTGCTGTACTTTGAGTAACAGCACTCACTCACGTTGTAATTCTTTTCGTCCCATTTGTTAATCTTGGCCCCTCTGTTACAGTAGGGAATGGATATCTATCTTTTTGATGTTTACACAAAACATTTTATCGCCTGTAATGAGGGTGTTTGAGTGGGGGCTCATGAAGGGGGGGGCAAAGTCCTATTGGCGTAAATCAAGCTCAAATTGCTGATCAATTGCTGGCTGATCACTCGAGAGAAAGTGGGACATTTCCTGCTCGTTAAAAATGCCACATCTTCTGCGATACGCTCCGAGTGAGGAAATTTGTTAACCTACATGACGTCAGAGAAGTTAACAACTCTTCGTTCGTCTTTCACCCGTTCTCGGAAAGCATCGACGATGACGGTGGCATGAGAATGCTTAAAGGAAGACGGGAGACGCTGCACTCGATTGATTTTATCGGAAGAACTATTTTGAAGTTATTTGCTTGAAGATGCAATGTTGGAATTGTACACTATTGATTGAAATTTTAAGAATCTATGGTATTCATATGACATTTAAATAACATGTAGTTGTGACAATTGTTTGAAATGTTTTTGTTAGACCTGACATTTCATCACAGTTAAATAAAGGTATCTGTTTCTTTTAACTGTATGTAATTTTTTCAACTTTGAAAATATAGTTTTATGCCTATAAAGACCTCCTATTAGATCAGTTTCTACTTGAAATATTTGAAGAATACTGTTTAATTGGTTCCTTTGGCAGAAGTAAAGTATATATGTACTTCACTCCCTGACTTACCTGTTTCAACACAACAACTGCAGACATTATACAACACCCTCTCCTAGAAGTTGGGTCATCCCCTCATAGATCTATTTGGGAAGAAGGAGAATGCAGCACTTAACTCCTTCTGTTCCAGGACCTTCCTCACAGATGTGGTTGCCATGGGCACTCTTTCCTTCATTTAATTGGGATAGTCTGAATGAGTATGTATTCCCTCATTATGCCTGATCCACAAGACACTGACCAAATTGCTCAGTTGAAATGTTGGGTGACCCTAATGGCACTGTTCTGGAGAAAACAACCATCATGGTTCCAGAACCATCATGGTTCCAGAACCTTCACGAGCTCCTAACAGATGCCCTGACCCTACAGTCAAAGACAAAACCAAACAAGACAGGCTTCGGAAAAGATCCTAAAGAGATCAATTAATGGCCAACAGCTACTTGCCTGGAGTTTATATCATAGAATCCCTCAGAGGTAGGCTTTTCACAGGATGTGACAGTCCTGTCCACAAGGTCAAGAAGGGAATCGACCAAAATGTGCTTATGATTCCAGGCTGCAAAGGGTGTCTGCGCTTGTGTTGAGACAGGTAATTAATGTCGGTTTTAAATTAGGAACGGTGCAAATCATGTGCAGTGCGTTGCTCTCTTTTAATCAGCAATTTACATTTAAATGAACATGAATACTGGTAACAAGAACGATTCACAGACGTATGATGATAAGAAGTCAGTAGGATTGGATAGCATTGAAAAGTTCATGAGTGACACAAGGACGTTCACAGGTGACCATGCAATGTAGGAAGTTCATGGTAAATAATGCACAAGTTCGTATGTGACACACACATTAGTTCAAGGGTATCATATAAAAGTTCACAGATGACACATTAAAGTTCATGAGTATATCACACAGATATTCACCCATATGACACATAGAAATACATGTCACACAGAAGGTCATGTGTGACACACTAAAGGTCATGGGTATATATTATGCAGAAGTTCTTGTGTGATACAAAGCAGTTCATTGGTTTATCACATAGGAGTTCCCAGGTGATACAAAGAAGTTCAGGGTACCGGAGTTCTGAACTGATAAACAGATGTTCATGGGTACTGTATATCACAGGGCAGTTTCCAAGTGATAAACGGAAGTTCATGGTGTATGTTGCAGAAGTTCCTAGGTGATACACAAGAGGTTCATGGGTATATCACACAGGAGTTCCCAGGTGACACATAGAAAGTTCATTATCACACTGAAGTTCATAAGTTACACAAACTTTCATCGGTGGGTGGTACAAATGGGTATAGCTCAACCTTGACACATTTTCTTTTATTTCATTAAGTGAGTGGATGAGTATTCTTTTGTTTTGGGGAATTGTTGGTTTTTTTATGATCCAAAGCTAGAACACTACTCAGACTTACCGATCAGTAAGTTTTTTTCACCCTCCCCTCAATACTTTTATGTTCGTTAGGTTATGTCATTTGTCATGTTTTAGTTTTTAGAAAGTTGCTAAGTTTTAGGGAAGATGTAGTTTGGATTCTGTGCACATTTTTATTTTTATTAAAGTCTTTCATTTCCATGACTTGCTTTATAATGTTACAATACCCCGTTGTCGATCACATACATGGTCAGGTATGTCGTATTTTGAAATATTTCTCTTCTTTATGCAGAATTTCTTATTTTGTCGGAGTTTTGACCACTTCTCATTGCCGGATGAATTTCCTGCATTGATCCTTATTTTGTTCACTCATCAGAAATGCATCAACAGGAAATACGTTTGTCCCAACAAAGTATTAATTAATTCTTAAAGCCGATGGGCATTAGAATTGCGACCTTTTCTGAGGTGATTAAGCAGAGGTACCCTCGAGGGAACGTTTACATGAGATGTCACTCCATCAGTGAACCTACACAGTATCATGTTAAATGCAGATCTGTGGAATTCCGATCACAATACCCGGTTTTATAGGCATAGGTCACACAATACCCGGTTTTATAGGCATAGGTCATTGAGGTCTTGTAAATTACGTAGACTGACATCATCGAGGAATTGGTAATCACACGAAAAGGTCAGAGGCTATCATACATAATAGAAGAGGCTCTAAATTTAGTACTAAGCCCAAATATTGCCAGTTTTGCTCAGCTATGTCGTTTGTTACACTAAGGGGGGAAAAAAAAGGTATTTGCATTCCAGACAAAATAAGATTTTTTTTTTTTGTACAAAACCATCTAGTATTAAGGTGTCATAATTGCCACCAAAGTTCTTTACCATGAAAGGCAAAAAATTGAAGAACAGGGAGTAAAAGGAAAGACTCTTAACTGGGGATTGTAATCGCTAAATTTTCGGCAGATCCAGCATGGTAGAAAATGGCCATTCTAACTAAGTGGTGTGATAGCCACAGAAAAAAAATGAATGACTTTTGACAATTAAGTCTTGAAGAAAAAAAATAAAGTAAACAAAATTAGCTAATCAAGTGATCTGAAATTTTTCTTGATGAGTAAATGTCAGTTCAAAAGGACGTCCATCTGGCATTGAGCTAATACATTCAAATTCTTAAAGCTTCAAATTTTGTGGTTCTTTAACTTTGGAAATTGGACTTGCAAGGCATCCACCTAATTTCAAATCGAGCAATTACAGTATGTCAGTATTGTGTTGCAGGTTTTATAATGTGACAGTGTTTTAAATTCCGGAGTATGCTCTGCTCCGACATTTGTTTTGCATTTGGACATATTATTGAAGATGTTTAGATTTCTTGACAATGTGATGATCGGAAATTCAAGCAGGTTGTTGGCTGTACAGGCCAACCAGATTTATCAGATGTCATCCAGTAGAGATCATGTCATTTGTTGTTAGTGTGTCGGCTTAAAAGTCAGGAAATGCTGCATTTAAAATGCACCAACATGACATACATAGAAAATACCTTTAATAATTAAAAATCACTCAGTCTCACCAAGAAACTTCATCAATTGCACCATCGTTTCAAAACAAGATATCATAAAATGAGTTTAGGGAAAGTGTATCATTGGACTTGAAGTCTTGAAAGCTTGGATAAACAAAGTATTCTTGAGCAACAAATAACTGAATTTGTGTCTGCTTGAAACGTATTTCTCAGAAAGATGAGCTAGACTATACTGTCCTGTCTTATATGAAATACGTGATTCATCATTCTGTGTCCATTAATATTAGTCTTAACGTGGTTATTTTTCCTGTGGAACACACAGAACTTTCCTTAAAATGAACTTTCAGGTCTCTTAATTTTTCTGATGTATACAGTACCTCTGTGGTTTATTCTTGTCTCCAGTTTGGATGAAAACCACGCAGTCGTGTTGATAGAAAGCTGGAGTGGCAACGGTAGCATTAACTCGTAATAAACCAAAGTGCTGAATTTTTTTCTCAGCAGTGGAAGTCTCGTGTCTGACATTTCCATGAAAATTAATTCTCAGCTCTACTAAAGGGTGACCTCACTGGTTTTATGCTGCCCTTAAAAATCTGTTGCTTTATTTGGTGGTTGAAATGTAAAACTCGTTCTCTTATGGTACCAGGTTCGTCCTACTTCCCAACTAACACTGCGTAAGTCTGACTTAGTCATCACCCTGTTTGGATTCTCGAGTGAGGGCATTTAGAAATTTTGGGACTGGATTGAACAACCTTTGTAATGAATTTCCAAGATTCTGTTGTGCATTTTAATCTTTTAGTCAGTAGCACATGTCAGTCTGTTGTATCACCCTCTGAAAGTTTCTTCACCATGGAAGTCAATCATTACCCCTCGTAAAATTTTGACATTATGGTGTCGTGTCACAGAGGCGACACCCACAAAATTTGTTGGCGGAGCGATTCTTTAATGTATTGAAAGAGGATGCATGTACTACAGAACAAACAAGCTTCGAACATGGTCATGTTTTTGATAATCTCTTAATGTCTGTGATATGAACATTAGGAAATATTGCTTGAGGGTGTTACAGTTTATCTCACAAAAATTACCATGGACAGACAAAATATAATGTTAGTTTAAGTTTGGAATTGTTTAGTGTAATAGAGATACCTTTTAGACCTTAAACTTGATTTCCTTCAAGCAAGGCTGGGGGTTATTCCGTCCTTTTACAAATGCTTTATGATTTAGTTTGATGTACACAGCTTGATGCAGTTAACAAACAAAATCAAAAGACAAACGTTGAGGTTTGGTGAGGCTCGTTCTTTCGGCCTCCCATAATGTCCAACACAATAGCTTCCTGTAATTATCCTGTGGAAGTTTTGAACCTTTGAAGACAGTTCATAAAGATCTTTTCGTGGGGTGTGATTAATAATTTGAATCAATGCAGATTCTTTTAAACTGTAATGTTAAAACCAACCTGCCTCTTTTTCTTTGCGTGTTAGGTTGTCAATTGTCAGTAATTTTCTACATTTCCATTCAATCCCTTTGTCTATCGGCTATATTATAATTAGTGCTCAAACAGTCATTTCATACATGTGTAGGTGGCAGTTTATTATCACATGACTGAAACAAAAACCAAGTAGGAGTCTTGACTAGCTTAAAAGACCGTGGGTACTCCACTCAAAAAATATTGAGGTTCCCCCAAGCCTACTGGAAACCAGAAAAGGAAATGTGATTATGAGTATATTGAAGTAATTATAAGTACTGTAAATTGCACTGTGATTTATGTAGTACTGGATCTTTATTGTCCCCTCCAGACACATATTCTCCCCTTGACAAATACCCCTCTAGCCCTCTTACCAGTAAAAATGGAGGTTGATTGGGGGACTCCGTTCCATGGTGTATTTTTCTGGAGAGTATTTGTCAAGTCGCAGACACAAAGTTTATAGAACTCATGTGACTGTTCTATACCTTCATGAATTAACTGTGCAAAGTTAAAGCTCATCAGTTAAAAAGAAATCACTCATTAAAGGGGGAGGGGGTGTGTGGATGGATCATTATGTCTGTATGTTAGAGTAGTAAAATAGTCCCTGAGTCTCTAGAATCAGCTAGTCCAGTTGGTCTCAAGTCAATCTCTTTCAATTAGTGGCTCACTTCATTACCAGGCCGGAATTTCACTAGTCAGAAATAATTGTGAGAATTCCCGGTCGGTAACCATAGGTATGTGAGATTTTAGACGTATTCTTGTGATTTCTGATTTTCTGGAAGGGTAATGATCCTACACTATTTAACATAATTGGCCAGGGTTATGTTGAAGTAAGCAGTCTACATATCGCCTTTCTGGCCACCAACCCCATACGGCTGCGAAGAGCCTGCCGTGGATGGGGAAACGTTGCTTTCAAAAACCCCAAAACTTAAATACATTCATGGCATTGGTCCATTTTCGCTGCATGCACGTTACCATGACGCACCGGTTACATTGTTTGCTCGATCTACGCAGCTGCGTGCGATATAGCAGTGTTTCTCTTTTAATTAAAAGCCCTGCTTTAGCCAATCACCTCTGAGCTTTGAAACTTAGGGTTGCATAGGATTTTTTGCGGAATTGAAAGGAATTTGTCTCCAGTGCCAGGGGACGTTAGTTTTTCGTAAAAGTGATAAGCTGAACAGAGAAACTCATCCGCTATGTGGGGTAGCAAGCAGGTAACTGATAAGAGATGGACTAGACAGTTGTTGGGAACAGTTTTAATAATACCATGGACTAATAATAATAACATAGACTACAGGAGATGTAACTTGTAATGACAATACCACAATGGCTTACTCTGTACTGACCAAGCCCACTTTCACCAGCTGGCAAGAGTGCAGTGTAAATCATACTGTTACTAATTCCAGTTACATTTTGTGACATTTCATTACCACGTACCAGTTGATTTATGCATGTCCCCCCCTGTCTCTCTTGATACTTGGTGATTCAAAGCTATACTCAGATCATTTCATCATTATGCATGCAAAGGATACTATGATTGTGCCAAGTTAATACATTAATTGTAATGTCCTTTAAATTGTAAATAGATCGTATATCACAAGGGACAAAACTTTCGATTCTGGACCCCTTGCTGGTTGTCACAGCGATTTAAATTCAAGGATAATTTCACATTCTGCATGCATATGATTCCTTTTTAGTAGTCAGAAGCTGTGTAAATGTCATTCTTTTAGCAAGCTTGTTACCTTCAACAATATGCAGATCTCATCATTTTAGATGGGAATATTGTAAGAAACCTTGATTTACATTGAACTGTGTACTAATGTCATATATCTGTCATGCCATGACATGATGCTATCATTTTGGGTGTTTATAGCTTCATGTTGTGTGTGTGGGTGGTTGTTTTCTGCGAATTACTCAAGTACTGTACAGTCCTTCTTTCCTATTTTTGTTTTGTTTAATCCCTTCTTACTTTTTGTCTAGTTCCTGATTCACCTAAGACCATATCCAATTTTATTTTCGTATTTTCCAGCTTACCTATCCATTTGATTTCTGGCTAATATTGCATCTCTGTATTTTCCCCCTTTAATAATTCAGACATGACCAAAAGACCAAGATAAGATTGTACCTAACACCTGTATGTCTTAACCATCTTTCTAACAGCTGTTCTACTTCTTCCATAAGCTATAAGATTGTTAAAGCAACTTATCGAATGTATCTTAAATATTTTTGTCACAGCTTACTGAGATAAATGCTGTCAGTCATCTGTGCCCATCATCTTCTCTCCCCCCACCCATCATCTCCTCTGCCCCCCACATTTCCTTTTCCCCCCCCATCCTCAGTGTAAATCTCTCATCATTATTTCACAGGGTGAGTTGATTGACAGCCGAGGGTATCCCAGCAAGTCTGGAAATCAATGAAAACCTGGGAAATGACTTTTTCATTTTCCAGACAGGGAAAACTCAGGGGATCGAATTTGAGAAAAACAGCAGATATCAAGGAAAACTCAGGGAATTTGAACACTGACGGAAAAATGATCTTTCTGAGATTTTGACATTACTCTTGCAGTAACCTTGTTTCTGCACCATGTTCCATCTAAGCTTGGGACAGAAATATCTCCTGGATTTACTCAAGGAAAACACAGTGAATTTGGTTTTGGAAATCCTGGGTCACCCTCATTGATTGATCATTTGAGATTAATATAAGTGATCAAGTTTTCTCCTGATCTGCTTCATATTTCTCAGAATCCAATCGATCTTTGGCGTCAATAGATCTGTAACCGTCATTGGTGTGATATTAATCAGCTAGAATGTAGATACACTGTATCAATTTAAACCTGCGTTCTGTGTTTGCTTCATTGGTCTGTTCATTTACCACCTATAAATACTGCAGATAACAATCTGCGTGTATCAAATGTTTCTTTTCGTTGGTCCAGTATACATCTCATTGAACTTAAATCTGTTTCGGTTCTACTCAACTTGCATGTTACATGGTGATACTTTTTTTTTTTCATTTTGTTTTTTTTCTTTCCTTTTTTTTTGCAGTCATCTTGGGAGAAGAGGATACTCCAGAGCCTTAACAGCATGTGTACGGAGCTGTCAGTAGCTCTAGCACGCAAAGTAAGTCTTCCAACCTTTTAGCACTTAGCCTGTTTGTTTCCGTACATGTCAAACTTTCGCCAATCCCTCAGCCTCCGGTTTCAATTTATTAAGAGAACTGGGGAGAGCCAATCCTCCAGAGTCGCAAATCTGGTCGGACGATAAATTTACGGTGCAGTAGTTACCAAGACCCTGATTGATAACGCCGCTTTTCGTCGTCCCATCCTGCATCTCGCTGCTGTTTCTCTTTTTTTTTTCCCTCCCCTCTCCTTCTCTCTCTCATCACATATAGAATTTAGATGTTCATTGGTGTAAACAATACAAAATGTAAATTACTGCCACGAAGGACAGGCGATAGATGTTGAAAAAATCAAAGGTTTCCTGGCAGATATGAATGAAAAGAAGTTATTATGGTTGCCGTAATCGGGGGAGGAACATTTTAACATATTTCTGCACGTATTCCAAACAGACAGTAGATCAGTTTATCTTAGCCTTTCTTTCACTCACTGTTTTGGTTTTGTTTTATTTCAGTTAAATATTATTATATTTGTTAAGAGGGTAAAATAAATTTTTGTTTGAAAATACTACATAGACAGAGCAGAGACAAAAGCCTCCAACATGTGAAGTGTCAAGTGGCTCCAAAGTTTTCCAATTTCGTCTCCTTTTAATTACTTTGATTTTTGCAGTGGTAATTGAAATTTGCTGTATTCCTAGCATATTGTTTCATGTAGCTTGAATAATTGAGGAATGCCAACAACTCTCAATATTCTTGCAGAAACTGACAAGTGGTTAATACTTACAATTAGCAAATCTCCAATGATAAAAGCATGTCACATTGGCTTACAGTCTTAGAAGAAGGAGGCATGCAACTTTTTTAATGACAACATTAAAGCCAAATTAGGCATTTGTGTTTGAGAAAAAAAAAATTATGGACAAAAAATGATGGATTATTTAAACTAAGTAGGGACAGTGACTTTCTTTTCAAGAAATGTGTTTCTCACAGGCAGAAGTTGTGCTCAGGAATTATTTTTTGACCTAAACTTTAAAAACATTTGAATAAAGCATCTTCCATAGCTCTTCATATGCATAGCAAATGTTTTGAGGGGATGAAGCTTTTGCAGATGTTTGTCGGTGGGATTGAATGATCTAAGAATGATCAAAAGGTACTTGTTTTGTATGCCATATTGTTGCATTTTTAAATGGCTTATTACCCACAGAGTGTATACTAAGATATCTGACAGCAGAAGGTATGTCGCCTGAAATGATACAAATTGATATACTGTTATTGAATAGTCTGCTTTATCAATTGCAGTTTTGTACATGTTTCTTTTTATGTGCTTTACATGTCCCAATTAACTGTAAGTACCGAATTGTTTTTAGCCCAGACAGAGGTGTGAGTCTGCTGCATGGATGATGACCTGCAGTTGCTATGGTAACACCAACATAATTTATGACATAAGGTGTTATTGTTTACAACATAGTGGTAGAAAACTCTTCTGCAAATGACTGAAGTAGTCTACAATTCGTAGAATGGGTGATTTTTGTTGTTGTTTCAAAAACTGACCTCCTTATTTTCTTCTTTATGTCTGCTTTTCTCTCACCCACAAACCCTGCTCAGTGAGTTTCAGAGGATACGCAGGAAAAAAATCAATGAACACAAGTCACTGCAAAAGGTGTTTCACAAAAGGATCCAATTTTAATTATATCGGGAAGGGATACTTGACAGTAACAGCTTTGCCAAAAGACAGGGTATCAGCCTGGCCTAAATTTGTTGGAAAAATTCAATAATTGGTACAAAATTTCTCGATAGATCCTCCAAATCATTACATCGAGTGACATGAAACGTTGTATAGATTGCCCTTGTCGAGTGCAAAAGAAAATTTTGTCCATCGGGTCAGTTAACTCTGCCCAAAGACCTTGAAATTGCTTTCAATTCTTGTTTCCATCTCCAGAGGCCTATTCCAGAGCAAAAGGAAATACAAGGTGCCTGGAATGAACTCAGCGTCGAAGAGCCCGGTAAGAGCATATTTCGGTACTAAAAGTGTCCCTGTCTTAATACTTGGCCACTAACAGTGACAAAAAAAAAAGTGAATTATGATAGGCTTACAGCTGAGGGAAGCATAGTTGATTAATACCTCCTGTAGGTTGGTAGCCTGTGCATCTCCAAAGTGGGAAACACTTTCCTTCCCCAAAAGTCGTACTCCTTGACAATAAAGTTGAGGGGAGATTAAAACCGATTTTTAGTTTGCAGACCTTTGCAGGCCTTTGACCCCACCAGGTTTAAATGAAATTAATTTTTGTCCACTATCTTTTGTCTCAAATATTTCGGAAGTAATGAGACACGGTTTGGCCGGTGGACACGAATGGAAACCATTTTAAAGGAAATGTAAGAGAACACAAGAACATGAATGAGGGAACTTTACGTACTTGTAGAGTGTTTACACAGGAATAGCAATGGAAGCACTCTAGCCGTTTGGGACATTGTAAAAAGTAGTGTTAAGTGCCAAGCACAACTGTTTAGTGATTAGTGTTGATACTCAGTAGGGTTAACAGTTGTGAATGTAGTTCTCCAACCTTATTGATCAAAAGCAAAATTTTCTTGCCAGTACTTCTGACATGAAACTACAATCTTTGCACACAAAACTTTGTTTGGACTCCCAGCCGGCTACCCTTTTTATGCTGATTTCATATATGTTATCCCTGCAGTCTTCGTCCCATGACATTGGCAAGGGGAACGGGAATTGGTGATACACCTAAGAGATCAAATCCATAATGCTTGATGGTTGGGATAAAGTGTCCCAACAGTTTTATCTAAGATTACCAGCTTGTCTTCAAGCAAAAAATAAAAAAGTTGTCTTTATATGTTTAAGAATTTGGTACAGTATGACTTTGGAATGTATGACAGTTGTTGTAAAGTGAAAATGTTTGTAAGCTGTAAGTGCATTGAGTTGCGAGTAGAGATCTAAACATGTAAGAAAATTACAATATGAAAGAGAAAAAGAAATTTGTAAAAAAGAAGACTGTGTAAATGAACAGGAGATAGATCGTTATTAGGTACTTAATGAATGCTGATCAATAACTGATACAGACTGATCGATCAATTTCATCGTTATCAGCTTGATCCCTACACCTCAAAATTTATGGTGTAATATACCTATTGAATAATTGATCCAATAGACGTTAAGAATGATTCACTTAAAAGAGAAATATTGTGTTTGCTTTCCAAAAAAATTTTATTTTTAAAAACCAATATTTATGGACACAGTGGTAGATTATTCCAAACAAGCCAGGATGGTGTACCTTTGTTTTCAAGAAATAAGTTAGTTGTTGTTCACAGATAATTTGTACATTCAAACTGTCAATATTTCAAATGATGCATCTTTTGCAACTCATGTTCTGAATAATTTTTTGATCCGATGAATCTGTCGCTGATGTTTGGTTCTGAGACTCAATGATTTTAAAATGATCAAAACTATTTTCTTTGTTTGCCAGACTAGTGCAATGTAAACACAGTACATCCCTCTAAGCCATTCTCTTAGCGACAGCCAAATGAAACGTCACAAAACATTTCTTCGAAGTGAAACGCAAAGTCCGCTGTTGAGTGATTCCATCATAAAATGCAAATTGGGTGGCTCTGCATCATGATGCAATGTTTTGCTTAGAAATCAGATTTTGTGACAGGAAAGACAGGATTTTGTGAAAGATTGTGGTTGTATTAGCTTTCTAGGGAGGCCACACTTACTGCCTGGTCAATGTCCTGAACAGTGTTTAACCTATTTGAGGGTTATAGTTGTGAGATGTTTAATAATGATGTAAGTCAACATGTTGCATGATGCAAAATGGTGCCACTAAGAGACGTTTTCTCTTTTGCTCTATTTGAAATGGCAGTAGCCTTATGTGGGCTTTTTATTGGCCGAGTGGATCTAGCTTTTCTAAGAGGGGTGGTATTTTTTGGGGGGAGTCACTACTTCAGGAGACTGCAATTTTTCGTCAGGGTGGGCCACATCTTAAAGTCCCCTGTGGAGAACACTACCATGTAAATGGTTTCACATTAGATGGCCAAAAACGATTGTTTTGGGTACCATCACAATTCTGTCAGAAGTCAGATTTGTCTTAATTCTGGCTGCATTTTACTGATTCTGTTCATGGTAGTTCACTTCATTTGATATACAAAGATGCCAGGTGGTGCTAATTAATGGAAACAATATCTGACTTTCACTTTTTGAAAGCAGAATATTAATGAACACTCTTTATCTTATAGATAACTGTGAAACTTTGACTTATGGTAAATGTGGAAGATGCCCCTTCTTACACACTGGAAGTATATATTTCTTGTGAACTGAACTGACCTTTGGTGCATATGTCAAGTTTAGATGTGAATAGATGTGAACATTTTACTTAAAACAAAAAAAAAAAAACTTAAGATGATCGGGTGGTACGTGTACTATGTGTTGCTAATTGCTGACTGGATGCACACAATTGATTCTCTGTGGGTGACATAGCTTACACAGGAACAAACAGCACACTGTTGAGAATTTAGAAAGCTGTGATTCAAGACCCTGTGATTGACCAGTTTGTAATGTAATTATCAGCAATTACATTTAATGGTGTCAATCTTCCATGCTGAATCAATGCTGCTAAAATTCCCATTTCTATGCCACACTTACACAATAGAAAGGTGTGGTATTTCTTGCTACCAACCTCTGCTTTTGGTCATTTTATCTCCCCTGCAGTGATGCTATCCCACTCGGGTAGCTGACAATAACACACTCAATTAGACATCAAATGCCCACTGGTTTTTTTTGAGCTGTATTTCATATCATTATTAGTGGATACAAGTTGTCATGCCCATAGGCAAAAGTGTGTAATTTGAGAAGGGAAGGTTTTCTGGCTATTTCTGGCAATTCATCATGCATTCTGAATCTTAAGAAATATACATTTATGACATGTAAAGTATACTGCAGTATAGTGTTTATCTTAGCGACCGTTGCAATGCTGTGCTTAGTAGGCTGTTTATATTTATTGCTGTCTGTGCATCCCTCTCCTCAAACCATTCCACATCCACCTCTCAATGCTCCTATTGTCCCTGATTTTCATCATGGCAGCCCTCTCCTAATATGCCGCACTTATCAGTGCAATACATGTATGTGAATGCAAAGCAATGCTGATTTCTTGAGGACAGTTTGGACAGAAAGTAAAATAACGTTTAAGCGAACAGCCCTAAGGGCACTTTGTATGTGACTGCTCGGATGAAGAAGTATAAAAGTAACTCCAAAAAAATCTTTGGCCTCACAAACTCCTATATTTTGCTCTCGGATACTGCTCACCTGTAGTTTAAGTCAGTCGATGCTGGCTGTATTTTTTTCTGACGGATCTTATCATGTTGATACCTGCAAGCTGATGAATCATGAATGTATGTCTGGTAACTTTGGATTGCCTCTACAAGTGCAAGGATTCCAATTCCCTGGAAAGCATGAATCTAAAATCATCGTCGACGACGATGCGTGAAAGCTTTGCCAGACCATTGGAGTGGGCTAATCAGCTGTAGAAGTACACTGCAGGGAGAAAAGAGTTTGAACGCGTCTTGTCCGCCTCAGTTTAATTCTATTTTTACCCCAGCAGCTGCCTGTTTATTCTAGAGAATCATTCATCAGTTATCGACACAGAACGGTGATCCTCCGTCAGCTATCACGAGAAAAAAAAAAGAACGGGCACTAATGTATCTAAGTTGAACCTAATCTCCCTTGCAGAGAGTGATGCTGGCTTTCTGCCTGTTGATGGTTACGCTAAATTAGGGAGGTTATAACAATATAGGAGTGATAAAACTTTTGGAAGTAGCTTTGGCTGCAGTTGGGATAGCATTCCCTTTTTCTCGTCAAGGAGATGTTTATTATCAGGCCAGCATGCCAACCGGCAGATCCTATCTCCATGGTATCCACCAACATCTGTCAAGCAATTTCTTTAAGAGACAGCTGGTGGTCCTACGGTCCCGATTTCTGATATGTGCTGCTTTTTTGAATGAAGATGGAGATCCACTTAATGAGTGTCTGTCTGTTTATTCTTTAATTGACATGAATGTCTGTGTGTTTATTCTATAATTATATTGAATCTATGATATATCTTCTGTTGCTTGCATAAATACCAAGGGCAATGTGCTTCCTAATAATCGAATTTGCAATTTGTTTTATAGTCTATTGGTTTCAGTCAGACCGAATTTGCTCTACTTCCATTGTACTTTATTCATCCTTTTAATTAATTGGCTCTTTCTACACCTTTAGTATCTATGCCATGCATTTATTCCAGCTCCATACCCCTGTCACTGATTTCTCTCCGTCCTGGGTTCCTGTTTAGTTTCCAATTGATTTTCCCCATGTTCTGGATGTTCCTCTATATCTGAGTTTCTTCTCACACTTCCCATGTGTAAAGTCTATTGATTAGACAAATAGGCTGGAACTTTCGGGACCCATGGATTTCGTCCCCCATTCTTTCCTCCTGCAACAATGTTACTTGCCCATAAACTTCCACTCCCTTTAGGTTCCACACCCCTATCCCCTGTAGGGTGTTCTCCCTGAAAGGTTCTACTTTTCATTACGTTTAATACTCTGCCTAAATATTGGTAGAGCACTTACTGCAAAAGGAAACTGTATGTTTTGCTGGTACAAGGTTACTGCACATTGAAAAACTGATGCCACCATACCTGGTATTATATATATGTTAATAGCTATGTGCCCATTTCCCTGGGACCAGTACAGTATACATGCCATGTAGCGGACTCTCCCTGTTGTGATGCTCAGTACTGTCTGAGTCCAAACTCATAGCATCACTTATCCTTACATTGTTGCTGGTTTGAAACTTCTCAGGTCCCCATGCAGGACTCTCTGTTCCGGTCCATGTCATTCACGTCACTGGTGGATCGGGGGGGGGGGAGAAGGAGCACCATACCCCCTCCCAATGGTAGGCCAAAAAAATTTTTTAGAGAACTCTTACCTAGGAGAAAGTAATTTTTTAGAAGAAAATTGGCTGTTGAATTATGTTGTACAGAATCACATCTGAGGGCATTTAGTACAGGAAAATATTTCCTCCATTTAGACATCCCCTCCCTTTAGACGCCCCCTCCTTTTAGACCCTGCCCGATATCAGTGCCTCTGCAGTTTGGTCCTCCCAAACAAAGGAAAAAATCCCTGAGTGTTTCGTGTGTGTGTAATCACTGTCATAGCTTGCTTAATTGAACATTTAAAGCTATAACTGGATGATGACTGTTCAGTCAGATAATCTGTTGACAATTAAGCTGCCGACTGTTGTGTGCACCGTCGGTTATTTCTCTTTGATTTAATTGGCTCTCGTTATGACTATGATTAATGAACTTTAAACGATATCTTAAACTTCAGGTTTATCAGCTTTATTTCTTGCATTGAATTGTGAATCAAGTTTATCGATCATTCATTGTCTACGGATGACGAGAGTTTGCAAAAGTGTTTCATCATAGCAGCAGTGTCGTTCAATTGTCAAATTATTGCTTGTTTCTTGTCGACCACTGATGATTTGCAATGCAGATATTACTGCCACTGGATATTTCGATCCCATTAAGAATAACATCAATGTCTGTTTAGTTGCACTGTAGGACTTTCGTTGCTCCGACATGAAACCGCACAGGACTGGCGCATGTTGATTCTGCTTGAAGTAAAATCCCATAAATAAAATTTTAACTCCCTGAGAAGCTTCTTTTTTAAGAATGTGGTTACTTCAGATATTTGAGTGAAGGTAGTAAATATGATGACACTAGATACAAACTAAATAAGTAAAAAAAAAAAAATACATTCTATTACACTTTAAGGAAATGAAACTGATTTATTAAATCCACTAATCTGGTTAATTTTATTTTGTCACCAATCCCTGGATGTTGTTGTTTGCACAGCACCACGGAGGAATGCGTGGTGTTGATTAAGAAACCGTAATTCGATTCTGTGTGGTGAACTCCTGATTGCAATCTCTGAAGATGGCGCCAGACATTGAGAATTTTCATTCCATGCTTATTGCACTAGGCCTGTGGTGACAATACCACTTAATAAAGAGAACTTAGCTTTGATGAAAGTTTTTTTTTTTTAAACGAAGGAAGGAAAAGAATGTGCGAAGCTGTCCGAGTCGACCATGTTCTTTAAGGTCACATGGTGCACTTTTATGTACGTAAAATGTATTTGCAGAGGGATCCTCAGTTCATTTTAGGAGGAGGAATTCAAAAGGCAGGTATGTTGATCTTGTTTGGGAAACAAGCCATTTCCCCTTCTGTTACTGTGTCAATTACATCATAATGCATAGCACAGCTGATAAGCTTATAAACATAATGGGACAAGCTGTGAAAGTGTCTCTTAAACTCTTCCTCTTATAAACTGAGCTCAATCTGTTTCAGATGGGGAGGGGCAGGGGGAGGAGGAGAAGGGTGGGTGGTACCAGTGAATGGGCAGAACAATGCAGCCTTTATTTTGGGTTAGCCAGTAGTTCAATGTGCAAGTAATTTGCAACAAAAGATATTTGATTTCATGCATTGCCAGTGATTAATATAGTTCATATGATTTACTCACCAGAATTGTTGAATTTTCTAAACATTTTCAAGTCTGATTGTGTCAGTGTGTGGCAGATCTATAAAGCAAAAGATAAGAAAGAAACGTCTTGACATGCAGCAGCGGTAATTTCTAAGTAATCACTAAATATGAAATGTGATCATGGTAACACTTGTTTTCTTATGAATCAATACAACTTAATATCATTTAGTGGTCTTCCATCCTCTGTTGGCATTGTGCTGTGCAAAGTTTTCACCGACAAAAAAAAAAAAAAGGGAGAAAAAAAATCCCAGCTGCTGTGGATCCATCTACGCTGTACGCATATTTATGCTTTCATCTGAATAACTGTTGCCAAGATTACTTTTATCCATTGTTTTGACTGAGAGTACTAATCTTTGTTCCTGATTTCTTGGGCAGTTTGTCATTATAGTCTGCTTTATGCGTTTGATGAAACTTTTACAAAGTCATGAAACCAAATCACCTCTTAGTTTCATCGTTGACAGGCACAATAGGCAATACTGCCACACCTTTAGACTATTTTTTCTTTATCAGCAAGATTGTCTATTTTTTGCAAATTTTGAATGAGTCGCATAACATCCACTAAAACAGAAATATCCAGTACTTCTTTTGACATGCAAGACCATGCATGCAGATGGACGTGTTGCACTAGACGCATGTGGAAACCCTGCCTGTCAACAACTTGAAAATTTGGTTTAGATCTTAAAGATTTCTCTTTTCCCCATCCTATTTCCAAAAGCAAAGTATTTCCTCTGACTTCAGATTTTGATCTAATTTGAATTCATTTTGGGATGTAGGAATGAAATTACCAATACAACACTTCTCATGGATCGGTTTCCTCCAGTTTCCTTGTCTCCAGCACCTGTCAAGCACAGACTTATGTCACAAGATTCGTCTGAAAAGAATACATTTAAGTCTTGGAAATTCTGCTTCAACTGATGCAAGTATTACAAGAATGGTTTGGGGAAAAAAGTCCTATTTTACAACCAATAGCCGATTCCACATATTGAAATGTGTCCTGTGACTCCCCTGTACAAGTCACACATCAGTCTTAATAGCAGCTACTCTTATATAGCAGCTCCCTGCACGGTCTGAATAAATACAGTCCAAATGAAACCTTAATTGGACACAGGTAAACCTGCAGACATAGGGACTCATGCAGGAATGAATTAGGTGGTCCGAGACAAATTAGAACTGAGTCACAGGTTTTCATGGAGTTGCCCAAAGCTGTCACTAAACTGTCTCTGCTGCCCGTAGTTTTGACGTTAATAGTAAAATTTTTCTTATACATTGTGAATAAACCAAAATTTTTAGAACAAGGTACATGATAAAAAAAAAAGAAAAAATGTGTGAGGTTGAAAACAAGTTGATGATTTTAATATAAAAAAGGATATCAAAGGATATTAACTGAAATACTTGATTGAAGTTAGTTACTACCTACGAATCTATGTTGTACGAGTACTTTGGGAAAAGAAAATATGATCTTTGAGGGAAGGGGGAGGGGTGATGTTCTCCTTCGTCTGTCTCAATGTGATGTTTGTCATGCAAAATGAATTTTTGAAACTATTTACCACGTAGAAAATGTACCTGCTTCACAATGGGGTCAACTTGATTGCTTTTTCTGCAACCCCTAATTATCCGTTATTCCTACTCTAGCCTTGTGATTGGTGGGTAAAGCATCATGTGACCGTCCATTGGTTTTCAATAACAGGCAGTTCATCTCATTAGTATGCAAAAACCCTAGCAACACTGCATTAGTATGCAAAACCACTGACAACACACTGACTTTAGAATATGGTTGATTGCTAGGCAACACCAATCCTTGACCCAGTTGTCAATAAGAAATCAACACCAGGGAACAGACTCATGGAAGAGCATTATAACAATGTACAGAACGTACAATAGCCCAAAGTACACAGAGGGGGGGGGGGCTAGGGGGGTCAAATTTGCCTAGCATCACAATTTTCATGGTCAATAATTATAACATAGTGACATGATTTAGATATTTAATGTTTAACATGGCCATTCCCTGTTTTGTTTCCCACAAATCACTACATAGGAGCAACTACATGTACAGTTTTGAATAGAGCAGGCCATTCTACACATGAAATAATGGCGGTTACTAGCCATAGGAATGGGAGTTAAGTTAGATCTTATGCGAAATGCTTGAGTTGACAGCAGAAACGACAGTTGTCAGCTGCACGATTGTTGCAGATTAACAAAGCGCTAATGTTTGAAGTAGGCCTAGTCTCCTCCTACCATCTGGATTCTGGAAGCAGTTCTGAAAAGTGTATTGCTTCGCCAAGTAATACTAATATTACTGACGTTTGTTGCCTGTTGGCCTACATCTCCTGTTACAATGCTAGCAGTGGCACAAGGTCAAATTATGTTAGTGACACTAACCTCTCAGCTTCGGTGTCATACAATGATAACATCATTTTTTCCTCAGCATTTCAGGGTTCTGCCTCTAATGCACCCATCGATGTTCACATCAATAAAATTGCTTGAAATTTGCGTTGTTTTGAAAGCCTCTTCCTACTTACAGTTGTTGATTCATATTCATTCATTTCATTTGTTTGCTGCTATAGGCCTAGTTACACAAATTCAATACTCCTTACAATTATGTGCACAGTATGTGCACAAATTGTTGTCGTACCGCACTTTTTGAACTTTTACCTGCAAGTTAACATACAAACATTGTGTAAACTCACCATTACTAAGAGACAAAAGTCACCGTTTTGTTGTTCGTTGGTTCAGGGGAATAAATCAGTTCACGAGGTCTAGAAACGGTCAAAATTTCTGGCTTTCTCATTGGCTGTCACTTAAATCATCATAGTGTAGGACTCTAACTTACTACAAATTGCTCTTTTCAGTCCATTTTAATCAATTTCTGTTAGAAAATGTAACTATTTTCACCATTTTGGGTCGACGAAAAGGAGTAAATTGCACTAGACTAACTTTTGAAGACTCATAAACCGTCTTGACCCTTAAGTCGGTGGAATAATGGACTCGGCTATCGCCTCGTCCCTTGTTTTATCAACTTCAGGGTCTCAACGGTTTATTTGCCATTAAAGGCCGTTCTAATGCAATTTATACCTTCTGTGAACAATATCTTGAGTAGTGAATCTTGTACATTTGTATACGTGAGATTTTCCAAAAAGTTAACTGTAGATTTCTAAACATTATTGCTTAAATACTGCTGTGTAACATGTGCAAGCTGCCATTTGACTCTAATAGTCACTACAATAGGCTCACTAATAACATGCAATACAGCTGGGTACTTTGATGTTTTGTTCTTCAACAAACATTTTTGATCTAGTTGATAAGAGATGAAATTTAGGTGATAAGAAACAAAAAGAGTTCAGCTACTTTAAAAAAACAAAAAAACAAATGGTTATAGATCCAGATCAATTCATGCTAAAACACGTCTTTAAAAAGGGAAAAGAGAGACAAAGATGACATCATTACCCTTTTTTTTTCTTCTAAGATATTCAATGGTAGTGATACAAAAGACTTCTGCTTTTTGTTCTTTTTTATTCCTTTTTAGAGTTTGCTTTGTGCATGTGTGATGCTGGATCTGTTACTGCATGTAAATTTTGTAAATCTTGAGTTTGTTGTGGTAACATTAAAGTGATAAGGGCTGCATATATAAAAAGAATGTGGAAAGACATGTACTGAGACCTTATGAAGGAGGACGAACTTCAAATCATCGCCGAACTATTACATATCTAACAGGAGGGTGATTTTTGAGGATTGAAGATGTATTTCCGTATGATAGTCATATATGTTTCTGTGCAGTTTGCCTCCAGATCAAATAATATACATGTGTCCAGGCAAACATGAATAGAAATTCAATTGAAAGCTAAAACTTTTGTCCAAAAAAGAATGCATCTGTTTGGCAGAATACACAGGTTAAATTCACACATGTGTTACATCACTCTAATTCAACCTGAAACTGTGTTTTCTCTGACATGAAAGGGGAAATCAGGGTTTATTTTCACTCTTTATTTCACTGCAATTCCCCACCGGTATCGTACAATGAGTTATAACTAACAAATATGATCAAGATTATCTCAAAACATGTGGACAATTTTGAGAAACGAGTCAAATTCACAAAAAATCGGTGAAGAACTCCGAAAGTCTGTAACATCCATGTTCATCAAATCAAATATGAATATTCAATACTATCGCCTTTTCAAGGTACAGTATGAGGAGGTGGGGCTTCCTATTTCATACGTAGCCTATGTGCATGTGCTGTATGTATCCTCAACTATCACTAAACTCTTGTTTACTTAGCATTGCGCAATGCACGAACAGTATGGGAACCATAAACATTTGGTTATGTTTATTCATGAAACGTCATCTCAGTCTTACACTGTGATTGGTCATCGTTTAAAGGAGGCTGTCTTGTACATGAATGTTTATTTTTTTATACCCGACAAATATTACGAGTTCTCATTCAATAGTAATTAACTTAATAATTACAGTTTCTTCTACCTTCAAACACCTCCCCACGGTCTCTATATTTCGATGAACAATCAGTTTAGAAAGAAAAATCAACTAAAGGTGAATTTTCTCAGTCAAACCCTGATTTCCCCTTTAAGATTTTGATTGGTTGAGAATTCAGCTGTCAGGTTTTTTGCCTATAGTGACAATCTCTGCTCTTCTCAAAAAGATATTGCATAGTCCTGGTCACCTTACAGGTATCACAGGACAGATTGCACTCCGAACTTTCAAAGACTTTACTTCACTAAAGTATGTCACATATACACTGACCTATAAATTAAAGGCCAATTCAGTACAATAAACCTGGATATGTTTTTTCATAGAAATGTTGTTGGGGTTATGTATTCATTATCTTGCTACTGCCTGTTGAAACCATCCTTCTTAAAATCTGCTTGTAAGTCACGCACACTGTCGAAAAGGATGCTCCGGCCGTTTCTCTACGGACCAGCTTACCAGTTCTAAATACCATAAACTGTGGTAAATGTTTCGCTAAAAGTAGCAGCCAATCATTCACCTCATCTATTAATAATTGCTGATTTAACTGCGACGTGCTTTTAACCGACACTTTTTCAGGAAAGTATTTTACTGATGTCTCAGTGCTTTGTTAAAAGTGCATTGCATGTTTCCTTGCGTGTCACAGATCAGTATAGAAGTGCTTCAAGTTCTGAATGAGAAAAGAAAGCTGGTTAGGTATGTTTGACCTTTTAATCAAAGACCTTCATAGACCTGTTGGGGATCGAGCTTTTAGTTATTGATTGGACTTGACAGCAATGAAAAGTCTTAGTTCAGCTACAATGTCTCCAGGTACCATATATCCTGGCTTTTTTAAACTTTGCCACATCCCAATAACCATAACTTCCTTTCGCTGCATTTGGAAGTGACTGTTACAAAATCAGCCATTGGTTTCAGGCTTCAATCTGTTCCATAAATACGGTACATAATGGACGAGACAGGCCAGAAAGTGAAAAACAAAGGAACGTAGTTTCGATCATAAATTTTAACTTGTAATTATCCTGCCGTTCCGCAAGTCGTGTGTATGCACCGAGAGAAGTTACATCTGCAATGCACTTGCAACAATTTAGAGTATATATACTATCTGTGGATATGCAGAAAGTGGGCCTCAGACTGCTGACCTATTAGCCACAAACAAATAATGCAGTGCTAAATTTTGAGAGAAATTCATGATTTTCAAAACTTTTTTTTTTTTGTATCATCACCATTAGCAGCTCTGTCATTTGTAGAACTCTTAGTCAAATCTAAGCCCTCAATTTTTGCAGTTCATTTTCAAGCTGGTCGGTTTTATTTATTAAGCTGTGCTCTAAATGAAGCCTTTTATCTTTTTTGCGAAGAGCGTTGAACTTGAGTAAAGTTAAACCATGCCACTATCCTGACATAAATCATGAGAAAAAGAGCTAAAAAACATGAAGAAAAAAATATATGTAAAGAGAAAAGAAAGAAAAAAGAAAAGAGAGATCGCTTTGATAGAAATTGATTAGTTGCTAGATGCCATTAGTTGTGACTTTAGGAGAGGAACAGCTGATGAAATATATGATCAAGTCATCTACAGCTTTGGATTACACTAAAATGATGAAACAGGATCCTCACTGCGAGTGCTTCCTCCATAACAACTTCCGAGTATCACCTTATAAAAAAAAATTTTAAAAAACTGGGTATTTATTTGGTAAACCAGGTCGGGTTCTGGATAAGTCACAGTGATACACGATCCATTCAGAGAGGTTATCATGCATTTCGCTCATTTCCAGGAATTTTTTTTTTCTTAGGTTGCTCATAGTCTGCATATTAATTTCAGATGTAAGTGGGTATGGGATAAAACTGTTTAGAGATAAAAAAAATTATTACATTGTTATGTAATGTCAAAGTATTCCTTTATTGATAAAAGTCTGGCATAACTTATCTGATGTTATGTATTTAGCACTATGTGTGAAAGCCTAAAAACATCTTAAATTGTGTTTCCATATTAGAGGAAAGTGGTTCTATGCACATAAATTCTATAAAATAAATTGTAACGTAAACCAGTCACAATAGTTTTGTTGACAATATTTGGTGAAATTTGCTGCATTTTGCTGGATACCAGTCACTACCATAGATGTTTAACTGATGATTTAAGGGAGTAAATCAACAAGTATCTTTTTGATTTGTAATGAGTGAGAAAAATTGTGCAACAGATTGTAAAGAAAGTGATGATATCCATGTACTGTAGGCTCTTCAACTGCAGGCTCTTAGCAGATGTGAATATACTTTGCTACTATACTGTAACTGTTAGTGGAGAATACTGTTAGGAACAGCATGATTAGTGTTTTTAGAGCAGGAATTTTCTTATTGGATTGTAGAGAAAAAAACTATAATGACTTAAATTGTATCAAATGCCACATGATAGTAAAGAACACTTATCAGTACTGCTTTTCATGTGAACTCTACGATAACACTGCACAAGTTCCAGTGAGCTTCAGTGAGCTGAACTCATCTGGTCTTTTCTGGTCATACTGTTTATAAAATTTACTGTGTAAAGTATGCAGTAGTTTCAGTATTAACAGTGCAACAAAAGTATTTTCCAGTCAGTAACGAACCTTTCAAAATCAAAACCTGTCTGTTTAGCATCCAACTGAGCTTTCACTTTTCACGGCAAGATGCAATGTTTGTCTGCAGCCTTTGTAAATGTTAGCGAGCTTTAGTCGATCGTCCGAGCAAGCTCAATGATGCCTAATTCTTAGCTGGTTCCTTACTTATGACAAGTTCAAGTTTTTCATTATCTATCTCTCTGCAGTAAGTTTATTCACCCTTTGGGAAGTATAGTTTCACCCAGGTTAATAGCAGCCATGCTTTGGCCATTAAAATCTTCACTGCCATTTGGCAAACGAGAAAAACGAATATAGGAGAAATGACTCGAGCAATTTAAGGAGAAAATGGATGAGGGGAATCGGCCGGACAGCGGTTTATGTCCTCCTGCTCTTTTCTTGAAAAAGACAATAGTTGTACATCACAAAAGACCAAAAATCTAAAGAAAGTCAAGGCTAACAGCAGGATGTCAGGTACCTCTTTACTGTCAGCTAAACCAAAGATTGACCAAGTACAGGAGTCGTCTTAAAAGGATAATGAAAGTAGATAGATAGATGTCATCGTCTGTGGGATGAAGATTAATACTCAACACAGACTTCTGATAGTGGAACAGGACAACCACTTTTTATCTTTTTTGTACTTGTGTTTCTTTTATGTTCTGCGTGTGCCTTCTCGCTGGCATTAATTAACGCTTCTTTGCTAATTCTCAATCTTTGATCTGAATTTGGAGCCTATTTCACATTTCTCCTCCTTTCAACGATGACATAAGTGGGTCAGTGAGTTATGGACTGCAGACTGTGAACTTCATGTATGCTCAAAAAGTTTTGCAACTTCCGCTGAGGGGAGACACGTGCATGGAGCCTCTGTAAGCGTATAATGTTATGAGTGTTTGGAGTGGAGGGACATCTTATCTTCTTTTTTTCAGAATTTTACTCTCGTGTCACTCCTCAATGTCCTCTTAATCTCTGTTGTAATTGATTCCCCAAAGTTTGCCTCAGAGTGTAAATCAGAGGCAAGGGAAAGGAAAGATCTAAATGCTTCGATCAGAAAGTAAGAGAGGATTTGTGATGACAGTGTCACTTTTTGCATGGCTAAGTTTACCCAATCAGTTTGCTGTTTGAAATAGTTTACCATATTAGGGATAATTTTCTTATGTTGAATGTCACTTCTACCATTTTATTAGCTTTAGTGATGATACAAATGTATAGCACCCATCATAGAGAGTGCATGACAAGTCACAACCTACATGTAGTTTGTACAAGTCACAGCTGCTATCATTAGCACTGCGACTGTATGTGTTAAACTCGTTTACTTTAATCTACACTATAATTTACAAGCCAACAGGTACAAATTGTGCATTTAGCAAGACCAAAGAGCTATTCAAAAGGAAGCACTTTGGAATGTCAGTATGAGATTGAATCACTGTCATTTGACCATACACTATGTTGCATTCTAGAGGGTATGTAATAGTGTGAAATACTGTTGTCTGTATTTGAAACGTCAAGCTGATACCAATACTGTATCTTAGTCTGAAATTTGCTAAATTAAAAATATACATAACACTCTGTGACTTTCCATTTATTATAAAACTCAATTAGCACAAGAAAGAACAATGCTGTAAACAGTTACTAGATACTGAAGGATATATGCTTGAAACTGACATGGTGAGGAATGGATTTAGTTTATCATTTTAGAATGCAGTTATAATACTTAACATGCAAGTAACCCATATGGTTACTTCTGAGCAATAGCTAATAACTATAATGTTGAGTACTGAAGTTTATTCTTGACATAGCAAAGCTTTTGTTATTTGTATGTCATCTGGAGTTCTCTTCCAGTGCACAAGTAAATATACTTATTCAATGCCTGTACAATGTTGTAAGTGTGAAGTGTATGGAAATATTTGAGTATAAGTCTAATGGCACCCCTTCTGTGAGCAATTAATCCATTGCTTGACAATATGATTCTACCTATGGGAAAAGTCAAGGCAAGAGTTGAGTTTAATATTATGATAATTTAATCCATACGTTGTGAGAATGGATGAGGGGCAAATCTTAAGCCACATCTGAGGACAAACCAAGTTTATTTGGTGCTTCAAAATTATCACGGTTTCTTTCAACAGTCTTATTTTGCATCATTAGTAGAAAATTTCCCAGAATTTTGTATTGGGTAGTGTGTGCTTGACAGCTAGATCTGGAAACTTCAAAGTTGGTAAAAATTGTCCTTGCATTGACTGACAGGTGCTATATTTTATATTTATATGGCCTTGAAAGTGACAGAATAATTAAGGATTCAGTTACTCTGCAGTGAGTATTAATCTACACTCAAAACACTCAGTTAGTATGGAGTTGTATGATCAGTTTTCAAGCATGCATAATTTATCTATTCAAAGCATGCAGTTAAGTTTTGAAAGTTATTCTTGAAAGTGACAGGATAAGGATTCAGTTACAGTAGTCTGCAGTGAGTATGAATCCACACTCAAAACATTCCCATTACAGAAATACCTCTTCTCCGATGCTTAACTCTCTGAAGGTCAGACCAAAAGCTCTCATGTTTAGCAGTCACTTGTCCCTTCAGTCTGAATAAGATCACAAAGATAAAAGATGAAGAAGTAGAATAAAATTCCGGACTATTGTAGCTGGTCTGGATTTGATGGTTTACCTGAACGTCAATAAATTGTAAGTCAACTGCTTGTCAAACTGTGGCAAGCCCAATAGATTAAATAAGAAAACAGAAAAAAAAAAAGAAGAGAGATAATGTCCTGGAGGTGTACAACCGCACAGGAATATATCGCGGAGATAAAATACGTTTCATCGTGTCATAAAGTTGACTGACTTCGACTATGTATCTTGTCACCGGAGACGCAAGCTAGTCCAGGATGATACATGTTTGTTATGAATGGATCTCGAACCCTGTAACTTTGCGATCGGCCTCAGATAAAGTGACATTTTGTTTGGCAGTCGCAGGGCTACGTCTATCACTGATAAGGTTTAATGTAGTAGATCTAGCCCGAAAAAAATCTTTTGTGAAGTTGATGAAATGTTCGCTCCAGGTGAAGTCATGTACACCAATGTTTCAATCTTTAGTATTGTCCCTGGAGATGTAACTTCACATCTGAATTGATGATGAAGTTTTAACAACATCTTTTGCAAAGTTAAAATCTTCAGCTTAATCTCAACTGTATTTTTATTCCAGGGGAGTTTCATATCTGCAAGTAAGTGTCAAGAGGGAAAAAAAAATGTACTGGTGTTTTTTCTGCATTGTATTATACCTCCAAAGTCAATTTTTCTTCTTTTTTTTGTTGACACAAATTGCAAACAAGTTGGTGTGAGATGCAATTTATTTTTGTCATTTCCATAAATTTTTCATCCACTCAAAAACTGCAATTTTCATTCATAAAGGTAAAGGAGAATTAATCGAATATAATCATAGTGACAGAGATCTAGAATTGTTCATGACTGCAGACAATTTTATGTGTCATCAGTGAATCTCCCTTGATTTCTGTAGTGTTGTTTTCCTTAATTTCTGAGGGCCGGTGGAAGGCAATAGACTCTTCCTTTCACCAGGTACACTTTTATCGCTATCAACCTCGTTAGGAAATAGATCCCCAAGGATGTGGAGAAATTAATATCTTTTTCCACTTTACTTGCTTTTCAGAAATTCAAACACAGAGCAAAATTTGCAAATTGGCCAACTCTTGAAGGCTGCATGTTCTCTTGTGACAAAATAGAAAACGTGGAATGGAAGCTCAGGTCACAGAGCAGTAAGGTGGCGATATTACACAGTGTATATGTGAGACTGAACATTTAGTGTTAACCTGCAGTAACTGTAACCTGACCTATTTTCTAATTATTAAAATGCTAGACAGATTCCTTTAATTTAATACCAAACAGAACTGTGTCATTAATTGCAGGCAATTAAAGTCATTACCAGTGACACCGAAAATTTGATTAAGTTTACTCTAGTCGACAACAATATAAAGTGGGATGTTTGGAAAGATGATGGAAATAATTTCTTGAATTAGGATGGATGGAGCACGTACCGATTGCCCGTGATTAAAGTCATTTTTTTCATGTCAGTGACTGTTCAGGGATTATATTTGCCATGCACCGCTAGGTTCAGGAGGTGAGGGCAAATATCTATTGTGCTTTGGAAGGTTACAGCTGAAGGTGGTGTGACATGAAGATGACATTTTTGAGCATTGGCTGTATTTATCATTAAATATTTTGAAAAATAGCCCGCAACGAGTTCCATCAAGATCCATCAAAGGTATCTTGACAATTTTACAGACACATTGCTGTCTTGTGCCTGCATCATGACTAAACATTGACAACATTTACAAATTTGTGAAGTCAGAGAGAAACTCAAATGATATATGTTATCCTTCAGTTTGTTCAAGGACAACTGAGAAAAAAAATTTGATTTGTCCTGATCTTAGGGTTTTATTTTGAAAACTTCTACTTTCATCTTTACAAATATTGATATCACTTATCAATTTGTAAGCCTGATGGCAATTTATTACAGAGACAATAAATAAAGGCTCATCAAAAGAAATACTGACACAGTGCAACACTCCACATCATAGTTGCATTTTGATCGAACTTCCTGAAAAAGCTGTATCTCAAGAATGTAACACAACGACCATCAGTTTTTTTATTCAATGTTTCACCCTGCAATGTCTGGAGAAAACCAGTTCTTGTGTATATGCATATCACATGACCTTTCAAGTTCTACCTTTGTCAGAGGAAGGCGCATACCAGCTGTAACCTCTAGTCCATTCTGACCTATCATGGTAATCAAAGAGTAGGTGTAAATTGCTTTAACTGATATATAATTGACCTTACTGCAGACTGCCCAAAGTATCACCATCTTATGTGCGTCTATTAAAAGGGTTACACACGTCAGTCATAGTCGGCAGAGACTGGTTGGTTCGGTAACACATTGTCGTTTTAATAGCAACATTATATGCCGTCCTTTACTTTGTTGAAAGGAGTTAAAGTATAATACAGTAACTTTGGAGGAGGGTGGCCTCAGTTGTTCTCTATATCTCTCAGTGTAAGATTTGTTTTGACAATTCGCCAGCTTTTAATTGGGTCGGGTCTTAATTGTATGATTTCTGTTATTGAATAGCAAACTTTAGGATTAATGTATTCTTATGAGCCTGAAAATCCTGGAGTGGCAACCATGATTATGTCATATGTGCAATATCCCTCCCCATTATTCAACCTTTCAGAAGAAATTGTCTCACAAGTTCACAAGTGGTAAATCGAGAGCTCTATAACTATTACACGGAATGCTCCTGTCTTCCTGGTAATTGTTGCAGGATACAAAACCACCGTATCTTTCACTTTGATGGTTACTTATGGTAACTTACTTTGTTTTCCTCAGCCTTTTTGTTTTTTCATTACCAAATAAAAATGGTATGATTTAAGAAGGCCATGGCAACAACAGTGAATATATCTGGTATTTGTGGACTCCATTGTTTGCATTGTCCTAATTTAAATGAGCACGTTGCAGCAACTTTCTTCTGGTAATGGCTTTAGAAAACATGTCTTTGAGGATGAGGTTCACCCTTTCATAATTTTCTCAAACACATTGACAGTTTTTTTCCGACAGTTTAGGAGAAAATTTGTGACGGTAAAAGTACCTTTAAAACAATCAAGTTATAATATCTGAAATTTGTGCTTCTCAACCATCTTTTTGAAGAAACACAGGCCAGAAGCTTCCCATTATTCACTTTGAAGACAATGGTATTTCACTTGTAAACTCTTGAATTATTTTTCATGGCACACATGTGATTTATAATTACAGCTACTGATAATTCTTGATTTTTCTCTCCAGATCTGAGTGCTTTTCGTCCAGTTTATGGACCAAAGGACTTTCTGGATATGTTGACTCTTTTGAAGAATCCAAACCTTGCATCAGAACAACTCTCTAATTTTTGGGGTCTCTTACAACTTCCATTTCCTGTCAAGTCCCTTTCAGATCTGGTAATAGAGTGAGATCCTTTTCTTTTCACTAAACATCATCAATTGAAAATTGAATTTTCTTTTGAATGTGAAGATTGAATTGTTTTCTCATAATCTATCAAAGTTACGCCTCACCAGGTGTACATCATCATCACCATCATCATTACCATCATGCACCATCATCACTGCAATCATCATCATCTTTACCATCAGCATATCATCACCATCATATTAACCATCATGATTGTCATCATCACGATCACTGTCATTATCATCATCACCATCACCATCATCATCATCACCATCATCATCATCATCACCATCATCATCATCATCATCACCACCGTCACCATCATCATCACCATCATAATCATAATCATCATCACCATCATAATCACCATCATCATCATCACAATCATAATCATCATCATCCATCATCCAGCATCCATCATTGAGATCACTTCCAGTGGTCAAGCTCTTTTCTCTCCTCTTTAAGTTCATTAGAAAACCTATTTTCATGGGGATGTGGGTCATAGGTCACTGTGAAGAAATTAATCTTTTTACATAAAGGTTGAGAAATGTTTTTATAGTTAGTGACAGATGACATAATAACAAGATGTGTGAATTGACTTCATTGCAGTGGCAGTAATAGCAAGACTGGCTATGATGTCTCCACCATTAGCGTTACATATAGTTTTCAGTCCTCTTGTGTAAATTTCCATAACCAGCAATGTGCAGTTTTAACTCTTGTGCTTGTGCCATCATCAGTGCAAAGCTTTATTTCCACCAGGGCCAAGACCCAAATCCCCATCCCCACTGTCCATAGTCAGTTGGGCACCCCCCCTAAGAAGCCTCCATTACGCTAAGGGTTCGTTAGCCATCCAAGAAAAATTTAAAAAGAAATCTCATAATTCGAAATTTTACTTAAGTTTGCATGTTAATACAACAGCATATATCTTTGCCGATATCTTACAAACTGTCAACATGACAATGAAATTGTCTTTGATAGGAATACATCCTGAATTTTGTCACACGTAGATGGTATGTCAGCGAAACTTTGGCCCCCAGGTAGCTATCTCAGAACTTAATCCATACATTGTTCAGATGGTACCCCGGCAGGACCTGTAAAAACACTAGTTTGTGAGTCCTTGTTTCGTGTACAATGATTGGTGTTTGATGGTAGCCACAGATGTAAGTACTGAATGTTGGCCATCCACTTTTCTCAAAAATGACAGATTTGTTTACTGACAAGATCGCTGACATCGTGCATGCAAATGGGAAATATTCCTTAATTATGAAATTCAGTTTATGGTGATAGGATGGTCCGGCCATACGTCAAAACTAATTGAAATGCCAAGATCAAATGCTCATTCTGATAGAGTCATGATGTGGATGTCACAGAGGCAGATGGTAACGGAGCTGCTTTTTACTCTACAACCCTCTTTGATTTGTTTGTGATTAAACAGAGGCAGGAATTCCAGGAAATGAGCCCAAGATGGTCGCAGGTTGGAGTAGATGATGGAACAGAAAGTCATGCTGGTAAATATTAAATATCGTTTAATCATTTTGTTAATTTACAGTCTCCAACCATCACGTTCGTCAGCCAAAATGGATCGTGAATGCGACCTATGTGATATGTTTCTGTTCACCTGGGGATCAAAGTGCTTTATCATGTGCACCATCTTCAAAATGAACTTTTTCTCGAGATTTTGTGCTTTCATATAACATTTATTTTGTTGCTATTTATGGCCTTACAGTGTCCTCACAATAGCCATACTTTTTCCTGTAGAAGAGTTAATATTTTCTAACAAATTATAGAAGTGACTTATTGTGATAAGTTGTATTTCATAAAAATTATTGAATTGCTTCTCATAAAATATGTGTATAATTTAATATGTGGCTAAGAATTGCTGAAGTGAGTAGATGGGATATTGTTTCAACATTACCAGAAATTTGTGAGGTCCCACTCGAAGACAAATGAATACTTTAACTTGTTGAAGAAAATTGTAAGAAACGAGGATATGTGGTAAAAAGTCATTTCATTATTTTGAAGAAAACTCTTGAATTTCTTACCATGAAAGTTGTCAACAGTTGCATATTTTACAGAAAGGTAAATAAGGAGATGTGAGAGGTGGTCATTTCTGATAAAAATCTGTTATTGAACTTTTCGTGTACTTGTCAAGGAAGCAATTTATCGACGCACAAGTGCAGATGCGAAGGAAAATTGGAAGAGGATTTGAGCCTGTGATCTATGCAGGCAAGCAACCCCCAGCTTAGCTCTGTCACTCTGTGGAGCTATTTGTAACCACATGAAGCAAGTTCCTGTCTATTTCTCATGAAATGCCTGACCTTCTAATTCCTTCACTTTCCTCATTTTACTCCATCATTTCATAAAAGGGAGTCATCGTTTTTGGTTTGGTTTTTTTTTTTTGATTTTCTGAGCCAGAAATCATGTGGTCGAGTGACAGTGCAAGGGCAGCAAACAGGAGCGCAGTGAAAATTGTTACCCGGGCCTCACGAACATGTTGAAAACACAGGAAACTATGTGCTGGGAATGGTTTCAGACCCCCCAAAATGCATGAATGATGCAATATATACAGTATAACATGGAGCCAGAAGAGACTTCTAGAGAAACATAAAGACATACATATTATCTTGTACTGTACATATACCGTATCAGAATATGCCAAACTGCAATGAAAAGACATCATTGCCGTTCATTAGTGTTCAAACCATTTTTTTTTTGTCACAAGGGAAGCCGATTCAGGAAAATAGAGACAATGGAAGGATGTGAGTTTATACAAAACAGTAGAACCTACAGAAAAGGATTGCCACCTGTGATGTGATTTAAATTTACATTAAGGATCTTGACCTGTTGACATATATGACTGAGAGATATATTAAGTTCAAATAATGGAAGTTATTTATCACTTCCGTCCACATCCTGATTCTTCTCCAAGCGGTTATAGTTTGTTTACAAGTTCGACAAAATGGATCGCTTTAGGAACTGACTACCCAGCGGTCGTCGTCGGTCGTTCTCTGACGTAAAACTATTAGCGTGGTATTAGATGTTGAACCTTGAAATTGCAGCAGTTTAAAACTGTGTCATGATGATGGCCTTTAATCATAGCTAGTTGTTTTGTAGGATACTCTGTTTACATTGGAAGCATTTAGTAAAGTAGACAAATCCTAAGTTGATGGAGTTATTATGAGGGGGTCTACCTGAGGTGTGTTTGGGATTGTAGGTTTTAATGTCTGCTTAAAGGTGTTGATAGATGAGAGGATAGTACCGTCTGTTCCGATGATGCTCTGTTTCAATAGTACTCTCTGTTGCTCCCTGTTGCGATTGTACTCTCTGTTTGGAAAGTACTCGCTGTTACGATTGTACTCTCTCTTATGATTGTACTCTCTGTTATGATTGTACACTCTGTTATGATTTTACACTCTGTTATTATTGTACTTTGTGTTGCAATAGTACTCTCTGTTACAATTGCACTCTTTCTATCACGATGGTACTCTCTGTTACGGTAGTACTCTCTGTTGCGATTGTACTCTCTGTTATGATTGTACACTCTGCTATGATTGTACTCTCTGTTATGATTGTACACTCTGTTATGATTGTACTCTGTGTTGCAGTAGTGCTCTCTGTGGCAAGAGGAGTCTACTCTCTGTTGCAATGGTACTCTATGTTATAATTGTACTCGCTACTACCATAATACAAATCTCTGTTACAACAACACTCTCGCATGCAATGGCACACTCTGTTGTGAGATTACTCTTTGTTACGATAGTACTTCCTCCTTCAATAGAATTCTCTGTTGTGATGGTACTCTCTGTTGCAATTGTACTCTTTGTTGCAATTCTACTCTGTCTATTATGATAACACTCTCTTTCACGATAGTACCCTCTGTTACGATACTACAGTACTCTCTGTTGCGATTGTACTGTTTGGATAATGCCCTCTGTTATGATTGTACTCTCTGTTGCTATAGTACTCTTTAGTACTCTCTGTTAATATTGTACTCTCTCTATTATCTATGGTATTCTGTTACGTTAGTACTCTGTTGCGATAGTACTCTCTGTGGCAAGGATATACTCTCTCTTACAATAGTACTCTCTGTTACAACAGTTTTCTCTGTTGCTATAGTACTGTCTCTTACATTTGTATTCTCTGTTGTGATTGCACTCTCTTTTAAGATAGTACCCTCTGTTGCGATAGTAATCTCTTTTCCAAGAGTACTTTCTTTTTGGATAGCACTCTCTGTTGATTGTGCTGTCAGTTAGAATATAGTACCCCCTGTTGCAGTAGTGCTCACTTGTGATCATAGTGGTCTCTGCTGTGAGAGCACTGTCTGTTATTTTAGTACTCTCTGTTCTGTCATATTCTCTGTTACGATACTGCTCCCTGTTAAGATAGTGCTCACTGTAGCGATAGTGTTCTCTGTTACGTTGACGCTCTCTGATATGAGAGTTCTCTTTGTATTGATAGTATGGTATTGCAGAATTAGGAAATGTTACGTTCCAACAGCAATGTTGTCTGACTCTATTGTGTATCATGTAACGCCTACATGTAACGCCTAGTAGTGCAATCATATACATATACGTAGTGTACACACATAGACAGCTGCCACATTTTCCTGTTAAACTGCATTCATCTTTCTGCAGATTGCTTCTATCTTGAATAACCTTATTCTAGTCCTTAATTCTCTTTCTGTCACCGTTTCCTTGATCTACCGTATATTCAAGACATCTAATTTTAGCAGGAACTAAGTTCCTTGAAGAATGATCAATGAAAGGATTGTTTTGTGGCTTAAAAAAAAAAGTGATAAAAGTATTACACTCCCACATATGCTACTTAGGCTTAGTTAGAGTATCTTGACTGGATTTAAATGCAGACTAGAGCTTAATCAGAGGCGGAATATGGATATACCTTCTTAGTTTGATTGGTCTTGAGGCCGTGCAATGATCTCAGGTGATCTATAATAAGTCTATCAACTCATCCACTTGCTGACACGGAAGTGATCAAAGTTTTTCTACCTTCATGCAAAACAAGCCTTGTTTGTTTCCATTTCAGATTAGCAAACTCAATTTGAAATCACTGCAAATTGGAGTATGGATTAAAGTCGCTGAAAAGTACCACCATCAAGTGAAATGTTTACATCATTTTGATGGTATATGATATATCTTGTAGTTTAATCACATTGTGATGAAAATAAGCCATGTTTGATGAAAATAAGAGAACGTTTGTTTTCCTTCTTGGAAATGAATTTGTTCTTCTAAAAAGACTGCATTTATTTGGGAATTCTATTATGCCTAGGATCCGCGTTCAATTGACGTATAAACACTGAAAAGAGTGCACGTACACGGTTTGCCTTTGAGAGATGTTCTGCTTGGAAATCAAACCTCTGTTTATTACTTTGTGATCATATTCTTACACAAATGTTGCAAAGTCAGTAAAAGCTCAGAATTGTCTTGGACAATCTTTCAGTACGATTAAATATCAAATTTAACTTGAGCTTTGTAAGATTTATTCCTTTTGGATGTGAAGCAAGAGGAATGTTAAACGTCAAAGGTCATATTAACGTCAGATGGCAAGCATACCTGCAATTTGTGGGAGGCGATTTTTAGTAGACAGCGGAAGCAAGTACAATTGATGAAGGTATTGGTCGTCTTGCCGATATACAAGGATGAATGGTGTGGGTGTGACAAGGTGACGGCGCCGACTCCTTTTCTTGATAACCTCCGTAAAGTTATCCTTTCCTTTTCCCAAGTAACATCTTGGGATTAATCAGCAAGTGATGCTTTGTTTCAACCAAGCAATTATTGCTCGATGAAGTTGACATTTTCGATGTCAAATGAAATGTGAATAAGAGCCTGCACGGTGAATAATTATCCTTGCTCTCTCCCTCTCTCTTTTCCCTTGCTCCCATCGTTGATACTGAGTCAAACTTAGATTAACAGTTGGCAAGAATGTTGTTAATTTTTTACCCTTGAGGGGAATAATATCAACTTGAGAAAAAAGGTTACTTGTTCATCAGGCCTGGGAATGACATTCGACCTGATTTCATTTTTGCGGAGCAATGTGGGTAATCTGAGATGATATCACCTACCTCCTCTCCTGGTGCACTTTTCCCTCCAAAAAGTAAAACCCTCTGCACTATGACAGTGAGTATGAGACAAGCCAGCCCAACTGGACGGTATGCATGCCCCCGACACACATACGTCCCGTAAGTTTAACGATGTATGCACAGAGTTAGATGGGCATGCAAAATCGATTTGAGAGTGGTTAAAGTATGTTGACTAATTGGATACCCGCTTTCACCCCTTGAGACCTTGAGCCATGAAGTATTGTAACATTGAAGTTGGTTCTTGTAGTTCCTAAAATAATCATAGAGGTATACAAGAACTAACTCTGAGTGTCAATTAACAGTTGTCTCATGTAATGACCTACAAAGAATCATCCCTTGATTATCATTTTAGTCAAGGTTGGGTTCAGTGTAATTTATTCTGGGAGATACTACTCCATGAGGTGTTAAAACTTGGAGCTTAAATGGAAAAGGCTTGGGAATAACTGTTGGAAAAGACAGAATGTATTTATAACACAATGTCATCCTTTGGTGTCATATGTCATCACATAATGTCAGTGTGTTCATGACATATGTGACCAGTTGAAATTGCTGTGAGAACCATAGTTGACCTCATAAATGAGAACAAAAGGTGCAATTTGACTCAAAAAAGATAGTTTGAAATTTAAAGTAACTGAAGGGGAAAAAATGATACTTATATCGATATGATGCAATTTTTCGATTTTTAGAATTTTTGATAGGCTCGTAGCTGGAGGCCCATGAATGGGCTTATTTGGCAAAGTAAGAGAGGTAAACTTTGTAGGAAATTTTGCACCACTAAGCTTTTGTTTCATAGATGTTTGGCAAGAAGTCCTCTATTGTATTGGATATCTTCCCACTGTGTGTGTGCAGCACCACAAAAGGTTTTCAAAAAGATTTCAATTGCATACTGGTGATACTCCAACAGTTTTTTTTTTAAACAGCTTTCTAAGGAGAAGTAAATATATTTTGGTTGTGGCCAGTTTGTTCTCAATGGCAGCAGGTACACCTTGCATTATCCTCCTTGCATTTACAAACTTTAATACTGGTCAGAGCAATGTCAATTCTTCTTGTTATGCAGAGAAAGTAAAAAAATACTAGTACATATAAATGGAATGTATTAATGCTTTGTTGATGGAAAAACCAGAAATATCAGATGCATAGGTTAAAGTAACAACAATGGAAAGAACAGTGAAAACAAAGACAATCACCTAATTTGCAATGACCATTGGTATTAAAATTGGATTGGATCTATCGGTGCAAAGAGCGATGTTGTCCTGGAGTTAATTTGTGAAAATTTCACTTTTTGTCAAGGTCATTCTCTTTATTGCCTTTCTGTATTTTAACTCACCCAATCTTAGGAGCTACATTTGCATTGGAAAGAAGGAACTAATTTACATATTTGGTCTCTTAAAATTTTGCATGTGGAACTTAAGCACTCGCGAGGCTTAAAGCATTTTGTGGGTAGCTCATGACACATCATTTCAATGTCGGTATTGAACTGTAGTACGTTACAGTCTTTTTGCTCGTTACTCTACAATTTATTCTCCCTCCTACCAACGTTACCTTTCTCCACCCCTCTCTTCCGCCCTTCCTCGCATCCTCTTGACAATCATCGACTGATTCATTTCGGTATCAAAATCTTTTTCATATGTTTTGTATTCTGTTTGGAGCTCAGGGAACTCTCCTCCAGGAGACTCTGAGTGGCTGAAGCTCGAGTCCGATCTTCGAAACATTAACAGCTTAAAACTTGATATGGTGGAGTGCCCCACATTCATATGACACTGTATTCTCCTGAGTCAAGTGCTCGCCCAAAACTTCTTGTCGGATAACGTAGATATTGATCAAGGTATATCGATCTGCTGACGATGGAGCGTAAACAGTCATTCATTGAATTGAGAAAAAGTGTGATTGGAAAATAGCCAGTCATTTGGTCTGAGGGCAGTATTCATATTTTTCAAGTGTAATGGCCTACTGCTTACACTTTTCATAGAGTTTTTAGCCGAGAAACAAGTAGTGATCATGCATGTGTGGTTCTTTCAGAGTCAAAAAAGGAAGAGATTAATATATAGTCATGAAAATGGTTTTAAAAGCTGATGATTGATTCCTTTTTAGTTTGGTTTTGTTCAATATTTTTGTCTCCTGTGACAAATTCGGCCTCTCTCTGTGCTATAGTTATGAAAGTTTAAGGTATTAGTGCACGTTTTCCCTGACAAGACACCTTGGGACATATGTTGTAAGAGTAAGGGAGAGAAAAAGAAGTTTGTGGAAGCAAAAACAGTTACCAGAATTGGAGCAGAACCAGAAAAAATAGAGCAACACTGAGGAGCAGTCAAGCAGAAGGTTGAATATTAATGTTTAGATTGGAAAGAGATAACACCAAAAGCAAGTATGGGCTCACAAAGGGGCCAAGAGGGGCAATTAGAAGGAGCAGGGACCAAAACGAAAAGTATGAAGAGGACAGACAAAGACAGACATAGCAATGTCACTGAAAGATGATATGTAAACAGGAACCAGTGGTGTGTAGATGTAGGAGCAGAAACTACTGAAAGAAATAAAAACATAGATGATGTAATAGAAGGATTCATGATAGGGAAACAGAAGATAATTTAAAGGCAGGAATGGATGATGTAGGAGCAGAAAATACTGATAGAAATAAAAGCCATGGATGATGTAGGAGAAGGATAGATGATAAGGTGATGTAGAAGTAGGAATGATCGATCAATGTAGCAACAGAAGATGACCTGATAATAAGCAGATCGACTAGAGCCAGCTGGAGTCTCTTATAATGATATCTGGTAATCAGTTTGCCTATTTACAGCAACATGACCATATCTTGTCAAAGCTGTGCGAGCTTTGTGAGACTTATTGAACCAAAGTTGTAATTACAGGTTGAGTTACAATAACAAACTCATTTGTGGACAGCTCTGTCATTAACAAAAGAAAATTCCACTTAATCAGTCTTTCTTTTTCTTTATCACTTTAATAAATTAATTGGCATGATCCAGCACTCCTTGGTATTTTGTTTGTATAACCTTGACCAGTGACTTAAAGGTCCTTTGGAATAGAATTGGAGTTAGTGTTAACTGACCTACTCCACCCCCCATGGGTTATTTTATATCGAGACATTCTAGTACATCACATGACAAGATCTAAAGTGAATGTCATCGAAATTGTTCGCATGGCTCTCAGCTTCCTAAATTAAGGGATATAGCAGCTCTCTATGTAATCTCTCAGTGTGGAAGACACTAAAAGTCAGAAAATTAATCCCTAAAACCAGACTTGAGGCTGTCAAGAAAGGATTATCACAGAAGCTGACTAGTTACAGTACTTTGAGAGAACACAATTTGCAATCTGGAGAAGGGTGAATTAAGACAAGATTGAAGGCATGTGATTGGTGGAAGTGTAATGAAGTGTCAGCGAGGTATGACTGCATATCCAAGGGGTGTAATCAGCAGTTTAAGGATGTATTGGAAAATGGTCACTGAAGTATGACAGAATGTTCAAGGGGTGTAATCAGCAGAAGGCCACGATGGGAAGCTGAGCTGTGGGTATGAGTTCACAAATTGTCTCAGAATCTTCCCAATTCCGTTTAGGCTCAATCCAAGAGAAGAAGGAAGTGTAGCCTAACCATGAAACCATCAAAATCATTCTCGGTTTTCTACATTTCAGTCCAGAATTTGTAGATTTTTACTGGTATATCAGAGAGTAACATGAAGTCAGGAAGTAAGTGTCAGGAAGCTGTAATACTACTGTAGGTGACTACTGGAATCATTATATACTTGTGATGCCATCTACATGCCATGAAATTGCCCCAGGTTACAGAAACACACGCTTCTAAATTCCCGATAAATGTGCCTTTAGTCAGGTTTCAAAGCTGCAGATAGGAAATGAGAGTAACTGCATGGTCAGAGGTACTCAGGAAAGAAACATTACCTACATAACTGGACGACAATTCATGTAGAAATCTGTGAGGGACATTTCTTCTAAAGAAAGGGACAATCTGTTTGTTCTTTTTCCCACAGGTGCTTCATCTTAGATTTTGAGATTTAAAGCAGGGATGGCCAACTTTTTTTAACTAAGGGGCTACATTGGCAACCTTGAACTTTGATACGGGCTGTGCATGTTGCAAGTCTGCACTCTTTTATCCTTCTCTGTATACTATATGTGCTGTGAAAAAAATTTCCCCTGCTGGAAAGGTATAACAAGTAAGAGGATAGAATTGGATCAAAGAAGTAGTAAAATGCATATAGGAAGATCCATGCAAAGCAAATGCAGAAAAAATAAAAAAGTGACATATTGGTACTATAGGTACAGGTATATGTAAGGATAACAAAAAAATTGTTATCCTTAGCTTTTACATAATATCTGTAGTATTTTCCCCCTTTTATATGTTTGTTTCAAACTTAACTTTTTTATTTCTGTTCAAAATGATGTTTGGGGGCTTCACTCAATTTCTCTTTGAGGGCCCCAATGGCTCATGGGCCACAGGTTGGCCACCCTGATTTAGTGTCTCTGCTACACTGTTCTCAAAGTTACAATTTTCTTGGGCATTTTGTGGTACTGAACCAACCAAGTGTCACCTTATTTCCTTGTCAATGTTGATATTGACTTCTTGTGATTCTGATGGAATATTAACTAGGACATCATTCTCCGTATCTTGACCTAACTACAAAGTCGTTCACTCAAATACTGTTAGCCTCTACCTTTGTACGCTGCCGCCCCAGTGGCCCCTGAAGGAATCATCATGTTTTTCCCATAAATGCGGCTTTATCTACTCATTGCTGTAAGTCTTCAAGGTGAATTCTTTTATCAAGTGACCACAGTTTCACTGAAGGTCACACTTTTTAGTAGCGTGCTCTTCAAGTCGCAGTGATGGTGGTGATATGTGGCTATCGGTTTTCTTAAAAAAATAACAGACCGCCAATTAATGCTAACTTGCTATTTTGATCAATATTCTCCACTGATACAAGTGATGATGATGTTTGCATTGTCGTAAGATAATACCGACCCATCATCAGCAGTATCTATTAGCAAAATCCCTGGCCTTTCACAAACTTCAGGGCCCCCTCGAGGTTTATTGAACGTCTCTTAGTGTCACCAGAACAAACTGTTTTGTTCCCTGTGGGAGGATTTATAACTAGAAAATATTCTTAACTCCATCCATAATGTTCTGTTGTGGTAAGGTGTCACTATTAATTGCCATCAATATCAGCTTTTTATTTTCTTTCGGGCAGTTCACGGGCATTGGGTCTGCTCTCTCATTTCCATACTCTTACCATAAATTCTGGCTTTCTTTTTTTTTTCTCTGCTGCTTGTATATCCTTTTGGAGTCTCCTCTCCTGCACATCTCTAAAAGGTTTTGCTCGTAAATTTAACGGTTATTGTAATTGCTCATAAGTCAAAGCTTTGGCATTTTAAAGCACTTGTGCTCATTTCCTGGCATCCTGTGGTAACTGTTAAAACATTACTAGAATGAAAAATGGGGAGAGCAGTGGAAATTCTTCTGCATTCCTGTCCTGAACTGATCGGCGTTTTCGGTGGGAGAGTTTCCGCAACGTAGCCTTGAGCGGCATGAGTGAAGGAATTGTCTGTCCCATCTTGTTTTGCGTATTGAAATTGTGAATATTCACTTCTTTTCATGGATTGTAATAGATGACACACCCAATTTTAAACCATCCAGAGGAAAATGAATCGGTACATCCCTCCCCCTACCAGCGCGGGTCAGAGTTGTAGTCGATCGTGAAATGTGCCGATGTAATTTCGATCGAGCCGAACTGCAGCAAATCGATGCGCCAAAGGACGTTTTGTCGGCAAAGAGAATTTCGGAGGGAAACGTTAGCACTGGTGTTTACATCCGTGTCATCTGGTGGCTCGTATCGCCTGCGAATTGCATTAAATACTCAGCGAAGGTAAAAGTCCAGGAGATATGAATGGTGACGTCAGTGCTTAGATACGTCTTAACTTTTAATCTGTGGTCGCTCTTCACGGACATGCAGGACACTTTTTGGATCTATCTCTTCATGTACAGGCGACTGAAGTGCGTGTTTACATTCATCTTGATTTGAGAGCTATTGAATTTCATTGGCGCAATTTATGGACAATAGAATGCTTGCAATCACCTAGTTCATGACGAAAAGAACACTGGCAGGGTTTGCACTGGCACTGAATTTATGATGAGGATTCTGCACTTCAGTTACTTACTGTAGTTTTGGCTGGGATTTCAAAACTTTGGTAGAAAACTTTATCCCAGACTCTTTTTCTTTAAATTAAATCATGAGATGTTTGTCAGACATGTTGGAAGTCTTGAAGAGAGATTAAAAATGTTTACAACAACTATCCAGTTTGCATTTATAAACGTCAAATACTAATACTCATTAATAGTGACAGTCTTAGAATTACTCTCAGAGGTGTAAATCTGAAAACAGAGACGTAAGATGGGTCGTGGACAGCCAATTACTCACGGAAGGGTCTAAACCATCACACATAGCAGAAGGAACTCAAGGAGTGATTGAACCTTTTTGGTACTTGCTCAGGTCACACAATCTTCTGGCTTGGGAAGAACTCAGAATCAAAGGAAAACCATCGTACAGCCTACCAGATGTCCTGACACTTCAAATATAGTTTTTGAAACAATAAGACACCATTCGGTAGTAGAATAAATTCATGTCCAAGAATATACGGAGTTTTTATGAATATGCATTTTAGTCACACGCTAGTCGCCATGATGTTGCAAAATTACATGATTTGTGATGTCACACATGCACCTGTACGTGTCACGTAGTATTGCCGGTGCATGTGATATGTCATACATTTCTAAAATGGCGATACCCTGCACAACAACAACTTTGGGAAGTTTGAAGTTTTGTTTGGAAAGAAGTTATTACGAATATAAAACCAATATTGTCGTGACTGTTTATAAATAGATGAACACTATGTGTAGGTTGAAATTGAAACACCCACTGCGGTTTCTCTTTAAATAAAATGGTGGTCACATGTACTTATTGCAGTAAGTCTGCAAGATACACTCATCCACTAAATTTTCACTAGCATGATTCTCGCTTATTAGAGTATATTTTAGTGACAAGCTTCAGGTTTTATTTTTGTGGTAGTGACAAGCTTCAAGTTTTGAAAATGAAAATGATGCCCAGGAAAATGAACCTCATGCAAGAATAAATTTCAAACCATTATAAATTACTCCATGTGAGTAAATTCACATAAGACCTTCTTTGTGCTGAAGTTAATAGATGGAGAGGGGAGAGGATTTCTGGAAACAAACTTTCAAGTGCTGTGTTAAATTGAAATTTAGAATGTATGCGGTATTAGTGGCATCTTAATGTGCTTTCTTGGCTTGTAAGCATATTAACTGAACGTATAAAAATTGTGTAAATGTGCAATGGTTGTAGGAAATTATTTAAGATCAGCGGTTTTATGTAAGCCTATCTTAGGGAGTTAGCTCATACAAGTAGGTTATATTCTGCAGATTCTGATGGAAGTGTAAACAGTCTTTTGATACCTACAGAGGGCAAAGTCCAAGAACTGAAAGCTTTACCTGGCCACTTAGTCCTCATTGAATTTTTGAAATGTGCTGACATCATGCCTCCAGCAGACTTTTTCTGCATGATAGAGCATGACGTGATATCCAGACGTACTATAATGGTTAGGGTGTGTTCTGTGGAGAAGGCGTAAACATGTATGATATCATGTGAGGCTTGACTGACCCAGTTCACTTGGGTTGAATTTGGTCCAATGTCAAAAGTCATTCTAAATTATGATATGATTTCCTCTGATTTTCCAGAGTTTAGGCTTTTTTGTAATCGATCAATGAACAAGTAAAAAATTGTGAACTCTTTGGAAACAGACATTAACAGTATGCTTGGTGCTAGATATCCTGCGGATACATAACTCTTCACTGATTTCCAAAGTAGTAGATTTGAAAGAATTAATGAGCTCTCAGTATTAAACAATGTTGTTTGAAGAAATGTCAGTTGTGCCCTAACTTACTGTATACATAAGGCCAGTCAAATTGTCCAAGACCCTGTCACTTCTGGGGGGATATCATGAACCATGCTAAAGTTTTGAATATTAAGTGTGTATCCAAAGGTTCTTCAATTATCACATTAGGAATAACAAACTCTCTCAAAGGCAAATTAAGTGAATGGGAACTGATCTTGAATACTCAGTTGTACGACGGATGTGCTGTCAAGAAAATAAGAAAATAAAGAAAAAAGAAAAATGGAAAGTAGAGTTCTAAACCTGATCTTTATTTTCTCAAGCCATCTGAAGGTATACATCTAAAGTACTCTCCACTGTTCGTTACTTCATGCCACATGTGCATTTGTTTTAAAGACCTTTGCTGAAAGATTTGAATGAATCACTGGTTGTTGTTTTTTTCTCTTTATCTTGTTCAGATCTGGAGCTAGACCTCCATGAGTTAAAGTTACTCAAATTTGCTCAAAAGTTTGTTTAATGTGTTATATACAGTGATGCTTGTATTTGTATTAAAGTAGAACAATTCGAGCCCCTGTAGTGGTGTACATGACTTAAAATTTGTTTGCCACAGGGATTTTGACAGCATTGTCCCTTCTAATGACTATTGTTTTCAGTAGGTATATGCTTGTGGCACTTGGTATATATGTGAAAAATGCTAATAGAAATATAGTACAGTCAATACCTAAAGTTCTCTGACATTTGTGTCACAGTTTCTCTGTAAAAATGTGTTTGGACCAATACAAATAAAAAGCTGATTTTATCATGTCATATCTTTTTGCCATACTGTAGACCATGACAGCAGTTTGCAAATTTAGAAGCACTTTTAGATCAAAGTTTGCTTTAATAGCCCATCAAATATAAGTTTCAAGTAAGTGTTGCACTAGCTGAGCATGAGCAAGAAATGGGAAAAAGATTTGACTGTGGCATTTGACCTTGGAAATAGCTAGCTCAATTGTGAGTGATAAGATGCAACTTTTTTAAACTTTTTAAATGTAGACGTAATACTAGCCTTATTTGAAATGGAATACATGGATAGCCTCAATGTGACCCAAAATATGTGAACTATACCCATTAAACTTGAGCAAGTCATATAAACATCGACATAAGGCTTATTTGAAATCCAGTAACATGAGATCAAACAAGCCTATATATAAAGTCTGAACTTGGAAAGGAAAGTAGGAGAATTTGATGTATCCCTCCTCGTGCGACTATTGTTACTTGATATAAGATAAACTGAATCATTTAAAAGTGAAATGCCAGTAAAATCCTGTCTTTCCTTTGGATCTTGTCTTAAGCGACTTTTTTCACTTTTTAGAGTGAGGCTTTAGTCATTCCTGTTGCATTCCCAAGCCTTTTAAAGTATGCATTACCAGCAGAGAACACTTCCGGAGGAGTGTTTGTCTCAGTTTCCAAGTTTTCCTTTTCTTCTCTCTTCTGCCCTTGGGATTATGTCTATGGGACAACGTCTAAGAAAATCAATCAGTTTTTCGACACCGGGAGTTTATTTTTCTCGTACATGTAGATGTTCTTCGGAGGTCAAGTAATTGTGAATGTTGCCGTTTTGTTATTTTAAGCTTCAGATGTTTGTATGATCTGTCTTTTTGTGATGACTGTGATCCTGATGCTGAAGGAACTTGGAAATGTGTCCATTCTCCTACTAAGTAAAATTGCTAAATTGAATTGAACTTACAAGTATTTTTCTTTCTTCTCTTAATTCCCTATTTCTCATGTAAGTTACATGCCAATCAATCACTGAAGGATACCTCCTACTGCCATTTCTTTACCCCTGCTGCTCCTGCTTCTTGTACCAATTGGGACCATTTTGATACCGTTTTATGTACACCCTCCGTGAAGGCAAGCTATAGTTTGCCAAATGACCATCAATGGTGAAATGGGTGTTTCCACAATGTTAGGAGGTTGATAATTTGCAGAAACATAAAATGAGCTATTGCAGCAATGGTACATGAAATTAATTGTGTGAACATATATTGGTGATAGATATTCTTGTTTTTCATGTTGTAGTTGCCACATTAATGTACTTGTGTGGACATTATAATACCTTCAAAGGCTGCTAAGAAAGGGATGTGTTGGTTGTTGATGCTATTCATTGGTTAACTCTGATCTATGGCTGACATGTGAATAATCATAATGTTCATCTAGTGTGGATGAGTACACTTTCAAATACATTATTTAAATGCAATTTTCTGTCCCTTTGTGTAACTTAAGATGTCTTAAAAAATCATGATTGATTGAACTTGTCATGAAAGTTGCAAGGCTTAATTTGTACCAGAAAGAATCTTCAAATTATTACCTGTCAGATCTAAGTTGTGCAAAGTGATTTACCAATTGTTCATCTTCCCTTTTTTTTTAGAAATGTTTGATGTTCAAAGATTCAGACTTGGACAGAGAGTGGTGGCAGCAGACAACATTGCTTTGTCTCAACAGTTTGCAAGGAGGGGTGTGCCACCCAGCTTACGGGCAGAACTGTGGCTTCATATTGTTGGGCTTAGAATCACAGACTCGGTGAGTTGATCATATCATTAACGGAGTGGAGCCACTAAATTTGTGATTCTGCATTTTAAGGAATCTCTTCCTTTTGCTATGAATTACCCTGAAAGCGAAGGAAAGTGTAAGAAATGTGTTTCCTCTAAGTCAATTCATGCGTATAGCGCAACATTTTAAATTGAGATGTTAGCTGTCACATGTTTGTCTTTGTCAAGCAGATTGAAACCTTCTGAACTCTTGCTATTCCTTGTTGCTGCTTTTTCATCATCACACTATTGACATTACAATCTTGTCTGGCACCATATAGCAGTATATCTGCGTCATCCAAAAACCTATTTTCAAGCTTCAGTTTTGTAGGTTTTAACGTGAGGTTTGCAAAGCTAGCATCTATAATAATGGCTACGAAGCACCTGTAATCAGCCACTTGCAACATTTCTCTCTGCCAACTTCATTGATAAGTATTTGATGATTATTCATGGCACCATTCAGACATAACATGGACCAGAAATATGGAATGAATATTACTTTTGTTTTGGTGTAGATCTAAAAATGTCCACGGTCCAGAGTGGTTGCCATTGGACATATTGTTTGTCCATCTCCTGGCCTTTCGAGTTTCAGTTACAGCACAGGTGACACATGTGTATGCGTTGTCGCTGAAATCTTGTTAAAGCATAGAGCAATGTATTATGTGGTTGAAATAGGCTAGGTCCCTTTATTCATAATGCAGTTCTTTTGTTTTTGTATTTGCAGTCTCAAGGTGGGGGGGAGGGAGGCAGAAAAGACCAGTTTCATTCTTAAATTGTTTCTTTTAAGTTACTAAATTATGGATATGGATTGCTGTGTCACTGGCGATGGGGCTTAAACATTTTCACCATAAACATGAGAAGTTATGGTGATTATCACTATTCATCTATGTATTTAGTATTTTTTGTTGAATATTTTTATTGTTGAAAATAACAAGTAGTCTTAAACAGTACATTCAATTAATTTAACTTGCAAATTTGTTCACTCAATAATTACAGTAGGTCTAAAGAATTTACAGGAAAGAGTTGAAGGTGTTGTTGAGCATGGTGCCTTTTTTTTTTCTCCCATTTGCTTTTTGGCAGTGTCAGGTCTTGCTCAAATTGTCTTAATGTTTTTCCCTCTCATGTTCTTACATAAAGGTCTGGATGCTGAAATGATGAATGGCTTACCTCTTTTAAAGGATTGATATTTTTATGATCCATAAATTATTAAGGTGTGCTGTCGGCACCTGATGGCTGTGGTCAATTCTGCCGGAGTGATATTCTCTTATTGTGTTTCCGCTTTTTCTTCAACCAATCTTGCAATATTTTGTGCCCAAATTTGACCCTCTTTTGTTGCAAGTTCCCCTTTCAGGTGTCCCATATGCCATCCTTTCTTGTCAGTGATAATTCAATTCTGTGTTTCACTACTGCAAGCTCAGTTTTCATATGTGAGTAGGATTTACACCATTAAAGCAGTGTGAGGAGGATAGACTGTATAGGAGCACTTGCCTCTGACATATAAGTGTCTTTGAACTGTCTTTATTTGGTCGTTATGGGAATTAACAGTGTTCATTGAAATTTATAGTAGTTTCATAGATAGTTCTCTGAAGGACAACTATAATAGTGAAAATATGGTCAACCTTATCAAAAGTTAAGTTGTCTTAGAGAAATCATGTAGTTTACATAGTTAAACAAACTTAATCATTTTGTGAGCACATGCAGTCACGTCGTGCTGTTTGCACTATTTACTCATTTGCCAAATGTCTTTTTTATTCGGAAATTATTCCATAAAATCAATATTTGAAATCGTCAACTGACTTACTCTGGTTTTTGAAGTGGTAACCTTATGGCAGTATCTGTTTGTCATCATTGGAATGTTCCTAGGCATCTCAAACACAGGGACTCCCCCCCCCAAAAAAAAGAAAGAAACTTCTTGATTGATTGAGATTCAGTTTAATGGAAGGTACCTTTGATGGATTATGATTATAGCTTCCCATTCCAATACTTCTTCAGTCTTGTCTGGTTTCAGTGCTTTGCCAGGATTGCAGTACTCTGATTGTGGTATGATTGCAGAGATTTGCAAATCAGAACTGAAAAATTGTTTTTAATCAAATGAACCTCTTGCTGATCATTTTGATATACGCAGCTTTGCAGACTAGTACATTGTGTTGCATAAAGATGGCCTGCTTGGTGTACTTGAATAAGAAGTTTGCCAATCAAATTCTTGGAATTTAGCAGATTTAGTGAGAATTCCCAGACAACAGTGTGTCCATGTCCACCTTTGATTCAATTTGTGGAGAATCACAGTGTATGTAGCAGGTACTGCTGGGCCACTTTAAGAGTGGAAAGGGTGACTTTTCCGTGAATTGCATCAGTTCATAATCAGCTTGGTGTCAAACTTTCACTGTGAGCAAATAAGAGAGTTGATGTGAACAATTTAGTGTGAGCAATTAAGAAAGTGGACAATTATGATGAACTTTTACTGTGAACAATAAAGAAAATTTCCTGTCTTTCTGGATTTATCTAAGACTCAAGAGGTATTAATTTTGTCAGACTGCTTATAATTACAGCTAGACGGATATAAAGTCTATATATGTCTTTGATCGTGTAGAATGCTCTTGTCATTTCGATTGACAGAATTTTGCTGTGCACATATTACTTAGGCTGACATAATGCTTTAATTTTAACACACCCAAGCAACCAATATTGTGCATTTCAGCGCAATTACTTTAAAGCAATGCTGGGAGGGGGGGGGGGGGCAGCTAAGAGAAGGATAATTCATGACTAGTGATGTTTTTTCAGAAACAGAACCATCTACTACACATCTTAATTTATCTGTGTATGTGTAAACCCAGTAGGCTTGATATCTGGGACCAGTTTCAATTTATTGCCTTTTCTGTTCATAGCTAAGTCACCAGGAGGGTGTAGGATGAGTGTGTTAAGCTCCATGTAAACTATTCTGTCATACTGTTTTCTGTTTCTGTTTGCATGTATGCTGACTATGGGCGGTCATATGTTCCCTTTTTGCCCTTTCTTAAGTTGTTCTTTTGTATGCACACCAGCGTTTTTGCTTCGTGGAAGCTCTTCCTCAAGTGGGATGAGAGAAGACTTTTTTTTTACTCTTTCTTTTTTTTAACTCTTGTCTCATTACTTTGATACAGCATGGAAATTCAATATTCAATAATCAATTAAAAAACCAAACCATTCAATAATCAGAGTTGCAAATCAACACATCATTACCCCAGTAAGAAGATTTCAGCAAAGCAGTAGCTAATTGTCTGACTTTTACCAAATTCTTTCACTTTTGTTTCTGGGATATGCAGATATGTTTTCATGATGTTATGACTCTGCAAAAATATTCAGCAGAACCTCTGCCATGCTCAATTTCACATGTTTTGCCTATTGACATGACACCTAATACCCTCCCTCAACCATGCAGCTCAAGAAAGCTTAGACTTTGGACTGACACACCTGAATTACTTTACAAGATCGATGTTTAATTGACCGTGTGGATCGTCACAGCATGAGGTGATAAAACTGACCTTCTGTAAGGCATGGTGATAAGGGTTTGCAGCAAGTTGAACCTCACTAAAACAAAGAAATGGTGTGGTTGCAGGAACTGGCTGTTTAGTGTACAGAATTTGACATTTCATAGTCTCTTATCAGAGAATGGTTGGTGCCTGGACATTGATGGAATTATGCTGCTGTGTGTAGAATTGTCATAGCAATAACAGATGATAAATCCATTGAAGCGAATGGTGTTAAGTTTTTTATTTCTCTCTGCAATCGATGCCACGTTTCCTTGTTGTAGGAAATGATTTACTTAATGGATATTAAATAAGATAGTTTTATTAAATCCGCAAAGGAAATTGCACATCTGCAAGTAGAACAATTTAAGGCAATGCAAGAGCAAGGACAGACCAGTGTTAGAACATAGACAAATTGTACAGCTAGGAAGGGATAAGTAACTTTAGGTAGATAATAGACATGTCAATGTATCAATTATCAAACAGCATTAAACCAAACAAAATGGTATGAGGTAAAAGTGATGCTTTCATTAGTCATGTGAAAGAGTGGAGTTGTGTGGTAGTGAATGGCTGTAGCCTAGAAAGGCAGTTGGGTAATGTTTAGTATTTGCTATCAGCAGGGCTCAGTGTTGTGGTCTGACTGTGTATAGTAAACCTTGCTTTGCTGCAGTGACCAACATCGGAGAGCAGAATTAGTTTTTCTACAACACATTATTCGCAGTCTGAGCCCTTTGACTGCATTGATAGCCATTTTAACGATGCTTTAAATGCATTTCATGTTTGTTTTCCTCACATTCCCACCCCAGCACAAAGACAATATGACCAAACATTGAAAGAACAACACAATTATTAAAGGTGACAGGTATGTATGGGCTGATGGGTGCAGGAGTGTACCCAATCAGTAAATCTTGGCTTCAGACACTGCTTTATGTACTCAACATTTTTTCCAACATTTGTGAGTCGTGATTGGCATGTGATGTATACTGTAAAAGGAGATGTGACATTCTTTGTTGTTTTCATAAACAAGAATTAAACGATCAGTTATGATATGTGCTATAATCAACTGTATGATATTCAGTTACATTGTAGTGACACTTATTCCATATAGGTGTTGTAAGTTCTGTACTAGCTATAGTCAACTGTATAATGGCTTTGACGATGTAGCGACACTGTAGTAGCTATAGTATGTTTTACAGTCATCTGTAGTTATGGTTGTAATGTATAGTGATATTGCAGAGCTGTCGCTGCTGCCAGCGGGTGAAAACTTCAGTCTTTAGTGTGTTACAGTGATGTCACTGTGCGAAAACATGATGGTTTTATTCCATGTACGATCGCTTTCAACGAAGCAAGGACATTGTCTAGAAGGCTTGGGACAAACATCCACAAGAGAGAAAAAATATGACTTCACAGTTGCTGAGAGTGATTATATTCAGTATCAGTTTTCAGCCACAGAGCCACTTTTTTAACAACCGTTAAGCCCTGGAAGTATTTTCATGAGTGTGCCAGTCGGCATCTTAAAAATACGGCACAGTGAGAAAGAATGCCACAACTCGAGATATACTCTGTGAACTGATATAGAATACCCTAGAAGATTTTCTGCTTGGATTATCAAAGTAAACTGAAGATGTTTTTCATATCTTGAGAGTTTCAAAATGGATATTTGTCATGTAGCAGGAGAAGCCTTGTTTAATGACCAAGAGGAGAGAACCTGATCTATAGCATCTTCTTTAGGGATTGAATAGAAGTATTAGGTGATAACATATTGAGTCCTTGCCAAACATGATTTGATGTTACTGAGATCATCAATGCACTGTAGCCCAGGGCAATATACTTCAGGCAGTCTGTATGCTAATGTCCTCTTAAACTTCCGAACTCATTATGTATTCAAAAGCAGCCTGTCTGATTAAAACAAAAAATACCAATTGGTGCACATTTACTGTATTTATGATGTGAGTGAAGATGTTTGTAATATTTTCCAGAGCTATTGTAGTCAAGGGTGGAAAGGTCATAGGATGCCATGCTTTTGCATTAACTGACGGTGCACCTGAATGGCCTGTGGCAGACTTAATACAAATTAATGCATTACACATGGTTGAAAACATTATGCAAAACTACTGTGCTATGCAAAACTATTTTAATTTCAGTTTCTTACTTCTAGCTACGTTTCAAAAGAACTTAATAGGTGCGACCCTTCGAGCCATGTACTGCAGTCCCCTGAAAGGGAAACTAGTCACAAATCGGATGTCCGCAGGGCATACACGGCAATTAACTCTCGCAGCATTACCTTTTTTTGTATTCTATTTACTTGACTTGTCGATTGCAAAACACTTTGTTGCACCTGAGCAGTATGCTGACTATTAAACTTGACCATACTCCTCCCTAATAATCAGTGCTATGTGGTACAGTTAATGTATGAGAACTATTTCGACATCAGTACAGACAGACAGACTGACAATATCGTCACTTTATAAATTGCAAGAAGTCTTTGACTCAACCCACTTTTGGTGGATGATTGCTTCACTATTGTCTGGTTAGATCCTCTCCCCTCCTGAGGCTAGTAGTATTATCAAAATGCTGTCTTAGTCCCTACTTGCTGATTACATTTTAGTGTACCGTTATTTGCTGGTGATCTTTGCAGTTATAACAAGAGTAATGAAGGAATCAATTTTTGGATACAGTAGCAAAATCCCTGCTACATGTAAATTGAAAACAACTTTGTGAATTTTTTTTTATGAAGGTGATGTACCTCCTTAATCTGCCAAGTCAATACTTCTGCTTACAGTAATTTGTGCCAGTGGGTTAAACTTAAAGAAGTTCTCTGCCACATTCTGTACCTCTCACTTAGCTTGGACAAGCAAGCAACACATGAGCACTTGCGATCAAATGTTCTTGCAAATTATTTGGGACAAACATTGAAAAAAGACAAGGTGAGCAACCTTAACTACACTCTCTGTCCATTCAATATATAGCACATGTATTTTTGAAATATCACACCTTTCCTTTTCTCAAAAATGATTTGCATTCAGTTAAAGTAGCGTTTTACTTCTATTCACAAGAACAAGTTAAAAAAGTAATGCCCTATCATAACCCAATTGGACAGCTGGACTTTTTATCTAAATAATTAATTTTAACTCAGCAAATATACTTTTGAAGTATTACAAAAGTTTGATGTCTTCCAGTGTTTTCCTTGTACATGTAGAGCCAGGACAAAAGTCCGTCCATTGGACGTTAATTTGGATATGCAGGGGGCAAGGAGGAGAACGCGCTAGGCCGCTAATCTTATTATTGTTCTTGAATCCTGACGGAGATTACGGCAACGAGGCATCTGTCGTGTTCCTGTACCTTGTGGGGAAAAAAATTGTCATCAAATGCAGCTGATAGCTTTTTAAGAAATCTCTTGTTCTTTGCAAACACTAATTGCTTGCCTAGCTTTGGCATGCTCGAAATTCATTTACCTCCTGCCTTACCCCGGAGCAAGAAAGACAGCTGCCACGTAGGGTTGTCATGAACCATTTGAAGAGTAGAGTGTTACGTTACTCTCACACTATTAGCATTCTACATCGCCAAAGAAAAGGGTGTTTTTCACGTTGTTGTGCAAGTGCATTTTGAGGGATTTGTTTCTTTAATTGATGTCTGTGATGAGTGACATATTATCTATGGGATATATGGTGTGTATGATGATTGTTAAACAAATGTAGCTGTGGTTTATAGGCTGAGAATTTACCAATAATTGGGCTGTATCTTTTCTTTCACTATATGGCTCAAAGTTGTAAGAGTGCTGTGTTACTTTCATTTTTGTGATTCCCTTGTTTTGAAATACGAGCTTTTCATGACAATGTTTGAAGTGGTATTGCATGTAACATCATGGCTTGCCATCTCTGCATATTCTTGATCCACAAGAAGAATGGAATAAATGCAAAACACATCGGGTGCACTTTTTTTTCAATATGCTTAGTGCTTTCTTACTGTCAGTGCTTTCCTCTCTCTCATTTTAAAACTTAATAAAGTATTGACTTTGGTGCTGATAAGAGTCAAACAGAGTGGTAATGCATCATAATAGTAGTGCTACAGGTACAGTAGTACTTTACAGTAGTGCTAGCTTGTTACACTGCTTGATGTAAGGTAATACAGAAGTATAGAGGTGCTATAGAGTTAAAAGTTTACTCTGATATTAGAGTTAAAAGTTAACTCTGCTTAATATCAGATACTGGAGATCGAGTTAGCATTTGGTAACACTGCTTATGTAGAATACTGTACTGTAGATGCAACAACTCAATCAGCTCATAGTAATTCTACATGAAGAGGTCAATCAGCCTAAGTCAAAGTCTTAGTCATCTACTGTGCATGAATAAATTTATTAGTGTTAAAAATTTTAATATTCAAGCATGACTTCATTTCAGTTTGTAGATATTAAATGGTAACATTGCTTGAGATCAGATACTGGATATTAGTTAGCATCTAAAATTTGTTTTCCAATTATATGGCTGCTTAAGGTGTATTTGGTATCTTCACCTCAACTGCAACTACTCAATCAGTGATTGTGCTTCCCGTAATTCTACATGTAGTGGTTAATTTGAAACAATCCATTGGTCAAATTCATCTATTGCAGATAAACAAGTTGATTGTTGTCAAATATTTTAATATTTAAACATGATTACCTTTAAATTTTAAAATTTTGGTGTGCTATCTCTAGGTATCTGATGAATTACGTGCAGTTCATTGGCCTACAGTGTTCAACTTCAGGCCACTGAACTTTGCATTGCTGTCACTCTTGATTTTTTTGCATGTATTTGAATGAGTATTAATTGGTGCTCATGTTGAAAAGTGTGTGGACCATGAACAGAAGGTGATTCTTGACAAGTTTAGCAATGACAACAATATACATGATGAAGGGTTGTATCATTTAGATTTCATGAATCATTCTTGAAAAAAAAAGTCTTTTTCTTTTTACTTTACTGAAGTGAGCAAAATGAAGTGACATATGTAAGATCTCTTGTCAACTCTAATAAATGGCTCACTGAAATTGAAACTGCAGTGGTGTTTGAAGATTGCATTGGTGCATGGGCCGTGAAGAGAATGTTAGCCTTGATTATTTATTGAATACTCATAGTCTATGCCACTTTGAGATGATGTTCAAGTTTCTCAGATTAATCTTCCTTCAGATAAATTAATCATGCATGGCATGCAAATACCAGAATCTGTTAATTTATTGTAGTGGACCGTGTATTTACATTGCACTTTACATACAGTACCAGTCTTATAACAACAGAGCAGCACTGACTCTACTGCACTCAGAGTTTTGAAAAAACCTTTTGTTTAGCACTGTGAACCAGTCTTTAACTTCAACACATATGCATATTCATGACTCTGAGCTTCGATCCTCTAAGAGTGCTCAGTGGTTGAAATTTTCCATGCAATTGTATCCTAGAGAATCATGGCTCTTTCCAACAATTTTAATAGTCGGTCCTACTTCGTTTTAATAATAATAATTAGCAAACTTATAAAGCACCTTATCCAGTTAAAATATAAAAGCTCTAAGGTGCTGTACAAACATAAAAAATTAAAATAGCGGTTAACAAACACTTAGCATAATAAAAACATAGAAGCTCAAACTACAAGAAATGCTACCTTAAAAAAACAAAATGGTAAGAGACCATTAAAAGCAAGATAAGGAAAACTTAAATATGTACCAAAGACACAAGCTAAAAAACATGCCAGAGTTAAAACCATAAGAGCAACAGGCAGTAGCAAAGACCATAAAAACAGATGAAATAGACAAGACAAGTACTGTCTTCATATCTTCCTCCTGATATTTAACTGTTTCCAGTTAGTGTCTTGAGGATCGAGTAGGCCTATGTATGTTTTCTCAACATTCTGACCTTCTTTAATGAGTCCCTTAATTGCCAATATATCCAAACAAGGAAAGCTACATTTGATGGGTATGTAACATTCCCCATGGTTATATTATCGTGAAACTTATCAGTGGCTTGCTTGATTGTTCAAGGATACAAGCAAAGCCTTCATGCAGTTTTGTATTTTTAAAATTCTGGTACACTCAAGTTAATCTACGGTGATGGAGTATAAAAATTTCACAGAAAATACGCAAACTCGAATTCCGTCCTCGTCTTCCTCTTTTATAGTATTGACTCCTTGAAATTGAATCGTAAGCCCTGATTGTATTTTCTGAGTTTATGTGGACGCATTGTTACAAAATTTCTGTGCAGAAACTATAATAGGCAGTATCCATTCTAAATCAATTGTGCGGCTTGCCTATCCTTGGTTGACTGACTGGTTTACAGCTAGCCCCTGCAGTCCCAGCAACATCCAAGGTGATGTTCATGTCCGTATTTTTTCTAAATTTTTATTGCCAGTCTCGCCGCTTTGATGGGTTTTTTTTGACTTGTAGAGCAATATTTCCGTTGCAGCTCTGGTCTGTTACATTCATATGCCTTGCCAATTCTTTTTTGTACTTCCATTGATAGCTATCTAAATAGTTTTGTAATCTTCTGATACTTTTCATGCAATATCCGTCATTACATTGTTGTTGGTTATGCCTGTTGCTCCTTCTGCCGGTTTCCTGTCATTGTGGCTGGTACCTGAATTTCAAAACATTCTGTAATGGATATTAATGTTTTGATGTATCGGGCAAATTGTGACTGCTTGCCCTCGGTGGTTCTAGTTTGAAGTCCAACATCGACCATCACCCATCGATCAACAAGTGTCGAATTTTTCACTGTCAATCATTTCATCATTTGTCATTATGTACTTGTAGTGTGTCATACGTGTAGTCCATGCTTGTTAATTGTTGTGATGTTGCAACAGTGTGTGACCTCTTAAAGAATACTCTGTTCACTGTCAAATTAATGCATATTGATGATATATTTCCAAAAACTAACAACATGTTGCCATTGCTCTTCAGTGATACTATGATACTATCATTTAATTCCACTAATAATTGGAATGAAATTCATATGGTCTCTGCATTGAAATGTTATTTCATCTGGAACACACTGTCAATGTTTCCTGGTACATTTTTTTAGGACATGTCAGCAAAAGCATACAGTGATTGCTGGATTGCTGTCTAATGTTTTTTTTTCAAGTATATATCACTTTATGTTTATTTGCACACAATGTGTGATAAACATAAAACAATCATTTTGTGCCAGTCCTAAACTAAGGAATGTAACTGGAGTATACTTCTGTCTGCATACAGTGGGATTATAATGTTAAACTATTAGGCTCTTTTCAGTCCACGTATGTCTCGACACGACTGAGATCTTCAAGCGATGCTACGTATTGCCCCCCCGTTCATCTTTTCCCTCTCCAGCTGTCTTTCCGCCTTTTGACGCTTTTTAAGTGGCGATCTTTCTTAAAGGAAAGGCATAACAAAGAAACCGATACCAACTAGGATAAAAGTTAAATCGTACAAAGATAGATTTGACAACTGGGAAGAGCTTGCACTCTGTTTGTTGGATAAAATGTGTCTGAGTGATTTGTGATTGCCACTGTCCATCTTCATTTCATCTTTTTAGCTTTTGTAGGAATCAGGGCTGATTCCAGACTAATCATATTCGATATATCATTCAGCTGTGGTCAAAAACAACCATAAAGTGGAAATATATATATATGTTGAAGGAATTGCATTCTTTAAAGAAGCATATGTTGTGGGAGCAGAATGTTGTTACAAAGTGTGATGTCTAGGATACTGTTTAGTATGTATGTGGTATAAATATTGCGGCTACCCGTGCATACGTGAATGGCAGTTTTGAATACTGGAGGATTAAATGTGCTGATAGAAGAGTGGCAAGCCTAGTTTTTATTAGCCTTGTAACAGCACATTCTGATACATATCATCATCAACATCATTGTCATCATCAAGACCACCATCATCACCCTCATTATCCCTACCATCACCCTCATTATCCCCATCATCACCATAATCATCATCATTATCATCTTCATCACCATCATTGTCATCATCTTCATTATTATCAGAGCTGATGAAGTCGAGTTAAAGACGCTCAAGTCCATAAATCTGAAAACTTGAGTCCAAATCCGACTCCAGTGCCCTCTAATCCGAGTATATGATCTCAAAATTGCAGAAGGTATGGTATTTTCTGGTATTTTAATTTTGAACGGTTAATGCACTTAGTGAATATGCTACTGTACTACAAACTGACCAATTTTAAAAATTAAAGACCCAGCAGCTATTTTATTTTTTCATTATCATTTTCGTTGGAGAAATGTACGCATTGCCATCTGAGTGGAATTGATTCTAGGACACTGTTCCTTTAAGGTTGTCCATTGTAAAGAGTGGCAGGAGTTCAGCATTGTATGTATTGCGTTCTTTGTGCATAACTAACACAACTAACACTGTCCTGCCTAGCTAGCTGTAGTAAATCAATACCAGGAAGAAGAGAGCATGTTTATATTTTAGATAAACATCTCAATAACTGGAGAAGATAATGAAGATGTACCACTCTTCTTCAAAGCTCATCTTTCATCGCCATTATATTGGATTATACTTCCTCTGGTCCTGCAAATGCCATCCACATCTTTTTTTTTTTCCTTTTTAAAAAAACATCTCGATAAAGAAATTTCCTTTCTTTTTGGGGGCTTTTTAAAGGACAGACGGAGAAAAAGAGTGAAGTCATCCCTGATCGAGAGGATCGAAAAATTTAAGTAAGGTTTGAAGGAGTGCCAGCAGTTTGTTTTTTAAACAGTGTGGAGAATTATTTGTTTTTTGTCATTTAAGGTTTGCAACTCTCAATACCCTCTTAGATACATAGGAGATAAAACTGTCTTCCTGTCTAATAGTATATAGGTGTCATCAATATATTGACTGACTGCAGTGAGTTGAGTTGAAAACAGATAATTGTGAGGTAAGACCCTTCCCGGCTGTATAGGTGAAAGTACACATGCAGTAATGGCATTCAGCTACAAGATGATAGTATAGTTGAAAACATTGGTCATTCATATAAAAAATGGCACTATGTATCAAACACATTGGTCATTCCGCTACAAGATGGTGGCAGGTTTTGTAAACATTGGTCATTCAGCCACAAGTTGGTATCATGCTTTATAGGTCATTTGGCCCCATGATGGCAGCAGGCTTTGTAAACATTGATCATGCAGCCACAAGGTGATAGTATATTTGAAGATATTAGTCATTCATACACAAGGTGGTAGTATGCATTGGAAGCATTGGTCATTCAGCTACAATTTCGTACCATGCTTTGAAAACATCGGTCATTTGGCTCCAAGATGGTAGTGGGCTTTGTAAACATTGGTCATTTAGCCACAGGGTGATAGTATATATGAAGATATTAGTCATTCATATACAAGGTGGCTGCATGTATTTAAAGCATTAGTCATTCAGCTACAAGTTGGTACCATGCTTTGAAAACATCGTTCATTCATTTACAAGATGACAGAGTGTTTGAAGACGCTATCGATCTTTAAAAGTGGTAGTATGGTTTGGAAACATTGGCCATTCAGCTACAAGATGATAGGATGCTCTGAAGGCATTGGTCATTCAGATTCAACATTATAGTATGCTTTGCAATCATTGGTCATTCATCTACATGATATTACAGTATGATAGCTACATTTAAATACACTGTTCATTAACTATTTGGTGGTAGTATTTATCGAAGACACTTTGGTTAGTCTAAATTTTCATCAAAGGCTCGATTAACTTGTTGACAATCTTAAGTGCATTTAGTTGGAACACATGAACACATTTCAACGTACCAGGTACGTATTCACCGTTCAAATGATAACATGTCATTAGTGTAGCTAGATGATATGTGACTGGTGAATTCCTTTAGACTATAATGCAAAACAAACAAGACAGAATGTTGTAAACAAAAAGAACAATGTAAAGAAGCAATGAAACAGTATCTCAAAGTTTATCACTGCTTTAAGTGAATCTAATTGGCCTTTTTTTTTTGGCATCACCTTATAGAATAGAATGTCAGTTTATGCACCAATGTAAGGAAAAAAGTTCAAAGCTTCTATTGCATTTCAGAAGAGAGAAAGTGAGAAAAGCTGACCACTTACACCTTATTTTTGACAAAGATTTGAAGGTTTTTGAAGTGACGTACTGAGGATCGAAGACTGAAGCAGAGCGCTTTGAAGTGTGGGAGGAACAGTGTGCTCTAAATGATCTGTGACAATAGAATCAGGAACAGACACAATTGGGCTTTGATGAAAAACATAGACTCAATGAACACGTAAAGGTGCGATGAGTGACAGTGTCTTGAAGTGGCTCTGAAATATGTAGGCAGGAGAAATTGAAAAGACTCGCTTTGAAGTGATAGGGTCAGAAGGATCTAAAGTAATGCGAAGTTTTTGTTTTTCTTCCGTGGAAGAAGTCTTGTGAATCAGATGGACAGCTTTTACTAAAATGCAGTAGAAGTGTAGAAGTTAAGTGAGTTTTAAATGCACATCGATTATTGTGCTATTTACGTGTGATTATTGGTACCATTTTGCAGTCTGTTGTGAGAATTTGGAAGTAATTCTGTCCAAGTGTGTTAATTCTGATTGCGACAATTTACGCTGCGTTAACGATAACGTCTGTGGAACTTTATGGAGTCAGAATACTGCCACAATTTGGAGGACCAGTTAAGAGAGGCCAAGAGTTGGGAATCTGACAAGGTACAGATGGAAACAGGTAGTTGAGACTGACAGTTATAACTCATTACTTGGCTATAAGAGATGGCGAACTGGTCAACCAGCTGCCACTTGAAGGTGATGCCAATCTATCAAAATCAAGTTTTAACAGTTTCACCCCAAACATTTGTTACAACTCAGTATAGCATTATTCAGTAGATACCATCCCATGTATATCTGTACTGAATAATACAACAGACTTTTACGTGATAAAACTTTACAATTTCTTTTGAAAGCTGCTAAAGGAATGCATTTTGAGACATTGTACTTCAAATGGTGCAACACGGTAAGGAAAACATTTATGAGGACAGTTGTCTTTCACTGCAGGGGACAGACTTACTAAGTTTTCAGGAAGGTCGATATACTGATGAAATTGTTGCTGGTGAGGACTGGCACATGATAACTTTTTTTTTAACTTTCAGCTGCAATAACTCAATCAAGTACCTTACATAAACACTGATGTTTCAAAAATTCAAACCATGTACTCCTTACAAGAGCATTGCTCTGCATTAGCATCACCAATTTGCTGTTTCTAATTCTATAGAGCCCTTGCTGTCACTTTATATCCACCAAGAAGCCACGGAACCAAAGCTGCAGTCTTTTTTTTTTTGCAGTAGCTTAATATGGAACCCCTTGACCGAAGGTTTGAAACACACAGGCTATGTCAGGAGTCCAATGTAGCAGGGAGATTTATTACTAATTGGTGGCAAGTTTGCACCAAAGAACAAGAAAGAATTCTTTGTTTGCCTAGAGATCCGAAAGGAAAAGAACAGTTTGTGATTTTTATTCCAGAATGATAAATATTGCCAGCTGCATCGACACTGACTGATCTGTTAATTGGCCATAAATAGATATATCCCAGAGAAATCCAAAGTGTACCATTCATTTTGAGATTAAACTGGCACTACTAAATCTTTGGTTGTTTAGGCACCACTGAAGTGGCACTTCTCCTTTTAGTGGAATAATTATCAGTCCCAATCTAGCGGTCTCTTGAAAGCTGTCAGAATTGTTTGTGTGAGCGATAAAACGCTTCGTTCATTTTTACTGGGAAGTAGCCCGGATGAGCTATGGGATCAACTGCAAGTCCCGTCTCAGAATAGGATTGTAGCTACTGCACCTATAATGGTGTAACAAAGAGCTCAGAGTGGGAAATCCTTTGCATGAATGCTGCCTTTTTTGTGGACGTCAATGATCTATTATCACCTGTTTGAACAACCTGTCTGATAAATAGATTCATCATTAATGGATACACAAAAAGAGAGTAAGAGTAGCAGGAGTAGCAAGCAACAAGATCAGGCATTCCAAGAAGCTGCTGGAATTAGAAGGCCCAGACGAAGAGTAGTGGAAGAGCAGGAAGGATGAGCAAGACTTATAAGAAGAAAGCAGAGGTAGAGCAACGAATAGAGCAAGAGGAAGAGACCAACTGGAGGAAGAAGAGTTGAAGGAATGGGAAATGAGGAGGAGAGGCAGGATGAAGTTCAGGAGTAAGGATACAGGGATAAGAAGCTCAGCTTGTGAGAAAAGGAGTGTTGTAGCTTGAGATGAAGAAACTGCAAAGAAGTGTAGAAAAGAGAGAAATTAACAGAATAGGTGAAGAGTGCAAAGACTCAGGAAGGAAGAGAATAAGGTACAGTTGTGAAGTCTGAGGAGAACTGAAAGTTAAACGTGATCAGGAGAGTATCAGCTGTGTGTGTAGAAGGCAGAGGAGAGTAAACCTGGGTAGATGGAGTATATATAGGATACAAAATAGGAGAGAAGCTAGAACATTAGGAAAACTAGTGTGAGGAAGAATTTGAGACAAAAGAGAATATCAGACATATACCAAGATAAGCAGCTGGTAGTAAATAGGAGAGTATCAGAAATGTGGAGAAACCTAAGGATGAGTATAATTCAGAGAAGTTTGCTGCATTTCAAGAAAATGAAATTAGTAATGAATGAGCTGGAGAAAGATTGAAAGGGCATTGCTAATTGCTGATTTAAAATTGAGGTGATTCCTTGCAGAAAACTAAAAATGGTCTATCGTATGGTATTGTGATTCAAACCAAATGCACAGCACTCACTCCCTCACCTCAAGAAGACGTGTATGAAAGTCCCAAGAGAACCAGAATAGGAGCAGATTATAGTAGATGCAAGTGCGTAGCAAAAACTTTGCTGTAAGACCAGAAAGCTGGCAGTTACGGAAAGGCAGTGACCAGCTGTACACACACACAAAGTTGCCAGATGCTAGACCATGGTCAATACAGTAATTCATAGGTAATTATTAGGTGAGCACGTCGCTATCGAATTCGTAAACCAGGAAGTTTTGGGAATTTGGTAAACTAAAACTGAGCTAGGATTGGATCACATCGATTCAACTGAGTTTATTAAAGGTCATGGCATTCGTGCACATGCTTGATCTTATACAGTGGCTCATAAGAACTGATAAAATATTTGCCAAATTTATATATTTGAAAGTTGTGATGAATTCACATGATGTCATGCTTTTACAGTAAGTGCTGACCCTTGAACTGCAACTTTTAATGAAATCAGTCATACACTGTATACTAGTTTTAATGGTTCAGTAGTCATTTGGTCTTTCCATATGTCCGCATGTTTGTACTGTAAAATGATAATCTGTTGATTGTACATCATCATTTATACAATACATGAATACAATACATGGATACTTTGGGCTGAATGTATACATTTTACATCTCTGTGTGCTGTATGTACAATGCATTGATCCATATAAGCCTTAACCTACTGCTGTTGTACAATACTTAACTATATAGTCCTTCATATATGTTTGCATATCCAGTTCATAGAGTCATAAGCTTTCACACATCAGCACATGTATTTGTATCCGTATTCACTGACAGTGTACTTATTTCTAGAATACTAAAAAGACTTTTTTTTAGTTCTATACTCATGCCATCTGTAAATAATGTCAACGCTGTAAATTAATACACTTGCTCTTGAATTTTCATTAGAAGTAGCCTAACTAATCTTTTCATCAGAAAGTGTCAATCAGATGGCTGCTTTAGTCACTGCATGTATACAACTAAATAATATCATTCTGCCTGACACTTTATGGATTAAGAGTGAGCATTAAGTTTTTGTTGCAAAGTGTCAATCAGATAACAGTCACTAAACACTGGTTGTATACAACTAACTAGAATAATTACATTGTGTGACACTTCATGGATTGAAAGTGAGTGTGAATTTGTTGCAAATCGTCAGTCAGATCACTCAACACTGGTTGTATACAACTAACTAGAATAATTACTGTGTGGCACTTCATGGATTGAAAGTGTGCGTTAATTTGTTCCAAAGTGGCAATCAGAGGATGGTTACTCAACACTGGATGTTTGCAACTACTGTAACAAGAATAGTTACCCTGTGTGGCACTTCATGGATTGAGAGTAAGTGTTAATTGTTACAAAATGATAGTTACTCAACACCAGATGTATACAATTAACTAAAATAACTACACTGTGTGGCACTTCATGAATTGAGAGTGAGCATTAATTTGTTACAAAGTGAAACAGGTTACCAGTTACAGTCACTCAGCACTGAATGTATACAACTAACAAGAGTAATTACCCTTTGTGGCACTTCATGGATTGAAAGTGTGTTAATTTGTTCCAAAATGTGAATCAGCTGATGATAGTTACTCAACACTGGATTTGCACAACTAACCAGAATAATTGCCCTGCCTGGTACTTCATGCATTGAAAGTGAATGTTAATTTGTTACAAAGTGTCAATAAAATAAGTCGCTCAGCACCGAATGAATGCAACTAACTAGAATAATTATACTGTGTGGCACTTCATGGATTGAAAGTGAGCATTAACTTGTTACAAAGTGTCAATCTGATTATAGTTTCCTATATCACTTCATGTGAATATCTAACCAGACTGTCATCCTCCCTCATGTGACATTTTGGAAACTTTTTCTACTCCCTCAAACTAATCCCACGAGTAGGAAATTGATGAGTGGTGAATCATTTGATACATGTCAAGTAAACCTCTGTGCTTGGAACAACGCCATCATGCGAGCTTGTAAATCTAGGAATCTTATCTGTCATTCTCTTCTTACTTTTTATGTTTCTTCTCTCCTCCTTTGCTGGTATGTAAGTTCCTTGAATGTTGCGTGTTCCCATCATGGATCATGTCGATGAAATCAAATGGTTGTAAAAGTAAACTGATGGATAACCAAAACAGAATTGTGACACATAATCAGAAATGCGTATGATATTAAAAATTAGTGTGATATTTATATTTTGTAATATTTTGGCAGTCAACAGATGTCTGACATATAGGAAGAGAGCTTTGTTTGGATGTTGGGATTTTTGTGTTTGCTGTAAAAGATTCTGTTTTAATCTCATTTTAAATTAGGGTGAATTAAGGAGAAGCAAAGTGATTGTCTGTTTTCAAGTGTGAAATTCTTGAATGGTCTTAAATTACCATTACTTCCCTTTGCCGAGGAAAAGAATGGAAAACATGTTTGAAAGGCATGAATTAGTGAGTTTTATGTCAACAGCATTAAATCTCGTTTCAATTGGAAATTTGACAAATCCTCTGATTATGAATTAAACTCTATGTTATGAAGTCTGCAGCTTTTGTCCTACATGGTTGACGACAATTTTTATTTTGACATTTTCATGATAGTTAGTCTCTCCCCCCCCCCCCCCCTCCCTCTCCATGCATTTTGATGAAGAGCGATCTTTAAAGCTGCAGAGGTAAATGTTCATCCCAGACTAGCCATCATTGTGAGATCAGACGTTCAAAAGAGTATTGTTTGCTACCGTAGATAGTTTATATAGATAAATAGATATCTTAAGATAACTTTATTAGATCCACAATGGAAGTTGAATTCATCTGGAGTGAAACAAGACAAGTTCAGAACAGTATACAAGAACACAAGGCAAGTTTTACACATGAATAGAGATAAACAGCTGTAAAATTAACATGTCAATGTAAATGTTATCAAACAGCAACTCCAAAACTCCAAATGGAATTCAATGTGTGACAGCTAGCAACAGTACTTGGATCAGATACTCCTAATAACATTCAGTGCCTGATATCTAGCAGCAGCACATGGATCAGATACTCCTAATAGCATTCAGTGCCTGATAGTTAGCAGCAGCACATGGATCAGATACTCCTAATAGCATTCAGTGCCTGATAGTTAGCAGCAGCACATGGATCAGATACTCCTAATAGCATTCAGTGCCTGATATCTAGCAGCAGCACATGGATCAGATACTCCTAATAGCATTCAGTGCCTGATAGTTAGCAGCAGCACATGGATCAGATACTCCTAATAGCATTCAGTGCCTGATATCTAGCAGCAGCACATGGATCAGATACTCCTAATAGCATTCAGTACCTGATATCTAGCAGCAGCACATGGATCAGATACTCCTAATAGCATTCAGTGCCTGATAGTTAGCAGCAGCACATGGATCAGATACTCCTAATAGCATTCAGTGCCTGATAGTTAGCAGCAGCACATAGATCAGATACTCCTAATAGCATTCAGTGCCTGATATCTAGCAGCAGCACATGGATCAGATACTCCTAATAGCATTCAGTGCCTGATATCTAGCAGCAGCACATGGATCAGATACTCCTAATGGCATTCAATGCATGACAGCTAGCAGCAGTACTTGGATAAGATACTCCAAACGGAATTCAGTGTGTGACAGCTAGCAACAGTACTTGGACCAGATAATCCTAATAGTATTCAGTGCTTGACAGCTCGCATCAATGATGGATCAGATACTCCTAATTTCATTAGGCATTCAGTGCCCGATATCTAGCAGCATGTACTTGGATAAGATACTCCTAATGGCACTAATGTGCTCCAGCGCTAGTAGCTGTACTTGGATCAGATACTCCTAATGGCATTCAATGCATGACAGCTGGCAGTAGTACTTGGATCAGATACTTCTTACGATGTTCACATTTGACAGCAAGCAACACAACTAAGAGTATCTACAGTATGCACAAATTTGGTGATGAAAAGTAATATGTTATCACCAATCACTTCAAGCTTAATCCTTTGAGCTTGTTATAATAAGTAGAAGTGCCATCATATATGCTTCTGGCAATTTTTTTTTGTGCCTGACTGGTCACATCCCTCATTGTCTTCAGCAGTGGTATTACCTATCTAATCATGTACATCAAAATGGCTTTCCATATTTAATACCTTCAGTTCTTCAATATGGATGCCCAATATTTTGAAAATTGCTTTAATTTGATCCTAATTAGTTTTAGAATGAGTGTCCATTACTGCCCTCTGGTACTGGCAATATTGATGATCTGACAGTCAGTAATCTCCTTATCAGTAATCTATGGCCGACTTCTTGCAGATGCAGTCAATACCAACAGGGATGAAATTTAGCGGTCGTCCGGTCGTCCGAGACGACCAAAATTTCTGTAGGACGACCAAAGTTACTACCTCAGGTTGTCCTTGGGACGACCAAATTTTACCCCTGGTCATTTATATTGTGACACAATGCTTACAACTCAACACTGAGATGCAACCAAAATATTTAACATGCATGAACTCCATTCCAAAACATCTGTTTTCTTTCACAAAAAACAACCAAAACAACCTGAAATCCACGGTACGTAAAAAGCCAAACAAACAGCCTCAGTGTACGATCATGTTTCAACTGATTTTACTGTACCAGACAGATGAATCGCAGTCGAAGAATTCGGCCATATGTGCCACGTGCAAGGAGAGCTGGTATGAATTTCTGAATAGTGATAGTACCGTTCAAGATTAGTAATGTGTCATATTTTGATTTGAAACAAACATTATATTATACAGAAATTTTCTTCATATATACTTTACAGCATCAGTGATTCTAGATAATGACATTTTTGTATTATCGTAGTGAAAAGGTGGAACTTTACCAGCCTCCTTCTGGAAACCCCCCCCCTTCCCTTTGGAGAAACCCTGAGCATGCATTACTTTTAAGTTACAAGTCAGTAGTATAATTTAGCTGTGGAAAGTTTCAACCTGTATAAGAAAGACCAATAAAAACATGGTCTTGGCTGTGCAAAATACACATTTTGCACATCTCTTGTTTTTATATATCCGTTGTGAAGGACGACCACATTCTTTGGAGGACAACCAAATTTTTGCAGCTGGTTGTCCTTAGGACAGCCATTTTCAGTTGCCTAAGGATCATCCCTGACCAATATCAGATAGTGTACATGTTACCTACAAAATCATCCTGTGGATGACTTCAGCAATCAGTTGTGATGATAGGGTTAATAATAGTTTTGGTAACAATCATCAGTACCCTGGAGCTTGCGTGCTGCTCCTATTACAGCTATCAGTATTATTCTGCGACCTTAGGTCATGTTGCTGAGAACGATCAGTAAGAAATGACGATCGATTATGATCAATAAAGGATAGCAATCTTCTTTGGTCACCGTGGCAATCATGGTGGTATTTATCGCACAACGATCATCAATATTGAGACCACTGTTCAACTCTTATTCTGATAACAGCCAATATTGATAGCAATAAGATAATAACTAATATTCATGATGGTATTCATCATTGCTGATTAAAGCAGTCAAGTATCCCTACTGGATATTGTATGTTCAAGATGCAAACTGACTTTTCAGGCAAGTTATACATCACGTCTTCTGCAATTTTATATTTTGTAATCATGTGATGTATTCGTCAAATCTTTTGTAGAGATCTACATTGGTTCTGTTTATTCTGCAAGCATGATTTGCAGAGGCTACCCTCTCAATACTTTGACAGCAATCATCGACGCCTGAGAAATGGAGTCTCAAAGTGGAGATCTTTTCTGTAAATTTATTTCCTGTTTTGGAACTGTTATTAGTACTCATCTCCTTTTGATAATTACATTTATTTCTCCCGGAAATTAACTCCGTATCAGCAGGGTATCTGTAAAAAGGGACTCCTTTGATAAATTTTGTCGCTCAGATATGCATAAATTGTATGAATATGTAATACCTGGCCCCAAGCTAATAGAAAGCAAAGACTATGGTACTCTCTCATATGCCCTTAATGTAAGAGTTTGTTAATCATTGCAAGGCAATGCATATGTATTTACTGTTTGAACGTTTCACTTTGTTTATGAAATATTTAATGTCCCCTCCTTTTTAATAGGTTGAAAATGGTCATGGCCTTAACGTTACGCTATCCAACTTTACTCTGGAAAGTTCCCATAATCCAATTTATAAGACAAAGTTATGAGTTGCTGACCATGTAGACAAAAATTGAGCTTGTATCAAACTTTTTAAATTTTTATCATTGAAGATGAATAACAACAGTCGGACTGTTAACTCTGAAGATACATTTAGGTGTAACTAAAATTTCATGGAATTGCTGGAGAAAAAAAAAAGGTACCGCGGATCGATTAATCGCTGTTTGTCAAACATGTCAGCTTCTCTGCTGTGTATGTATGCCACATTGAAAGCTTTTAGTATGAAATCAAAACATTTCAGCTGCCACCGTCTTCATCCTTATCGTGTTCGGTAAAATGTTAGTTGTTTTGTGCTTTAGGAGAAGCACCTATCATGGTTTACCTCTCCTGGCCATATTTGCTGCTCATGAGACAGAGCCTGTTTTAAGTATGATCGAAATGACTGAATGACTGTGACTCAGCCACAGCATTTTGATACAAGCTACACATGCGTAAATGTCTTGAAGAAGCTCATCGAGTTGTTTCATAAAGTTTTCCTAAAAATAATTTTTCCTAAAGCTGGTAAGTTTCCTTCACACAGTAATGACAAATTATCAAACTAGGAGGATACCCCCGCGACCCATAAAAGTGAAAGTTAATAAGTAAGTATTTAACGATTCTATTTGGTTTCTGAAAATTCATGACCAGACACTTTTTATGTTAGTGGTAATTCATAGGCACACAGTCAGTACACATAATGGTAAAGAATGCAAATGTTTGACAGTGTTTACAACTATTGGACGTGAGACTTCCCTCATTATGGTAATCATAAGCATTGCCATGTATTTGTACTCTAAAAATATTCCCATAAACTTATGGCAAATCAACTCGATGAGCCCCTTTAATCATTCTTATAGAAAGAATGATAAATTTACTTCAATCAAGCATGATGTAGGCAAAAAACAATTTTTACAGCCATGATTGCCTTTATACACTAGAGTCAAAATATATCATACTTTCAGCTAAGTTGAAATATATATTATTTGTATTTAAACTGGAGATTATGACAAGGAGGAGAAAATGACTGCATAGGAAATGTTAATTTTTGTCAGTTTATACAGCAGAGAGAACCTTAATTTCTGTTAACACCTGCATTAGCTGATTTCACTCCAAACTGTAATGTATGTGTCAGCTCCATGGATGCAGTATAAACACATCTGACTAATCTTTTCTTACACATATCACGTTGTTGTTATATACCCATGGCCATTTAAACACTAATGACATTCAGAAATGAAATATTTTGGGGCTAACTGCTTAGTGCCTTTTTAAATGACCGTATACTTATAAGATTGAAAAACAGGATTATTAATCTGCGCCCTATAGTCAATTTTGTTCATCACGTTTTGATGTCAAAGGACTGTCAGTCCGATAGCAATTACCGCAGTCAAACACAATTGGCCGTTCTTGATCTAGTTTTGAAGTTTGTGGTGGAAATACCTTCTTTTTGAGTCCTTAATGTCTAATAACACTCTGCAATCCTATTAAAGGGCTCTCGAGTGCCATTATAACGTAAATAATTGAATCGTTCTTTGCAACCTGCCACATGTTGATAGAGCTATATGGGCACATCCTTTCACCACGACACATGACTTATGGTTGTGATTTTACCCCAGATATCTGCCAACTTCTCAGATTTGAGCCACTGATGAAGTAGCAGCTAATGGAAAGAAATAAATCCTTTTGTCAGGATAATCTTCCCAAAAATGGGCCCTCCAGATATTTATTGCAAAGATAATGTTTACTGCTAGGGAAGTAGTTCCTCCCATTTACACTAAATTCTGCCGTGGTTTTATAGATGTTCAATATCCAGACACTGTCCCACTGTCGTGACTGAGTCGACTAATAAGAAGGATGTCAAAGCAATGATTCCTAATCCCTCCACAGATTTCAACGCTACCTAAACCGTTTTACCGGTGAATTTAACTCTTTGGCCACAGTGAGGTATGACTGCACAAACTGTGGACATCTGTCACTGAATTTGATATCTGGATTGCCTTGTGTTCTTCATCATCGCAGATAGTTTTATTTTTCTTCAGTTGTTTCTACTTAATAAACCCTGGCCTTAAAAGAGCTTCTCATAGTACATTCTTCAATTGAATGTAAATGTCATTGCAGTAGTGGGTAGGTTTAGCAATCCAAAGAGAAATAACAACTGAAAGTTTGCAAACATTGACTTAGTGGAATTTGTCCAACCAAAAGACAGCCAGAGAAATAGAGATTCGATCCTCTGATCATCTCTACATGAAAACTGTCATTGGAGACTTGAATGAGATTAGTAATCCAAGGACAAAGAAATTCGATTACTCGAATGAGATTTCAATCTGTCACCAACGAAACATTGAGTTGAATGCAATTGATCATAACTGTGGATCAAGCTAACAGTGCTAGTCTACTTTAGAAAAAAACAAACAAAAGGAATACTAGGACAGAATGGAAATTGTAACTGGTGACTGATAAAACCATGCAATGTGAATAACAGATTTGCTTGCTTGAATTAGATCCTGACCTATCTCTGACCGTTTGATAAAGAATGACTTAATGAAATTCAAGCCAATGTGACCATTCAATAGATAAATAAAATGTGATATGAACTGTGAACTGATCATGGAAAAGGACACATTTGAGTGAAAAAATGGCAACCTTGAGAAGAAGAAATTAAGGAATTGAATAACATGTCCAAACCTATGATCATATGAGAGAAATGGCTGAAACATAATTCATCCTTAATCAAAACTTCTAAAAAGCCATGTTTGTCATATTCTACACTAAAGACAAAAAGTAACTGTGGTATGTATTAATTTTGACCAACCTTACTGTATCACCTTAGGTCATTTTTTTATCAGTTTTTGGTGGTTCTCTTCCACTCAGGTAGCAAGCATTATCAAATGATCAATTTATGCCCAGTTTCTTGAGCTATTTCAGTACCACGGCAGGGGATATAGTTGTCATACTCATACGCAAAAATATTATATTGAAAAGGGAAGGTTTTCTGACTATTTTAACGGTACCAATTTATCATGTGGAAAATGAGTTTTTCATTTGCACTCTCAGACAAAGGATCAGTGACAAATAAAACATTAATGTGTGTTAATTGTAACCAGTGATTTCAGGAAGAAGAAGAAAAGCATGATAGAAGCACTGGCAGAGTTTAGGCAACCAACTCGTAAGTTAATGACTTGAACGAGAGTCTTAACCTGCGATGTTACCTATACAACAAAGAAATTGACATGAATAAAATTAAGTTGTCACCAGCTATTTCCTATAAATGAAAGGACTGAAAATAAATTGGAATGATTGAGTTACAGTATCTCAGGGAGAAAGGTATCCCTGACTGGAGGGACCTATGGATCAACTTTGGATTAAATCACAAAGACACCATTTACCTGAATGACACTGGAACCAGTGCTGGAACCGTCTTTAAATAATTTTTTTTTTCAATTTATTTGTTTTGACATAGATTGTTTATAAAGACAGAACACTAGAAAGAAATGTAACAGAATGTTTATAATCTGAGATGATCATCCATAAGAGGAAACAAAAGGTTAAGAATTCAAAGCTAATTCACTAACAACAAATAAATGAAGAAACAAAAACAATTAGTATTTATGTGTTCGTCTGTGATTGAAGTGACTTTTGTGCATTTAGTTTCCTAACAATTCGTCAATTGTGTTTCTTTTCTGTGCAACAGTGGGTGTGACAAAAATAGGAAGTCTTAATGCATGATTATGTATATATGATTCCCTACAACTTGGGTGAAGTTACAAATTTGTATTGAAAATTCATCATGTACTACAGTACCATCAAGTACAGTTTCCATGGAACACTTGATGAAACGTGGCCACTCAAGGTAAATGATATATCCATGCTGAAATTATTGCACCCTAGACCACTGGAATGTTCATGCAATGCAAATTATTTTTTGCATTCTGATATCCCCTGCCCCTTTCCCATTCCAAAGAATCTGTATTCTGCATGTATGTAAAGTTTTGTCAGTTGTTTTTTTCTTTTCAGTCCTTGGGGTATTCAATTAAACTGTATAAAACTGTCGCTCGATCTTTGTCAAAGCTACAGCAGAAGGGGGAGACATTTTCTTTTATGAAACTCCGGTAGGGAACTTACATCCTCAAAGATGAAGTCACAGGTCACGCTTGACTCACATGGTGTTTCATTTTCTTACAATGAAATTCTTAGCAGTCACTTACATTTTAAGGTCCTTGGTTTCTGGTTTTGTGATTGCTTTATCAAAAATTAAACAAGTGAAAAGCAATAAAGGTAATCAAGTCAACCGGAGAAAACTTGATGAATGTTCACAGACTATTAAAACTGTATGATTTGGGGTGTTTTTTAAACGAAATTGCTGCCTGATATTCATGTCTGTATGTATATTACGAAAAAGTGGAAATCCTGAACTGTGATGGGAAAATTTGAGACTATGTCTGAAACCGACTGTATAAATAGGCTTTCAGTCAGCTTCTGAGAACATGTAGCAGGTAGTCAAACTCAGAGTGTGAGTGCAAACTCAACCAAAAGGAAGACTGACCAAAACATCCACCCTGGACCGGTGGAATTTTCAGGCAGCACTGTAGCTGCTTTAATGTTATCAACTTTGTCAGCTGTTCATGGCAGAGGTATCTCTTATGTTGTCTCTTAAATTGTTGTCTGAGGAAAGGCAAGGCGGGACTAACTTAGGGGTGTGAACAAATTAAACTATTATTGGACGAAAAGGACTTGAATGTATATGCCTTCAGCATGTATCTTTGAGTTTTCCACATGTTTTTTCCATCTTAACAGTCATTTCTAGCACATAGCAAGTATTCATTGTCTGCCATGCCTCGTGGATATAGCTGCATTGATATTAACACATTTCACTATATACTAGAATGGTCACTTTTAACCCCACCTCTTATTGGTTTAAGTCTTGATTTTGTCAAAGTTTATGTGGAAGTCAGCTGTTTTATTTTCAGCTCGTAAGCTTAGAGCTGTCTGCCATCTGATTTACTTTAAAGTGTCTAAGTTTATTTTAAAGCAGTGTTTTGCATTGGAATTCTTGTTTCACCTAATTTTGTTATGCAGATGCGAATATACGATACAATGCTGACACGAACTAGCTAACTGAGGCATTCACTCACTCCTTTATCACTAATTAATGTCTGTCAGTGAGTATAGGTTATATACTTGATTCTCAAGCAAACATTCACCTGACAATCAACTTCTTTGTTTAATATTAATCACATGTAAACCACTGTTTTAAATTCAACCAAACACTGATTTGATGCATTATGAATAATGCTAAAAATGGATTCATTCACAGGTAGTCTGCACATGCGTTGCCTTTATATTATGCGTATATGCAGTACAGTACTATATACACATACAAGCAAAACAGGAGAACAAACAGTGTTAAGTAAGAAGGACGTCCGTCATCATAGGCTGACGTCATTATGACTGCCTGAACTTCATAGTTATTTTACTTTTTGCATTATAGAATTTACCATTTGTGACCATATTACCACTTCAGATAACACCGATCAGGCTGATTGTTCCTCACGGGTAACCGTGGGTTTTGGTCGAGATTTGTTCAGGTTGGTTTGGAAGTGCTTACAGTTCTTCTTTTGAGAACACTTGACCAACAAGACAAATATGTAAACATAGATGGCAGGAGAATTTCATGAAAGGAGAACGAGCAACTTGCAGTGGTACAAGCATTGCAATTTACTTAATTAACATTTCTCCAAACGGAAGTCTGTCAGTATATAGTACGACCGTGGATTCCATAAATACCACATATAGGGCAATTTCCCAGAAATGATTAAAATGTAGACATGTAGTGTACCTCAAACTGTAAATATCAGTCATGAAGCTGTGGATATGTCATGTTTAATGTATTAAGGTGTAGAGAATATGAACTGAGTTTCTGTCCCCCCCCCCACCTGCACACTAACTATGCCTGATGTCTATTATTCAATCATGTTCGCATATGCCTCTGAGTTGCCTTTATCAGTGAGCTGTTTGTCATAGCAGCTTGCCAGCTAGCTAGATGCCACTTACTTATCTCAGATGGGTTTTTTTTTTTTATTTCCGTGACAGCTCGACAAACACCGACTGTTAGTTTTAGAGACACTTACCCAGACTGTCGCAGATGGAAGCAATATCACTGTATTAATTGTATTTATGGAGTAAGATTTCATCAAATACTCTTTGGCAAACTATATGACTACCTATGATGCGAGACATGTATCAGTATGGAGGATGGCAGTGACTCTCAATATGGGCCACCGTTATTGGTTTAACTTTGAATTCAAATGGGAATTTATGTACATTAAAGTCAATACTATTTTATGAGAATGTAGAATTCCTTTTTTACATTTGTCATGTAGTAAGTACATTTTGGCAGTTGGACTTAATACGTCGGGGCAAAGACCTTCGGAAGTCGGTGAAAGTAATTGCATGGTTTGATTGATTGAAACATATGCTGAGAAGATGACTGATATTGCAAAGTATCCGGTCGTCGACTGTGTAGAAGCCCTTCTGAAATGTTACAGTGGCAAGGTAAACGTTTGGTGCTGCGATATAGCCTTCTTAACCCCAGCTGGCATACTTGATTGTCTTTTCTGTAGTGTGACATTTGCTGCCTCATTATCATTGATCTACACCTTGATGTTAACTTAATATGAAGAAGAGATGCATGTTCATCGATATATGAGGGTAGAGAATACAGGTACATGATTTCAGTACATTAATTTACCTAATTAACTCTCAGGAATTAAACATTGCCTTTCTGCTCTTCCCTAAAAATTATCTAGAGGACACAGAGCAGATATTATGCGATTGATCTTTATAGTAGGGTCAACAGATAAACTGATCAGACATCGGATCAGGAAGATATATACCACTCATGGTAAAACATCAGTGAAATTTAGCAACTTCCATAAATTTGCTCCATTTTGCTGATTTTCTGTAGCCTGAAATTCAGATGTACCCATTCACAAGGATTCTTTTTTTCCAGTGCCTGTAAAATTTGCAATGATTTTGAAATCTTGATGAACTTACCGTAGAGACTATACATTGTACACAAAATGAACAATTTCCAGGAGAGATACTTGGTAAAGAATAGATCAAACGAGATATTGGCCGACGTTGAGATGAAAACATTGGCCATCACATGAGCGGCAAAAAACCACATCACTTAAACCCTATCCTATATCATAAAAATTCCCCCCAAAAAAACAAAGCTGAGTAGCAGATCTGTACAGTTTTTTGACAGCATTTGATATGAGAATGTTTTCTTTCAGAATGCTCAAATCTGTTTATGGCTTTTCTGCTTGTACTCAAACCTCTTCAATCTTGATGATACATCACAATACATCATCATTACTCACTGCTACAATTGAATAGGCTCTTTTAGTCAAAGTTCCCACGAAAAATGCTGAATAAATCGTCAGTCGGAAAAAAATAATTCGTACATCATACTCAATTGTATGATAAACAGACCGATATGCAGGTAGAATAGGATCAGTTGTATGGTGTTGTGCTTGGCTTGTGCACATTACATCATGTTTCTAAGCTACACGTTTGTGATAGGTATCGTTACTATGTGAATGTGTGGTTGGTTGGCCTATGGCTAAATCAAGGTATTGAATTCTGGCCTCATGCTTCATTGGGTGATGATGTGGTAGTTTCTCATGTGTGTAGAGTTAAAACTGGAAATATGTCTGCCGTGTATCTGATTATCACTAATGTTGAGAGGGTTATGCATCATGAACTATCCTTAGTGATTACTGGATTATAAACATTCAGGCAAGACGGACACACAATGTGTGCTTCATGTGCTAAATTTGTCTGTGAGCTACTGTACTAGCTATATATGTTGATCTACTGATATGGTCGTGATATTACTTTGTACTCTGATTAATAGTATGATTGATGATAGAATCAATGTTATCATGAACCCAAGTTTGAAGATCACTTTATTTGTCAGTCTGGACAGTGTTCATGATATGTATTCCTTGAAGCCTTAACTATAGCTATTTAATCAATCAGTCATAATTGACACTGCACTGGTGGTCAATTTTGAAATATATACTTGCCTGATAAAACTTAGTGCTGCAGAATCGTTCAATGTCTCAAAATTCTGCTGAACTTTTAATTCATGGACTGGCAGAAGCCATCTGGGACTTTTCATTTTGTTGGTAGCAACATTGTTTACTATACATGTTAAAACAACTTTCTGCACACCCTTAGGCTTGAGACTATCATTTGTAGACCATTAGGACACATAGGATTGATCTAGCTGTCACAATGTAATGAGTTGTAAATTTTCTGCTCCCTGGTTGCATGGGTGCATTGCTTGTTTAATATTTAGTTGAATTGATTGTTTGACAAAAGTATTTGCAGTAATAAATGGAAAAGGATAACAAAAAAATGATAGGATGTTGAGTAAAGCCATTGGTAGGGAAGCAAAATCCTGTTTGTTTTTTTTATTGTTGTTTGTGTGTGTTTTTTTTTTCTGTTCAATGACTTTTGTGTGGAACATCATAGTTTTACTGCACCACTGGTGAAGCATGTCATGTCAGTGCAATGTGCATTAGAATTTCATTGTGAAAGATTTTCTTCATTCGCTCTCAATAGTAATATTGCTAATGTCCATGTTGTAATCATGGACTTCGAATCCAGACTCTTTTGTTGATCAAAGTATGTTACCCCTCAGATCAAGTGGAAGATCCCAGATGGGTTTCAGTGACTTACAACAGCTGTTGTAGCAGCCCTGCATGATTCTAGCATATAGACTGATGCACAAAAAAACTCACCGTAAAACTCTTGATTAAAAGCACTGCAGCCATGTTATGAAACCTATGAAACAAGCTTTTACATCAAAAGATGTGATTTATGTTGAAGATGCTTTAATGTAAAGAAAAAGACCATGGACTGTGATGCTCGCTATCAAAGAGGATTTGTGCATCTCAAACCGTAAAATGTCTCAAAAAGAACTTTGAGTCATGCTAGAAACATGAAGCAAAAGCACAAAGGAATCTAGCTCTTATGGAGATTGTCAAGACCAGCCAAATGAAAGCTTATGTTAATTTGCTTATGGAAATCACTGGCAGATGTCATAAAGTACCCCTTCTCTCACATCTCTTAAATCCTAGCTGCTGCAGTGCCGGAGACTACCAACCCCATCGTCTCATATAGCAGAGCTCCTCATTGTAGGAAGGGAGTGACTTTTGCATGCAGATTTTTCTTTCCCTCTTTCAAATTAGCTTCACTCAGCTGGAAGCATTACCCGCCTCTCGGCAAATCTAGGAGGACAGTTAAGCGGTAATGATGAAGTGGCAACCCAGCGGGGATCGTCGTAGATGCTCTTCACCTGTTCCAAGCGCACAGCGCTGCTTTCGGTTGTTTTTCCAGCAGTGGTGGCAGTTCCAACATTCGCAGTCTCGTCGTCCATCTATCTCTACCCGTGCACTTAGTCTAGTAACGTTACAGTAAATCAATGGTCCTTACATGTCCTTGGCAAACGCGATTAAACGATAAATTGTCGAAAGCTGTCGTCATCAAATATCGCAACCTAGATCCGGCTGCGTACCACCAAGACCCTGTCTGATACGTGACATATTATATCGTTTATTCTCTGTTTGATCATCTGTCAATGTTTTATTTTACTGAATGTACTCCACTCGAAGTCCCAGTGTCCTCTTAATTACAATTCATGAACTGCTGAGCATGATGCCTTCCCGAACAAAACATATTTAAAAGAAATTAATTATTCTAAAATCTCTGTCATTGTGATTAATAGTTGGGGACTTATAAGCAGGGCCACAGGTGAACGTGTGCTGTTAATTAACCAGTCACTTCCAGTTCTGTGTCTTTCCTGTAATAGCATGTATGTAACAGGGTGAGGTGAAAAACTGAAATGTTTGTCATATCTCCAGTCCAAGCAATTTGGATTTTGCAACTTCCCTAAGGTATTGCATGTTCAGTGGGACATGCATGTACATATTCCAAGAGACATGTAAAAATTTATATCCCTAGAGGATTCTTTCATTTTAAGGTAAATTATGTGTATACCCTCGCAGAATGTATGCATCGATATGTTTCAGAAGACTGAGGATTACTGCAGATCAGGTCAATATAATTGATATGTGTTGTTAATGTTTCACTATTAGGCAGCAGAATGTGCTAAACTGTTCTGTATGAAGCATTACTGGTAGCTTAGTAGCCCCAGGAATCATGTAAATTTTAGTATATATACAAACAGAAGGTGTGATACAATTGCAGCAGTGCTTGTCTGTATATATTAGTATGTGCACGTGGTAAAGCCATTGTGACACCTGAAGTGAAATTTCCAGTTACCTTGAAAAAAAAAATTGTCAACGTTGCACAAATTTTGAGTATTACAAACACAGTCGATGTATTAAATAAGTGTCAAATGTTTGCTCACAGCCTACTTTTGGCCCAAAAGTTGTCTGAGTTGGCCAAGTCATTTAATTAAAGTTATCTTGATCTATAAAAAAAGGAAAAAAGGCTGGTGGGTACAGTAAATTTCTCACAATTGTAGCAGATATGTCATGAACCATATGGACAGATTGATACATGAGTAAACTGAAAAAAAAAAATGATTGATATTTGAAGATGAAACAGTTCGTGTTAAATTTACTTTCGAACAGGTGCATTTTTCGTCTACATAATCCATTATTACACGCCAAGGCTTGTACTTAATTTACATATCAAACAAAAAGGACCAATAACAAGCAGCCGCATCTATGCACACATTGATATAACTTACCGGAGAAATAAATAACATCAATTACCCTTATTTTCAGTTTTAATTTCAGGTCAAACTTTAAAGGCTGTAATCCTGCCAATGTGGGTAAGAGCAGTTCTTCTTAGTGTCGTTCCTGAAAACCTCCTTTTTTTGGTCAATAATTAAAGCTGGATTGTGAAACTTGCGATTGCATGCCAAAATTGCACCCTTACCGAAAGATCTTTTCTCATTCTAGCACTCTCACCTGGTTATATCATAGGTTGCATTATAATCTGAGCTCCACCCCCCCCAGCTCACTTCGTGATTATGCGTATGCTTTAATTACAATAAGAAACCTTACAAAAGATTTTAAATATAATCTTTCTTTGGTCTTCAACAGTTTGAAACAATACAATTAATGAATGAAATCATGAAACCATGGATATTCAAAAATTCCACATGTGGAAAATAAATTGAATGCCCTTGATGTAGTGGTGTGCAACTCTCGTGAAGTTACTTATTTTTTTGCCTACCAAATGACTTCATCAACAAACAATGACTTACAGTAGCTGTGCGCATTTTTACATTTTACTCAGTGACAGCTATTTTCACCTAGCTGGTAAAGTAGTGTTTTGAAAAGGGGAGTCAACTGCAACTTTATTAATTCAAATGAAGTTTCAGTAATCTTTGAACTACTGTGTGTAGACGTTTATCACACGGTGTTACTAGAATAGTTTCCAGCAAAGATGTAGCTGATGTGTCATTGGGTACCAGGATCCCAGGCGCTGCAAGTTTATGTTTACTGCTTCTTATATGCTTGGGCCTCTGTTGTATTAACACATTGGGGGAGAACTGTGTTCAGTTGGTAGGTAATTATGTTACTTGTACAACACTTTTAGCACTATTCAACAATAATAAGCACTTCAAACGCGTGACTGGTGGAGTGCGCCCTTCGTTCTTCAACCATCTGTTGTATAAACCTGTTTAATGGCAATTGTTTCATGCATGGGTAGGTACATTCAACTTGTACAACAGTGTTTGTGCTCTTTGGTAATAAGAAGCATTTCAATTTGTAATTATTTGGGGCGCCATTCATCCACGTCGCAGAATTACGCGCAACCCTCTAGTAAACTTTGGGGACAAATAAATCTGACAGAATTACTTTTACTCCATCAACAGATTGACCATTACAACCTAACGTGTACAATTGTTTCATCGATTGGTTGAGCAATTACTTGTAGTTAAATTTTATTTACAAAAAGTAGACACAAAATCAACATTGACTGAAAAACCCACTTGAATTAACAGTGATGCTCCCTTCATGCAAAGCTTACTATAGCGTACAATTTGAAAAACATCAACATGATTAAGCAGATTGGTTTGATATTAGCCAATTGAGTTATAATGATAGGCATCAACCACCACTGTTTGGAAGAAATCTCTAAGAAACAGAGACTCCTGTTTATCTGACAGCAGATCAGGATGCTAAAGGATTATCTAATTTAACTTCAAACATTATTAAACATTTTGCTGGATTAACTCACCTGGTTTTAATGTTTTCACCGTTCGCCGTCCTGGATCGAGACGTCATCCGTACGACTGAAATTGAGTCCTGTCTTGCACGTCAGATGGAAGCTGAAATGTGTTGATTATATGGGAACAGGGAAATTGAAAAGATAATTCCTTTTGCAACATTAAACACTCTCAAGTGAATTTAGTTCGCTTTTGAAACCTGTCAAAATATCACCAAAATGCTTTACTCACGTTGCTCGGATGCAGTTGCCGGTGCATAAAAGAGCAAACGTCAGTTACCTAGGCTGCATTTGACTTCTCACTGAGTCGTTGTGTATGGTTTCACATTTTTAAAGTATTTTTTTTTTTTAGTTTCTCTACCTGTCATAATCTTGCTCTCGTAATTCTCGTCCTCCTCTCCTGCTTTCAAAAGTCTTGGTGGTTTGCAGAATTCTCTGCTTCAACACTTCTCCTCATGAGACTTAATTAGCCTGCCGCTCTGCTACGATAGGCTGCTTTTAAGGATGAAGTTTTCATCCACCTCCTGTGAAACAATCACAAACAATAAAATCTCAACTTATCAAACTTGCAACTGCTCGCAGGATAAGCTTCTTCGGCAGTGATGCACGCACCAACGCAGACCAAGCTTTTTTTCGATCTCTTCGGGAGCACTCTAGGAGATTGGGAAAGAGCAGTTCCGTCCTAATTGATTTGCTGATACGTGCTCTATCGGCGAAGTTTGGCGATTCTTTGAGGGTCTATTGAAGAGACAGGGCGGTAGCTGTCCTTGATTATTGCGTTCCCCCGTAAACCACGGTCGAGGGTCGTTTTATTTGAAAATCGGTACTTAAAAGTTTGTCCTCTATTACTTGAAGGGGAGTGCAAAAATAAAATGCACAAGTGCATACATCAGTCCTCGCCTACGATGTTATGTACGTCATGTCGCTGACCGACAGGATTGTTTAACCGCAGCAGCAGCAGATCAGGAGGAGTAGGAGGAATAACATGCCAGGAAAAAGAGGAAGGCGACCTCATTTTTGCCATTTTCTGTGATTTTGCAAACATGTGGAGTGGATGATACATTTGGATTACAAATATTTCTTAACATTGTGATGTCAAACATTCGCATAGGGCAGCGAGGTCTGCGTTAACTGTCAGTCATGAGTATCAGCCAGTGCCATATGTTAGCTTTTTGTGCACTCTCGAAGCCAGAACCGGTATCACCTCCTGTCAATATTGAAATTTGTTGTGATGTTGTAGGTTTTAAACTGTAATATGTGAAGAAACAGATCATGTCAATATGCCAAAGCCTATAATGTGTCATTTAAACATGTTGCCACTTTTGCAGTTTCATGGGGATCCATCGGCCGTGGTACGTCGTACGCTAGTGATGATTACAACGGCAATCGATGTCATACACAAAGTTGTTTGAAATCAATCACGTATCATGTTAAAAGAAAGTGACACTTACTTTCTCTTTTTTGCCTTCTGCAGAGCAAATAAAGGGAAAAAGTTGAGTGGAATATTATTGATCGATATTTGTAACGAGAAGATGCATTGTGTTCTCTAGTGGAAATGTGAATGAAAACCATTATTACCGGTGAATTAAACTTCAGTACTAGACGCACTAAAATTTATCCTTGACATTTTACTGATACATCCAAATGTTGTATAGTACATTGAACTGTACACGACATTAAAGAAGCATGTATGTATACCAGTATTGCCTCACTTATTGTACTTCATGCATCATAAATTTGTAACAACAAACATGCATTACGCCCTGGAAGAATGTGGTTGCCCTAATTATATCCCCACTTTGTCATGCTTCGGAGCGTGTTTCTCTTCACAGAAAGATCTTATGGAGTTGTCTGTGTACAATATACACTCTTGTACATGAATTTGCAAGTCTTCAAGATGTACATGTGCTCTGTGGATTCACAGCATGTACTACTTCACCCTCACATAACCTATGCAAAAGGATAAAAATAGAGGTCGATTGCAGCAGATGCAAGTGCGTATCAAAAACTTCGCTGCAAGACCAGAAGGCTGGCAATTACGGAAAGGCAATGACCAGATACATACACACACACACACACACACACAAAATTGCCAGATGCTAGACCATAGACAGTACGGTAATGCAAATGTTATATTAGGTCAGTACTCGCTAGCAAATTCCTAAACCAGGGAGTTTGAGGGATTTTGTTGACAATAGTGCCAAATATGTTTGAACTGTTTAAAACCACAAGATGAGATGATAGCATGATTATGACTACAATAAGAACAAGAGGTAGCAAAAAGGGAATTAAAAAATCAAGCAGTCAGTCATAAGTGACCAGGTTTGATAAATAGATATTATTCCAACTGTTCATCTTAGAGATAAGATTAGTTCAGGTCAACAGAGTTTAAATTAAAGGGGCATCAACCACCACAAGGGAGCAGTAGCTCGTTACCAGTTACGAAGAGTCTACACAAAAACCAGGCCCGTTGTGACTGATGTTATCTGTATCAAAAATGAGAAAAATTAATTGTGTAAGGCCACATGAATGATGAATGAGGACGTCTTTACCATGCTACTCATGCAGGTACCTATCCTAGTTGAAAGAGAAAGTTGTAAAGTTAAGTTGGTCTTTTTTGCTTGAACTGGAGGCCACCTTAATCTGCTCTTTAAGATCTACAGTAGCTGTGATCCTTGCAAAGTAATGCAGTATTACCAGAACCCTAAAGTTGACTTTCATGGTATCACTTTAAGAGATACCTCCATTTTACAAATTACGCAATATATCATATTATGCAATATTTTCATAAGACCTTAATGTATTGAAAGATGAGTCAATTTATTAGATCAGTCAGCTTATTCCAATCAATGCACAAATGCACACAAGATACCAATTGTGCTAAGTTTAATAATTGATGCAGATGGTTTGGTCATGTAAAAAAAGGACGGAAACTATGAGAGGCATAATTAGGCAATGATTGAGGAGTGTTCAAGAAAAGTTCAAATATTAAGCAGCTTTTGAGGAAAGAAACTCATATTGAAATAAGAAATAAGTAATAACATGCATAGGCAAAATTTAAGAGATGCATACAGTATTCATTGATACGTGGTAAGAATTTGCAACTCCTATTAGCCCATTACAGTCAGGTGACAGTGAATTATCTTCTGGATAATACACGGTCAATTTGAGAGTAAAATCACCTGCGGATGAATACAATAACACTGCAGTGTTTCCGCTAACATGCTTGATTGCGTGAATCCCGCAATTGTCGCCCAAATCTCACACAAAGATAAATCATATGGTGGAAATTCCTGCACACTTCTCCAAAATCAAATCAATCAAAATCTTGCTGTGTATGAATGAACTCTCAGGGGTTATATGCTATCGCTGAATGAACTCTCAGGGGTTATATGCTATCGCTGAATGAACTCTAACTGTGCCTTAGTGCATTTGCCTTTGCTAACCCTGATTGTGCATTATCTGTGAGTTAATGCATGGTTCAGTGCTGATAAACCTTTAAATAATTGATGTTTACTCGTAAATTTTGTACACAGTTGTGTTCTTTGTGCCATTGACATGATTTTTGTGTACCTATTCATGGCCCATCCAGCGCATGGTTTTTACGGTTCCCTGCACACGCGTTTTGGATCTGTTACTTTCTTGACCAGTAAGTCATGAAGGTCAGTATGTAAAATGCCATCAGTGAAAAATTCGGTCTGAAACTGCTCAGGGCTGACTATAGCTGCAACTTTCCCTTTTGACAATGTGTGCATTAATTGCCATACTGTTTGCGACATTTAAATTCCCAATAGTGTGAACTTTGAAACACTGGTGTATCTCAATAAAATACAACAGTTAAGTGATATCCTTTCACAACTCTGTCTACATACAACTTGCTTCACTCACAGTGTCGTGCCACAATATACAGCTTTTATTGACACTGATGCACTGATAGTTACCACATTGTTTTATTGAAGTTGGTATAATTTTTAATAGAATTACTTTAGCTGCTGGTTTTTTCATGTGTAGAGGTAGTTAGGCCCCTTACCAGTAGACTCTACGTCCTTGAAATATGACAAATCTATTTATCTAAGTGACACTAATTTGTGATTGTGTCCAGCATGGAATGTTGGGGGAAAATTAATAGGCCATTAGCAATTATCAGAGAGGAGGGGCTCTTCCTGGAATGTGACACTTCTAGCAGTATACATGAAGATGATAAGAGGTTAGAGGTTGCATGAGAGGAAGATACAAGAAATATGCTGTTGGCATGCAATGTTCGTTTTTTTTTTCTTTCTGAACATCCTGCTCTTGGTAATGTGAGGAACTAGATTGGTGGATGGATGGTTGGATGGATGGTTGGATGGATCAAGGGTGAGGAGGCAGAAGGAAGAGAGACTGAAGGAAGGAGATGGAGGAAGGGGATGGTAGAAGGAATTAGAACGGAGAAAAAGGAGGTTTCCAGGTGTAGGTATATGTAGGTAGGTAGGTAGATAGATAGGTACAGTAGGTAGGTAGGAAGGTACAGTAGATAGGTAGGTTGGTGGTTGGGTTGGTGGGTAGGTAGGTAGGTAGGTAGGTAAGTGGGTGGCTAATTTGTTAGGTGGGTACTGTAGGTAGGTCGAGAGAAGGGGAGAAGGGGTGAGAGGAATTGAGACCAATGTATAGAGAGGCAAAGAGAGAAAAGACTGAAGGGGATCGAAGGACAAAGGGAGGGAAGGACCATAGGATGTGTGAGTTTAGTGGATGGACCAGGATGAATGGACCGCCCTAGCAGATCATGGATCCAGAGAATGATGTATTAAGAGGAGACATTGATGGAGGGATGGATGAATACTCTGTATGGAGACCGGGAGGAAAGAGATGGACAGGCAGCTGCAGGGAAAGAAAGTTCCAAAGAAAGCTGCAGCAAGGAGAGGTTTGCTTAGTTATGTTGCTGACATTGTAGGTTATAAATATAGGTATGCAATGACATCAATTTATGGTATACGTAATTGTCACATACTTTCCCCTCATACTCTAACAGGTTATAATTGTCAGTTGCAAAAGTGATGTATGATCCAAGGAGCTACCTCAAAAGAGAATAATTACCGCCACATTCATTTGAAGTAATTACCATAATATATATGTGGATGGTGTTATCCCTCATTTCACAAGATTGACTTTACCTGACAATTTATATATGGGTGCAATTAACTCTGTAGGTAAATAGGTTATATCATCCACCAAGCTCGTTTTTGTGATGACTGATAATTATGTGCAGTTAAGTCACAATTTAAGTGTTACAGATCGAATAGAATAACAGATCTAATAAATCACCATTGAGACATAACAACTCTTTAACACAACAGTGAGTAGCTTGTTTGTGACTTTATACTGCCAATGCATGACATTATGCTTTTACTTATACCTTACAATGCATCTCATAGCCATGTAGGTCTGTGTCAGCTGTGAATCCAGAGCCCTCGTTTATTGCAGTTTGGAGTCGAAAAGGACTACAACAACAAAAGTTGTCATTTAGAGTTTGCCTAACAGCTGAAGACATCTTATCTGCTGACAGGGTGACAACCAAAACAGACACAAAAATCAATAAACGGATTCATGTATCTGTGGATTTGATTTGAACAAGTTTTTTTATGTTTTTCAGGGTAAGACTTAAAATCAACATTGTTTGCTAACAACAATTGCAAAGGAATTAACTCTCATGGCAGAATTATTTACTATGTAGTTTACACATTGTTTGTACTACAGTATATACAGTAATATAGCACACTCTATACAATTCAGTTACCGGCATGATTACAGACCAAGTGATGTGCATGTAGAAAAGATTTACAGGTTTCATTCAGAAGTTGCAGAGTGAAAGCGTGAATAATAATCCACTGGAATTATGTTTATAACTATTACTATTTTTGAGATATGGCTTAATTTTCAAAGTTTTATGACATTATGTAAACCTGTAAATGTAGAAAGTTGCACAGTGTTGGTATTCCTTCTAGTAGGCTGATGTACTGTGTTTCTTACTTTCTTACCATCTGGCTCAAACATTGGTATTAAAGTGATATCAGTATTTTCAAAGGAGAAAATATATATGCTTCCAAAATAACCCTCGAGGCACACAAAATTCTCAATTGTCCTTGAAATAAGTTTAAGTAGACAGAGGGTAACTTGATATAGCAAAAATGTAACTTGGAGTGATGAGTGACTGCCTTTTAGTACACACTTTCCAGTGTGCACAGGGAGCCCATCCTTGAGAACTCTAGCAATTTAGCAACAATGCACTGCTGGGTATTGATATACTGTATGCACTGCAATGTTGGTATTACATTTGTAGTAAATGTGCACAGTGTAGATAGTCAAATGTGTGTATAGTCAATTTGTAACTAGTTGCTGCATTTTGACTTCAGCATGTGATGCATACATGGACTCTAAAGATTACAAATCATGATATATTAATATTTCTGTCTGGGTTTAGAGTACTTAATTATGTGGATACTCCTTGCTGATCAATTAAGTGCAAACTGCATTTCTCTAAAACTTGTTAGCTACAAAAGTTGAACTTTAATTGAGGGCTGCATTGAGTAAGGGGCAACTTTGTCATTTTAAAGCAGTAGCATTATTTATGTCAACTGTGTATGTTTGCCTTTTTCTTCTCTGCAAGCAGTGTGAACTTGAGGTCATTGTAAAGGGATCCCATAATATACTGTAGCATATATGCTGTAATTTGCTAGAATGATTCAGATAAGTTGTTCCCCAGAAACTCAGACTGACAATTTCGGAAACATTTTTCATGTCTTATCAGACAATAGAACAGTTCATTAACTCACTATACATAAATCTCAAGATGGCAGAAAAGAAATTTGAAAATCTGAAAACATCTGAACTTTTTTTTAAATTTTTATATTTCATCTGCAGTGTTTGAACAACAGCAACAACCCATAAAGTTTTATCTCACTATCTGAACCATTTACTGGATCCACCTGGTTTAATTCTTTCCTTAACATGATCCTCACTAACATCTACCTCAGCTGTGATGATGCCTCTCCTGAGCATTTAATTTCACTGAATCATGTAATAATGTATCACTGTATGATGAGAGGGAATTTTCTTAACTTTTACCTGATTAAAATGAGGAAATGTTCAACAAAGTGTAAATTATTAAGTATTATATGTCAGGAGGAAGATGATGATGAGAGGGATGGTCCTTATGAAGAATGAGATAGTCTTGATGATAATGATGATAGTGGGTGGCCCTGATTATGCAGTGGGTTGGTACCATGGTGATGATGATGTCTGTGCCATGGGCCTGATGATGAGGTGGGTTGCCTAAATTGTGAAGGAGTGGCCCTGATGATGAGCGGGATGGTGCTGATAATGCAGGGGTAACCTGATGGTGAGTGGGTGGTCCAGAGATGATGAAGGGGGGTAGGTCATCGATGATGAAGGAGGGGGAATGACTTTGATGTGAAGTAGGTGTCGTAGCCCTAATGAAGGAGAATGACCCTGATGATGAAATGTGTGATTGTGGCCCTGATGGTGAAAGGAGTGGCCTTTATGAAGTGATGGTGTGTCATGGCCCTGATGAAAGGGTACTGGCCCTGATGATCAAGGGGGGGGAGAGCGCTGATGAAGTGAGATAGCTTTTTCTCAGCTGTATGTTCTGCATTGTTTCTTTGGGTTTGATCAAGTAGACATTGGCACATGGTCAGAAATCCTGCCAAGCAGAGTAATTGACCGACATCCTCACAAAAGTTGAGCTGCCAGTGTCAACACCAGAGCTAGATTCTGTTGAAATATTTTGCCCTTATGTGGCCTCCCTGCCTTTTATTTCCATAGGTCACTAGCAAAAAGTTCATGCAGTTCTGCATGGACGTAGTTAGTTGGTCCTTCATATCATTTCCAAGCAGGAGTTGCTTCTTAAGATGCTACAGATATATTGATCAATCGTTAAGAAGAATTAATTTGCTCAGACCTGATCAATCATTATATATATGAGTTTGCTAGGTATACCATGAAAAAAAGCCCCAAAAGTGTATCAAAACTTACTGTGGCTTTTACCGCCTCGCCATCTCCGTCGTCTTTGTCGTATGGATCTCGCCATTGTAGCCCTCGGCAACCGACTCATTCGTTAATTGAAATTCATCTGTGGTAATGCTCCTGGATCATCCCCTGCTCTCTTGAAACTCTAAGAATAAAAAGGCAAAGTGCCCAGAGGTTGCAGTAAGTAAAGAGGATCGTAGTCTGTATCACTTGCCAGTACATTGTCTGCTGCATATGTGGGTTATTGGTTTATTCAACTCTATCTGCCATCGCCAAGTGCACAGAGTCGACGACACCTCTCGGAGTTCTGTGTCCTCTGGTCTTCAAACTAGTGTGGAAATGAATGGAGCTTAAAGCAGCAGGATACTCCAATTTGTCATTTTATTCCTGATGATGATAGAATCATCTTTTTTGTCAGGTTTTTTTCTAACCGTTTAATTTTCAAAACATTTTGCGTTAAATGTAGGAGTATTTACTATGCCTCATTGCTTCTCATTCACCTGGTAACAGTGCATGCCGTAACTACAGGGGGGCTGTTGCTCACTAGCCCAGTGGCTATAGTTGGCTGTGACATTTGCACTTTGTGGAAAGTGCAATATTTTGAATGGAGAAATATGGCATATTCTACAGGTCAAATTAGATTGATTATGAAACTGTGAAAAAGGTTGATAACACAGACAAATTGAATTTTTTTATCTTTTGAAAATTTAAGTCCTGAAGCGATATGGGTCCTAGCTGCTCAATTGGTAACAAATTCTGTGAAATGGTTGAAAATGTGTTCATAGTGATCAAGTTGAGATTATTCTGATGCAGATACAGAACCAGCTAACACGATGCATGCCTTTTGGCACTACGATGGGTGATGTTGGTGCCACAATAGATGATGTTGGTACTAGGATGGTTGATGTTGGAACTCTATGGGCAATGTTGGCACAGACTGTTATGAGATGTTGGCACTACATCTGTACTACGGTGGATGTTGGCCCTAGTTATGAGTGATGTTGGCACTGTGGTGGCAATTGAGCTTAATTCTGATTAATTGCTTGCATGGAGTACTCAGCACAATCTAAACAATTGTCAGGAATTTGGACCAAGTTAGACGAGCCTCAAAAATCAAATTGTCTCAATTATGTCTTGAGCAAGTGGCCTCCATGCAGGTATCCAGAAAAGTGTTCTATGAATTGACCATATTAGGCAAATTTTTAGCATATTTTGGAAGGCATTTACAGAACATACTAAAACTCTTGAATTCATTAAATTGTTGTTAAAGTATCAGTATGCATGTCTCCAGCATGTGTGATCGTGGTGTGGTAATCAGGGCTATTTCAATGTTCCCGGGGTTCAATGTTCCAGGTTTCATTGTTTTCAAGGTTCAATGTTCCCAGGGTTCGGGAACATCAAACCCTGGGAACATCAAACCTCGGGAACAGTGATGAACCTCTGGAATTACTGTGACATTTCTGCAAACATTGAACTCTGGGAATAACAAACCTTTTACTCACTGCAGTTTGGCAACCATTGACATAATACAAAAACGGAGAACATTGAATGCGTTATCAAGGAACCCCGGGATCATCAGGTAGACCCCTGGTGACGCAGTCTTACTGTTATACTACTGAGCGTACTCACAAGAAATTTTACCAGGGCCTTGTATGGTGTGCTGGGTTTTTTTTTGTAGGGAAGATTGAGGAGTGGGAAAATTAAGAAAGTTGGAACTACTGTAGAGTTGCCAGTGTGTAGGTTATACAAATGAGATGGACAAAGTGAGAAATTTATTGATGAAAAAGGATATACGAGAGGATATATGAGAGGATATATGAGAGGATATATGAGAGGATATATGAGATAACTAGAAGCAGTAGTATTAGACCACATATGTGATGCGTGGATATAATGATCAATGCTGATGTTTTTAAATCTGCAGCTACTTTAGTACACATCGTCCTCTATCCTATAATTTAAGTCCAATAGACTCTCTTATTCTGTCACATTAGGAACTGACATATTGTATCAGATTTGTATCAAGAGAAGAAATGAATTGTCAAAGCTGATCAATTCATTCAATCGTTAAAGTTTCATAATTTCTCAGCATGCTCAGCTGCCTCACGTCATATAACCTAATGCGTGTGTGCACTGATAATGCATTGGCCATAGAACTAGGTACTGATTGTGTGTGTTTATTTGGTCACTGTTCTTCCATACTTGCTAGTTACTATAGTGAAGGGGGTATCACCAAGCATTTTGGTCGCCGAGCACTTGTGCCGTAATATTTTGCAATGTTTAGTTGTTTTCCTTACATTGTTCCATGTGGCATGTAATGCTACATCATAACCTGTCCATTCATCATGCCATATGAACAATACCAGTTTGAATTTTAAACCTTTTCAAGGTTTTAATTAGAGTTTATCTGATTGACGGGGATAATAATAACCTTCATGATCCAGGGTACAATGGAAGGACAGAAAGATTGTTATTCACTCACATTTCCACGCAGTTTATATTTTAATACTTGTTTGCCGTGATCAATGGAACGTGCAGCTCAGGAATCTTTAGGTGCGTGATGGGTAATTATGTCCTTCAATAAATTACAAACAGTTTGATAAGCAAATGGTTTATCAAATATGAATTAAAAGAACAAAACTGACTGGACATCGTCCTCGGCCACTCGCTTCCAGCTTTTATAGTATTTGTAAAACTTTGTTGAGATATGATCAGGTACATTCCTACACATATTAACACCAGGGATGGTTTCTCCTGGCATGGGAGTTATCCACTCAGCATGAAATTTGTACATCTTCAGAAGTATTTGCCAGATGTTGATTTAAATTAGTTTTTTTCCTCAGTGCGAGTTGGAGAAACAAGCTGTTCCAAGCTTATCGTCCTTCTCATGCTTAAGTCAAGATCTGGAGGATAAAGAGACATTTGACAGCAACTGAAACATGCAGTAAGATACACATCGGTTAACAGCATTATGGTCACCCCAAGAAATGACTTCTTTCAAAGCAAGAAGTATTTCCCACTGTGTAATTAAGTTTGCTTTTACTCACCAGATCTTGCATGTCTGTAGATCCATGAATTATTATACCCATCAAAATAAATTTGAAATAACATAAAACATTTATCCATGAACATTAGTGTATAGATTCACCATCAAATTTTGTCCTCTTGATGTAAATGGTAATGTACTTTGGTAGAATTTCTGAGATAATTTATTCTCAAGGACAGACAGCAGGTATCATCCTTTCTCTCCATTAATGATTAAATATCCAAATTGTTACATGCTGTTTTCTCCAGGAGAGGGTTCAGGCTCACTAAATCCAATTCATCTGCATTAGATATAAAAGTACATGGAACCCCACGAATCCGTAAAACTTTTTCGTTGGCTGCATCTCATAGAGGGATGTAATTCGTGCGATCTTCGATAGTCTTTATGACTAGGAGACTGAGAAAGGGATGTTTTACAGCGTAAAGATGTATAGCAGCTACAATGGTGACTGCCCTACATTCCAGCACCTCTGTGTTCCGACATACCCATATTTCCAACAACCCTATTTTTCCACACCCCTTATTTCGACAGCAACTGGGGCTAGGACCCTCTGGGACCCATGTACAAGGATCCATGTGGGTCCATAAAACTTATGGTATTAAGCTCTGTATTTATAAGCTCTTTCCTTCCATGCATTTGCAAATTAACAAATACAATATGGTCCTATATGTGATACTGTTTCATCTTGTTTATTGACACTGTTATATTGCGACACAGTAAAGTCTTTTAAAAGGTGTGTTACAGAATCACGAATGTATCGTAACTAGGTCTCAAACTATGAATGAGGATTACAAATGTAAAAGTTGATCTTGTCATAAGCACTTAGTAAAATTTGGTCTGTTTCAGGACGGTTGCATGCAAAAAGCTCACATTTAGTACTAGGTGTTTCCCCTAAGAATTTCTGTCCGGTTCTGTATCACTTTGTTACATTACACAGTTTTCAACTCCAATTTTTGTTTTCAACATGTTATTTTTTTAAACTTAACTTGATAACTTTTGTAGAGGTATGGATGTTGGTGCAGTGGTGCATAAGTGGTGCATTGCTTCTTATTAATATTCATGAGGTAACAACACTTGTTCTGAGAATGAGTGCATGCTTCAGAATGTAGGGGTGTGGGATAGGGACTGTGACCCCTGCACTATGGACACCATAAAATGTACAGTATCCTAGAGAATCTTAGTGAGAAAGGGATGCAGTAAGATGTACTGTAACTACAGTAGGTCAATACTGTGAAATGTGACCTACATAGAGAATCTTTGAGAAAGCAGTGCTAGCTAAAGTAGATGTATTGGATGTTTAAAGAATGGACACAGTGAAGTGAAAATCTCCGGAATCTTTGAAATGCTTTCAGGAATGTTTTCGGATGTATAGCATTTGGACACCATAAAAGGCAATTGCTGTTCATATTCTCCAAAACTGATCAGGAAAAGCTGTAGTAGCCAATTAGGGAAGGTGCAACCCAATATCAACCATATACACACAAATATGATCCCTTGCTCTTTTGTTCATGTTTAATATAGTAAGCTTATGTGTGTGTGTAATCAATAGAGTACTAATAAGGTGGAATTGCTGACATTTGTGTGAAAGTAGATATTGAATATGTTTTAAGGTGTGAAAAATCCGTAATGTTTCTCATGCATTCACCTACAGATATTTCTGTTTGCCTTCTGAGCCCATCATTTCTTCCATCAACGATAAATTAAATGTCTAATGCCCGTGTTAAATAAGATCTATGCATATACCTGAGATAGTTAATAGGATTCCAGCTGATTACTTTCTTTTGTCTCCTTCAAACAGCCTTTATTTTAAACCTTGTTTATCACTGCCTTTACTGGAATATACATTTGATTATGGGACGAACTAGATGACTCTCAAAGAAGGACAGTAATCATTTTAAGATGTTTCCATGTGGAGCTGTTGGCAATTGTCTCCACATGGTGAATGCTCTCTTTAACTCTCTTGCTTTCTTGGAGCTGATGTCCGCAGATGGACTTTGAAATAATCTCCAAGATTCAAACTGAGAATCAAGAGAAGGCACAAATTGAAAATGGTACCATATATGCAGGCAATGGGTAACAGTAAATATCCCCGAAAGTATAGACAGAACAAAAATTGGAACTCCACAGATGGTCTAAATCCAAGAAAGATCATGGAGACTCCCAAAAGAAGACCTGTCTTCTGTTTTCGGTTTCAAGCAATTAATGTAACAATTGTACTTTCTGTCTCTCTGAGTCGCCTAGCAATTTCACTCAGGTTCTTAAAATATCTTTGTTAAATAATGTACCTACAGATTGGTAAGGGTTCTGGAGAGATTAATCAGAGTATATATGTAAGGGAGGATTTGGATTTTTGCATCTTGAGTTGGATTGAAAATCAATTTGCGATTGGAGGACATCCAATTGACTCGCCGCTAAGTTAATACGTGACATGTGCTACGCTGCATGGAAATCTTTTAAGGTGGAGAGCTTCCACGAGGCCAACCTCCCTTTTACCGTTTTCTTCATCTTTTAAATGTCACTGGCAGATCTAGGATGAGATATTCTGGGACGGTCGTTCAACCGAGCCACTGCGAGTAAAACAAACCATTAACTATAAAAGGGAAAAGGAATGATTGAGATCTTCAAGAAATTTATTTACCGTCTAGACCAGGCTCGATCTTCGTCCATTCAGTGCTCAGCGAGGATGTGCATCATCTCCTCTTTGATTGGTTAATGTGAAAAGTTATTAAAAAATTTGAAGAAATCTGTGTCTCGATCATGAAAAAATATTATCTGATATCTGACTGATCAGAAACCATAAAAACCCAAATGGTGAGTTAGGTGTGTCTCTTTGAGTTGTGATAATCTCATCTCGTCGTTAGTCAAACTTTTTGGGCTAGTGAATGTGATGAACACATGAAGAGAGAGTTGTTACACGGTCGTGACAAATGAGATGTGTTCCTGTGAATGTCGTGATGGCTTTCAGGTGGCAATGACCTGTCTGGGCAGGGGTAAGTGTATGTTGCAGGGGCACCAGACCAATGGGGGCAGCTTCTCCCCCCCCCCCTCCCTTCCCATCTGCCAAGCATTCCAGTTCTGCAGCATTAGGTGCCGTTTTCTCCTCGAAATACATCCCCGTGTTAGACATAAATTTGGGCACTCTCGTTCACTCTGTCTAATCTCTTCGGCAGCATAGACGTTAATTTGGCTGAGACAAACTTTGCGCATGCTATGTGCCACAGTTCAGTGGCACTCTATTTTACGACACAGACATAACATACTACAAAAGTGTCCTTTTCAAAAGGATGCCTCCACCACTGGGAAAAAAGGTCCTGTATGTTTCTACGTGATGATGATGTTTGTCTCCTTGCAAACAATTGATGTATCCATGCTAGACAGGTCACAGCTGTCAGCTTTAGCTAGCATGAAATGCATCAAAAAAACATGCGTCCATCTGTGTTCCCACTACAAAATTAGGCCCTCATGCCAACCTCAAGTTTGTTTGATTGCATTGTTAAATGTAATGCATGAATGAGAAGTTCAAAACATTTATAAACTTTACAGTGATCATTTGCATAATGCTCAATTTTACTCCTCCTACGGCAGACTGCTTATCGACAAGTTTGAAGGTGCAGTAGGTATCACTGAACAATTTTTTTGGGGGGGATGAAGTTTTTTCTTTATGTGTTTCTGAAATTGCTTTTATTACTTTATTGGTCGGGGAAAAAAGTGTATTTTGCGAGAGATGTATATGCCTTTGAACAGTTAGAGAAGATACATGTCCAGTCAGAAATACATTGTTCCGATAAGAAAGTATACTTTGTTTTCTATGATGTAGGTATGTTTAGGCATCATAGTGTTCTCCTACATCTGTTTTGTAAGTAAACCACAGACATATTTCCTTACACAGTAATTAATATTTTTACATTAAGTATTCCCTTTGTCATGCCGTATTCCATATTCATTGCAAAATTTCTCTTATCTTAATTTGATATAAGCTTCAGATTTTGGTTTGTTGTTTAGATTTCAGGTTTTGTTTACTTTGGTAGGCAAACTGAAACATTGGCATGCTTGTAAACATCTTATGCCTAGAGGGTGATCTTTCATGCTGTTACTGTATGTTTCAATGTTATCATGTCGCCATCCTTCGATATCACAAAGTAATAGCCTGCTGTCAGTGCGTCAAATGCAGGTGTCTCTTTGAACAGTTTGAAGAAGCTATTACTGCTTTAGTACATGCTCTTGAAATGCCTGTAATCTTTTTAGATGCATGCTTTATGCAGTTTCTTGTATAAATCAAAGTAAATGCCCTGCATTTTTTTTATTGATCAATTGTTTGTTTGATTGATTGGTTGATCGATTGATTGATAGATTTTTAGTCCTTTAGATCACAAAATGTCAAAACCACATAACAGATCTCAAGAAGTGTGCCTACACTCTGTGAGTGATCTTTCATCTATACCTATACATGAGCATTCTTAATATTCAGTAGATGAGCTGTATCAGTTTTGTGGAGGGCACATGTTGTTTGGTATTGCAAAACATCAAAACCCTGTAGACATATTTGATATACTGTAAAGATAACTGTGAAGAATCATATTCTAAATGGCCTATTAAAACAGACCTTGAGGGACTTTCATTTTAAAAGCTGAGCAACCCGACAAACTTTGTTGAGAAAACCTGTGGCTTTTGTCATAGCTTCATGTCGGGTGACCAGCAACCCAACAATTTTAAATCAAATTTGGTTATTTTTTTTTCACTAGGTCAGCTCAGAAGGAAAAAGGTTGTATTGTATGGTACTCTGTCCCAGCGGGAAATCAAACCCCATTCATCCTTGTTTGCTACTGTAAGTTTCATTGTTTTGAATACTACCATCTTTATCTGTTCTTCCACAGTACCAATTCATATTAGCATGGACGGTATATGGCTATACACTGTAGGGTAGTGGGTGACCCCTATTGCTTTAAGAGGAGGCGAAAGCTGATCACTGTGTGTTAGAGTGTTGAAACATCAAAATATTAACATGATAACTTAAGTATTAGCATATACTTGTCATGATGGCAATACATATAAGACTTATAATGTATCTGTGTTGCAAGAAATCACAGTTTACATAAAGCCATTTGGCTTTCTGGTCTGCTGATATTACTTTTTGACTTACAAGTTGATGATATATATACAGTATGGAATTTTATTGAATTAACCCGCATAAAATGTGTTTTGTTTCTTTGTCCCTTCATCCTGTCTTTACAGTACGTACCACACATTTTATAGTTGAGCTACTGCACCATTGATGCTCTTAATTGTTTTGTCTTCTGTTAGAGAATGTCTATAGCCTCTCCTGTTTTGTTTTCTGTAAATAAAAGAATGTCCATAAAATATTTTTATGTGAGTATACTACTAAGAAAAGCATAACTTTTATCTTTTATGCTGTTCAATATAGCTATATTTGTGTTCCACCATGAAAGTGTTACGCTGTCAGAGTATTGTACCTCCATGGTTCCACAATATTGTTTTCATCTTATTTTTAAGTCACTGTATTTACATGCCCAGACTGAATAAAGTCTATCAAATGACAATCCCTTGGTACAATTATGGCATATGAAGGGAAGGTGTTTCTTTATGCTTACAATTACAACGTAAAAGTTGTCCATTATCAGCTGGACAAAAGCTGGTTTGTTGACTTAGTTTGCAGTTTCAGTTTGGTTTCTGTGTCAAAAAGAGATCTTGTGTTAACACATCAAACTTGAATTTCATGTAGTTGTATGCAATTTGGTAGCTTCTCTTCCTATTGATAGGTACAGTATGTAATTAAGGTTTGTGGAGACACTAGGTATGTGCATCAATGAAACATGACTCTCCAAAGGTACATATGGTTCCTGAAATATGTCATTCATCAAAAGGAGCACAAATGTAGATAAAATAGTGATCTTGCAATATTCAAAGTACAGTGTGTATCATATCTTGAACTGTTTGGCTTTCTTCTAAAATATGGAGAAAAATGTTCCTTTGACTTTAAGAGGACCAATCATGTTGAATATCGTTGTATGCTGTATGTTTTAAGTTCTTTGAATACACTTCATTTTGTAGGTAAGGCTGTGACGGTTAGTAAAAAATTGGAAACCGGCTTTAGTGGCCATGAAAACCGGTTTTTTAATCAAAACTGGTTTTTTCAAAATCTACTCTGACCATATGCATAACACACATACGCACACACAGTTAAGAATTCGCACAACTGTTGGTCAAAAGTTAAATGAAAACTCAAGTTTTTCGACAAATCCTTCAACACACCAGCAATAAGTAGAAACTTTCCATTAAAAAGTGTGGAATGCCCTATCGAAGTAAAATTTGAAATGGAACAAAATCACGATCAATTACTAACCGGCTTTTCTCTAGTAACCGGTTTTTTGGTTTGTCAAAAATTCCAAAAACCGAATCAAACAAGACCGGTTTTAACCGGTTTTCAAATCAAAACCGGTTTTCTGAACAGTCTTATTTGTAGGACTGGTACATCAGTCAATATTTAATGGGTTTGGTGTCCATGTTTAAAAGGTGGCTTAACCTAATTGAATGAATATGAAGAATTCAAATAGATGTGCTCTACTGATAACAAATGAGAATGAATATATATTACCACATAAGAAGTTGATGCAAAGTATGTAAGATGTTTTTGCTCTGATTTTCGTTCTACATTTCTGTTCTGATAACCTATAATAATAAGAGGGTGAATGTACTGCATTCAAGGTTATTTGAAGACTATAGTAAAAAGTGATAGATAATGAATTGAACTGAAATTTAGTTTTTTCATGGGAATATGTACAAATGTGAAAGGAAGTCCCCCCCCCCCCAAAAAAAGCCACAAGAGGCTTAACAATGTGAAGGACTCTATGAAAAACAAAAAAACAGAAAAAGGGAAAGAAAATGAGAAAAATTTACAAGTTTCTAAGTTGTAATCAGCTCACTTAATTATAAACTCAGTGTCAGTACCCTTGTACATTATCAAAGAATAGATTGCAGTGTATCTGAAAATGTAATGTTATACCATGAGCAAAACAAGACTTTTGAATATCTTAAGTTAATCTTCATAATGAATGAATGGATTATGTTGATTTTAAAATATCAGAAATAGAATTCCATATTTTAATCGATCTGTTTTAAGTACTCAACATAACAATTGCAGAATTCAGGCTGTATTGATGGACGTTCCTTGAGTGTGCCAGTGATGGATATCGTCATTATTGCTTTATTCGTTTAAAAGTTGAGAAATGCATTTGGTATTGAACAAGTCTGTGTTTTGTAGGAAAAAGTAGCAATGTTGACATGAAACAAGTCCATAAGCTTTAACAAGTGAAGATCTTTGTAGAGGGAACTGGTGGATTATGTGGACATACTGTACGTTCAAAATTACTTCCTTCTGAAGTAAAACAAGTTAAGAATTATACTTTCTTGTGTCTGACCAGATGAAAGAGCAATGCATGAAATGTGGTAAAACAAAAGTTTGATGTATAGTCTTAAGAATATTCTTTAGAACAAAATGTTTCAGCTTTGACAGAATTCCCACATTTCTAAGAAACTTTTTATTGATTTCTAAGATGTAATTACACCAAGAAAGTTTATAGCACCCCTAAAAACTTTGTTCTGTATGCTTGTTTGAGAGTATGTCCACCCTTAGTAATGTCATAACTCCAGTAGAATGTTCGGAGCTACTGAACACGAGATGTAGTTTGCTTTCCTTTTTTCAATATATTGATTGACAGTGTAATTTCTTGCAAACCATAGATTACATTTGTCAAGTTTGATGGATGCATCACGATGAAGGGGTATGTTGTGAGAATTGGGACTGAAGGAAATATTTGTATTGTCTGCAAACAGGGAGATGTTTGCTGTTTTGGAAACATGACAGATGTCATTGATGTACATGATAAAACAACATTCCTAACATTGGTCCTAACATTGATCCTAGTGGGAGGCCATAGAGGGTTTGTCTTGCACTGGAATGAGTCAAATCACATTAATTATATTGGTAATGAACTGAAATGTAGCTTTCATCCAGTTCAATATGGTTCCTCGAATTCCACAAAAGCTTAGTTTAATTGCGTGATTGATGGTGTCAAAAGCTTTGGATAGGTTGAGAAACGCACCAGGCAATTTTAATAATGAAGCCATTAATTGTTAGTGCCATCATTCACTTACATTTTGATAGTCTGCCCACAGAAAAGATTCCCTGGTTATAATGGTTTTGTTTTGTTGTATGCAAAACCTGTTTATAACTTCATTGAATACATTTTAGAAACTTATTTTGCTTCATTTTGCAAATTGTGCCTTTTTTGCCCTTTCTCTGTGTTACAATTTGAACATCTGGTTCGATGTCAGTTTTGTGCGATTTAACAGGGCTTTACATAAGTTTCGAAAGGAACACAGCAAGAATAATTCTGAAAAAGAGCACTGCTTGACAACATTTTTTCCCATCACGAGGTATAAACAATTAAATAACAGGTTTTAATTCATGTGTAGATCCCGCAAATTGAGCAAATTGTTTCTCAAAATAGAAAAAAAGAGTGAGAATTTCAAGCCAAATTTCAAGCCAAATTTCCTTTCTTTTTCTCTTGAAGCAGAAAAGTAGTGGCTACATCTATTTATTATATCTAAACTACAACAACACTGAAGGAAAGGTTCATTTTTCAGCCTGACATCTCTACAAATCAGAATAGGCCTCCATTTGTTGTTTGGAGCCTGTAGTGAGTTTTTTTTTTCTTGAATGCCTGCCAAATATATGTATCTACTCTATGATGTTATACTGGCAGTGAATGATCGCTTTCGAATATTCCAACGTCAATCACTTCGATATGATATACAGGATAGGTTCTCGATCGCCAGGGCAGTTTAACCAGGCTGTGCACCTGGTTTGAATTACATTTAACTAATCCCAACTCCACATGTCATGACCACCCACCAGTATGAAATGACAACAATCCTGCATTGGGACCAGAACGCTATACTAAAAAACAGCTGCCAAATATTAACAGTTGCAAGAGCAATCCACGCAATGAAACTTGTATATTCACAGCGCGTACTACCTCACCTCATATGACCTACGCATTACCGTTTCGACTGTGGTCTGGCATCTGGCAATTTTGTGTGTGTGTGTGTGTGTGAGCGTGGGTGTATGTATATGGTCACCGCCCTTCCGTAATTGCCGGCCTTCTGGTCATGCAGCAAAGATCACCCTCATGATTGGTCTTAGTAGTACATACTTAGACTTACATACACAGCCTAAGACGACCCCACCATATTCTCAATTACTCTCATCATGACCTTTTCTTAGAACTGCTAAAATATGTGGTAGTTGCAATATACTGTATGCTGTGAATATACCATGTCAGCACTACATTGGCTAAAATACAACGTACAGTCAGTCGTTGGTCGTCACCATGCATTGATCAGTCTGGTTTAAGGAAAAAGCAGGCTAGAACCATCCACACATCTCAATGAACTGTATAAAGTTTCATATATTTTGGTGATTTACTTCCTATTTCCTGCCACAAGGAGGATCCAAAGTAAATCCTACGAGGGGATTTAATTACGTGCATCATTTTTATCAATATTTATCAAAAACTTTCTGCAACACTTTAAATCATTTCATCCTCCCAGGGGATAAGTTAGGTGAGATCATTTTACAATATCCTACAACTTAGCTTCATTTTGTTAGTTAGAACAAAAGGCTTGAAAAAGTTGTTGAGAATAGCCTACTTTCTAAATAATTCAGTACAGCATTCATCATAAAAAAAAAATATGCTTTTTACAACCTTCATAACTGCAATTGATCTCTTTCCCCACTTTTAAAGGAGATTTTACTTCATTTAGCATTTCTTTCTTCTTACCGGTTCATCCGACCATAAATTTACATCTCATCTTTCTCTCATCTAAGATTTCAAACTTTTCCTTCCAGCTTTTTCCAAAATGTGTGTATATTACGGTGCCAAATTCCTGACTTGATTATTTTTTGTCAGAATATGACTGGATAATTTATAGAAGGTCTAGAGGAAGCTTAAATATTACCTTGCACAAATTATTGAAGCGCTTGTTGTGTACCATCACAGCATATAGCTAAGTTTTCCATCAGCTTAAACAAAATATAAAATATTTGATATAGCAGTGCATTTTTGTGATTAAAAATTTTCAGCCACTTGTCAAGGCTCAGTGCTATACTGCTCATGTGATCATGTTCTCGTAAACATCTTTAATTTATGATCCATCTATCTTTGTATGTTATCACATCTTGGATGTAAAAATTGTCTCCAGAAAATATGTAGCAAAAGTAGTTGATCCTTGGCTTTTTATATGAATTCATATTCAGTATTATTGTTGAAAGTATTGATGTATTGAAAAATACTTTTATAAGGAGGGATAGGGCATTTGAAAGTTATGGCGACAGTTAGGTTGTGCAAGCAATCTACCAATGGTTAAGCAAGAATGCAGACAGCAGGCCAATAATTTGCAGTCTTGTTGGGAGTTTTTCATTTTTCACGAAAATGTTGACCTATTTGTTCCATAAAGGAGATCTCTGAAAGTCATTTATATTTTTCTTTATCTTTAGTTATCTTTGGTGCTTCCTGACAAAAATTCATCTTTAATTGCCTCAATATTCCACTCGTCGTAAACCTCACTAATTTCTTCGTTGCTTGAAGTAATTGCAGAGAACTTTCAGTGTTCCCTCTGCATCTTTTTCATCCTTCTCTCCAGCATCGATCCATTTCAGTTTACATTTCCTGTCCTCTGTGAATGAGACCTCATGAATAAAACGTTTGCATTTTCCTACCTCATTGAAATAGTTTGAAATTTCCATCCTTATTGTCACTAACTTTGCAGTGCAGAAGTCCTCAAATTTTGTCAACTTTTGTCATTTTCCATTAAAATTGTTTGAGAGGCACCTTCTCAATCTCACCCAGTTCTGTCAAGAAAGTTAGGATGATTTCGTGGCCGAGGAGGCATAGATGAAACCATACAGTCGCTCATCTGTTTCTCAGCTGCCTGTGGATAATCAAACCATTTACACCATTTGTAGCATATTGCATGTTTATCATACATGTATCTGCATACAAGTACTCCATTTTTCTCTGTCATGGAATATGACAACATTGTCAGTTCAAAACTATCGGTTTCTTTCTTTATATTTTAAATCAACTGCTATAGGTGTCACTTATTCATCTTCATAAGATGACAATGTTCAACTCTAGATGGATCCAACAACTGCTGAAAGATGCTGCACCCTGAAATATAAAAAAGGTTTTGCAGAAAAACTCTTTTCCTGTGGAATTGTCTCAGTTTTCATTGCTTCCATAAGTTCTTCTGACTTGCTGACTATCATTATATGAAAGTTTCTGTACTGGGTTTTTTGAATAGGTCACTCTGAGCTGTCTGCAAAAACAGGTTATTCATTCAATATAAAGTTGACAAATTAAGCTGCGCTGACCATGAGTGTGTACCAATATGCAGAAGATAAATTTGTGTCAGTGCAATAGCTGCCTACAGATCGGAGTTGCGACTATACTGACCAGTGAATTTGTTAGCCATTGATACGTTTAAACTCTGTAAACCTTTGTGTCAAATAATTAGGTGAGGAAAAGGTACAGAGTTTGTGTTGGTAAATTGTATGTGAATTTAGGTTTTACACAGTAACTATACAATAAAGTGACATATGGCAGTGCAACTAAGGGGCTTTACACATTAGCAGGTATGCACCATATCTTTCTGCCCCCAATAAATAGCTTGCATGTTGTGCATGTGTTTGGTTCGTACTTCGATGACATTTGAAAGTATGACCACCGAGTAAAGGGGCTCATAAGGGATGTTAGGAAGCTTACCCTAGTGGTCAGGTTTAGCCATTATGTGGAATCTAAATATGGTCTTGCCCTTAAAACTGAATCAGACATATGAATGATATTTGAAAGCTGAAACTTATGGTACAAAACTTATGGTTCAATGTAACAGGCCATGAAAGGTTGTTTGTGGTAAATTTCTGTGCCTAAGAATGAAAATAATTGGTTTTGAAATGTTAATGTGATCTTTTCAGACATTAGGGAGAAGTTAAATGTGAACATATAAAGCTTTTACAGGTCATGAAGTCAGATCTCAGTCTCATATTGGAATGATTCCATAACTCCAAATTGTGGCCATGCCAAAATACTGTAAGATAACTTCTCCTTACAGGCAAGTCTTTGGTGGGTGATGATGAAAGCTCGTAATGGTTTCAGACTCATTTGGGCCATGCATGATTGCAGTATGTTTTGGAAGGAGTGCTTATTTGTTAGAGTCATTTCTGCAGACAACCATGAGTGATTTGCTGTAATTTTGTAACCGTTCTACTTTGACTGAAAGTGGCTTAGGAGTTTGAGGTACAGTGTGTTCCATGTGAGATGTCACGAATGCAAATTTTCGGTATATATGTCTGTTTCCTTTAAGCATAAATTGGCCTCCTACATATACCCGCCAGCAGACTGCGTCAGTGAAAGCATTAGACACTCAAATTGTTATTTGATCCTTTCATTTATCTCTTTTTACCCAGAAATTTTGCCTATAGGTAAAGAATTGTGCATACATTTGTGGCTTGTGTGCAGAAAGATGTTGCCATCTGCTATTTACTTGTCACAAAACATTCAACCTAAATGTTTGTATTTTTTTCTTGAGGTCAGTGATGTTAATTAATGTAGTGAAAATTGTAACCTTCTTTCAATGCATAATTGAGAAGCAACTTAATGTCAAAAAGAAGAGGTACAGATAAGCAAGACTTGCAAATCCATTAATCTATGGAAATTAGTTAGGTATCTGAATCAGGATGGTAAACATTTGATTGAGAAGATACAGTAGGTGTTTATTAGTGTAAGCATGTTAAGAACATCTTCCCCCATTCACATCCTTGTTACGTACCTGACATTTAATTGGTAAAAATTCCTGTGCTCTTAATTGCATTACAACATAATTTGTGGATGTGTAAACTTTGTAGTCACTCCAGTCAATTTGTTAGGCAGTTGGCAAAATAAATTCACAGACCTTGCATCAGGAGTACTATTGTAGTTGAAAACATTTGAACCATTTTTTAATGAAACTTTTATCCACTGATATTCGCAGAGTCTAGTGCTCCAGTATGATGCATTTACCATGAATAAAGTCATTTCACATGTCAAGTTGATGCCGATGTTGTTTGTGCGTGATATATTAACTTCCTCAGTATATGACTCACTGTAAGTCTCTAATCTCAGTATCAGCATAGTTGTTGTCATGACTATGCATACTTGCTTACAATGATTGAGGAAATCAGAAATCCACATTTAAAGGGAAAAAGGGCGTTTAGAATTTTACCAACATGGCATACAAAGAAAATAGCTTTAATCATTATTAAACCTTTCAGTCTCACCAATAAACATCTGCAAGAGCTTCATCTCCTCAAAACATCATGCATGTGGTGAGTAACAGAAGATGCATCATTTGAATTTTGAAAAGTTTGGGTGAAAAAATTATTGTTGAGCAACAAGTAACTGAATTTCTGTCTTAGAGAAACTTATTCCTTGAAAAGAAGGCTACAGTCCTTCATTATTTTGAATAATCTGTCATTCTACCTTTACAAACACTGGTTTTAAATCTATGGTTGTTTTCTGTAAAACAAAGGCCTTATTTCCCTTTAAGGGATGTGTCAGTACCATTTTTTTTCACAGAACTGTCAGGCATTTTCATAGCTCACTCATTAAAAATCTTGTTCATCCAGTTGTAGGCCTACTTAATTGCCAGGAAAGCTGCGAGATTGAGTCGCATGCGTAATTTAATGTTTGCACTCCAAGATCTGCAGCTTAGCTGACTTTTACAGTCGGTCAATATTTAATGTTTTAGCTCAAGTTGCCTTAAGTCTCAGGAGTTTTGTGATGAAATATATTTGTATGTATAACTAAAAGTACCAATAAGAATAAACTTAGAAAAACAAGAAGAAAGTACAAAATGTCTTTAGGAATAGAATATTCAGACAGGTGAGGAACTAAACGATAAATTAGAAAATAGTATTCTAAAAGTATATACAAGTGCTTTTATTATGACTGAAAATGCTGCTCTTAAAAAATGCTTAACACACTCCAAAGGCCAAAGGTGATTTTGTTGAAAGTTAGTGACAGCATTGGGATATAGCTTTGTTTTATTTCTATGGTAAATGGGCTTCTTTGTTTGCCTAATTTTGTTCAGTTATGTTTACCACAATTTACCCTCTGCATTGACCTTCATGCAAGGAAGACTAGCAACCTTTATGCTCCTCTAGTGCATACACATTCAAAAGCGCTGTCTTTTATAATATATGAACTCAGTTTGGACATTGCTGGTGAGACAAATGCAAAAAACAAAAGGGTCCTTTTGAATTTGTTAAGTCATGTGTATATCTCATCTTACAAAGATGAATACATTGTACTCTTATATCAGGCAGTCTGTACAGTGTGTCTCTCATGTGAACAGCTATCCTCTACAGTTTCATGATACTCATTTTAGATGTAAACTTTGGGACACTGTAGGTTTTAATCTAGATAGGGTGCACTCGATATACTTTTGAAATTGCCACATCTTAGAGTGAAATTTCGAAATTCTTCCAATCATGTGGTATTAACAAAATCTTTATTTTTAAGTCACAGTTTCTTAATATTCACATTGAAAATGGGATCATAATTATTTCAGACTGTACATGACCAAGATTGTACTGTGATTGTATTTATATAAATAAAATCTAAGTCATGTATTCTAATTACCTCGCTGCACATTACTCTATCTACATAGCTAATCCTATACACTGTATCTTACTTGCAACAGCCAGTCGTAACTTTGACTATTCCATCTTAATGTAGCCAGCATGTCCGTTGGCATCATATAGCATATAGCCAGAACTATGTTCCACTGCGGACGTTGCCATGCTATATGTACATTACTATTGTACCATTGTATATAATTATAACTTGGAATGCTGTTAAAACCACCATAACTACACCAATTACTCACCAAGTCCTATGTGCTAATTGGTCAAAATGGGTACCAAGAAATGTGGATGGTCACTTGTAACAAGTTACAAAAAGTCTGTAGCAATCAAAGAACTTAAAGAGTGTGTTTCTCATCATGTTTTGAATCTCAGCCTGAAGTCATCCCGCAACATTTTAAGTTGATCATCTGCTCTGTTTAAACCATTCATTTGATTTAAGGTTTAGTCAACCACAGGTTACACAACCAGAATAACATTGTATCAAAGCAAAAATGTTTTTAAAGGAACATCAAATTATGAGACCACTTTTAACCCCTTTTCAGTTGTAGGTCAGGTCCATAGAGTGCATTCTGCTCCCAACAGAAATCTTTTTAAGTTGTCAATACAAGCTGTCTGTTCTGTGATGTCTATGTGTCGAGCTTGATGTGCAATTTATTTTTGAGTCGCACATGACAGAACATACAATTTCCGCTATTTAATTTGTTGTCTCCACTGACATGTCCCGAGTCCAGAGGAAAAACAGTTGTTTTCATTGCTCAGCATTGATCGCTAAAAGTAATGAACGTATCATTTGGTACTTCGGGCACTTTCAGCGAACAAACGAGGAAGGAATGTCAGTTTGTGATGTCTGTGTTTTCCATTTTCCTTAGCCTCGGTCGGAAATTGTTTATGTAGGCACTTGATCTGAGCTATCATGTCCCAATTAAGAGTATTTACGTAAACTCAAATATTATATACCATTACATCATGTGCAGCCTGGTTTTGTGTTTAGGTAACAGAAGATCTGCAGTATATGCTCACATTTTAAGCACCTTTGAAACACAAGAAATACAGAAAGGTGAATTAAACTTGAAAGACCACTTTGGAATTCAGGCCAGAACCAGCCGTGTTTGATAACACTATGCTAGAGTTAACTCATTTCTCTGCACCACTTTTAATGGAAACTAAGGCATTTAAAATGCTCCACCATAGCATACAAAGAAAATATAGTATTTAATCATTCTTGAACCATTCAGTGTCACCAACAAACATCTGCAAAATCTTCATCTTCTCAACATTATCCCTCCTAACATCCTCCTAACATTTTTCATTAGCTGGGTGACGGAAGACGCATCCTCTAAAGTTTGAAAGTTTGGGTGAACAAATTATTCTTGAGCAAAATACAACAGAATTTTTATCTATGAGAAACTTGTATCTTGAAAAGAAGGTTGCACTATCCTCAATCCATCATTCTGTGTCCATAAATATTGGTTCTAAGCACAAGATTTTTTTTTTTCTGTAAAAGAAACACTTTGTTTGCCTTCAATATCTGATGATATATGTGACTGAATTAAGTGACTGAAACTGCTTAAGTGATCAAAACTGCTTGGTAGCATTTTGTCAAAATATCATTTCTGTTCACTTTGTTCCAGAAAAATGCAAACATTTCTTCTCCTTTTTCTGTTCCACTCGTTGAGAAACTTTGAAAAAGCAGGGATGGAGGGGGATTGTGGGAAGAATCTGTGATAAAGTGGAGTATCACCATCGGTTAGCACCGACCGTACCAGAATCTTTTTTGGTTAAAAGTTAATGCTCTCCAGATGACTGGAAATCACCCTTTCCAGTTTCTGTCAGTAAGCTCCTAGAAATGGTGTCGTCACTAATTTCTCTCATAATAAACTGTTCACCATGATTATTGAATTTTTTATGAGATTTCCCTCAGAACCTTCACAACCAGTTATCACAATGGTTATTTGTAGTGGATGTGTGAAAAGAGGAGGTATGCCCCAGAGGTGTAGCTAAATTTCGTTTCTGAGGGGAGAGTCTGACACATTAATGAGTGGCCTTAGGGAGAAGTTGTGGCAGATCATTTAATTAAATCAATTTTTATGTACATACTCTGTATATATCTGCTGTATATGCTCTCCAGTAGTGGTGCACACAGGATTTTGGAACAGGGTCGAGAATTGTACGTGTGCAGACTGAAGCAGAGCACCACGATTGATTGGAGCAAAGCATTCCTGAGAATTTTTTAATAAAAATACTTCCAATAGAAAAGATCAGAGATTACCTCCCCAAGCAAAGGTAGTAAGTTGCAGGGAATGATTCTGTCAGTATTTTCTTGGATGCAAACCCTTCTCTATAAGCACTGAAGATTTTTGCCATAAAAGACCGAAAAAATTGTACACTTTCATTAGAAAGGACTGAAGTACTTGCTTGAATTTTGAAGGCCATACAGCAACATCGTCATTATCCTACGGAGGCAGAGCCTAGGGGCGCAGCTTACCCAAGCTTGCTTGCATTTTCCCTCATATTCTGTTTCATTTTTTGTCTTTCTGTCTTTGTATTATATTTTTCTGTTTTTTGTTTACCGTCATTTTGCCCCTAGCCCATGTAGGAAGGGGTGGCTGTTCCTCCCTGCCCCAGTTTATAGAACAGCCACTGTTCAGAATTCAATGAAAACTGAACTAGTCTGTGAAGTTCCATGTTTGCAGGATAACTTGCTTCCTTAAAGTGATCAATACATGCACTGAAGAAAAATGATCTTTTCAAATTCCCTCATTAAATGCACTGAAAATTATGCAAATCGGTTTAGTGCGTCACGTTGTTTAATTTTGAAAAAAAATAAATAAATAAATTTCCCACTTGCCAGAAATTCAATAACTTGTTACTTCCTTTCAAATGTATTATCATCAAAACTGTTTGCATTCAGCCAGTCTGAGTCAAAAAATTAAGATGACAGCAATTTCTGTTGACCTAGAGGAAATACCCTTCACCAAGCCTTGTGGGACTGTGTGGGTTAAGAGATGTATGGTTTCCAAATGCTGTATCATATGCATTATAGAAAAGCGTAGGCTACAACCTCACTTTTTGAGTATTTACACTGGACAAGCTATGTGTGCTTAGCTGAGTCTGGAAGCTATCATCAAAGTTGAAAAGTAATATTTCATATATTACTATCAAGTAGTATTCTGAATATTGATATGGGCAAATTCATTTTTTAGTAATTATTAATAGTGATACGTTATTTGAGCAGCTGCCAGCTCAATGCTGCCAACTTAGTCGCGGACTAGGCTGTACTTTTTCATGGATGTAGTTGGAATGCAGTGTATCCCGAACAGCCAGGACAAAACCATGAGGCCCAAGTCAGGGAGCCCCCTTGGAAGGACACACTTGCTCATTGGTTGATCAGGAGGGCCCCACATGTTTACTGAGTGACAGATAAGCTTGACCCATCCGGATCTCCTTGTTGGGGGCACAAACAATGATCTTTATAATTGAACCAGAAGCTGCATTTCCTTTCAAGGAACATCTTTTTCTTTTATGCAAATCAAGCCTCACATTATTCGTAACCTATCTCAAGTACATTCTGGTTTCATCAAAAGAGTAGAAAATATTGGGCTCAGCTCCTATTTCTCCTCATTGTTCTGAGACAAAAAAAAAAAAGTTTGCAAAAGTAGCCATATATACTCTCCACGGATTTGATATAAGACAGACACTCATAGAGTAGCCTGCCCTGCGGTTAGCTGCTATAAACTTATTGCACGCATGGTCTAAAAGACTGACAAAAGTGAGGAAAAGCTAGATCTCTCTTTGACAGGAAACAGAAAGAGAGATATATCTTTTCTCATGTTGCAGATGATTGACACATGTGAGTAGGCTCTCAGTAAGGTACATGCGACCACGGGAGCTGTCAATTATTTTGTTAAAGAGTGGGCACTCGAGCATGAGCTGACGAACGATCAAGGTTAACTGCCAGGGAGAATCATGAAGTCATTGTCACCTGCGATGAGATTGGAGCCGACACTCCGTGCATACGGCGTCGCAGTAAAGACATCCCGTGTGGCACACCGGGAGCTGTGAATCGCATTGAAGAAACAGCCAACAAATTAACTGTTAATGTTTGTTTAATCTCTGCAGATTATTTCACTTGAGTTTCATGCCACATTGGTGACAGACATACGAATAAGATCCATCAGGAATTTGATTGAGGAAAAGGAAAGACTAAGAAAAAAAAAAAGGGATACATTGTCTTTCAAGTTTGCAATAGCACTGTAGTTGCATCAGGTATCATGTTTGTTAACTACATGCAGTATTGCATACAGTTTACCATTCCTTGTACACAGAGTTGCACTATCCCTACTAATGGATCCATAATCTTCTGTAGATTTGGTATGTTTTTAAGCGAGGTCAGGAATATCACTCTGAATCGCATGCTGCATAATGCATCGAGGGAAACATGGTGTATGGGTTCTCACAGCAATGGTCCATTTCTACAGTCATGTGCAGATTGATCCTTGAAGAAGGAAAGGGGAAAATTGAGGATGCATACAATCAGAACTAAGGTTTTTTTTATTTTTTAAATGATACAATATGTTATGTTAATTGAGCATCATCTCTAACACGTAACTGCAATATATCATAAAATGCCTTCATGAACGCTCATGGTGGCGAGGTATGTCTATAAATCCTTTCTGCTACACCGAACGCTGAGGTATAGTCTCTTCACAATACTTAGTTTAGTACCGGTATCATGGCATATGGCACCACATAGATATACTTCATGCCGGTATAGCACAGTAGTTGAATGAACTCCAGTGCTCAGGCTCAATTTTTTTTTTTCTATAAAATCACAGATTTGTGTTTTGTCAGATACATACGGTACAGATAGAGTGTCAGGTTTCATCTACATAGGCTTCATTGGCTACCTGTATCATTGTTTTGTACAGCAAAGTATGTAGAAAGATGGATATACATGCAAGTACTATTGACAGCCTGCAACATGACAAGGCAAATATCTTGCGCCACATAGCAAGCTGATCGCACTCTCACATGGACATAATTGTTTTGCTGGATATCTGGTGCTGCTCCAAATGTTGTGTAAACACACACCTCCTCTCCCCTTCTCCCCTCTGATTTTTTGGTTCCTTGCATCAGCAAAAGAACCTATGCTGTCAGGTTGGTGTGTATGTGTGTGTGTCTGTGAGACTTGCTTGGTTACATTCTAAATAAATAGGGAAAAGTTGGATAAAAATCAGTTGTGGTATGCTGCTCTGCCATATTGAGAAGCTATGTGTGTCCCATATTACCATTGGTTAAAGGTCAAATAGGTCAAAAGGTCAAAAAGTTCATGTAGGGCATTGTAAGCAAAACTGCAAAACTTTTGGTTCAGGGTATCTCAAGGTAGAAAGCAAGCCTGGACAAATTTTACACTTGGTATGTGCATGCATTATGGTGAGAAGATGAATTTGATTTGTTTTGGTGGAAGTCAAATGTCATCTGGGGTCACTGTGGGTTCAAAATACTGAAAACCTTAAGTAGTGGTATGTGAAGGTAAGAAGTTAGGTAAATTTTACACTTGGTATGTAGATGCAATATGGTACGAAGATAATTCCTGTCATTTTTGATGGAGGTCCAAAGTTATCTTAGGTCACTGGTGGTCAAGCACTGAGAATCTACACAATATCTCAAATTAGGAAGCTTTGATAGATTTCATACATGGTATATAGATGCATCATGGTAAGAAGATGAATCCCTTCCCTTTGGTTGAGGTGGAAGGCCCATTCTGGGCTCATTGGGTTTCAAATGTTCGGCTGCAAATAATGTTAAGATGATATTTTGGATGGATTTCATACTTGGTGTTTGGGTGTGTTATGGTAAGAAGATATATCCTGCTGTGGCAGTCAAAGGTCAGAACTTACACATGTACATGATATCTCATGGTGTGAAGCTTGAATTAGTACCATTCTATGGGGTGTAGATGCATTCTGGTGAGAAGATACATCCCCTTGTCCTTCTTGATGGGGGTCAAAGGTCATCTGGGTTTGAACACTGACAACATAATTGACAGGATGTCTCAAGAAAGGAAGCTTAGATAGATTTTGCACTTGCTGGGTTTATGTGCTATGATCAGAATATATATGCTATTGTTTTAGGTAGAAATCAAAGGTCATCTTGGGGTCCCAGATAGACCTTGCTAACATGAGATCTTAATTAAGATAGGTACCTTGGGTAGATTCCATACCTGGTATATGGATGCTGTATGCTGAAAGGATAACTCTTATTGATTTTGTTGTGGGTAAGTTTCTTCTGGTGTCAAACACTGAAATCCTTGGTCATGAATGGCCTATGGTTGAATGGCAAGGCGTGTCTTTTTAACTTTACATACTGAAACACTATACTGTGCAGCCATACTTGTGAAGAAAACTTGGTCAGTGAAGGCCATTTGAAGGTTATAAGAGATCAGTCAGTTCTGGGTCAAGTTATGAAGTTATAGAATAGTTGGTAATTGCATGTAGTCAACACTCACTGCTGACAACTTTAAAGGTCATGCAACAGTCATGAGTGTCACAGGCAAATTTCATTTTAGTTCAAGTATTTTGATATTGCCCATTTGGGCTCTTGTATAATGACCTACACAGATAGAATAGTCTGTTACTTGAGCACATGCATGTTTAGTAAATAGAGACGTGTATTGCTTGGCAAAAATTACAGATCATGCATTAATAACTATTACTTCAGTCCTTCCTTACAGTTTATGCGGCTTTTTACAAAGTAACTCTAAATTAAATCAGTATCTACATTCACCAGGCAGATGTAATGTTACATCTTGTCAAAATGAAGTGGGCTGATTATCCTGCCGCCTTGAAGATGTGCACTCTCGGAAATGATGCATGCATGGATGGCAGACCGACGGCCGCATGCATATGTTATATGGACTCTGTAAATTAATGTGTGTAGCTTATATATTATGCTGACTTGGGGCTACAGAGTGGGGAAATTACTATATTTCTGATTAGATATAAAGGTAACCGATAAATAACCAGTCTGCATTTTAACTTGAGGACAGCTGCAATGTTCTAATTTGAAAGAACATTGTTTTAATTCCGTTCATTTACCTACATATTGCTTTTTCTTTCAACTTTTTAACTTTCTTTTAAATCATGGCACTCCTCAGACCCCTCTCGATGCTTGAAGGCTTCCAAATTTTGCAACAAATATCACTTTTGCCAATTCAAGCATAATTTGTATTGCACCCTTATTACCAAGTTGAGGCAAGCAACGGTGAATGGACAGCTGTCGAACACACCGCCTCTGGTCCTTCCTCTGCGCTTTCTTTGTAGAAAAACCTTAGATGAGTTCCCTTTGTTTTTATTTGTGTTTAGATCCACGTTATAGGTAACATAATTTGACAAATTTAAATGCAGATCATTCTGACGGCTCTCTTAGGATATCTAGAGCTATTAAAACCCGGATTATGCACCTTGGTTTGCTGACTGTGTGGATGGAAACAACTCACTACAACATTTTTACTCATATATCTGTGGTTATACACACTGATGTCATAATATATATATTCTGCTCCTCTTGTAGATCTTTGTGGAGATCAAAGATATTTATACACATGAAGCATACAGGACACATATACAGTAGCTGTTGTTGCCTGCAAACTCAATCTGATGCTTGTTCATTTTTATTTCCAATTGCTTCCATTGTTTTTTACTGAGATTGCATTTCTGATTCTATCATAGTTAAGAGAAATGCTGGGCTGGTGCCTCATCATTAACATGTAAATGTTAATTACTTATGATCATAAAATAGTAATAATTAGCCACTGAATGTTAGATAGGTAATTGTGATACTATGGACTCACATATACTTTCTGGTCACTTTTTTGCAACTTGAAAATTAAAAGTAAAAGTGCATCGTAACTGATATCAGCAAAGGTAGATGGATACCCATCTTCATCAGCATCATGCTGTAGTTTTGATGTGTGCTTTGTTTAAAGCAACAATTGTGCAAAATGTGCTGAAAAATTTGCTGATCCAATGGGCTATGTGTACTTTGCCTTAGTCGTATTTAGGTTTATTTCACTTTCTGCGTGATGTAAGTACTTTGCGGACCTGAAGGATATATCTGCTCCCACCATTTCAGGTTTGGTTCACAAATTTGAGTTCGGGACAAGATAGTGTGCGGCATGCAGTAAGTGCAAATCGAATGTAGTGAGGGACACATCTTCAGGAAAATGTCAAGTGCGATGGACCACACAGTATAGGAAGCTGATTTTATTACAGAATGAATTAATCACCAGCAAAATATGCAAGTGTAAAAATTGCTGGTGATGAAAATTTGATGGTCTGGCAAAGTCGGGATTCATTGAAACCACTATATGCATAAGCATGGAAGAGTCAGTTTGTAAGCTGTTCATAATGTAAAAGATGTGGTACCAAGTGATGTCTGGCGTTGAAGTGATTGCATGTGTACTAAATAACCAGGAGGATAAGATGTACTAAAAAACCAGGAGGATAAAATTATGTTTGATCTTAACTCTTTCTTTATTTTTTAAATGTCCCCGCGACGTTGTACAGACTAGGTTTTTCAATGAAGGAAAGTGACAGTAACTACTTTGAAAAGCAATGGGATTGGCATCAAATAGTACAAAAACAGAAGTCATGTTTGAAAATTAATGGTTCTTACAATAAGCGCCTACAGCATGAATATGCAACAGGGCAGGTCTCACTGGTGTATCAAAAACATACTACTCAAGTCGTCGCTCCTTGGTCAGTATCAGGAATTTTAGTATTCGGTGACAGGAAGTGCTGTTTTTACAAATAACCTGCAAACTGATCACAACATTGCGACGTCAGTGATCCTGACTTGTTTAGACTAACTGAATATAGTATACTTCCCATTGGCTTGTTCACAGAAGCACACTGTTGATTCGATTGAAAACTGTCAACTACTACATTATCGTATTCTACACTTTTTGTGATTACGTTTGAAGAATTTGAAATCATATTGCAGAATTAATCAACTGAAACCTATTTTTGTTGCCCAGATTGTCTGAATGGTGCAATTAAAATCTTTTCCAAACTTTTGGAGATGAAATATCAATGTTTTTACTTTTCGCCTACCTACGCAATCACTTTAATGACGCTTGTATAATTTAGCCTAAGTATCGTGAAATCCCCCGGAACTCAAAAAACTCTACGAAGGAAGAGCTAGGCATAGAGGGCACTGTCTGAGAACAAATTGACTGAGCTTATCCAACCATGAAAAAGTGTGAGGAAGGGGTAAATATAGTCAATTGTGAATACCGACACCAGTAAGTTGTGGGGATTTCATCAGTGGCTCTCAATGCTTGGTTATAGATGGAATGAAACTAATCCTCTTAGTGTATGATTCCTTTCACTTAGTCCAGGTTTATTAAAATCTAATGTAGAAACGACTGACCGTTTTGGAATTCAACCCATAAAGTTAGAAATCAATTTTTTATTTTGTCCATTTGAGAGTATGTCATTGTCTTACATAAGTCCCATCAGTGCAATAAGTTTAAAACAGCCAAAACATCGTGTTTCGTTTTAGGGCAATTTGCGTAAGTTAAGTTAGCGTTCATTCCTTCCTTGTGACTAAACAAGAGTTATCTTTAGGGTTTTCCCTCAAGCTGAGGATCACTTGCTACAATCACATCATCGTTCATTGAACCATCCTCTCTCTCTTAAAACAAATTTCTTGCAAAATCACGGGTGCCGTTATAGTTCTGTCGTAGGCACAGCCTCGATGTCTGACATATTCCATTTTCACATTGTCAAGAGTAACACCAAAAATTGTTTAATTTGAGCAAACAAAAGATTTTTCCATGCTGCATGCTCGTGGCAAGCCACGGACGAACATATCAAACACTTTCTCTGTCAAATAATTATTTGTCAAATATTCGAGTGTTGTTAATCTCGGCTTCATTTCACGTCTTACCGGGATTTGTCCTAATCGAGAGGTCGACGAGAAATCTGTGTCACCCCGATAAGCGAACACCCAAGTTCCCTCAATTAGCAGTTGGTCTTGTGTGCTGCATGTCCAATGAAACGTGATGAAAAGGGGTTCATGCAAGGAGGACAGATGTTGGTCCTAGAGCTACATGTTTTTATTTTGTCATCAGATGTCAATGTGTCTGCACTGGCGTTGGTGGAATCATGTTTATCCCGCCCTTGTATAATTCTGCTCCCCTCGTCTGATGCGACGTCAAAATTATCGCGGCTGCAGACGTGCTTCGGATAAGTTAGTCTTATTGTCCCCGTAGTAACCAAAGTATTTTTCTGTGTGTGCCCAATTTTGGAGAAAAACAATTATTGCAGGAAATTTGAAAGGTTATTGTCAAGTTAGGTGGAAGTTTGTGTCATTTTGTGAGCTAGCTGCAGGATTGTATGTAAGATACATCAGTACATATATTATCAGCTGTCTCATGAGAAACATCATGTAATAAATTGGTTGTGCATGTGTATCATAGGACTTGAAAAAATGTGATTGTCATGTCCCATAAAGGACCTTTAATGAAAGGAATGTGATAGTCATGTCTCCTAATAGGTCCTTCTGTTAAAGTAAATTTACAGTTATCAGAGTTTTCATGTGGAGATCCATCAAGCAGTTGACATGTACATCTTGTAAGATTCAGGCTTTTGTGTGAAGAACTTGCAGATATTATTACGATGTCTCATAATAAGGTTGTCATGTGTATAACATGCAGTTGTCATGACTAGATTTCTTTACATGGTTTTCATTGTATTGTCACTGGCATGTCTCATATTGGAGGATCATTTATGTCAAAGGAACATTATGCAGTGACTGCCTTATTTAATGTACACACAGGCTGTCAGCTGCAGTTATTCGCCAAAAATTTACGTTAAAAATGTCCTTTCCAAATTAAGTTGTCCAGTCAAAAAGTTTTTCATTACAGTGTGGTGAATAAACCTCAAAATTAAGTCTATACATTCGGATAACACCCCAACTGATTATCATAAGGTAAGCCGTACCCCATGAACTGGTTGTTCTTAACTGTTTCATATTTTCTCACTGTAAAGGAATATTTTAATCACGAACAAAGCCTGGCCAGCTATATTGTGTCAGGACCATGTGACTTTTGATCATGTCTCAAGATTGTGCGATCGTCAAATATCAGTAAGATACACGGTTCTAATCTGTTTCAGTTTTTTGAATATTCCTGTGTATTGCAACAGACTCTAACCTTGCCTAGAGTGCTGTGAATCTTTTTTTCACAAACTACAGTCCCATTTGTTCCAAGTTTGTCTTAATTAACCAAAGCTATCGACTCATTGACCTACTTTCTGTCTGATGTAGCCTATATTCATGCTTCTGTGTTGTAAACACCGTCAGATTAATGAACCCATTTCTGAGCCATATCTTGCACATGTTATTTTATTTGACTCTACTCACATACATGAGCACAGAGTTGTTCACATTTTCTACCAGTTTTCATCCATGGGTAGTAAAAGAGGTGTGCAGTGACTGCACCATTAAAGCAGAAAAAAATATAAAATAGATTACAAAACTCAAGATGCATTTTAATAGTGTGGTCGGTCTGTCTTAAAACTGTGTATCAGTCCATCCAACGAAGGTATCCTTACTAAATTTCATCGCCATAGTTACACCCTGATGCCTCCTTTTGTGCTGCCTGGTCCTCATTTTCCTGCCACATTAACTGTGCAGTCGGACTATCCCCATGTCTGTGTGGTGTTTCACTTCCATTGCATACCGTGTATGCCAAATGTCAGATGTGCACCATATGCAGTGTGAATGCAGTTTACATATTTCCGGTATTGGCTGAGACTATAGTTTTGGAAGAGCAAATTTTCAGAGGTGTGAATAAGTACAAATAGTTTTTCAAATGTAAGATTTGAAAATGACATGCATGTGTGGGATGACACCCGTATAAATCATTAATCGATACTCCATAATGAATGCTCAGCTGTCGACTGGACGATGTGAAATTGACTCTATGTAGCTCTCTCCATCGAGATCCCTCAAACCGCATTATCCAGCAGGGTCATTTACACTTAAATTCTCTTGCCTCGTAAAGTACTAAACGAGATTGCTTCAGTATGTTCCTTAACAATCATCACCAGGACCGTCGCATCATAGACCCCCAAAGTGCAGTCAGATTTGCAGCTATATTAACGCAATGCAGCTAGCCTCTTTGGCGTGATCGATAATCAAGAATCCTCACTTTGTGGGGCTCTTTCCGTCTCGGAGGGTCGTAATTCTCACCGAGCGTTATTGCATCTTCCACAGAGGGGATGATAAACCATCAACCAGCTTGACTGGGATCTATCCCAGGGACCCATATCTCATTTATTATAGATAATGATGGCTCTGCCACTTTTCTGTTTTCCATTTCTTTGTGGCAATCAATAGTTTAGTAGATCAGCTGGGTTTATATTCCGTGATGCCTGACCATTGCCATTGCAAGGTGCAGGAAGTAAGAACATTTTGTCGGTATATTTGACTTAAGTTAGTATGTAATTACAACTAACAGCAAGGGTTCTAGCCACACATCAGTCACTGCCAGCTGTAGCCTGCACTGATGCTTGCTGACCGGCATAAAGAGCAGCTTGCCAGACTATACACCAGCTGACACAAAATATTCAGAATTACTGTAACAACTACAGATTTAATCATAAAAATTTCTCAAATACAGGAAAAAAGATATTCCACCCTTTTCCATCTCAGTATAATTCTATCTGGGAAAGAAATCCTCAAAGGGCATATGGGACACCAATTTCTCTTAGACTCAGTCCTCCCCCAGGACAGTTCACACTGCGATGACCAGGCATTATACCTGGTGCTCAGAATCCTCTACCCAGCTAGAACCATTGCTAACTGCTATATGTATTTTATGCCATTGATGTGCGGCTCATGATGCGCAGCTCAAAATTTAAAAAATTTCACTCGACTATATTAAGCACAGGTCACACTAGCGCAATTCAACACACAATGAAACTTTCAAGTAAGTCAGCGTACATTGAATTTATGGTAACAGCTGTTTGGAATACAATACAGTACTGTAGCGCCACGATTTCTTTTCAATCCCAGTTGTCTGGAACAGGTGAATCAATTTTGTCGATGACACTTTGTTTTAATGAATGTGAAAAGCATAACAAGTGGTGCAATTTTAGTCGAAATTTAATGTTGAGTTGTGCTTACCTGGACTTTGGTTAGACTGGTTGTTACATCTGATTACAGAATGTTAAAATAGTTCATCAACTGTGATAGCATGTTGATGATAATTCATGCATCTATCACAGAGTCTTTCTGGTGATGTTAGGTCTCTCCCTTCTGACTCATGTCTATCTACCAAGTTGTGAGATTTGTCCATCTATAGATCTGGCAGTCTGTGTCACTTACAGCAGGATGTATTGTATACTTGAATACTTGTATTGAATACTTAGAAAGGTTATCTCTGTGGTCACAAAGCTGAATGTATTATAACATCCCATCAGAACCAATTCCCTCCAAAAGGATCAAGATCTGTCTCGGCAGATAAAAGTTGCTTTATTGTCCCCAAAATGCCTCTGTGAGTGAGTACTCAAAACAAAGCAGTCACTTGATTTGAGAGCTTATGAATATTCATTGACAGTGTCAATATTCAGTGACATATGTGTGATGGAATGCACCATTGTGAAAAACCAAGTGCAGTCTGGTCACCGAGCAAGTTAGCAAACAACTGCTGCAGTAGAGGTGATTATAGCATTCACTGTAGTATTAAAATGGCCTCATTCAGCTGCAAGTCTTAAATGAGACCGTTAGTACACTGACCTAAACATTTGTTCATTCCAAATACATGTGCTGTAGACTCTTGGTCTGTCTGCGTAAGTAGAGAATTAACTATAATCACTTGATCATTGTGCATGTAACTTTCAATTTTCAACGAACTGTCTGAATCGAGACGGTTATCACCTGTGTGTTTGAGCATTTAGGGGAGCAAGGGTGTATCTGAAACATCCACATCTAGATAAACAATTAACTCACAATACCTTTATCTTCAGTTTCTGCATCATATAAGCCTTATTCTATACATTTACATCATTAGTGCCTGAAATGCACGCTGTCGCTATAACACTGGAATTATTCTCGATCTGAAGTAAAATTGACCTGGTGGGATTGTAAAATTGGCTCTATAGGGTCTACCAATCAGCTTACACTGCCCTCACCTTGCGTGTCCGACAATTGATGTGCAAACAACTTTGAAAATCATGAAGTATGCACCCATGCAAGACCAGAACAGGTTGGTGCTTACATAACATGTATTACAACAAATACTAGGTCATGAGCACCGAGCTGTCTCTGCTTCACGTGTACTAAGGGATTGCTTGGAGTGTAATGAAACCACAAATAAGCCCTACAATCTTTGCCTACATCCAGAGATATGTTAAAGGAGAATGAAAGTTGGAACTATTGACAGTGACATATATCACTTTAAAATGAGAGATTGTTGACTTTGTGTGAATGAAACCACCAAATTTCATCAACATATAACGTTGTTTACTCTCCGAGATACGGCACTTTGAAAGATGATAACAAAGTCAATCTTCTGACGCTGCCATTTTGAGATTGTGATGTCATAACCTGATGACATGTAATTTTGAGTTTTTGTTGTTCTTTATAAGTTACTGTTTTTAAACAGTTATGCACTGATTCAAATCAAATTATGTATAATATAATCATCGCTTATGGTACTGTACACCTCAGTTGTTCAACACAATGTGTCCAAATATATGTGTCTGCATTTATGGAAATTATAGGTAAAGAAAACAACAAAATAATTATATTAAATTTCTGCTATCAGGGGTTATGTGATGACATAATTTCGACTTGTTTAAGTCTGTTAACATTCAACAGAGGCAAAGATGGCAGCAGCTATCTTCTTTGAATTTTCAAAGTGTATAACTCAATGGGATGGAATCATTAATGTTTAATGAAAAGTTTGGGAAGATGTCTGCCAAACACTTGCCTGCTTCATCGATGCATTCCCAGTGTTTTGTGCTACTGTAAACTCAGGCATTGTAGAACCTCCTGCACTAGCCTCATGAATTCTCAACTTTCTTTTCAGATACGTAACAAAGTCATGATCATTGGTGTAAACTTAAAGTATTTCAAATCAGTGCATCGGATGCAAGACTTTGGTTCACTGTGTGTCTGACAGTTGCTGACTTTTGTGACGATATGTAGCAATGGTGTTAATTGTTGACATAAATATGGGATTTAACTTTTGGGAACACAAAGATAAACAGTTTTGCAGGCCTACGTGCATACAGTATTATTTTACAGAACATGTTCTTTCTTGTAGGGTATACTTTTCTGAAACTTCTGTTATCACTAACCTCTGCAAGGTACGTCACGACATGCAATATTTGCTTCCAAGGCATTAAGAAATAAGATTCTGCTACAGCTTCTTGTTTATGTGCAGACTTTACAAATTAAGGCTAAACAGAGGCGTGCACACAATATCTACAAATAATTTTGCGGATATACTTCAGTCTGTCAGTTGATGTGAAGATTTCAATTTTGGTTTATTCTCCTTCACTCGTCAGAACCTCATCTAAATCACTAGTGCACTTTAATCTTTGAGACGGAAGTCCCTAATTCCTTCCTCTTGTGCAATCATCTGTTTTATTATCTCCTGCATGCATAGTCGTCTTAACCCTACCTCTTTCAATTGCTTACTAGTCCTCTCGTCTTGAACTTCATCAAGATTTGTACTTCGGCTTCAAGTTCATAAGTCAGGGTATCAAATGCCTCTGTGACTGGCCAGCATCTTCATTTTTCTGGGTCGCTCTTCTCTTTAAAGAGAGAGAGAGGGGTGTGAAGTAATTAATCGTCAACAGTGAGACAAATTGATCAGGAATTCCTTTAATTGTTGTATTGCCACGTAGACAGATGGAGATACACAAATCAGTGAGCGGGACATGGCTGTGGATGCTTGATTAGCCAGTCAATTAGTTGTAAGAGTTGAATCAAATCCCTCCAGGCTCAACCATGCTGCCATTGAGATAACAACGCATCAGGATTTGCTCAGTGGGTGCTGTGTACGTAACAGCAATGATGATGGAAGAACGCTGTGACCGTGGACTGGACTGTGACAGACAAATGTTGAATTTTTACACTTGGCAATTTATTGTAATAATAGAAATAAAGCACAGGCAACTCATAAACATGTCTGAGAAAGTAGAAGTGAATACCTGACCCAATAAATCTACAGCAGCTATCCTCATCTTTTCTCCTGCACCATCCATCTTGTCTTCATTTCTACCACACGTACCACCTTTTTCATCCCAACTGCTGCCTGATCTTTCTACCCTACATGTATCTTCTGAATGAGTTGGTAGCTCCTCTGACCACCCGCATTGTGGATCCCCCAGTGATTGATTTTTCTCAAAGATTTCACTTGTTTCTGGTCTGTGTGAGGTAGACTTGGGGACTTATCCTGCATCAGGATTGTGACTCCTGGAGCTGGGAGTCATGACCTGACTCCACTTTTCATAGATTCTTGTCTCCTGTGTAATTTTTAAAACTATAAAAAGCCATGCAGTACATGATCATGATCATTTTCGTATGTTATGCATTTGGAATTGATATTCTTTTGCAACTTTGATATATCATATTGTAATAGAACTGTTTTTCATTATATTTCTCATTTCTCAATTAGATCTAAGCTTTAGGTCTTACAACTTAGATAATAAATTGTGAGAAGCCAAATTGTTATCCACGGACACTGCATTGGGGACCAAGTGAACATTGCCTGTGCAGTAAGTCCTGCTCAAAATATAACCTTATGTATGTATGAAAAGTTGGCAGTTATGATGTCATTGAAACCAGAACCCAGTAGGCGTTGCCAATGCAGTATATCTTGAGAGTTGTGAATTTTTGACCACGAGCACTCATAACTCCAAAAACTGCTGAAGTCACCCAAGCGTAGTTGGAGGATGTGTTTTAGTTTTTGAGTCTCATCTCAATTCTTGGTCATGGAATAGCTATGGTGTGGTGTTTCAGCTTACTGTAAAATGTCCATGGACGTGTCCACCAGAGAAAGGCAAAATTAGCTTGTCTATTGCTTGAATATAAGAACCATTTACAATAGAATTTACAAGACAAGTAACAAATACAATCACAAAATTAGTCAATCCCAACTGTTGTGGTATGAACATAGCAAACTAGGATTAAGCAGCATATATGCACCATATGATGTGTTACTACAAGCAGCCAATCCTCACATGATATCATGCATGATAAGGTTTCATTGAAGGTACAAACCCTAACCATTATGGTATGTCTCGATATCACCTCATGTTCTATGATTTCAGCACATTAAAGAAATTCTGTGAAGTCTAGGTGCTATGAGAAAGTCAAACACAATTATGCATGCTGCATGTTTGTTGTGAATATGTATGCTAGCCACTGGGATGATCATGAATATGCTTGTTACATCTCGAAGTAACTTGACTTGGAAGAGAAAAGTCAACCAAGAAGAAGAAGAAAGTGTAGAAAATTAATGAACTTAGAAGAAAACCATCATTCTCTTGGACATCATAACTTGCATATGCAATATTTGTCTTAATTCTCTGTCACAGAACTGAATTAGCATATATTTGTTCATGTAATGATTAGCATATTTTGTTTACATCTGCTTATGAATTTGCATAGTAATTGATATGGGTGTAAATGGGACAAAGTACCAATTTGCCTTTTCTGTCTTCAGAACTGAGAAAATTTGAAGGCTGGGAGGATGATCCCATAAAGACCATCATCGTCAATTTGACGTGCCCATGAATGCATAGTTGTTGTGTGTAACATAGCAACTTGAAGTGACCTTAGAGTGGCTGAGTATGCATGCTTGATCCAGTCTACATACAATGATCTTAGTTGTGCATGGTGCAACAACATGACAATAAGTCGATCATGTAATGCCCCAGTCACACTATGAAAAAACGTGTCTGCGACTGTATTGCAACTCATGGAATCGCAAATGGCATGCAACTGCTTGCAACTAGTGCCGTCTACGATCAGGGCGGGAGTGTGACGCAGACAGTACTGCAACTTGGCTGCATTATTCTGCGTTGTACTGCGCTGTACTGCGAATGGTCTGCAAACCAGAACGAGCAACTATTTGCAAAAGGTGCTGCGCTGTGTCGGCGAACGACAGCGAATGCACGTAACACGGTCGGAGCCTGAGCTGCGACGGGGCATGCAACGTATGCAGACTGTTCGGCAATCTACTGTGAACGTTTTGCGATGTACTGCTACATATCGGCGCATGTTTGCAGTCAGAAATACCCACAAGTGTATAAAAACGTGATGTGTATGGCAAGCCAAATGCCCAATAATTCGAGAATCCTGGATTATCAGATGATAAACCAGGTTTATCAACCGATAAACCAGGTTCTCGACTGATAAACCAGGTTTTCGAGAAACCTGACTAGTTAGTGGATAAACCAGGTTTATCGAGTTTCCCACTTACAATGTCGATAAACCTGGTTTATCAACTTGATAAACCTTGAATTTCGAATAACTGAGCATTTGGTGTTGGTAAACCTGGTTTTTCAACTGATTACCTGGTTTATCGGCTGATAAACCTGGTTTATCAACTGATAATCCAGGTTTCTCGAATTATTGGGTAATTGGCTTGCCATAGATATGTGGTGGCTGTTCTATGAATAGTTGAAATCTGTGTGTGCAGTCGTCGTGCTGCGTCATGCTGCAAACATGTTGAGACTTGTTTGCAGCCGGTTTCAATCAGGCACGGTAGAGAATACGCTGGAGGGAAAGGGCGAATACTAGTTTGCAGTAGCTGCTGCATTGTGTTGCGAGTACGTTCGAAGCACATTCGCACGCAGGCGGCATTTGGACCAGTTTTTAGGGAGGTAAAAGATGTTCTCCGTACTGCGCTTGTTGGCGAATTTTTGCAGTACAGCACCGTACAATGCAATTTGGCACCGCATAGTATGAGACTGTTGCAGTCTGTCATATAGTTGCTAGTTTAGACACAGATTGTGTTGGGAATGTTCGGCGATAAGTGCAGTAGATGGAAGCGTTGTTGCAGCACATTGGCGAACAGACTGCAACCAGTTGCAAGGCATTTCTAGTTGCAAACAGTTGCTTCATGTGCTCCGGTGCGCACCGGAGCACATGAAGCAACTAGCGACTCGTCTGCAACCCATGCAACTAGTCCCAAACTCAATGCAACTCGACGCAGTCCGTGCGGAGATGTAGCAATCATTTTCAAAATGACCCAGTTGCAAGCAGTCGTAGTACGCGATTTGCTATAGTGTGACCGGGACATAATCAGTATGTGTCTTTAGTTGATACCTAAGTAGTACTGCATGATGGTATGTACAGCATGCAGTCCCTATAGCTGGGTATATTCTGGTGACATACAGATTGAAGACAAAATAAGTGCTCCTACAAATTGGTGAAAACTCTTTTTTTAAATATCTTTTGGTTAACTGTACAGTAGGTGTAACTTATTTAACTGCAATGTCTGGAAATGGTGTGATTTAGCTTGCAGTGCCTTCTTGTAGTCTAGTTTCTCTAAGCTAATTAAAAACAATGACAAACAACAACTCATGGAGACTTTTATATGAACCACTTATACTTCAACAAATTTGGAAAATGCAAATATCTTCACAAATGGCAGCCTATCAGGGTGCATGCATATGTATTACAAGTGCAAAATGGTGACCACAATTTTGTTATATCAGTTGGTCATCAACATTCTGTTATAAAACCATGATAATCTTTTTAATTCTTCTTTGAACTGCAAGCGTCTATCAGCTGAGCATTATCTGTAACTGCAGGAAAATTATGAAAGTATCTTTCTGTCCATCTGTGTGTATGTGGGTAAATCAGTATTTTGGTCTCAAATCCTTAATTCCACCATGCTGTTACATAGTAATGATATAATGGGGAATTTCTGGAGGGAAGCATATGTTTTGTAATGGTTTTCTTATTTGTTTTTGTCTACTGAAAACATTAACGTATATAGGCTTGAAAAAGGGCATCTAATGTTAACTCTGTATTTACAAAAGTAAAGCAACAACTTTATTGTTTATTTCTGTCAAAGCCACATTCGTTTTAGCTCTGTGGGATACCTTTCAGCTTTATCTGTTTTTGAAATCATTTAAAAAAAATTCATGGAATTGATCCCTTATCTTGCAGGTATTTTAAATTTATGTTTATCTGTACACTCGCTCTCAATCAGCAGAAATATTCAACCCCTGTGTTAGCTTTCTCTTCCAGTCAGAAATTAAAGTGGCATAACAATTTAACAAGCATCTAATTAAAATACGTGAGACTTGGAAGTCACAATTTACACAGCTGTTGACTCTGCCTCGACTCGTCGTACAAATTTAACTTGGTTGCATGCAGAGAGAACGTTTTCAGGTAATTCAGACCAAATTACTCGGATGATGGTACAGGAATTAGGGAACTGCAACCCACATACCTTTAATTCTTACACCCAGAATGAGGATGGCTTATGTGAGGTATCTCAGATGTATGTCAGACGGAGAATACTTACCTCTCTCGTACCTGCAATGACAGACTCTTCCGTCTCAAGATTACCTTGCCATTTCAACGGAAGCCCTCGGTGATTCACCTCGAGATTTTTATTTATTACTTCACTCGTAAAAGTTAGTCGCTTTAATTGGGTCTGTGATCAAGGGAAATTATTGAATGATTTGTAAATATTCTTAACCATGCAGTACTTATACTGTCAGTTATCCAACTTTTAGCCTGGCTTATTAGTTGACCTGCATTTGTAGATCTCAAACATTTAGGTAACTGGACTTTGCATAAACACAGTCACTTTTACAACACGGTGTGCACTAAGGAGTTCAACTTTCTCAGTGAACCTATCACAGTTTTCTCCTTCATAATTTGTAAGCGGTATAAGCGTGGAAATGGTACTGTAAATAATGCAAGAAAACAATTACTGTAGACGATTTTCAGGGTTTTTTTAAATAAAGTTGAAGGCTTTTTGCAGACAAACTAACATTCATTTTGTAAAGATTCCTATTCATTTCACTTACTGTACGTATGTTTCCGATGCATCCCTGTGTACTGTACCAGCATTGCCATTACATAGCATACTGTCCTTCAATATATTCAGATGTTCCTTGCACTGCAAGATTCATATGTGTAGTCATCCTATAATTGTTAAATTTTTGATTATTTACTTTGTTTTGAAAAATAGATCCTGTGAAAGCAGACTTGCTGTTACTTTTATCCTTTTTTTTCTCCCAAAAGTGCACCAAAGGACTGACTGTACTTTATACAGTTGTAAAACGCTATAAACATTACTGTATGGTGATCCATATTTATGAAAATAAAAAAATGCCAAATTTCCATTTCCAAAAGGTTTTAATTTCTGCAGAACTGGGTCCTTTGGTAAATGCATGGAAGTAACCTCTGCAAATAATCACAAAGTTGAAAGTTCGGTCAAAGATCTAAATAAGTGTTTTTCCCACCATACTGTAAATTAATGTTTTCATCAGTGAAATTCATCATGAAAGAAACATGTGTAGATGTTGTTCCAGGTTGGTATCAGATATGGATGGGAAAGATGGTTGATCAGCAGTAAGGGCAATTTTTTCCCCTTCAAACAGCACATCTTGATTTAGGTCTTCACAATATAGAGATACTGGTCATGGAGTTACCGTTCAGTGCTCAGATTTCATGTTTACTCTGCTTTGTTATGATTTATGTATCTCTGTCTCAAATGTGAGGGGCAGAAAACGTAACGTTTCTGTTCGCTGTCAACTGAGACAGTAGATTTGTATGACGGTATGAACACATTTACCTAATTCTAAGGCAGTCTTTTACAGTTAAGTAGACTTGAATTTCAGCTTTTTAATCTTTAGGAAAGCAGACATTGGAAAATCCCCATCAAACAATGTATCATTAAATAATATATTAATATTGATTTTACAAAGTTTCTGAAACAAATTGCCTCTGCATCTCTCATGGCCAATCTTCAGCATTGTCTATTAAACTGTCACAGAACTCTATACCTTGTGTCAACCCAGCCTTGGTTCCTCACAAGTGTCAATAAAGTTGTATTTTGTTTGATTTATTCATGATCAAGTGTTCGTTTAAGTGTCAATAAAACCGTGTTCCATTTGAATGTAAGTGTTCAAAGCTGTGTTTCATTTGAATATTCATGTTATTAATGCCTTTTAATAGGGTAATACGCTCGGTCAAACTGCGACGCATTGACACTTGAATCTACAAAGATTGAACTGTTGAGACGTGTTTGTTATTCATGCTGTTGATATTTAATTCAGAGCAAATGGCATGACCCTTATATGTTCATGTAGTAACACAAAAAAGTAGTAGTTAATCATACCAGCAACACTGAAGGGTCAGATTGCCCAAAAGGACATCCAGTTTACCCAATCTGATATTTGGTTGGTTAAGTTGAAAGGCCATTTCATCTCATCATGAATCTGACAAATATTTTCAGTATTCATAGCGGTTGATAGATGCTGTGTACGAAAATATGCTGACAACAACTTTAGACATAAAACAGATGAAATTACCAACTAGAGGTGCTGACCTCCACAAAGGCACCAGAAATACATATGTTAAAGGGCCAGGACAGTCATAAAGGCAATATGCATAAATGTGTATTTATGTATACTTCTCCATCCAGCCTTTTTTGATTCCTTGCCGACGGCAGAAGGAATCTATGCGATGGTGATGTCGTGTGTGTGTGTGTGCGCGTGTATGCGTGTGTGTGCGTGGGTGTGCGTGTGTGTGTGTATGTGACACTTCTTGTAAACACAATATCTCAAGAAGGGTAACCATGACTGATGTCATACTTGGTGTGTGGGTTGGTCGTATTGAGTAGATGATCCCTATTGTTTTTGGTGGAGGTCAAAGGTCATTTGGGGTCACCAGAGGTCAAAATGTGAAAACCTTGTAAACACGATATCTCAAGAACGGTAACTATGACTGATGTCATACTTAGTGTGTGGGTTGTTCATATTGAGAAGATGATCCCTATTGTTTTTAGTGGAGGTCAAAGGTCATTTGAGGTCACCAGAGGTCAAAATGTGAAAACCTTGTAAACACGATATTTCAAGAATGGTAACTGTGTCTGATGTCATACCTAGTGTGTGGGTTAGTCATATTGAGTAGATGATCCCTATTGTTTTTGGTGGCGGTCAAAGGTCATTTGAGGTCAACGGAGGTCAAACTGGAAAAACCTTGTAAACATAATATCTCCAGAAGGGTAACTGTGACTGATGTCATACTAACTGTGTGGGTTGGTCATATGAAGTAGATGATCCCTATTGCTTTTGGTGGAGGTCAAAGGTCATTTGAGGTCACCAGAGGTCAAAATGTGAAAACCTTGCAAACACGATATCTTAAGAACGGTAACTGTGTCTGATGTCATACCTGGTGTGTGGGTTAGCCATATTGAGTAGATGATCCCTATTGTTTTTGGTGGCGGTCAAAGGTCATTTGAGGTCGACGGAGGTCAGACTGGAAAAACCTTGCAAACACGATATCTTAAGAACGGTAACTGTGTCTGATGTCATACCTGGTGTGTGGGTTAGTCATATTGAGTAGATGATCCCTATTGTTTTTGGTGGCGGTCAAAGGTCATTTGAGGTCGACGGAGGTCAGACTGGAAAAACCTTGTAAACACGATATCTCAAGAACGGTAACTGTGTCTGATGTCATACCTGATGTGTGGGTTAGTCATATTGAGTAGATGATCCCTATTGCTTTTGGTGGAGGTCAAAGGTCATTTGAGGTCACCAGAGGTCAAAATGTGAAAACCTTGTAAACATGATATCTCAAGAACGGTAACTGTGAGTGATGCCATACTTGGTGTGTTTGTTGGTCATATCGAGTAGATGATCCCTATCGTTTTTGGTGGCGGTCAAAGGTCATTTGAGGTCAATGGAGGGCAAACTGGAAAAACCTTGTAAACACAGTATCTGCAGAAGAGTAACTGTGTCTGATGTCATACTTACTGTGTGGGTTAGTCATATTAAGTAGATGGTCGCTATTGCTTTTGGTGGAGGTTAAAGGTCATTTGAGGTCACCAGAGGTCAAAATGTGAAAACCTTGTTAACATGATATCTCAAGAACGGTAACTGCGACTGATGCCATACTTGGTGTGTTTGTTGGTCATATTGAGTAGATGATCCCTATTGTTTTTGGTGGAGATAAAGGTCACTTGAGGTCACCCTGAGTCAAACTGTAAACACATTGTAAACACAGTATCTCTAGAAGGGTAAGTGTGACTGATGTCATACTTGGTGTGTGGGTTAGTCATATTGAGTAGATGACTCCTATTGTTTTTGTGGAGGTCAAAGGTCGTTTGAGGTCCCCCGAGGTGAAAATTTTCTAGCATATTATCTCCAGGAGAGTAATGTTGACTGATGTCATACTTGATGTGTAGGTTCCCCATACTGGGTAGGTGATCCCTATTGCTTTTAGTGGACTTCAAATGTCATTTGAGGTCACCAAAATAAAGGTTATTTGGGTTAAAGGCTTATTAATGTGGTGTTTCAAGACCAGTAACTGCAGTTGATCTCATACTTGTCATGTGAATAATTCATGCTTGTTATAATATAACCATGTGGCAAGGAATCACAAAGCCTTTTGGCTATCTGGTTTTCATTTTCAATGATGTTGGCTTAGTATTGAGAATAAAGCTGAGTAAAAGCAGTATATAATTTTATGACTTGAACTTCAGCTTCCTGCATGCTCTCATTTAAATTGAGTCATAGATTGTAGACTTACATATGACCTCAAAGAGGATGGGTCAGATCTAGCTGATAGCAAGGTGAAAAGAGATTGACCTTCACCCATACACAAATGCTGTGAGTAGCCCAGTGTGGGAACAAGTTCTCATCAAGATGATCATTTGGATGGGTGCATAGCATGTGATCCAGCCTTTTACTCATGCAGTAGATCTCCACCTTCCCTAACCCCCCAACCCCTCTTCCCTCCCCCTAACACCCTCTCCCCACCTTGTAAATACCACTCAAAGTGGTAGTCTGTCCAGCTGTCTTTTAGTATCAAATAACCAAAGCTGTAGGTGGTCTTTGCGTTTATCAGTGCTGCAAATTTCAAGCATCTTTAAATACTGTCTATGTTGTCAGACCAATAATGATACTTTTAATATTTCTCCAGTTTGCTTCCCATTCCCCACTCCCTACTCCACCACTCAAACCTCTGAAATACCCTCAGTCTCTACACTTGTAAGTGTATAACCTATCAAAATGTTTTGACCTTAATAAAGAGAGAAAAAATTATTGCCAGCTTGTCTTATCTTTGACTGAAGAATCTCAAACAAACCATAAATCAAACATGGGATTCCTAAAGAACCTTGATTCTCTCAGGCCAGTGTCTGTATGACATGAAGATAAGAGAACATTCAAGAGATGAAATTCTGTCAGAGCTGTGTGTTCAGTTCACAGACGTACTCCATTAACGCAGCAGTATTGGATGCCAGGGCTCCCTTAGTTTTTGCTTTATTTTTTTTTCTCTTCAAAGTTTTGTTGTGACCTTTGTTCGTCATGGGTCTTCAGAAGTCATCTTCATCTGCTGAGCCCTTCCCAACATCTCCAGATTCATTCTGACTAGTTGGACTACCCCCCCTGTCTTAAATAGTTTTTGTACCGGGTCCCAAAATCGGACCCTGGTGCACAACGTCTGTAGTCAATTGCATATCTCCTTGGTTACCATTCTCCAATATCCTCTCCAGATTCATACTAACAAGCTGGACTACTCTTCTATGTGGAATAGTTTTGCACTGGGACCGTGTCCCAAAGTCCACAGTCGATCAAGTGCCCAGGCACCAGAAAATATGACTAACGTTAAGCTGTGCACTCATCGTGAAGTCATAGTACAACATTTTGCTTTGCGAGTTAACATAACACCATGTATATATATATGGGCATGACCATGAAATTAGTCTTAGTATTAAAAGTCAACATTTTATTTGTAAAGTGAAAGTTTGGATTTAGCTGGCCATATCAGAAACCAGGTCCTGACGTCTTCAGATGCACACCCAGTCCAAAGACTCATCTCAAAGTACTTCTATTGATTGCAAGGACGGCAATCTGTCAAAATCCTAGAGGGGCCCCATTGGTGCCACAAGTGTTGTTTGGAGAGGGTCAACAGACCCAACGTGGTAGCAAGGACATAGCTATAATTTTATTTTTAGGGGGACTAGCACATGAATGAGGAGGCCTCAACCAGAATTTATAGAATCATATAGTCACCGAATAATAGGTATACTCTCTAAGTGGAGCACCACCATGTATTGGCGCAGAATGCAGTAGAAACATTTGAACAAAGGAAGTGGCCTTTCTGTCGTTCAGCAAGTAAGCTCCAGGAAATGGTTGATGACAGTGTTCTCTTGGTTGGGAATCCCTTCTCCTTAACATTACCTGAAGTTGAAAGTCTGATAAAATTTTTTCATCTTTTGTGAAATATTCATGGTTGTAATTTGTAAATTTGACTTCATTTGACAGATTTTCTAGCATCTGGCAAGCTTCATTTGCGGCCTGTCATCCCTGCTCAGTGAAGTAAATGCCAATCAAAATGCCAATCTATTTTGTTTACAAAAGCAGTGAAGACAGGTTAACAACATATTCCCCTGAATCTCCCCTCACCCCCCCCTCCATTTAATAGCCGGTTGAATTATGAACATAGCAGTGTTTTGACCTGGGCAGTGTCAGTGATTCATTCCCACATTGGACAGGTGAATGATGAAATATTCAATGGTTTGATCTGGGCGGTTTCAGTGATTCTGTGTTGAATTGTAATTGTATACTTTTTCAAGATTGAGTACTTTTCTCATCAAAACCACCTTTTCCAGAGAATCTTTGGAATACGGTATTTGTCGTACTCTGAATCAGATTCTGAAATTCATCTTAAAAATATGAAGTGAGTCAGTCAGCTCTACCTCTTTCTATATCCATCAACGATTTTCTATAATTCTTTCTTTCTTTTGCTATATCTTCCAGGACAAGCTCCTCTACGAGCAACTGAAGAATTACGTCTTCACACATGACTTGTTGGTGGACAAGCTGATATACAAGGTGAGTGGATTACAAATAGATGATTACTTTTCTGAAAGGAAGCTACCAGGGTAGAGTTTTGTCAGATAAGTTTGTTTGTTTGACAAGGCTGTGTTGCTGAGACATGAAATGTTTGATAACAGGGGTATGTACCTTTGAGATAAACCTGAAATGTAGGTCAGACCTGTCCTGGCCAGTTACATCCATCAGTGGAGTACCTGCCTCTGATAGTGGAGGAATGCACCTGGCACCAGAATTAGTTTCACCTGTAAGGATGAAATGACGAAAATAATGCCATCCTCATCACTCCTCCGTGGTAGGTCTTTATCAATGGACTGAGATGATGATGAAGATGATTGCAATGGCATAATGGTTCAGGCACAGATGCGTATGAGTTGATCAACCCTTCCTGGTGAGGAGTTGAGAGAGAAAAACATTCACTCCTTCTGTAGAATAAAAGGAAAAAAAAGGAACCAGAAAATGATAAAAATGAGTTGGTATTTACAATAGGGGTGGTATCTCATGTCTGTTATGTAGAAAGTTAACACTTTTTCCTTAGATTGCAATAGAAGACTACTTTAATCCATAGCATATGTATGTCATCAAGGAGGGAGCCAAGGCGTGCCAAAGAGCACTGCTAGGGCAGTTTCATCCATCCATCAGTAGAGCTTGACTGTTCAAACTTTCAAAGATATTTAAAGCTGAAATATGAGTTGAAAAGTTGTCAGTGAAAGAAAAGTTCCACACAATAGGCCATAGCCACTACAGAGAAACACCGTTTAAGCCCTGTTTTTGCATACATGAATATTCATATCCATTCCTATTGTTTTGTTTGACTTCAAGTAAAAGGGATTGACTGCTATGCTTTCTTGAAGAGTTTGAATTTTGTACGGCCAACAAAAATGTCTAGATAATTTTTATATTCAAATATCTGGAAGATATATGCATAATTTTCTGTCAGATTTTGTGACAGGTGATCTTTTCCATTACTTTACTTCATGGAAACATTTTTTTTTTCTTTATTTAGGATTGTAGCACTGTGTGAACATGATGTTTATTGTATAAAAATGAACTGCCTGAGTTTTGTGTCTATAAATGTGTCTGTGATAATTGAAAGTAAAGTTGCCCTGCAAACACTGGAGTTTTTGGGGTATTTTCAGGTAGTAGGGGGTGGGCTATTGGCTATTTATCTTTAAAATAACTTTTTTCTTAAACTATGGTATACATCTAAGAGAGATGAATGTGTGTATGTTAAGTGTATTAGCAGGAGTGAATCATGGAAAAAGTAAGAGGATTCAAATTATGAAGATATTTGGTATGGCTACATTGAAAAATTAATGCACAAGCTGCATAATGAAGTAGCTTACACACTCCATTTCATCCACGCCATTGAAGAAGCTCTTGTTTGAACGTGTTGGGGAGTTCTGTGTCCTTACTTCGGTAGGCGGTGAAGAAGTGTAGTGGTGGTTCTGCCAATCTACAGAGATCCTCTGAACTTTCCAGTTTGGGACAACCATATTTTATTTTTACACCGCTGACAGACTAAAAAGAAATTTTCAGATGTGTCAGAGACTATGCATTGCACTTTTAAAGGGATTGGTGGCTATTGAAGAAAATTGATATTTCCTAAAAATTACTATTTTCTCTTTGTTGGTGAAAACCTGTATCTAAATAGGATGTTCTATTCGAAATATATCGATTTTTTTAAGAAATATCTATTTTAAAATTGTACATTGTGTTTTGAGAATTTTGTAATGTCACACAGACACAAACTATACTTGAATATCCTTTGCAGTTCTTTCTAATCTTGACTGCCATCTTAAAGAAATAATACCTTCACTTGTCACTGAAATATCGCTCTCCTATTGGTCTGGGATGTCTTTCATGAAACAAACCATACATAGGAGTAAATAAGTATCAAAAGCTTCTTACAATCAACCGCTGTTCAACAAAATGTCTGAATTGTCTGCTCTTCCCTCTCTGATCCCTGGCAGGATGTCAAGTTGACCGCAACCAACGATGACCAATACTTTGTCTTTGAAGATTTTATCCATCAGGTTCTTCTTTTGTTCTCGAGGGACACCAAAGTTTTGAAACATTTTGCCCAAAGCTCAGCAACACCCCCAAAGTCTTACATCAGAGGTAAGAACAGTGTCCATACTGTAAATCCTACATTCATCATCCTCTGGCCTGAGATAGCCTCAGAAGACCTTATTAGTACCTCTTAAAATTGGCTCAAGGGTTCCCATGTGGCTGCATCCTACAGGCTGCCAACTAGCAATTAGTCCCCTCTATGGGCTCCTCTCCATGAGAAAAAGTTTTGATCTTTTGGTAAAAGTATTCCTCGGCAAGGGAAACAAATGCTTGTTTGTGTTGCATTTTTTTAGGAAATTATGTGTTGAACTGTAGGGCACTGTCAAGATCACCACACACTTTTTGAATGGCAGGGGCAGCTCTCTGAAAGGACACTTTTGTAGCACACCCTCGATATACCTGTGTCATGAAACGGAACAACCAGAGCTTAAAATGGGTAACTAATAAATTGATAGATTTATTTGAAAAGGAATCTGAAGTGACATTGCCATTTATACATCACACTTCACATTTATAAACTTACATGCCCAAATTTAAGTGTAACCCAGTGAAATATTTGGAAGAACAAAATGCTTATCACAGCTCATGCTTTCTCCCTGCCAGAAGGGCAGGGGCAGCTACATGTCTTCCCCCATTGACCTGACACCCCAGGGATCTGTCACTGAGCAACATGATGCATTATCAATTCAAATGAATGTGCATGCTACAAATGAAATACAGTATAGTCATTAGTCTGACAAAATGTGTGTGTGTGTTTTTTTTTTCTTGCTAAAAGTCTTTAACTTTATCACTTGACTTTTTAAGTCCAAAATATATTCATCAAAGAGATGTAACTAATAAATTCTTGGCATTCAGTTCTGGACAATGGATATCTTTAGCCAAGGCCCCTGCTAGTGTAAAACAAGAAAAGCCAAATGTGTCAAAAATAAGAGTTTATTTTATAGTTGAATACCTTTAGCTAGAAGGAAAATAAGATGTCCCCCACCATGATGCTCAATAGAAATTTTTTTTTTCTCGTCCCAGAGGGTATAATTAAATTGAAATTTTCAACAAGACTCAATTACAGTGTGTATTTACTCTTTGCAATTTTGGTCAGCTGAGGGAAAGTGTTGTTGCCGCTTCGAAATATTGCAAGGATAAATGTATCCATATCATGTGTGTGATGGAAATTTGATAGCCCCAAGTATACTTTAAGTTGTGTAGGATGTATTGAAGGTTAAGAGAAAGATTGGGAACTCTGGGAGCAGAGACGGAGGGAGTGAGGGAGGGCTAGAAGAGGTATATCAATAGAATTTCTTTTTTTTGTAAAAGGGTGATTATTAACCAATTGATTGGAAGTATAAATACATTACATGGGATTTTAAGGACATCATGATTTATTGCTAAAAGATTGTAACAAGAAATTAAGTTTTACTTTCATTGCACCACTTTCATCATCAATTCCCTTTGTGCCTTGATTGTTCCCGCATCCCACTATCCTTTGCACATTTGATCCTCTCCCATTACACATCAATCTAACTTTAAGGAATGATACTCTGTTTTCTTGCTTGATATTTTTACAGGTATGCTTGGGGTCAGTGAATATGCAGTGGTGTACCCACCCAACGGCATCATCCCCTTTCATGGGTTTGCAATGTACGGTGAGTTTTGACGTCCATAACCCAGCAAACAAACCCCATTGGATCCCAAATGTGGTGTGTGGTTGGGGAAATGTAGACAATTCAAAATATTAAATGGTCATGCATCCTGGTGAACAATAGGGTTCAGTGATATAAAAAAAAGTCTCTTTTGATCGAGTTGGCTTTTGAATTAAAAACCATACATATGCATTCTTACTACTTACAGAAATGTTTGCCTCATTTAGCATCCTACTTTGTGTGCAGATGTGATCCAATCCATTAATGCCTCACTGTTTTGCTGTTTTCCCCAATGCAAGAACTCTTGGAAAGAATTTTTTTAATGCTGTGATGAAAGCTTACAGTTTGCATGTTGCAGCAATGCAGTTAAGGCCAGTTGAGAGGCAATTGCTAGACACACACATTTGTTTGCAGTTTCAGTGCAAACTTACTTGTTCTTTAGAACTTACTGGTTCTTCAAAATTATGGTGACGTATTTCAACTAATCAGAAGATGCTTTTATCATTGGGAGAGAATTTCCAAGGCTGTATAAGTCCATTGAGACTAATCTGTTGATACTCCTACGTGCCTCACATTATGATCTAGATAGTAAAAAGTTGAAAGGAAATGTCCCCATGGTTTACGTCATATGTATTTCTAATATCATTTTTATGGTCAAAAGTTAACTCAAATGAGGCCAAAATTATAAGAAGTTGGAGGAAAGAGTTTGCTCCTCTAAATGAGGACAAAAAAAAATTAAATTGCTTCATAGTTATAGCAAAGTTAAGAGCTAAAGTAAAAAGAACAAGACGAAGGTAGTTCGGGGGAGATGTTGGGTCAACTTTTAGAGTGAGAGGCAGAGATCACTACCATTTCCAAGTTCATGTTTTATTTTTAAGTTTCATGATAAATGGGAAAAGCATGATGTTCAATTGTGCAAATCCTTGTTGATTTATTTTTTTTACTTTATTAGCTGACATCATAAACTAAAGAAAATAGCATTCTCAAAAAATGTTTCGGTTTGATGAAATTTTCACTTGAAGATCTCCTGTAGGAACATTCCTGTTTTATCACTTTTCAAGGACAAACACATTCACTGGTTTAAGAAAAAGGAAATTAAAAGTTTTATAGAGTAATTGCCACAATATCATCACAAACCATCATCTGTTTCTGTCAACATGAGTATTTTAAGGTTATTTGGGCCAAAACAAACTCCAATTTAAATTGAACTGCCACTTCAAGATATTAAAGACACTGAATTGTGGATTTTGCCATCTTATTTTGGAATGCAATGTTTTGCATGATTACAGAGTATCCCTTTAATTCTCTCATTTCACAAACTTTTTATCGCTAGAGATTGGATGAAAAGGTTGGAGCTACACTCACAAAGAGTGGTTGGCAATGGCCTTTAGTTTGAGTGTACCGGTTTGTTTGGTCTAATGACCGTTCCAGCGACGGTTGTCGAGCTTCCCTTGTAGTTGGCTTTATGACTCACGTTAAATCCAATTCAATCATATCATGTCATGGGAATGCATCTTAAAGCGAATAATGACTTGGCTAAATAATACTGGACCTGCTCATAAAAGTGAAACTGTTCAGTTGCAATACCAGCTGAGTAGCCCACTCAGGAGGGATTGTTCATCGTAACTCATGTTACTCCAACCCATGAAGGTAGAAACATATGATTTGTCGTAACGTTTAGCAGTTTGTCACTGCATGCTACCCTAACTATAAGATGACTGTACACATCGACCACATGTTGTACTCATGCATACACTGTGTGTGTCTGTGATGTTAATATTGCAAAGATAATGTGACACGTACAGTAGCAATGTTGTTAAATTGTACATGCACTGAGGATCAAAGGATTGAGAGTGCACCTTGCATTTATGGACCCAAAGTTTAATTTACCAGCTTTAAAAGTTCTTAGTGTGTTTAACTTGTCAAACTGTTTTAGGGGATTGTGGTACTTGATGGCCCTGAACTTAGGAAGTCGTCTAAGACTCTGTAGATATGCATATGTGGTTAGCTGCACATGTGACTGGACATAAAGTAGTTGTGATAGAATAGGACTTCTGTTGATGTTCTCCAGTAAAGTGTGAATTATTTGAGGCTATTTCACAGAGATCTACAACTGGTACCCGGCGAAATTGCAAGTAGAAATTTCACCCGAAAGTCCTGTTGTGATTGTTTGGCTGTTGATATGCTGGGGCACACTATATTTACGACAGGAAGCTAGGTCAATAATACTGCAGAATATCTTACATTCATGAAATCTTTAAAATTCAAATCCTCTTTGCTATCCAAATGGAGGTGGAATTAGTTGACTCATTGCACTGGCGAAATTGTTACTATACCCCGCTTTCCAAAGTCCCAGCGGCCATTGTGGTAATGGAGTTAAGGGTAAATGTGCTGACCAGATATGTCCGTCCTGAAATGTTTAAGTTCTGATTGTAAAGGAATGTGCTGCTTTTCAATGCTGCATGTGGTCAGATTGTGTTTTTATACTGACAGATGACAGCAGAGGCAACTTTCATCTGAAGAATAAATGTAATTTGCATTGGTAGTGTTTCTAGTGTTGGTAGTGTTTCTCTATAAGGTCTCTATCACGTTTAACAATTTTCAAAGACATTTATACATGGCATCTGTTCAGAAGTTTTGTACATCTTTTAATTGCACGATTCAGTCAGTTTGTTTGTGGAAGTAAATAGGTCTCATGAGATAAAATCTGCCATATAATTTCGAATTCTTACATCGTGTTAGGGCAAAAAGTGTTAAATGTGATAATGTGGTGGTTGACGCTTTTCACTCGGCTTGAAAACTGTGCGCCTCTTTGAACGAGTCAATGGGAACCTATTGAAGTATTGAAAGTTCAGTTGGTCCACACAGTTGATCGCTGACATTGTATTGATGTGATCAGTTAGTAGTTTCATTGTCAATGCAGAGTTTCTCATCTCTGTAAAATTTTGCCCAACAAAGAGAATGAAAATGCACTTGGGCTGATCATTAACTCTGTGTAGATCAATCAGATTTGTACATGAAAAACGTACAAAAATGGATTTTACTCAAACACTGAGAGAGCAATCATTGTTGCAGTAAATGCCCTGAGGTTACCACCAAGTTGTCTGTTTTGAGGCTTCTCCTTTTTAACAGTAACATCCAGGGGGTGGGGGTTGGGTGGGCTTATTCTTTTTCCACGGTAAAGCAGCACAAGTTTCGTCAATTGGATAGATTCTATGTTTTAGCTAGACAGTGTCATAGAATTTGATTGAAAAAGTCAGAATGGATTTCTTTTCTGGACGGCAAAGGTGTGGTATTAATAGCTTAATTTGCTTGCTTTGGTTTGAATCTGCTACATGAATGTGATCACAGATTTGTTTTTAATCTTTCTTTCGATGTAAGACTGAATGTGATTGGTGCAATAGTAATTAGAGAGATGATTTTTCTTTTTACCGTTCATGTTGCTTTAATGTGCGCAGAAGATTCCACCGTTTCATGTTTGAACTCTACGTGATTGCTACAATGCAATCCTGCAATGTCTGCTTCTTGTTTTATCAGTGTTTCCTCGTTAAATCAGTCTTCGTTCTTTTTGCAACCACCTGCCATGGCTTGAATCATCCACAAAAATGTATGTTAGGTCCCAAGAAATTGCCATAGCAGCAGTCATATCATGTCCATAGTTGTCACTTTTCGAGGAATCCAAATTCTCCTTGTTAGTGCAAAGTCATGGCACTAGTGGTTTGCTTAAAATTAGAGTAGCATCAACAAACTATTGCTTAATTCACAAGGAATCTAAATTTGCTCTGATGCGATGTAAGAGGAGACCAGCAGCAACGAAAATCGCTAGGAGCAAGTGTGTTTGCAGATCATTTCCATGTTGTTCAAAAATCACAGCTTTGGTTTTGCAACCCTTCTGATATGTCTTTATCAAAAACAAACAAAGTCATTAATCTGAGCTAAGCCTAGCTGCCATGTAAGCTTACTCCATGATTCAAACCAATTGTTTTTCCTCTGTTTGTACACTTTGATGAGAATAGACTAAACGATTGAAGCAACTGTCTCTCATAACCATATCTACATTTTTTGCTAATTGCATGGAAATAAATTTTCCCTCTGGTCTCAACATGGAGACGGTGTTGGAAGAAAAAAAAATGAATGAAGAAACAGAAATAATTAGAGTAACAGTAACAGGACAGTCTGGATACAAAACTACAAGTGTAGAAACAAATGTGGCATGATCGTTTGATGTGATAGAGGGAGCCGATAAACAACAGCTTTATTGTGTAGTTATTATTTTCAACTTACTGTTGGGAGCACATCTCTTCCTTGACAAATGTGGATTTTAGTTCCAATGATGAATGTCACCTATACAGTCATGGCACCGTGCGTATATTCGTGCATGTGAAGATTGTGAGCATACGACGTCTGTGACGTCTACATGTGAGCACAAGCTATCTAGGAGGGAAGTTACAAATTGATCTGAACTTATATTGGGTATGTTATTGTAACACATTGAGTGCAAGAAGTTCATTACTTTTTAGTTGAGGTCAACTTAGGCTTAAATTACCAAAGCATTTTAAACAAATGTGATGGTTTGCAATGTGAAGGTATTAAGTAGGAAAGCTTTGAGTGAATTCTTATTTGGTGTGTGAATGTACCTCAGTCATTATGTACACAAAGCAGTAGCATTTTTTTTTTCTTTTGGTGGTCAAATGTTATTTAATGTCAGCATACATCAAGTAACATACACCTTGAAAACAATACCTTGGAAAGATCTGACTGATCACTTGAAAAAAGGTTTGTACTCCATCATCTCATATTTAGTATGCAGCCAGGCCACAATGAGTGCCAGAAACCTGTAATTGTTCGGTGAAAGTCAAAGATCAACAAGTCAACGTACGTCAACAAGAGTCAACCAACAAAAACCTTGTAAGCACAATACCTCAAGAAAGTAAGCTTAGACCAATCTCATATTGATACGTGCAGTATGGTATGAAAGTGCAAGATGTGTATTAAGTTTGTTGGAGGTCAAATGTCATGTGAGGTTAATATGGGTCAAAATAAAAAAAAAAATACTTTTCAACTAATATCCGGAGAATGGAAGTTTTAACTGAAAGCATAGTTGGTGTGTAGGTGTACCTCAATGAATGCAACAAACCTGCTGATGTCATTGAAGGTCAAATGTCATTTGAAGTCAGCAGATGTCAAATTTCAGTAACCTTGTAATTCAGTGTATCAAGAACAAAAACTTCGACCGACTATAGCAGGTATGTGCACCACATTAGGTACGAGGGGGTTAATCATTTTGGTGGCAGTTGTAGGTCTTTTGAGGTCAATGGGGGTCAAATTACAAAACCTTGTGAATCTCTCTAATAGGGAATATGAAATTGGGTCTATGATCAATAAGTAGATGCACAACATTGAGTAGAAGATGGTTATTGTTTCTTATGGAGGTCAAAGGTCATTATGGGGGTAACATTTGGTAATTGTGGAAAATCCATGAGCAATATATGCTTCTAGGAGCATGGCATGGACAGATCTCATGAATGTATTAATGTTGATCTAATGCAATTAATGCTTTTGCTTTACAAATTGAGCACTGTATTTGGTTAGGTGGTGTTGTGCGTAACATAAAATTAAAACTTTGGTTTTATCATCAATCATAGGTCATTCTTGCATTCTGGTTTAAACTTTTTTTCAGTTGCAGCTGAGGTTCAGAAATGTCTTGTTTTTGACACTTAATTAGCTTCCAATGCATATACAGAGCATAGTAACAGGGATTTCAAAAAAGACATCATGAGCCACAAAATTGGAACTGTTTAAATCATAAATTGTGCCACAATTTTCAACCTTTTTATATAAATGTGACCCTTTGATACAGATTAATTGAAACTAATATTTTATGCTTTATATTCCTTTAAATATGAAAAATTGTGTCAGTTCTTCTTCACCTTTGCTTACAGTCCCCTGTTTCTTCTCTCGTTTTTTTTTTCCTTGTACATAATTTTCCAAGAACAAGCAGTTTATTCGGTCACTTAATAAAAAGTTGTCTCACTTGTATTCATTCCATAAATGTGGCACGGACTGAGAATCGTATTAACGTCACAAATTACCAGATACTTTTAAGGACTCATCTCCTCTATTGCCTGTGAGACTTCAATTGTTACAGATTTGCCAGAGACAGGTCAAGAATCACAAGAGGACAAAATTGAATCCTTCCTGCAAGGCGGAGACTTCTCTCGAGATTTGTTCCATTGCACCATTTTTGATATCGCCATTTGATTAAGCCCTTGACCTCAACCAACACTCTGTAGGACAGGGATGTTTGCGTCAACCGGCAGAGTTCCGGAATTCGATTTGCGTGTGCCAGAAATGATCCAAGAATCGACTGAAATGATATGATCTCGTTGGAGTGGCCCTCAAAATCAGCCGCGCCATGAATGGCAACGATATATTGACAGGCCGGTAATTGTAACCCTAGCACTCATCTGAAAATGTTTGTGACTCTTTCAGTCTCACCGTCAGAGACGGTACGTACAGCGTTCGCAGACACAGAACGTAACACGAACAGTAGTGAAAGGGTGTTAGGTCACGGGAGGCCGTCGGCAAAATGCGAAAATATGTTTGATTTATGCTGCAAATGTGTCCATGACATATATGATGATTCCCTACACACAGTTTGTCCCAAATTGGCAGGCTTTGTGTGGCACAAGATGATCCATACTGTATTTTAATTTATTTTAATTCGATCTGCTGCCTCTTTGATTATTACATAACACACCAGAGGGCTGGTGTGCATATGAGGTGAAGAAAGTGAACCAGTAAGCTAGATGCAAGCTGTTTTATGTGACTTGAGTTTAATCTGTTGGCAATAAAGGTAAAGTTTGCAGTAGAGACGGTGAAGTTTCGAGTAAGGTAATACCGGGATGTCAGAGACTTGTAGCATATCTGTAATATACAAGAAGTCTGCATGATTGTAAGAAGGTTAATTCTGTTACAGTTGCGGCACAGAGTACTTGCTGCCGTTATTTTTACATCATAAGTCGTAACTGGGGTGCAGTGGTTTCACCATAATTATACTCCTTTTGTGTCCACAGTTGCTCCCCTTTGCTTCGTGTTTGACGATCCAGTCACGCTTTACTACTTCTTCAGAGAAATCTACACGAGGCATCTCTTCAGACTTCACACAATCTCATCTCATCCACAGGTAAGATAATAAAGAAAATCAAAGCGTGTGGAAAGGTGATGTGATTAAAATCACCAACTACAGGTTAATAATCTTCCTCGTGTAGTATGTGCATTTCTCAGGGATCTTTCAGTTATGAACTTTGGATGCACGTTAAATGTCAGTCTTGTGTTACCCCATGATAATATTAAAGTATATGGCATGTTTGAGTCTGTGACATGTGTAGTATGTCTATGATATGTATAATGAGTCTGTGACATGTTTAATGAGTTTGTGACATACTAAATGAGTTTGTGATGTTTTAATGAGTCTGTGACATATTTAATGATTTTCTGATGTACTGAATGAGTCTGATGTGTTTAATGAATCTGTCACATGTTTATTGAGTCTGTCACATGTTTAATGAGTCTGTCACATGTTTAATGAGTTTGTGACATATTTAATGAGTCTTTGACATGTTTAATGAGTGTGTGACATTTTTAATTAGCCAGTGACATATTTAATGAGTCTGTCACATGTTCTGTGACATATTTAATGAGCCTTTGACATGTTTAATGAGTGTGTGACATGTTCAATTAGCCAGTGACATATTTAATGAGTTTAAGGAGTTGCTGATATTCTCAGATCAGTTGTCCGATAGTCATTGATATGGGTTTTTTTTTTTTGTTGTTGTTGTTTGATATTATCAGTGGTATGTGAATGGGCAATTTACTTTTTAAGTCTGTGATATCCCCATTAGTCTGTGCTTTTATTTCTCTAATCTGCCATCTTCCAGAGCAGTCTCTCAGCAGCTGAAAAGCAAATTAGCTGTGCCTAGTGAGACATAAACCTCACGGGCTGTCAGTCGTAGAAATGAGTCCCTGTTTTCAACATTCCCATGCAGTGGTCACTAGCCATTCACTCTGGCATATGTTTGAATATGTGGTATTTCTGGTAGTTTTTTTTGTGATTTTGTCCCTGTGATATATTCCAACCTGGTCTGCATGTGTCCAGTCAGAGACATGTTCTTTTTATTTCTGTAACATTTTCAATGGTCAGTTTGATAGAGATATATGGTTTGAAGTCTCTAATCTTTCTTGTCTTTCCCTGTGATGGAAATTACTGAAAAATCTGTGTCAAAGTGACAAATGTGTCACATTCTTGGGTAAAATCAAGATCTCCTCTTGAGCTTGTTAGCCATGTCAAGTCCTACCTTCTCTCCTGATTGTGATTCCCCAGTGTTTGATGGCACCAGGAGCGACTTTAGCATTACCAGTATTTTGTAAACACATCGTCATGATTAAAGTAATCCAAATCCTGATTGTGTTTGCTGCACTATTTGTTCCCCCTCCCCCCCACACATAACTGATAATATCTTTGAGAAATGAGGTCTACAGGAAACCACATGTACAGTAGCACATAGCTTTTTGTGTAACTTGCATAATTTGCAATCTGCGCTCAGCATAAAAGGAGCTGACATTTGTTTCACAAGCCATGCATGGTCATCACCCTTTTGTGTGGACACCTGCTGTAACTAGCAGATGCAATGACTTGTGGCAATTTCACCCACCTTCTGTAAGTTTGTATGTAGTACAGCATCACCGCACCGGTGCAAGTATAGTTGGGAAAATGCAAAACCTTTGTCAGATTGTGAACTAGATATGTCTTTCACTCTCCACCTGTCTTCCTCCCTGAATAGAAGTTTGTGGCTTTCTCAACCCAGTTTCTTCCCACCACCGTCTGTGGTGACGACAAAAAGTTGCCCGAGTCAAATGCTCTTTGTAAACAAAGTACGTGATGAATATTTCATTTATAATTTCACCAGCAGGATTTACTGTGAAGAGATTCATCCTTTTTATAGAACAAGATATATTCTCACCTGCTGGAGTCATGATTCAGATTTTGTTCCCAGGAGGGGTTTTCTTTTTCCCATTTTCACACACCCACTTTATAAATGTCTTCCAGATTCTTCTTTATGGAATATGTATCCGTGGAAATTGGGGGGGAAAAAAAGAAATTCTGCCATTTTCAAACCGAGCATCCATCCATAAACCAATTATTTATTTGAGCGGTACGTGCATCCAAGACAGAAACGTTGTTTTCAACTTGTTGAGAGTAATCACAAGGTTGTAAAAGCAGCGGGCCGTAACTTCTTTGTATTTCAAATTATCGTCGTTGTTATGTCAAAAACAACATTTACAGGACATGAGAAGAGGAAACAGATTAGAGGCAAACAGAACTGTCTCGCTGGATTGATCTAAAGGAGTCATGACCTGTTGTATTCAACAGCTCAATGTTTCAGGGAAATTGTAATTTTCATGGTCTGTAACCGAGGTTACATTAGGATATTGGCATCAATTTGAACCAACCACAGCAGCTAAAGAATGATAGAACACCCGTTAAGTTTTCCTTTCTTGTTTCAAAAATTATATTTACTCCATGACCCAGATAACCACAGCCTCAGGGTTCTTACCCATTTTATTTCATTTTTCTTTTTTTGTGTTTGGTTCTGTAAGAGAGTATCCGAGCGGCGTTATCGCTGCGAATAGTTGGCTGTTCATTAAAGATCGTATCCCAGCTAAAGAGTCGTTAATGAAACATAATTCTGAGAGAATTCTTGGTCCAGACAGTCCCTGGTAGGAAATGGAATATTGTCATATCATCTCAGAGAAAGTCTTTGTAAACATCATGGAGATCCTTGGAATGTGTTCTTTGAATCTAGCTGCACTTTCTTTCCTTTTTATGTTTTGTTCTTTTTTTTCCCCTTTTGCCATTTCTGATAATCCCATCGGCATCATCTGCCCAGAGCTCAACTCGCCAATTGGGCTCTGCGAATGCTCTTGAGCGTAAAATATGCTTCCTGCCCAATTTGTTGAAGTGGATTGAAGAATGGTTCTTAACTGTCGACTTTTGTCGGATTGTCCGCAAAGACAGAAGAGTAGAGCTTTACTTTCACAAAAGTTGATGAGAGGATGTCGGTGAAATTGCCTTACTCCCTCAAGTGTCCACTTGTGGTCCCTAATTTGCACAAAAAAGCCAGAAAAATGCAATGTCTCGTAATCTTGGTTCAGGTAATTCGCTCATGAGTTCATTTGACAGGAATTTCTGTTTGCTGCATGCAGTTTGATTTAGATACAAGACTGAAGTAAAAGTGGACTCAACTCGGATTGACCTTGCACCGTCCTTTGATACACATCTAACGAAGATGAACCAATGAATCTTGCTTCAAATAAAATGTCTTCTATTTCTTTGTTTTCTCGTTCATTATCTTTGTATTTTCTTTCTCCAAAAGGCCTTGAAGGTGATTGGCTAGAGAATATCTTGTGTGTAACATCATACAATACTAAGCAGTATTTATTATGCATGAATGCAGTGTAGGAACCATGGGAATTGGAGCATTTAGCCATGGTATATTAAATGCCTTTTTAATAAATGTGTAGTAAGACCGGATATATGTTACGACATGCAAAAACTTAATTTTGTAGATAAACCCACAGTTGAATTTGGCAGAATCAATTTTCACATCTTCTTGATTATGATGTTGTTTTCCATAATTTGGAAGGCAGAAATATATTATGTTCATCTAATGGCATTCAATAATTATATTTTTTGCTTTTCCTTCATTCCTCCTTCCTTCATTGTTCTGTGCCATTATTATATTTCTATTAATTGTTTGAGGGCTTTGTTTCACTGTCTGATTGTGCCCTTTGTTCTATTGTTCTCTCCTTGTGTTTATATTTCATTGTTCTGTTCCTTTGTTCTGCTCCATTGTGGGATCAGTCTTTTTTTTTTTCTTTTTTTTTTGTTGTTGCATTGACCATTTCTTACTTTTGTCATTCACATCCAAATTCAGCTAGGTTCTTGCAGCTGGTTCTGTACTACTTAAAAATCACTTTGATGGCATACATCTTGACAGCAAGATGAAGAAACTAGACAATCATATGGAAGTGACTTAGGATATATAGGATAATCAACTGGATCATGAACTGGTTATTACAATGAAATGATGAGAACTAGTTTACTAGGTTCATGATGTATCTTGGAATCCAGTAGTTAGCCTAGTTAACGGAAGAGATATTAATACAAAGAGGCATCCATTTCTGTTATATGAAAAATACCATTTCCTTGTAGTTTAGTGTGTGCTTAAGTAATTATCTCATTCTCCTCATGGAGAAGCTGCATCCATTTGCTCCACTTGTTTATGTCTGCATACTTTTCTGGATAACAAGCTAAATTAGTTCAAAAGAAAAAAAGAAAATAGTAGTTTCAAAAGAGACTACAAGTCTTGGTGATCATCTGCACGTACACAGTAGCATGTGTATCATTTAGTCCACCTGAGCTGTATAGACAGAAAAATAGATAAATGAGAATGACATCATGGACCAATAAGTGAAACCCAAATTCTTTCTAGCAAAGGTGCTCTCATGAAAATCACGTAACACGAATCCAATGGAAATTTTTAGGATAATAATAACTTGCTAACAGCTAAACTTTGGGATGTAGTTAAAATTCCCTGCGTATTGTCAGATTGTCACAAGAAATCAAACGGCTGCATTTACTTCCGTTTTCCTCTGAGATGTAGTTAGAAATCGAACGAAAAAATTCTCATGCTGTGCGTGCATCATATGCGGCAAATGTTGAAGGCAGAGCCGTTTTGCGTTACCGCGTAAGACGCCTGTTATTGTTCAGCTTCATTTGTTCAGTGTGTGAGTAGTTACAGTGACGTCATTCTAGTTTATCTATTTCTGTGGCTGTAGGTCGTTATGAATGTAGGAGACATTATTATGATTAAAGTACGCAGACTCTACTCATAGACCGTAATGTCTTGCAACAACTGCTAGATGGCGGTCATAGCTCCCTCTATATGTAACTGGAGGTATTTTGTTCAGTATCTGTGATGGTATTGCAAGCACCATCCTTTGCCCTCCCCCCATGCTTCACCCAAGTCAGTCTGAGTTCAATGTATAGACTCTCCCTTCCTAGCCTCCTCTCCATGCTCTCCCCCCCCCCAGTTCCTCGTTAAAAATAAAACAAAGAATTTGCTCTTTTCTTGTGAAAGCATGTTAAGTTAACGAAGAGGGACACACCCATGGTCCCTACCAAGGGTTGTGTTTCCTTTTTTTGGAAGATGTTGCTTAACTTTAGAAAAACATTTTGCACTGAAAACTTTATATCGGTGGAAAGGTTAGAAGGTTAGATTCCAAGTTTTACTAATGTGGAGCTCATTTATGCATGCAAGTATGTAGATTAAGAATCAACTGACCAAAGTTTCTATGATGTTGCAAAGTGGTATCAATTTAATTTTTAGCACATTTTGATGTTAGTATAGAATTATCTACAAAAGTCCCTTGCATTTCAACTGTATACTTTTAAAACTGGATGAAAAATGACAGAGATCTATGGATTACGAGATGATGTGAGAGCTTAATTAGCCTCAATTGTTTATAAATTATGAAGTTATCTTGTTACTGTATAGTGCTTAGATTATATCAGATGTGCAAGAATGTAATGATTTGCCCACTTTGATCAAAATTTCCTTCCTCTAAATGAGTCAGAGGATCCAATAATTTACGTATATTTGGATGTACAATGCCCTGTCTGCTCGTAGGTAAACTGAAGTTAAATGTAAGAATTGTGCTTAAATATTTTGTTTATGGTCATATGGCAAACTCAACTTGCCCAAGAATTTGAAGAGAAATTTGTGGCAAGTTTTGCGCCAGATAAGTCCACAAAATTTTGAAAAGTGGAAGCAATCAAATCGTTTCACATGCAGTTTTAGTTTTGTATGCATGCCTCACCCCATCATTAAGGAGTTGTTGTTTCCAGGGAATGTCATGTGGCAAATGTATTGCTGATCACCATGTAGTATAGTAGCTGACTAGGCACTGCATGTATGTTACCACAAGCACTAAAGCTTGGAAGACCCTCCATAGCCACTGGGTCCAGTTCTCCCAGAGAACTCCTGGAAATTCTTCAAACTTTGACTTCTTCCTGATTTTTTTTTTCCCATTTTGGATAATACCCACACCAACATTGTGCTCTCTATGGCGGTAAATGTTCAGCAAGCTGTGAAGAAATTTTGTTTGCAATGTGATTGTAAGTGTGCTTGGTATTAATCTGAACTATTTTTTGTGGTCTGGAAAGTCATGGAATTTTATTTTCACTTTCTCAGACCTGGAAAAGTCATGAAATGTTTGTAACATTAATTGACAGAAGTCATTTAAAAGTCATAACATTAAAAACAGACTTCTAATTCTAGCAGTCAAAGAATATCAGTTTAATTATGTTGTTTCATAAAGTTGATATTAAGTATATCAGCTATTTCATCATGTAAAAGTCATGCAAAGGTATGAAATCCTATTATCCATAAAGTTCAGGAACCCTGTTGAAGATTCAGATGTGATTATGAAATTCTTCTGTTTTTCTTTTCCTTAAAAAAGAAACTTAGCCTATGATAAGACCAACATTTCCACACTCAAAATTTCAAAAGTCATATGAGAAGTTTTCCAAATGGATATGATAACATTTCTCCCCCCCCCCCTCCCCCTTACTCTCACTCTTTCTCTTTTCCAGTATGAGTGACCCTTTGTGGGTGCATGTTTTTAATTGTGACACATACCCATCCTCATTTTACGTATTATAAAATATATTGATCATAAACTTTCTCTCTTGAAGTAATTCAAGTACCCTTTCCTGGTATTTGGAATTCCCTCAATCATATCTTTAGGCCAGCATCATAACCAACATGAAAACATTGTCAGAAAATAACAAAACCAAAAAAAAATTCAAAGTGAGAATTTAATTAGTGCGAACAATGTCTGTGGTGGTGTCCAGATTTTAGAAGGATTGCGAATAATATTGAAAAGTAAAATCGAGAGAAAAAAACCCAGCAGCAGCGTTAGATTTATGAAGGATAACATAATTCTCTCTACAAGTCTCATTGCTCCTCGAGTTAGTGCACTTTGTCACCTGAATGCCCTGCAATGCGACAGATTAAAATGAGCTCAATATTAAGTTATTAAGTTTACAATACATGATAAACTTTTTACGGCAGTGCCAAGAGTACATTTGCCAAGAGGTTGAAAAAAGTGCACACAATTTTCTCCGTTTCAAAGTAATGATCGTCATTTACTTGCGACAGTGCTTTTTTAGCATTTGTCCAAGTATGTCTCAAAACTTTAAGAATGTCAAAGATTCCCTTCAGACAACTGGCATTATTCTGTTTTCACCAGTTTGGCCATTTTAACATATCCAGGGTTTAACGTACATTATGTCACCTGAAATGCCGACCAGTGTATTAAACACTTTGGACCTCACATTTCTGTAGAGTATTTCTTTCTTAAAGTTTTTGGTCAAAAGCTATTTGGCAGGAAGAGGGGAGAGGAGCGGTGAAAGTGGTAAATTCGCAGGCTTGCATCTCAGTAGAAATGCTATAGTAGCCAAACTTGTGAATTTGTGATTCTATAGTATGCTTTTGATCCCTGTACTTCTAGCACAAACTTAAACTAGTTTTTTTTTCTTTGTAAAGTAACTTCAAGGCCTCTAACTTCGGTTGGAAATGCTAGCTGTCTTTAATTTGGTCACTGTATAAAGGGAACAGTTTGCATTTCTTAGGATTATAATACTGTTAGTTTCATTGCTTTAAATATGAGGCCTTGGTGGAAAAATCTTTAAGTTTCTTACAATCAACCCTGCAGCTCAATTTGGAATGATTGAATATGGTCTTAGAAAGCTCTTTGCCTCAGGGAGTACATTTTCTAGCAATGTCCTAATTGTTTTAGCCAACAAATACCCCTAAGTTTTTGCCTCCCTCATTTCTTCCATTAATTGGGGCCAGTGGCCAGTAAGAATGGAATTAATAAGCCCTTGGCTTCAAAAGTAGATTAAATTTGTTCCTGTTATATTTTTCATTGTTTGGTCAGAGAGAATACCATGATACTGTCGTGAAAACTTTTCAAATGCTTAAAAGTTTTCAATGTAGAGTACCCGAGATACGTGTATATATGAAACCTGATGCGAGAAAACATTACAACCAGGGGATACATGATGCTTCTCAGATTTTGAAAAATGTTAGCAGCAAGGCAGAGTAGCAACTTCTGAAGACTACACCAGCCAAATTCCTGATAGTTCATCGAATGGAGTTATGAGCTCATGGGTTAAGGTTTCAAATGCGCTTTGAGAATCATGAACTGACCACTCTGCTGGTGTGAAATGAAGTTCAGCATCAGCAATGTCCTAGTGTCTTGTAGTTTGGTTCATAAAGAATAGCAAGGCCATACAAATTAGCACAGGTCACAGTTCTGTACGTTTTGTATGTTAATTGAAATCGGATCCGGGAGAGAGGGATTGGCGCTGCGATCCCACACAGTGTTGAGCCAGAAAATTGTCTCCAAAAAGTTGCTGAATATAATTAAAGAATAAACTGCAACGTACCTACAAAATTGCATCTGAAGACATTCAATTATTAATGGTCCACCTTTCCCCTTAGGCCCCTTCCACTTATCACTGTAGTCCCACAATGGCCAGTCCCAGCTAAAGGACTTGCATCCGCAGTTGCCGGTGATGCCTTACGAGCTTCTTTCACTTGGAAACAGAAACCTCAATTCTCATACTGCTAGGTTTGTGATTGCCTGCATCTGTGATAGAAGTTTCTATTTGTTTTGCAGGCAGACGGTATTCCACTGTTCTGTCTCCTAATACATAACGCCAGTTGCAACATCAAGCTTTGATGGTTTATGCATTTTCAGAGTGGTAATTGATATTATGTTCTATTTGAAGGAGAAAAACAGTGGAATTTGTACTGTTTGCCTTGTCAGTTAAGTGAGAAGTATTAAGATAAAAAAAGTGAAAACAGACGCATTTCGTCTGCCCTTTTATATTTAGTTCCAGTCGACATTGGTGACAAAATAAACCTTTAAATTTATTCATTCTGGTGGGAGCTGTAAACTCTCTTCTTGATCATGAGACTGGGAGAATTTTGTTGCCTGGCTCCATATAGACAATGTACACCAATCTGAATGATTATACCGGTGGAGTTCATTTACACCTCGGCTCCTTTTGTACAAATGCCCAATAGCTGTCTCGTCCTCGTAAACTCGGCTCGCAGAGAGTTACGACTATAAGAAAACAAATTCCGTGATTGTGGTCTGCTGGATCCAGCAAAGTGATACTGATAGAAGACGGACATCGTCCCTCGTAACCGCTTTGTAAAGGAAACACAAATATAGGCTATGCAAATATTTGAATCAACGCTTGTCTGGTCACACAATCTGATCGGTAAACTCCTGTTGACTGACGCACTGGTAACTGGATTCAAATGACAAGTCTGGAATATATTGGAAACTGCACTTTCAGTTATAAACTCAAACATCTCAAGGAGGACTTTTCTATGGATGATGAGGGGCATTAATAATACCAGTGCTAAGTGCTGACAAGAGAAAACTAGGAAAATTAAGCTATGGTTCTTATCGGATTCATGGCTTTATGCAAGAGTCCTCAGATTGTCAAAAGCTGATACATTTTAACTATTCGTAACTGTTCAAGATATATTAAAAATGCCTCAAGCTTTAGATTAACTCTTTTTAAATGAAATTTAGTTGTATGCTAGGTTCATATCAATGCATAAGATAGTCTGACACATGTACATTCTGCACGTTTACTACAGGTTATTTTTGTGACATTCAAGCTATTTGAAGTTTTGCGTATGTTTGTTACACCCTCAACTCCATCCTCTTTGACTGTGTCAAATTTTAAAGCTTGTGGTATATTAATGTCTTCCAAGAAGTTAGTCACAGGTTAACAAACATGTGGCATGAGAAACACATTTTGGTGTATTGACCAAATAAGTCATTGCAAATAGCCACAATTTTCACTAAAGTTCTTTAAACAATTGACCATTTTACAAACAAGTTCCTTGTTTACAATTGCATCATGAATAAACATATGTAGGCCATATATTCAAAGTTGTGACATCCAGAGAGGCCAGCACTCCCTGATATGCCCAAGTTATCCTTCGTTTACTTAATTTGTATATCAAGGACAATTGAGAATTTTATGTGCCCTGAGGGCTTTACTTTGGATGCGTGTATTATCTTCTTTAAAAAAATATTAATGTCACCTCAAAAGTGAGACCTATCTTTATACTTTTGTCAAAGTGAAAAGAGTTGAAAAATTCACTAGAATTAATTTTAGAGCAGTATTTGAATAAATATGAGAGACCAAGCTGTAACTCAGTGCACAAAATGACCCACGTACAGTTAAGAGTTAGATCATAGTTTGATCATGTGATTACGGATCAAACTGTGATACATACAGAATGAGAACTTAATGCGTGACGGAACACCAACCCAGTAGGGATACAGAGGTGTACTGCTCGGACTGCAAACTCCACTATTACTGATAGGACTCCTTATAGGTATGATCGCATTAACCATTAGTTATTACTGATACAGAGTAGTGACATTTAACAATGTTCATGACTGCAATCCATAATATTACAGATGTGACTGTAAACCAAACTATTGTTGGTACACAACAACAACACTGATCAAATGTGACACGGTATTAGGTACAGAATGGTAAAACTATCATTCAGATGTGACTGCAAACCAACATGTCACTGGTACACAATGCATCAACATGCGTCAGAAGATTAAAGGGCAATAGGGCGTTTGTTTTAGAGAAAACATTCATATTTTTGAAACCAGTGTTTTTGAACATAGAATGATAGATTGTTCAAAATAAGAGAGGACAGTAGCCTTGTTTTCAAGACATATGCTCCTCAAAGATAGAAATTCAGCTATTTGTTACTCAACACTAATTTGTTCACCCAAACTTTCCAAAATTCAAATGATGCATCTTCCATCGCTCATCACATGCATAATGTTTGGAGAAGATGACGCTTTGGTAGATGTTTATTGATGAGACTGAATGGTTTAACAAAGATTACCGCTATTTTCTTTTGCATGTCATGTCGGTGCATTCTAAACGCCCTATTTCCCTTTAAAGAATATTAAATATACAGAATGACACCATAGCCCAGATGTGACTGTAGATTGACCAAAGAATAATGTTGGCCTGTGGTGATAACATGCCCTTTCAAAATCTTGTCAATAAAAACTTAATTTCTTTAACATTCAGTTGCATCAATTGTATGAAGCCCTGATTTGTTTAGATGTTTTGGGATCCAACCCAGCTCAACTGCAGTATTAAACTCGATACATTTCTGTTGCTAGTGAGAGTGTGCCACCAGCACTCCAATTGTTTCTCTCTAATAAATGTATTCTGGACAGGACATCCTGTTCAATATTTTTAAAGGTCATTCACATTTCCCAAATCACCAATCTAGGAGTAATCTAGATGGTAGACATGTCCTCACCTCACTGGACTGTTACTGTAACCTATAGTCCAGAGACCCAAAACTATTAAAAAGAAATAAGGCATTTTTTTTACAGGAAAAAAAAAACACATTTTTGAAACCAATATTTGTGAGCACAAAATCATACATTAGTCAAATAAAGGATGGACTAAGGCCTTCTCTTTTCAAAAATAAGTTTTTCCACAAATAGAACAATCAGCTATTTGTTGCTTAAAGAATTAATTTGTTCACACAGTCTTTGGAAAATTCAAGTGACGCATCTTCCATGACATCTTATTCATAATATTTGAGAAGATGAAGATTTTGTAGATGTTTACGGATGAGACTGAATTTTTTAACAATGGTATTTTTTTCACAATGATTACCGCTATTTTCTTTGTATGCCATGTTTGTGCATTGTAAACACTCTCTTACCCTTTAATTTAAAGATGAGTGCCATTAAGGTATTGATAAGTATTATAGCTATTCAGTTTATGCAACAGTTAATGTATCATCACTACAGGTATCTTCAACTCCAGACATGGACTGTGGGTCTCATGTAAACAACTGAAGTATATTACACAATGCTGTATATGTCCTTGGTTATTTCCAGCAAGGGCCGTGGGAGGTACATTCTTTTGAAATTGCAATTCTTGTCGTCATTAAGGATCAGCTAATTAACTCCCAATGGGCCTCTCTGATCATAATTGTTTGTTCGTCAGCATCTTCTCAAGGCTTTGTATGTTGTTGTGTTCAGGTGCTCTAAATTTACGTATCAATTAATGGCCTTGGTCTTTTGTTTATCTCTTTTTTTGTGAGGGCGCTGTTCATGATGAAACAAGGGATCGATCCGACATATTTCGGACGTCCTCTATGCTGATGTTACAGATTTCTTGTATACATGCTCGATGAAACAATGTGTAATTTTATTTTTTTTTTTGGTTTTGCTGCCCACCTTAGTGGCATTTCAACAGCTGGGGTAAAACCCTACTTTTAAAGTCATCCTCAAGCTGCATATCTTATCTCTCTTCGCTGGATAAAAACTTTATAGTACAGTATTTCTCATGGACAATCATTTATTATCGTGCTCTTTAATTTTCTTTGAGGAGAATACAAAGCTCTTCAGATGAGAGATTTGAAAATAATTTTTTCTACACCACTGTTTTTTTTTTCCTTTATTTTCTGCAGTGCTTCAGGCTTTTTGATGATCCCAAGCCACAATTGTGGCTATCCATGATCACTCAGCATTGTGATATCTGATGAAGTTGTAGAATTACTCAATTTTACTAGTTTGTCCTGCCATGCACTCAAAAACCTGGGGTTAGAATCACTTTTCTTTCTCTATTGATAACACTGAATATTGATTGGTTGGTAACTTCAACACCTGAGCAACCATGTAAGTGGCAAATTTGACTGAAATCATCAAATTTTGGCAATGTATCTATGGTAACTGCTGTAAATCACTATGTATTATTTGTACCTCCCTATCCGTCCATCACACATTCAACTGCACAAGTTTGTTGGCAACTAAATACAACTTTCCTGGGGCATTACATGATTAGATTTTTGCTCTTATCTTGAATGGTTTTGTGTTTGAATTTTTCATGGGATCTCACACTGCCACCCAGAAAACAGAAAATGTACGTGTCCATTTCATACCATGCTGAGAATGTTAAATCACGTGACACTGAAGGAAAACTACATTTAGTCACCCGCAAATGGCGCGGAGTACGTAATGTCCAGAGATGATATGCATCGTAGTAAAGTGATGAGCTTATTCCATTGACTCAGTAATGTCAATCATGGTCGTATACAATCAGAGATGTTGCCACGTCGGTCGGCACCGGCCGGGCCCATAGTTCTTTCAGAGTGAGGACATTAGTGACCGAATATCATGGGGTTAGTTCCATGTTGGGTATAGTGTGAGGCACGTTTGTCAGTTCCAAACATATAGCTAGCTCTCAAATTCTCGTGGTGACAACCCTGGTCATAATAACTTCCTCCATTTTACTTTGATTATGGATTTGACATGCAATATGTTCCTGTTGGGCTCATACATTGTAACTGCTCGTGAACATAAGGGATACATCACTGACTTAAATTGCGTACAGAAGGGACTTGCAAGGAGGAATATATTGCAGTAATGTAATGTTTGGTATATGTCACTGGGATGTCTTCACGTGCAGAATGTGAGGGTGTTCACATCAGTCACCGCTGCATTTTCACATGTCCATAGTGATAACGATCATGTGTGAATCATGGCAATTAGGCATATTTCGACATCTTTTGTTTCTGTCTGTATAGGAGTAACTTTGGTTGTTTTAATAATTAGTGTGGTACTGAGTATTCATTTGTTTGTGATGAAGACATGTAATATACATCACAAATGCTTTTTTTTTTTTTTTTTGGAGATACCACTGTCTTGGGATTCAGCATCGTCATCACAGACGACCACATGTTCACCCTCCCCACGTTTCTCGAAATCATTTTCACAGTCCCATTAGAATGATAGTGGCTCACCTTGTGATGTACGATTACCAGTGAGCACTGGTGATATGTCATTGTTTCAGACCTGCTGATGTGTGTTTCCCTGTTTCTCTGAAGGTTATCCCAGCAATTTGCACCAGAAACTTAAAGGGAAATAGGGCATTTGTTTCAGGGAAAACATCCATATTTTTTAAACCAATGTTTGCGGATGTAGAATGATAGATTATTCAAAACAAAGAAGGGCAGTTGCTTTCTTTTCAAGAATAAAGCTCCTCACAGATGGAAATTCAGTTGTTTGTTGCTCAACACTAATTTGATCTCCCAAGCTTTTCAAAATTCAAATGATGCATCTTCAATTACTCATCACGTGCACAATGTTTTGAGAAGATAAAAATTTGGTAGATGATTATAGATGAGACTGAATGGTTTAACAATGATTACCGCTATTTTCTTTTGTATGTCATGTCCGTGTATTCTAAACACCCTATTTCCGTTTAATTGCTACATCAAAATTTGTTTATTCGATTCACCACTGACATGACTACCCTTTGCAATTAACTCCAACAGGTATTTTAACCACCTGTCCATCACAATGTCAAATTTTTTTTTGACCAAGCAATGATCCAAAAAAGAAACTTCACAGTTCGGTTTGTGACTATTACTGCACCGAGACTTTCAGCGTAAATAGGATCAAATTCCATCCGGGCTATCAAGCTTCTTCATCTCAGTGCTCACATACTCAGGATCTGATCCAGACATAGTGATCAACCCCGCAAGAATCATGTGACCCCCACAAGGGCAATCGGGGAATCCGGTTGCTTGAATGGAAGGTTGTTCTGATCTGGATGTCCTTTTCAGATTCTGCCATTTCTCACACCAAAACTGAGATCTATTCCACGAAATTTTTTTGCATCACTTTTATAAGTTTAGATGGGTCTGCAGTGAAAGGCCATCATAGGAAGGATGTATCTGAGAAAGGCACCGGACAAAGTCATAACTCAAAAGATTTATCTTTGTGGTCATTTCAAAGTGCGTGGTATGTTGTTTACACCGTCTGATGTAACGCAATGGCTAATGATCAAACTATGATTTGAAAGTGACTGCCAGACTAAATATAAGTTTAATTTGTCAGCATTTCTTGGTTATATCAAGAAGTTAGACAATACCTTGAGGTAAATTACGAACAGAGGTTGACTCTGCTTGCATCCTGTTTTCAAATCATGTCTGTTTAATACTGATCCATCCCCCTCCTTTTCTCAAATCATGTCTTTGTAATACTGATCCACCACCCCCGTTTTGTCCTCAAATCCGATTACCCTCCTGGCTCAAAACAAAAAAATCTTCCTGGGAGCAACACTGAGGCTAATCGACGTTGCACGTACAGTAGCTGTATAGTCTTCTCCAGTGTGAAAGCAGGCACTGGCATGCAACCTGTAGTTTGCTTCATCTACGTCCATTTTTAGTGGAAAATCAGAAAAAAAAAATTGAATGTCGACATCTATGAAACGTCACGTGTTACCGACCTTTTCAGCTGACTGTCTTATTTAAGCTTCTTCGTAGTCACCTTCATAGAGGAAACGGTTTTGTATGGTATTTTCTTTTCGATACTACCTGAGTCGATATACCACAGCTTATGAAATAGCTCTGTGTGTCTTAAAAATTTCTGCCACTTTTGCTCAATCTTCAATTGCACACTTTTGTTTTGCTATACATATAAAATTCTCCGGACATTTATCGCAGTATGTCGGAGTGAAGTTATTTTGGTACTTTTTTTTTTTTTCCGGCATCGAAATTAGCTGTTTTGACGTCCATATAGTTTTATACCCCCTCTAGCTATTTCTTGTAAACCTGAGATATCCTTCCATTAAAGATCAACCAGATGAAAAGATATTTCGAGCTTCACTACCAGGGGAAGATTTAGCAGGATTTAGGGGGTAACATGGGGGTGTAGCTCACTATAAATTTTATCCTGTTTAGTTCACACAGCATATCATATCATCTGTCTGAGGAAGGAGCCAACATTTTCTTTGCCTAGCAACCTTGTCAATATGATCTAGTGCATCGACTCGGAATGTCGCGACCTACATACGACAATACTATAGTTCTGAAAAAAGGTATTCTTAGTTATTTGCCAGTGACAGTCCGACTGATAAATGAGTAATTATCTAATGAATCAGGGATTGTAAATCATAATTTGAAATTGATTTTCCAGACTCTTTGACGTTTGCAGCAATGAAACCGTAGTCAACCGCCAGTGAGCTTTCACCTCCTTGGTATGATAACCAAAATTGATTCAGAAAGCAAACATACATGAGCATGGTTATTTCACATTCATTATGGTTTGTGTTTAAAATCATCGTGATCTGAGAATAAATGCTTTGAACCCTTAAAGTGAAAGAATGAAAGAACAGAAGAAAAAGTGTAATTTTGCAAAATTAAAGCAGTTCAAGTCAACAGAAAATGTATATAGATAAAGGTAATATAGTTTGTTGTATATGTTTGTGCAGATATGTAGAACTTCTAATAAGAACAGATAAATGATGATAAAGCATACGGTTTGATGGAATCACTGTAATTTCTCGGCATGAATATCAGTTTTAAAAGACAAAACCGAATCACTGGGGTTTAATGAACTTGACCAATTAAGGTTGTGTAATGCATATGCTGCAGTGTTGAAACATGCACCCTCATCACTCTCTATTTTCATCATTTGTGTCAATTGTAATGTAATCATCGACAACCAGTTATTATGCTTTACTGGAAGAATGTAATGTCAGTGTTATCGAACACCATGCACTCATTCACTGCATGCAACAAGGTGTCTTGTTTAGTCCTGTCAAAACACCAACGTACACAACAGCTGCAAATTGCAGGCTGTTTGGTAGAGTTGTAGAAGTGCAAGTTTTAGAAAGGAAACATCAGCAATTTCCTGCATTGGTGTGATATATGGGACTAGTATAGTGCAACACCAATTCACTGTTAAAGGACTGGTGTAAAAATAGCAATACTAAGAACTCAACTGATGCACCATGGTAAAGTTTCATGATTAAAAGTTAAGGAAGCCCTATACCTCAAGCAACATATCCCTGAGTTTCTTATTGTAATTTGTTGTATCATGCATGCATGCATGCACCATCAGTTCATATCACGGTAAGGTATCAAGTATCTATGGAGGGTACTGTCTGATAATGTATCATCCACTATCATGCACAAGTGGTTGACAAATCAGGCTACTATAGATAGTGATCTATATTGTTTGTATATTTGACATTGCATCAAGTGGAAATTATTTGCAGGTGTGAGGAGTTTTATGAGATCAAAGACGCTTCCCATCAGTTGCCCAAATGACCATGCTGTAGAGAAAAAACATTTCTGTTGGAAAGAGTTTAAAGTAAGACTAAACAAATTACAAAAAAATTATGAGCAGTTAGGGCATATAACATTCTGTGTGGACCTTACTTAATATGTTCGTGATAGTCTTGACACATTTACTCCTCTCCTCACAGCTACACATATATTTGTCCCATAAGGTTGCAGCAAGCGCACTTTTTCAGTGATAACTTGCAACCAGCCCAAGTTTCATGTCACAGAAAAGCACATGCATTTGAAAAGGAAGTCAAAGCAACTTAGGGACAACTAGTTTTCACAAAGTCACTGAGCTAGTAGTCACCACAAGACCACAAGTTGTTTTTTTTTTTTCTAAGGGACCATGAATTTACTTTAAATGTGTAGATTTGTTGTAACGTCACAAGTGTACTGCTTTAAGGATATGAATTTAAACCATATTTGGATGAATGAGAACCAGTCTCAATTAATGAGTCTGTGTAGCAATTAATGATTCATTGTGAATTTTTGTTGTACTCCTTTCACTATCAATGAACTTTCCAATTAATACAATATGTGGAGTGCAGTTAACAATCTGACAAATATGCATCAAATTCCATCATTTTCCAGGTGAGGATTTTGATGCCAAAGCTCTAAATAGCAATTTTGACAAATGATTTGAAGCGATAATAGTCAATCAGTGTTAATCCCTGCGGCTATTATCAAGGATCGCCAAATTAGCCATGTGTTTTGTGTGTGTGTGTATCATTGGTTGAAATATGTAATGTAGAACCAAGGTGTCTGTGGGATCACATGGTCAAGTAAAGAGTGCTGTTGTCATAAAAGTGGGGCCTCACCTCAGAAGAAGGAAATATATATATTCCCAGTTGAGAGCCCATTGGTTTCAGTACAATTTGTTTTCCTGCTGCCAACAGGTATGTAACCAGCACACTTCGAATTTACCTATTCGGTATTAAAAGTGAACTTATATTCCACATGTCACTAAAATTTTGAACAAATCTGCTGGATTCTCAAGGCTGGAAGGTTTATATCAATGTTCCCAAGGCTCGTTATTCCTGACAAGGTTCGATGTTCGCGAGGTTTGATGTTCCCAAGGTTCAATGCTCCCAAGGTTCAGTGTTTCTGAGATTCGATTTTCCTTGTACCTGGTATATATTGGACCCCTGGGAATGTTGAACCCTGGGAACATCGAATGTCCGGAATATCGACCCTCAGGACCATTGCACCCTGGATACATCGAACCTCAATCAGGAACATCAAATGCTGAAACACTGCACCTCAGGAACAATGATAATTCTGGGAGGATTGCACCCTGGGAATAATAAATCTTGTTTTCATGGACAACAATTGAAATAATACAAAACCAGGGAACATGACACTCTGGGAGCAATAAACCTCATGACCATTGGGTAGACACCTGTAGACTTACTCTATACATACAAATCCAACAGTCCAGGGGAAAAGTCAGATTCTGTGATAAGATTGATCAGACAACCAAGTCAGTCAGTTGAGATTTGACCAAATGTAAAGGTATCTATAAAATATGTAAACAAATGCTGACAAAAAGTATTGTATTGTGCAAACAGTACAATGTATGTGGGGACTATGTCAATGTTGCCCAAGATTCAATCTTCCCGAGGTCCAGTGTCACCAACTCGGAATATCGAACCCCTAGAACATCGAACCTCAGGAACATTGAACCCTTGGAACGTCAAACCTTCAGGAACAATGACATTACTAGGTGCAGTACATTGAACCCTGGAAATAACAAACCCTGTTGTCATTGACAACCATTGAAATTGTCCAGAAACATGGAACGTCATCCGTGGGAACAATTAATTGAAAGTGGGACCATCAGGTTTTACCCCATGGACATGTGCTAAAGGTGTTCGAAACTTGAATTTAGTTTGTTATGAACCATTTGTTTTAGTTCCATTATGTTGAAAACAAACCACACTTTTCATACTTTATTTTTGACCAATGGAAAACCAACCGAAATTGCTTAATTTCATCGCTCTATAAAGTCATGGATGTATATCATTTTGTCCCATATTTGGGATGGAATATTAGCTTATTGCAGTCCAACGGCAGCCATACACATTAATGAAGTACAAAGTGCATGCGGCTCACAGTCATGTCGTTGGCACATTTGATAGTTATACTGTAGTTCTGTTGTAACTGTTACATGTGGCTCAAAACTAATCCCCTACATTTAAAGAATTTTAAAAAGTTTCCTGTGACAAGACTTTTTCTCAACTTAGTTGACTGCTTTTAGATGTACTGCATTATTAAGCAATCAAGTAATTGGCATTTTGATAATAATGTTGTTCAACTTAAGAAAATCTATACACTCATCTAGTCTTCCTCAACTCAAGAACATTTATGCTCTCCAAAATTTATGAACCCTACAGAATTCACATACATGGGTCGATCAGTGGAGAATAAGGAGGGTGACGATGCATGGTACAGACTGTTGTTGCCTTCTACAGAGTTTTCAATTGGATACGTAACTTGTCAGGTCATAGACACAGAGATGTCATTCACAAAAGCATCGATCCCTGTGATTGGTCAAAACCTAACATCTTATCTAAACAATGAACTGATTGGTCCTTAAATTCTCAGACTCTGTCAAAAAAGTTTGTGCAAGCTAATTTAAAAAGTCCAAGATCTTTTTTTTTTTTTTGCTATGGCCGATTGGTCAATTGTGCAATCAGAAAATTTCTTAGCCACAGTTTGCTTTCACTGGGTCGATCCACTCTGTGACAGTGGTACAGGCCGATTGTGCCAGTTGACTGCTTCTTAGACACTGTACGACGGAATAGTCTCATATGGAATTTGCAGCTGAACCGCAAAGACTTTTCTTTGCAACGCACCTATGTCATTTTGAGTTTTGCCAAAACTTTGCTTCTTTTATGACATTCCCTAAATTCACAGCTCATACTCCCTCGCCTGATATAACATATATGCATTTACATATTGACTGTGGTCTAGCATCTGGCATTGTGTGTGTGCATATTTGGCCACTGCCCTTCAGTAATTACCAGCCTTTTGGTTTTGCAGTGAAGTTTCTGCACTTGTTTGCATCTGCCAATAATCTGTATTTTTTGCACCCTCTCCTTGATATTCTACCCGTATTGTTTGGATTCATCCTTTACCTCCCCTTCTGAGACCTTTTTGGATGAGTACATTCTTTCCTTGTCCATGTTTGTTCTACACACACACACAATTGCCAGATGCTATACCATAGTCAATACAGTAATGCATAGGTTATATGAGGTGAATATGTCACGTTAATTCCCAAACCAAGAAGTTATGAGGATTCTGTGATTTAATGTCTGTGTTTTCTGTATGGTTTTTTTCAATGATTTACATCCCATTCATTTCCCTGTATTTCTTGATCCTAACTTTTTGCCAAGATTTAGTTTTATACTTATCCCAGTCTCTTCTGCAAATATGGTAATCTCTTTAATTATCCACATTTTTCTTTTTGTATCATCATACTAGGTTTTGTGTCTCATGTTTTTATTATTTTAAACCTGATTTGGTTTAAAGATTTATTTTCATTTTCAGATTTCACTACAGTCATGCCTGATTTTTTCTTCATATTTCACTTAAATTTATGGAAGTTTTGTGCTCATTTTTTTTCAGGGTATTGTGTCCATATGCATCCTCTTTGAGTCCTTATTACAGGCCTGCCAGCCACAGCTGTTTTACCATTTGAGGAAAATGGGAGCTCATCCGTGAGTACATTTTGAATCATTTGTCATTTTCCGATGGCAATTAATGTTGCCAGTGTGTCTTCATGTATCTGCTCTCAAATGAGTCAAATCAAGAAATAATTTTCCCTTCATTTCTATCATTTGAGAACTGATAGCACAGATAAATGTTGATGTGCTATGTCAAAGAGAGATTGCAGTAATTCGTTTCTCAGGGAAAGACATTAAGCAGTCTGCCAAAACAAACTTGACAACACGGCGGTACCTCAAAGGGGCCCGGAGTTTCTTCACAGTCGGGATTTCTGATGTTTATCTCATACCATCCAATGGATTCTTAAAGGTTATGACAAAGTAAACTACTGCATCTTATGGGTTCTTGCAGGCTACAAGGAATATTACATCTCTTGCATCTTCTGTTTCTTTGTTTTAGCGTTTGTATTATTTTTCTATAATTATGACATTACCTTTGTTTTCCTTTGTTTTGTACTGTAACATTTCTTTGTAGTCTCCAAGATTGTGGCCGCAAATAACAGTGACAGTGCAGTAAACCTTCAGTTATCTGGCCTTTGTTAATACAGTACCCATCCCATGGTGATATCAGACCATTTGGTCATATCACGCCCTCAATAACATCAGATACTTTGTAATATCATACCCATGGTAATATGGCCCCCAGTGTTATCAGGCGCTGGGTAATGCAGGCCCTCGATGATATAAGACCCTGTTGTATCAGGCCCTTGGAATTCAGGTCTTTGGCCCTCTGGACTGTAATATCCGATCCTGAGGTAACTAGTTTCACTGACCCTTGGTAATATACAGTGCATGCCATGTGGCATTTGTCATTCAGTGCACATTTTCAGCAACCTAAAAGGTTTACTTGAAGAAAGTCACTGTTTAAGCTGTGAAGGGTCTGCTGTTAAACGAAGGTGTCCAGCAGGTTTTATCTACTAAAGCTGATGAAGTGACACATGGTGAATCAATGCATCACTGATCTCCGATGCTGGTGAAGGGAATGAGGGGTGTCACTGTACGTTCCTTTGGACCCCTCGAATTTTCTTCCACGTCACTACAAACCTTGTCGTGCACCTCAAGTGGCACGCACACCACCAACTGAAGAAACCCAACAAGCTTCATGCAGTGTTCGATGGCATTATAAGTGTACCTAACGTAAAAACAAAATTGTCATGAAGCTTACAAACTGAATTCCAGTGGTCAAAGTATCATTTTCACAGGACATCCCTGAGCTGAGAGACGGTGAAGTTACTCCACTCAATTTATAATGGTAGATTGCACAATACTTTGTTGTGCCATTCTTGTTCTACTGAATTCACTGAACTCTTTGTTTTTACTTGTTTTTTGTGTATCTGCCGTAGCACCTAGTCATGAAAATGTGATCACTGTCTCACTGTTGTGGGGTGATTTGACTATACAAGCTATTTCCATACAATATGCTTTGCAAGAAAACAGGTAACCTTTCCAACGTTGTATTAAAATTTTAATTTCGAAAGGACACTTAAGCAGGGTATGTGAATACAAGTAGGACATGACATTTTATTTTGAAATCTACTTTTCAAATGAAATGAGTATCTTTCAACATTTATTCTAAGCAATGGAAAATAAGCTTTGAAGAAGGAGTTGGACTGAATGGGATTTATTTTCCAACCTGTGGAATAAATTTACTTGTGATTCTAGTCTTAAGGTACATTTTAAAGGCTAATGACACATGAACCTATAGAGAAGTGGGTGTACTAATGAGATGTTGAATATTCAAGGCACTTAATTAAGTTAATATCAACATTTTTAGGCTGCAGAACAATGCTCCTCTATATTAAAAGTCCTAAGTTTTAGATTTAAGAACTGCTATATTTGTCTAAAGGATACAGGTTGTTTTATTTCAGCTCAATTGAAGTACTGGTGTGTGTTCCTAATTCATTCCAGACAATTTGCAAATGCTTGTGAAAAGGTGCACCATGGAGAAATTTTTCTGGGCCTCTCGAATTTACATTCATCACGATTTCTATATGAATTGTAACATATATCTGTATGTACCATCCCTCTCTAGTAGAATAACACTCTTCATATCGTACGTACACTTCGGCTTTGCATGAATCACAGTGATGAGTCAATTACATAACTGGTAATGTAGTACTGTATACTTGTCAACCAAACCTACCATATCAGCAGTAACATATTCGCGTGGTTTGCCCTCACTCATGGATCCACTTTTTGCTTTTCAATTCTATTTTTACTTTTTTACAGTTTTCTATTTATGCTAATAATATTTGATTTCAGTTTAATAGTCGTTGCAGATGCTTTAAACAACAATTTTCATTTGCCTCCTTTTAAAATATTCTCAGCATCTGTTGATACAAAAATCTGAGTAAAAAATTTTGCTTGCAGGTAAAGTCATGACGATTTTTTTTAAAAGATTCCAAATATTCAATTTATGATTTTATTTCTTGATTTGCTGTCCGGTGCATGTGTGAAATATGTTTTAAAGTCTTGTAATTTGTAACTATAATCAAGGGAAATTGAAGCAAGGGCTGCATTTGGTGAAAAAAAGGGAGATTATTACAGATATCAAACCCGTATTTGATGAAGTGTTTCCTGGCAGTTTGAGCATTCAGTATGAGTCATTCTTCGTGACATTTTCCTGTCTTCCCAGATGTAACAAAGAGTGTTTTTGGTCTTCAAGATGTACAAATTTTTGTGCCAAAAAGGACTCTTATATGATTGCATGCTGCTGTCATGCCAACAGGAAGCAGATGAAATGGTTGTAATGCGACTTAGGTGTGACGGTGATAGGTGACTAAGGCATAAGTGACTGGCAGGTGTGATAGTGGTCCGAGGTAGGACGGCAGTATCTGAGGTACAATGGTAGTGAGTGATCGAGGTGCTATGGTGGTGCCTGAGGTATGATGGTGGTAAGTGACTTAGGTATGGTGCCAGTAATTAAGTGACTGAAGTTACCAAGATGTTAAGTGACTGAGGTATGATAGCAGTAAGTATGAGAGATACAATGGTGGTAAGTGACTGAGGTACTATGGTAGTAACTGAGGTATGAGGTGGTTAAGTGACTTACTGTAGGTACAGTGCCAGTAATTACGTGACTGAGGTACAATGGCAGTAAGTGAGTAAGGTACAATGGCAGTGGGTGAGTGAGATATGATGTCAGTAAGTGACTGAGTATAATGGCATCAAGTGACTAAGGTACCATATGCTTATAAGTAACTGAGGTACAATGACAGTAAGTGACTTAGGTGCCATGACAGTGTAGCATACTGACTAAAATATGATGGCAGTATGTGCCTGAAGTACCATATGACTATAGTTAACTGAGGTGCAATGACACTTAGTGACTTAGGTGCCATGGCGGTGTAGTGTACTGACTAAGATACGATGGCAGTATGTAGCTGAGTATAATGGCAGTATGTGACTGAGGTACCATATGGCTATAGTTAACTGAGGTACAATGACAACTTAGGTGCCATGGCAGTGTAATATACTGACTTAGATACGATGGCTGTATGTGATTGAGTATAATGGCAGTAACTGACTGATTTACCATACGGTGATAAGTGACTTAGGTATGTGCTAGAGTTAGTGACTGAGGTGTAATGGCAATAAGTGACTGAGATATGATGGCAGTACATGACTTTGGTTTCAATGCCAGCAAATCACAGATGTACAATTGCAGCAATTTGCTATTGTCATATAAGTGTCTGATGTGGATATGATGCCTTTCAGATATCAGAATTGTAACTGCAAAGACAATGATACCAATTAGTCTTTAGCTCAATCAGTTCCGTCATGCAAGACTTTGTGGCATTATCCAGAATCACATTGTATTATTAATCATTCTTGTATTCACAATCAACCGTGCATATGTATCCAGCAATTCATATCACCAAAATCCTTGTCAACAACATGCAAACTTCGTGAAAGCAAAACTTATCGAATTTCCTCAGTTGATCTTCACTCTCTCTCTCGTCCATATAACTTGATTCTTTGTCTCCTTGTATCTTTCTGAGTAATATCTCGTAGGATATAACTCTTCAGCGGCTCGTGATCTGCTCCTTTTTTCTTTTATTAATAAGACGCTTCTCAAACATATAACAGCACAGCATTACCGCACGGAGAGGTGGCGGTGTCTTGTTACTTCCTCCACTCCACGTTAACCTTCACAGGCTGTCGAGGACGAACTGTTTGAAGGTCAGGACACTGGAAACGAGAAGCGGGGAATTAAGGGATCTGTTTACAGAGCGGCAAATGAAGCTAATCATGTCTGGGAGTTCCTGCCGAAGATGACAAATTTAAAGATCTTCTTCGACACCAACCGGCTGGACATACTCCTAGAGTGGAGATAGATCACTGCATTGTGAGAGTCCTTGAATCAGCTAGGTCACAGTATCACCAAAAGAAGTAAAAAGAGGATTTTTCTGATTGGATTCTCTCGGACACTGTTTAATTTATCGATGATACTTTGGGTACCCTCCCAGGACGATGCCAGTGTTCTAGTGTAGACACTGAACATTAAACTTTATTAACTTGTCTGATGCTGCGAAGGAAACGTACTGTCTATTGAGACGACTCAACTACATGGGTCAGCGTTTAACACTTATACCCTAGCTAACAAAGTTAGTATTCAATAAAAAGAGAAAACTATTCTTCCAAACAAAAGGTTTTAAATACCTCTGGTAATTTTTTTGGTCTCCAATGCATTCTTCTTAAAAAGACCGCATATGTTTTTCTTGTTGTTTGATTTTTCTTGGTAGTACAGCAGATGCCGTACGCATTTGTTTGAAAATTACTTCTTGCCACCCTATGGTGGGGATGATCTATCAAATTTGGCCAAGATTAATATCTGGAGGATTTAGTTTTAGTGTAAAAGTTAATATCAAAAAGATGCACCTGCAAGTATATATGAGTTTTTGTTTCAAGGAATATACATTCCCGAAAAATTAATGCCTTAGGATTACTGAGATTTTTTTCCCTATAATATCTTAAGTCCCATACATTGAAAGGTAATCTCGTATTATACATTTCAGACCCAGCAATGTTGAACAGCTAAGGTGTTGATGCTTTACAGTCCATGTAATGTAACTGAAGCCCAACAGAGAAAAACCCTGACTTAAATTGTTATGCTTACACTTTTCTGCCAATATTTCTAGCATTCCTCTAACCTGCAATGGCCAGCTTTGATTTTGGACATCTTTAGCTTTCTGGTGCTCCAGCATTATTTTTCCCTTCGCAATCAGTATTGATTTTTTTTTGTGTGTGTGCTTGTCATATTCTTTCTATTTTTCTTTTTCTGTCAAAGAGAAAATCTTGTAATTTGTGCTTATCTTTTTGTTTCCTTCTATCGGAATTTCGATATTCATCAGTGATTCTATTCATGTTATTGTTCAGTTTGTGGATATATTTTGCTTTTTACATCATTACCTTCTATTTCTATCCTTTATGACCTGCTAGAAATGAGCTTGAAACTTGTCCAGGTCACCAGTTGTAGATTTCTTTCCAACTACACTATTTGTTTAATGAATGACATGGAGCAGTTTTTGCTAGGTCATCTTGTGACCTTTGGGGGTTTGATGTCATTTTGAGTTTTAAAAGTGCATATTAAAAAGCATGGAGAATACCTTTCATACAAATTCAGCTGAATTTTGTATCTGTCATGTATTAAATTCAGAAAGTTAATGTTAGTGACCTTCAAGTACCTATCTGTCTGCGGTTGTTATCTTTTGATACACGTAGCCTTCGTCGTATCTTTTCCCCTCTGAAGATTCTTTTCCTTAGGCATGGACGGATAACTGTCACCGTGAGTCCTAGTCCAGTAACGTTAATTGAAGCCTTAGGTTAAAGCCATTGTTTGCCCATGACTTTCTTTTGTTGAAGTAAATGTAGGCGATAACGGTATCTCCGTTGGAACCATCATTCGTAAATATTTACGTCCAGGGGAAATCTTTGGTGAAATGAAGAGGATGTTGCCGCCTGCCGTTGTATCACCTTACCCTATTAATTGAGTGCTATGTGATACGTTGGTCTGAGAGACTTAGAAAGTGATAAAGTAATGACGGGCAAAGATAACATCAGAGTTAATAAAAGAAGAAACGATGAACAGCCAATCGGTGACAGATTCATTTGATAGATATCTCAATGATCCTTTATCCACTGTAGTTTTTTTTATTCATCTACTGTAGATAAGAAATATCATCTTGGCCTAGAGAATCTTATAAGCCTGGGGAGGTGGTGCAGAATATAATATAGTGATGAGTTGATTAATATGCAATGACAAATATGATATTGATAGATATAATGATTGATCCTCTCACCGTTACATGTATACATACTCAGGAAAACAAGATGTAAACAATGCCAAAAAATATTAAGATCTAGCAATTGACAGCCAATGAAAATAGATATCATTTATAGATACATGAATTGTATATTGCCTACTGTACGTGATTTGCCTCCTTGAGGTGAGAAGTCTCCTTAAAACATTTTTGACAAGTCAGGAGGCATTTTTGTTGTTAAATTATTTATACCTGTTTTACAGGTAGCATTGTTCACCCATGACATTGAATGTTGCTGACCATTGAATACCAACGTTTTTCAATTTTTGTATGAATCATCTACTTGAAGGTAAAATGCAAGTTTGGAGAAATTTTGATAAAAATGTTTCAGGAAGATGTGCTTTTGGGGGGGTTTTAAGTGATATGGAACAGACTCAGTGTTTGTTTGGCACAGTAACACAAATAGTGAGCGTATCTTTGCATATTTATCCCAACAGGTTACGTTTAGCTTTCAAATGGCTGATGAGGGCATTCTCTGGTTACCTTGCCAGTGACCAATTGCTGCTCCTATGGGATAGAGTTCTGGCATTTAATTCTTTGGAACCTCTCGCAAGTAAGTTGGTTTACTAAAGTTGGTTTGTTTGCCACTCATATTTTACAGTTTAGCAAATGCAACAGTTTGCTTTCTTTCTTTTCAACTGAAAGAAATTTGTAAGTTTTTGGCCCAAATGTGAAAGGAGTAAACCAATGATATGATGGGATGTGATATGACAATTGCTGGTGATGTTTTACCCCCCCCCCCCCTCCGTAACTGTTTGGATAAACTAGTCATTGCACTTGTGCTCTGGCCATAGTAATATGACTTCACGGGTGGTACTCTATCATAATAACAGGAATGCCTACATGGGTGATGCCTAGTCATTGCGCAGGAGGTTACTTTGTGGTTGAAATTCTAGTCAGTAATAGTTTTATCCTTCTTTGTGTAACATGGTTAAGGTGTAGGCCATTGAAATCCTTGGCATGATCTCATGTTAGATACCATTGTCAGTTATGGCCATCCAATGTAGTGTGGGTTTAATGCTGAAAAATAACTTGTCCTCCAGTCTTCAAGTGATGAGCGTCTCTTTGTGGATTGAATAAAACATCTCGCACAATCGATGGAACCTTCTACAGCCATCTGCTGCCCTCAATGTCCTCCTGCTATGACAACATCTTTCTCGATCATGAGTTTATCTTGATGTGTGTACATCATATGCTTTGTCCTCAACTTTGTGAACTTTGTGTCATATGGTATGTCTTAGATGATAACAAACTATTACCAACAATGAAATCATGTATTTGTAAATGTCCTTGAAATGAAAAACACATCACCATACAACAGAGATGACATTTCAGTGACTTTTTGCTCAGACAGAATGAAAAACAAAAATTACAATCAGGGTTTTATGAAACTGTCTGTGTGATGTTATTCTCATATGCTGATCATCTCATCCTGTTCCGTGCTGTTGCATTCATCCAGCATGCATAATTCCTTAGGCATGTGAAAGTTAAGACACTTTAATCCTTTCGTCTAAGCAGATAATAAATATGGTTTACGCCATAAATAAACTGCAAATTAATACATAGGTCGCTGAATATGCAATTACTGAAACATGGCTTGCCTGTAAGCTGTGATCCCCAAAGTCACCAAATTTTTCATAAAGCCTCCTAAATTTTTAACAAATTTGCAACAAACAGAGACATGTTTAATACTCAATATCAGCATCTTGAATGGAAATCAAGTTTAGGTAAAATCAAATGGAAACCTCTTTTCTAGCTTTCAGTTATGATTACAAAACCAGTGGATATGCAAAAATGAATTCATCTACAGCGTAGGCAGCTAGGCATCAATCAACAGGGCAGATTTGTTTTCTATTCCACAGACTTACGTCGGTCAAATGTACCAATCTGAACCCACATTGCTGATTGTGACAGCGGTCAATTTTATTTAATCATTTGTTGCTTCCTTTTTTGGCTTTATTGTCAGTGATTTTTTTTATGTCTCTTCAATCTCTGCAATCACTTATTTGTATCACTGCTGTATTTTTTCCAAACAGTAACTTTTCAAGTGTTTTTTCTTTAGCAATTAATCACCAATTTGATGTACTTCATACCAAACCAATGAACACAGCACACTTATTGGTGTTCAAGCTACTCGCACCATACCTGTCACTTCAGAAGGCCATACCTTTCCCTGTAGTCACATTTACTTACAAAGCAGATGATGCATTCGTGCATTCTGGTTGTCTCATCGGACATTTCAAACCCCATACCTATATCTTGTTTAGAACTCAAGGTATTGCTGTTAGACTGACTGCTCTGGTCAAGAAAGATTTCCAGTTGCTTCAAGATTGCAAAAGGTTATGTAATATAAGGTTATGTAATATAAGGTTATGTAATACTGGCCAATTACTGCAAAAAAAATCTCCGTTGTTTTATGAAGCTGACGTGTGTAATTAACCTTGAAATTTGACAGCCGTGAAAATTAGATTGGGTTGATTGAACTCAAAATGCTGTGAAAGTAAAAATCACCACTCTGTTAAGTATCTCGGTGTTTCTGTAAAGGATGTTGATTTTATTACGAGAAATACGAAGGATATTCAATTTTTCCGTCTGTTACGACATCACAAATTACCCGTAGTGCAATGCTCCATCGTGAAATTGAAATCTGGTGAAAAAAAAGAACCATAACTTCCAAACAAAACATGTCGTTGAAGTTACCGTTTGCACCAATAAAGAAAAATTTGTTCCTTTTTTTCACTTGTAAATACAAAGAGGTCATTCCACATACTCCAACCAAATCCCGCACAATCGACATGTTAGAAGTCAGTGATGGAATTTACAACTTGTATATTATTGGAATTGGAATTCAGTGAATTTGCACAACCAAAAACACTGTCATCAGGTTTGAATGGAAAACTATAACTATCTGCAGGAGACTTGATCAAGACAACCTCAGGTAATTTGAAATGTTGTCCAGGTGTGACTTTCCAGGTGGTCTGAAATTTTATTTTTTGGGAAAAATTTCTTATCTTACACAGAACAGTCATGTGAAGATGGGGCATGGACCATTGTACTGTGTTCTACAATGTGGCTTACATTTGATGAATTGTGATATTATCTTGTTTCATTTCATTTGAGAAAGTCTAATGCATCTGTAATAATAAATAATAACCAATGCATCTATTTTAACCCATTAAAGATTATTTATGAAGTTCAATAAATGAGAAATTTTGTATTAAAACTCATCTGCAGTGCCAGTACCACAAACTTAACTATGTCTTTCATCAATTATTTTATCTCTCAAACCTGACTTGAAGAAGCAATGTTCTTCATTTTCTGAGTTTAGGAATCCTGATAAATACCCTGATTTATTATGGCCAAATAAAGACTATACCATGGAAATGTTTCTCATGCTAGTCTTCAATTTTGATTTCACCATAAATTACTTTTGGGTGTCAATAGTTCTATATTAGTTGTATTTAAAAAACTTTTAAAGCAATGCTTTTTTCTTTTTTGACCATCAATTCTTTTTATCTTTAGTTTGTAAAGTAGACAATTCATTCTATTTTTTTTTTTGTATCTCATCATCAACTATAGTTTGTAAAGTTAAGTCTCAATTTTTTTTCCTTTGTTAGTCATGTTCATCCATCTTAAATAAACAAATCTTCACATTTACATCCACACAGTTAAGTAAAATGAATTTGTCTGTGCTTGACTATGGCAATTTTTGATGGGGGAAGTATTTTTGGTTCCTTTTGTTTTTCTCTCTGTCTGCTTCAGTGTTTCCCTTTTATTTGTTCAGCAATTAATCTGTTTTCTACTTATCAAACAATGCTGGTCTGCTCCCTTCAGCATAGGGTTCTACTTGAGATATTTTGGATGACAATCGTGGGCTCTGGTCCGCATATTCTGCTTTCTGTCGATGTTATCAATCTTAAACTGTCTTAACTTTTCCTCTTCAGTCCTAGCTGTGGCCATCTTTGCCTTTCGGAGGGTCAACCTGCTTGAGACATCCTCTTACGCCGCTGCAGAGGCGGTGTTGACAGACATCACGACGATTAAAGTGGTCCCATTGCTTCAGGTCATTTTACTACCGAAGGACTGATCCATCAGAGATGGTGGAAGTGATAGATGGTGGAAGTGATAGATGGTAGAGGTGATAGAACCGTGATGCCAGGTCAGTGACTCTTCATAACTGGAGGTAGATGACCAAGGTACGAGACTGAGGTACGAGAAGACACCAAGTTCCACTTGCTTGCTACAGCGGCGTTTGTGGACTAGTCACCACATGATAGCAGTATGCAACTACTTAAAGCGGGTACCTAGCTGTGTCTTCAAACGTGGCACTCTGTGGTGCCTGTAACAGACAAACGTGGTTGGAGATAGTTGATACAGTTATTCTGATGCATCATTCTCCAGTAGCCTCTCAACTTGAAGAACTACAAGCAAGATATTTAACTATATCAACCTCATCAGAACATCTGAAGATCAGAAATGAACTTAATCTTTTCTCCTAGTTTTCACCTGAATTTAACTTTGTGATAATTTTCCACATTCGTGTTGTTTAGATGTCACAAGAACTAGCTCAGTTACACTGAAATCAGAGTGTAGAATTATTTTGTTAATGTGATCATTGTATTATTAAATGTTGACATCATTTAATATGTCACCACTTGTTAGTTCTGAAATTTTATAGAAATGTCTTGAAAGTTGAGTATTAATTGACCAGTTACAGTCGTAAGAATACTGAGGCTATATAGCCTACTAAAGCTCAAGCATCATTTTAATTTTGTGGCAGTGAATTTGGAGGGAACGTGTGAATGCTTTGATGTAAAGTTGTTGTAAAGTTGTATTGTTGCTCCCTCTTGCACTCTTGTATGTCACTTCCTTCTTTTGTGAAAACCTTGAAAACAGCTAGCCTCTAAATCTATTCATGAGATACCTAGAATTTGGCAGTATCTTGGCAGTTTAACTAGTCTATAGAACATAGACCAATGTGAGTAATTTTAAACTCTTTACAATCCTCCAAATGTATTTTAGTTACATGCTTTGAAGTAAGTGTCAATCTCGTTTTATTTCAAGGACACTTAAGACTATGAATTATATTTACTTAACGAATAAAATATCATCATTCATAAAATGACAGTTTGATCTATACATGAGACTGTACCCAGATGCAGCTGCCATGTCTGAAAATAGCTGCTTTCAAAATTGAACAGAGTTTCTTGGACACTCACTGTAAGATAATATTATCAACATTCAAAACCATAGTTGACATGACGGTATCATTCATGTTCAGTTGAATTCAAGATCTGAGAATGACGTTAACTTACTTTTTGGTGAATTTTGCCCCTCCGTCCTTCCCCTACCTGAACTAAATCCCCTCCCACTCAGTGTCGATTACTGTGAGAGTGTCAGGGTAAGGACATTCCTGTCCACTTTGTCACTGACAAAATCCATACTGTAGCTGATGCAGATATTGTTCGAGTTGTCGTGATGTTGAAAATTAACAATTGTCCGAAGAAAGCAGATCTCCTTCAATTTTGTTTTGACATCAACATTTGTGCCAGTCCAATGATGTACTGCTTTCGTTCCTTTTTTACTCTACTTTATGTTTTTAACTATAAAGGACTTTACCACACAGTAAGATGCATTGGTATGTTTAACATACTGCAGTCTCTTTATGTCCACACACGTATGTGCCTGTCATGTTTCGTGTTGTTGATTCGACCTTCCTGAAACTAAAAAATATCGGAATACGGCTACTTGTATGTTTTTGTTGTATTGTATCGTAGATATTTGTTTTTGTTTGTATTTGTTTGAAATGCTAAATTTAGATCATCCTTTAACTCAAGAAGTATCAATACTTCCGATGCACCTTCCTGGAGAAATTTGAAAAAATGGAAGAAACCCAGAAAATTTTGATTTTAGGTCTTAATTATAATTTTCAAGTATCTCTTTCATGTACAATATTTTGTAGGAATTTTGAAAAAGAAAGAATTTTGTGCTTCTTAAAAAAAAATCTTCTGTTGCCTCCTCTCTTATTTCTGTCAAGATGACATCTCTTTGATTTGGGCTTTCTCTTCTACCTTCTGCAACGTCTGCTTCAGTTCATATTTTTTGTAGCGCTGCCATTGGTCGGTCAGATCGAGGTCATCTAGGCATTCTTCTTGACTTGGATAAGGTTCATACTGAAAAATTATAAGGAGATGACATGTCATGCAAATGTCATGAAAAGATAAAAGCTTCAAACATGTGATTGTGTTAGCTTTTATTGTCATTGGCAAGAAGTAACGTATTCAGAGAAGGTCAGTGTTATTGTTTCGCCAGCAACATAAATATTTAAACAATGTAGGTGCAGATTGAACCACATTCCCATCAAAATTTTACCTGCTTTGTCTCAATGTACTTTATTCTTGTGAGTAATTCTAATCAATGAAATGAGATTTGCATCACCATACCAAAAATTTGCAATTCAGTTCTTGGCAGTCTGAACATCTGATAAGTCATAAACTAGGATATACTGTTACAGAGAGTTCAGATTGGAGAAATAATTGGAGTCATTTTTAAGTACTGCTTGTGGGTCCTTTGATTACCAACTCAGTGACCAAAAAGATACATACCCTCATCTCAATTTGAGTGAAGACCCTCTCGTCTGCATACTTCAAGAAAAAAGATTTGCTGACCTTGATTGCCTCTGCTCCCTGACTAACCTGTTGAAGAGAAAAACAAGAAATATGAGGATCATCTCTATTAATCAACCCAGAGATCTCTCCCTGAGAAAAGATTGTTACTTTGTGTAGAAGAATGAAGTCCTAGCATTCCAAGGACAGAGATATCAAGATGAAAATTACCTCTCTGAAAAAAAATATAGCTGGAGGTCATATTTTGACGAAACGGTATTTGAGGTAAAGGGACGATTTTGTGACAGATGTTCTTGAAATGATAGATTCTGCAGTTCGTTCACGGAGACAGGTAAACCTTAAAAAGATTGCCGGGTTGGCACGCAGCTGATTTAAGAAGATGGCGCTCTCCTTTTATTTACTTTTCTGATGTTGCACATAGTGATAATATGATACATTGCTACATTAAATGAGAAAAGTCTTACCAGACTAACACTGTCTTCCTGGTAACCCGGAGTTACTGTTAGGATTCCCTGGATATAAACACAAACACACAAAAAATAATAATAATGAGATATCCCCCACGGTGAAACCACCAGATGTAGAGGAGAGTTGCCTTTGTGATGATGGCTTGTTAGTACATAAGACTTGATCAACCGAGCTCTCTTTAACCGATAATATCCACACACTGAAGAAAGATGACGTTGACATACTCTCGTCCCCTCCCCTCCCCCCCCCCCCCATCTGTGGTGTCCGTGAATCCATTTTGGAAGATGGCCCGCCGTCATTAAGCCATGTCAACAATAGATTCTTGTTACATTTTTGTAGTCATGAATTTCTGCAAAATGCTTTCTCTCATCATAATGAAGACAAGGCACTGATCACATTTGAGTGAAGTCACCGTGACCAGACGACTCCCGCCTGGTCGATTTTCCTCCGGCAAATTTCCGCTGGGACAGCCTCTTGCAGACAATTCCCACCGGAACAGTACCCAGCATGGATAATTTCCCCTCCGACAAACTGGTTATTCCTTCAGAGAAAGGGTAAGGATTAAGGAAAGGGGACATGCTCCGGAGGCATTGTCCGAGAACTGAAATCATACCCCATTTTTCTTATTTTTAGTGTAAGTTAACATTTATATCATCGTTGTGTCAGTTTCAATCACATATAACAGAAACACCCACAACTGCACTGCCATATGCAAAGACATACGGAACAGAGGGGATGCCTGTCACCCCCCCCCCCCCCTTCCACATTCAGGTGATGGAAACTTTATTTTCTGGAAACTGGAAAAAAATAGATTTTTAACTAACCATTTGAAACTAGTTTCAGACTGCACATTTGAGGCTAGCTTTATGCAGTGACAGCTAAAAGAAAGATATGCCCCCTTAGAATGCTTCCTCACTTCACCCCCCCCCCCCCCCACACTATGTCGGGCAGAAAGTCACATGCCTGATATCTTTCTCTCAGTTCCTTGACATTGCAAAAATACTGTTTGGCAGTGAAGGCGGTCACATTGAATTCACCAACCATTATAGTTGTAGGCTGAGTTGCTATTTGAAGAAATAGACCACAAATAAGTCTGTCAGACCATTTAATTCTGTCGGTGCTTGAAATCGGCACACACAAGATTTGTAACACCGTTTCTTTTACATACATGTTCCCACAAATTATACACTAAATATATCTCCTAATCGTGTGTCATACAAGTTGTTTTTTTTTTCTCACCTGAGCCAACCTGCTCGACTTGGAAGACAGATAATGGCTTTTTGTCACAATTCGTGTTGGATATCTTTTTATTTACTATTATCAGTGTTTTTATTCCAGTTACTTGGTAAGATATTTACCGTTTTCTTCTTTAACTTTAATATCGCCAACTTACGAAAACATCTCCCGCTTCTAATTCCGCCACCCGGACGCAGTAGGGAACGTCTAACTCAGTCCCTCGTTGAATGGAACCATTCAATCCACTGGTAGCCAGCATCTGTCTTGGTTTCTGTGTGATATGGATAATGTTAATTTGACATAGTTGTTCCATTTAAATCAAGCCGATTAAAATCATGATTTTGATTACCAATAAAATCATGATTTGCATCAATTTATTTGATTTAAATCCACGCGTTTAGTTAAATCACTGATTGAAATCATGATTGCAAAAAAAAAAATTCACAACCCTGATATTTGTGTTTGACTAGCTATCATCTCTCTCGCCGACAGATATTACAGTAAGATTTAACAGTAGCCACACAAATAGTACCTGGGCCCTCGTCTACAAAGATCTACGCCTTTAAATTGATGTGTAGGTGTATTGAGTGCAGACGTACTTTGTGGAACAGGACTCTAGGTGTCAATGGTCGTAGAAATGGGTGGACACATCAAGACAAGGCCAATGTGATAAGAACGACCAATCCAAAACATGAAAATCCAAAGCCTCAAAGTGGATTGAAGCTATTTGTCATTACTAGCTGTAGTAAATGATAACCAGCTTACTGGAACTATTTCCTTATGTGTAGATCAAGTTAGTGATGACTTGCAAATCCTTACAGGATGATATCCCCACCCCCCCCCCTCCTCCATGGATCCACCATCGTTGTGTTCTTGTGGGGTGTGAAAGCAAATACGAAACTGATGTGAACATAGAACCGTGACTCAGGGGATAGTAAAATAAGTTATTCAGCCTACAACCAATTTCATGAAAAACAGTCCTGAACGCGACAAAAGAAAATCAGTGGCGCTATGCATAAATGATACTGTAAATCAAGGCCACGTTTCATGAACACTTCGTCAGTCTTGTTCAAGTGCGAATAAAATGTTCAATCAGGAAGCTATTATACGTTATCACTCTAAATTGCCCCCTCAATTCTACCATGTACGTTCCCAGTGAGAAACCCTTATTCTCTCTGTGCAGATGGACGTGCAAGGTTGAGACACTGACAGGGTGTTTTGATAGGAAAATGCAAAAAGGAACAAAACGACGACAATGAATTTGGTGAGGTACATTGCACACCACAGGCAGGCAGGGTTTTACAAAGATTAATCATTACCTGATCCAAAGACTGCAACAAATGAAAGAAAAGGAGCATTAGTGATTAGGTATACATACGATAAAAATAAATTAAGTGACTTATCATCTACGGAGAACGAGGCAAACAGAAGAGGCAAATACATTGCCCTCTGTTCAACAGGCTAAGCAGCGGTTTCAAATAAGGCCAGTGACTGGGATCATATGTGTGGTGCAAGAAAGTTATGCTTATCACGGTCCTCAATTATGTCGAATGAATTTAGCATGTCACTGCGGCAGAACTTTATCTGAAATGTTATTAAAACTATGCCGAACTACTATGCTGAACTATAATTTAGTTCCACCAAACGGTCCATAAATTATAAGATTGTGTGCGATTGCTCACTAAAACAGTCGAAACTTTTCTTCGAAAGAGTTAACATCCTCAACAAAATTATCTGATTCTGTTCAATACTCACCGACTTCACGCAGACTTTTAAACAACGCCCTGACAGTGCAACCTAATTTAGCTCTGAGATTATGTTTTCAACCAAACAGATCGATTATTTTAAAAGAAAAAACTAAGAGGGCAAAAAAAAAAACAGAAGGGTTACAAATTACATTGAAAGAAGGCTTATCATAAATAAAAATTGAGAGCATAACACATATTTCCTACTGCTACAGTCAAGATCAGAGAGATATAGATTGTCAGAGTAGTTTTGAGAACTTTTGTCCTAGGTGGTAAGAACCTGAGATAAGCAAGCAAAGTGTGTTAGACGCACTGTTTACTAAAAATAGTCCATTAGACCGTCTTACAATCTTGAAAAAGAAACTCAGGTATTGGTATCATATAACACCTCCAAGGTTAACTGTTCACTTATTCAGAACAAACGACTCAGTAATACAATAAAAACAAAGCAAGAGTTTGCAATTACATCTCCTTTTTTTTTTTTTTTTCATTTTAAATTGTTGAGACTTGAATTTATCGGTGCCTGTTTGACAAGCTCAGCATCCCATTGCTCCTCATCGCTCTCCCTCCCCCCCCCCCCGCCTTGTCCTTATATGATTTTAAAAGGAAGGGTAAGTGGTTATCAAGTTTGCTAATCTTCCCCCAGCCACCGTCACCCCCTCCCCCTTACCTATGTCACCCGTCATTATCATACCTCTGTCCACATTCCTGGCTCTAACATTCTTCTCCTTTCCAGGATAGAGTCGGAAATTCCAGATATCGGTTTCCTCTCTTTTAATGGATTTTTCCTACCATTGATTGGCGCTATGATTCCGTCTTCAGAAGTAATGAACGCTATCAGAAAACAAAGCAACAAAACCATAGCAAAAACAAAAATATCAAGAATTAAATACTAATTATGCTAAGTATTAAATCGAGGCAGATGTCTTATCGATTCTGTCATATCTGACAAATGCAAAATATATCAGGTTTAACAAAATATCATTGCAAAAAAGTCCTTTAATAATCCTGCAAAAAACTAGGTTTTTGACGGCGCATGCATAATTACTGTAAGAATCCTACATTTTTAAGCCAAAGACAACAACGTATCCCTTTGCCTCCTTCATGTGTAATGCTTTTTTTTTTTTTGCCCCCAATCCTGCATTTTTTTCTAAACTCCTGTGTAAATTCATGAAGTGAATAATTTTTCCTACAGGATTTTTTAAATTTTCCTGCATTATTATTGAAGTTCTGTTTTACCTATAGTTATATGCGTAGGAATACGGCGTTTTCACGATTCATCGATATCCCAGTTTTGTAAGCCAAAGGTCCCGCCTATAGCAATAAAGTCTATAGACTGGACAATGAATCATGTATGTAATTTATAGCTCGTTTATCGATTCTTACATGTACCAGACAATAAATGTAGATTTATCGATTTCGAAATTTATATATTAAATAATCAATAAATTTATGAAATGTATATGAATACAAAGGTCGTATGCATGATGTATTACACACCAAATCAGAATAAAAAGCACAGTGCGAGAACCAAATGAGTTCCATCTTTGCCTTTCAATAATATATAGTAAGGGAAATTATGCCAGTACTGTACAATTTAACAGCTTGTCGGTTGGCTTTCACGCGTATCATTGTATGATCATTGGGTAAAGACTTACTTTGTTGAGATAAGGCATGTTCTTTGTGTGCTAGGGCAATCTCACGAGCACCTTTGGCTTTTTTATATTCCTTGAAGTGCTTTTTGGTTTTGTCCCAAGGGCAAATTCCTGGAGTGAGCTTCTTCAGAACGTCACAAGTCCCCTAAAAATGAGACGAGGAGTAAACGCTCTTATCACTTTTTTACAACTTTGCTGCAAATTAGGAGACAGACTGTTGTGAGAATCACTTCCCATATTTCTTCTTGCCTCTCCATCCCCTCATCAAGTCATCGTCCACCCTGTCACCATCCTCATGCAAGTGAACATTCATACAGACAAACATTTTGACATTGTTTGTTTCTGTACCGTATTGATTTTCACGAAGGGATAGAACTCCTCTGTGGGTACCAAGGAACACCACAGGGTTACCTACGTACATAGCCAGTGCATGGGATGCTTCTCACGCAATTAAATAAAAGTAGTGCTATGTGATATTAAAAGGCGGGGAAAACATTTGTAACATCAATTACAGTAATAATGGGTAATTAATAGGTAATTATAAGTTACGGATTGACTCTCCATTTTATATATGATGGCCGTAAGGGTATCAGTTATAAATTAAGTGTACGGGGAGTCGTAAAGGTTGAGAAATACTTGCTCCGGGGAGTTAATTTGAGAAAGGGGACAGTCGTGTGTTATCTGCTTATCGTTAAACTTATATTTGTCTTCTAGAATGGATCCCATACCTATGGACTTGTCTGATATCAATAACAGGAAAGTTGGTTCGGTAAACTGTTTTTATTGCTTTCATGACATTCCACATTGCAGCAGGGCTCACGTGATATCTGTGAATTAATCATTTTAAAGGAAAACCAAAAATCTCACCGCTTTAATGACGTAAATCCATTCGTTGTCTAAACTGTCGGCAACAATCACTTGACCAGCTCTGAAAATGAGTACAATAAACAAACAAACAAAAAATTGACAATTCAAAACTGTTATTGTATTTTTTTTTTTAAATTTTCCAAGGAGCAAACATGCTTCAAACAACTCAGAATCACTGTATCGGTATTTATGTCAGTGTAAATATCGTACACATAGGCTACTGTTTATTTTGACGTATGCATCCCGTATGGTCCGTTCAAGTGAATGTGATATGGGTTTTGTATCTACTGTCCAAGTAAATGTAGTTTGGTTATGGACGGATGGATAAAGTTGAAGTCACATGAAGAAATGAAAATTAGCAACCGGAAACGTTCGATGCTGGGAGGGTCCACAGTAAGACGGGGGTTCTATGTCCGAGAGGAATCTGTAGTTTTCTCATCTGAACTGACTTAAGAAAATATGATGCCAAATTTTATCTAAAATCGTTGAGTTGGTAGTCATTTGTCATGATGTCGTAATAAGTAACCGACAGGCCTCCTCTACTCTCGTTTCGCTGTTTAGAGTCGTAAGACGACTGCCCCTTCGAGAGCTGAATTACTATAGTGATATGTAGCTACTACTCACGTCAATTGTAAATGTTACGGAGTAATTGTTCGTGGCCTCGTAATTGCTATGCATGTAATGTTTAAAATAATGTGCACGTTGCGTACCACACTGTAACAACAACATTGAAATAAAAACTTGACATAAAAGGGTACAAGATGTGATTTGGAATAAACATAAATCAGGAATAATATTTGAGAAAATAGCCTTGTAAGAGGGCTACTGTAAATAAATATTTCACTTTGAAACAATGCACCGCAAATGCACTCTCTCTTTTACACACACACACGCGCACACACATACGCACAAACGGGTAGATCTTAGGTAGATGAACAACTTTAGATAACCAACTTAGATAATCTATGTTAATCACCTGTAGTTTTGTTTGCCCCAGTAGACCGGTGATTCCAGTAATGAGTTTAAGCCACTCCAAGCGTTAAAAACCGGCAGGGTTCTTGGACAATAAGAATAAAAAGAAACGGCTTCATCACATTCATTTAAGTGAATGTATTATGTTTACAGAGAAAATATTTTGAGACTTGATTGTCCTCAAATTTAGGTTAAAGAAAACCCATTGAGTTGGAAAAGAAGAATGTAAGAGTTTTCTCTTATGAAGAGTTATCCGTGGCATTGTGACCATGTAAAAAAACAAGTCTTACCATTTAGACATTGTGGAATTCTGAGTAAATGAACTGTTTTATTTCACAGTTTCAGTGTTACTGTCGACAAGTGAAAAGTAGTCTTATGTTCACGATCTAGTACATATGTGTCCATCAGTGTTACCTGAGATACTCTATACAAGCTTCTTCTTTGATGTTCATTTCAGTGTCGAATACCAGGGCATAGTCCTGAAAGCGAAACAAAAAATCACTCCAAGTGGGAACGAAGCATCACTTTACGCTTTCTATATTATTGGACAAATCTCGTTCGGACCCCAGCTCCCCCCCCCCTCCCCCCTCCTTCGACGTTGCTAATGATTATTTATGTGAATATCAATCTTCCTCTCCCGTCCCTTTCGGGCATCATCGTGAAAGGGAAAGGAGGGCAGGGGGAGGGGTCGGAGTTGGAAAAGTCACTTCAAAGATCACATGTACGAAAATTGTCCCGACAGTTTTGTACAAGATTGATAGTCTAGCCTAGGGTGATTCCCTAGGCTGCAAGTATCCCCTAAATTAAGTAAGTAAAGCGCAAAACACAAAACAACGAAGAAAATTTAGCAGTGTCGAATGTTTTGAATTAAGTTTTTAGCTCCAAATACAGTCTGGAGTTAGACAATTTAAAGTGATCTTGTATTGGCCTTATGGAACAAAGCCCGCTAATTGCAAGCCAAGTAACAGGTCAGATTCTACTGATGAGACACTGGATTAGATATTCTTGAATCGAAATGTCAGTAATGTCGTATCTAATTTTAGCCCACACTCATGTTGTTGACTTACCTGTGCGTGGACACAAAAGAGTTCAACCGCGTTTTTCGTCATTACTGTGCATGACCGTCTGGTGCCCTGAATCAAATCGTTTTCCTGAGAATCAACACAAACGTAACATTACAATGCATAGATACAAGACATCTTTCATGATTATAGGTCTGAGATATCAGAATGTTTACATCATAACTCACAAAAAAAAAAGACATTAAAACAAAAGAAAGACAGAAATCAAATGTGACACATTTAGACAACCGAAATCAAAGGTAGAATGAAATTCCTGTCTTAATTATTTGAGGCAAAAGTGGACTACTTCAACTTGTGACAAGATGTTTGGATAAATAAGCAGAAACATTCTAAAACAATTACAAGCGAATTCTATTGATGATATACTTTGATCAATAATACACACAAAAAAGGAAGACCCCGCCTAAAGGGACATATCATTGAACTGTCCTTAATTTAAAATATTTGCTGTTTTCTACTTCTGTTTTGTTGTTATGATAAACGGTAACAAACAAACAAGAAATTCAGAGTCCCTCTGACTATCATGGACTCACCCCAAACTTGTCTCCTTTCTTGAGAATGTAAGTCTGGCCTCCACATGTTTCAGTCACTAAATGACGTGAATAAACGAAATAAAATATAACCAACCAATTTACAAGTGACAAAATATTAATTAAGTTTATAGATTTGTTAATCAATTCGATAGCTTACCATTACATAATTACAAAAACAAATACTTTCAAATGCACTAATTTGCACGCAAGGTGGAGCTGTTACTTCTCATATGAGAATAAAACAATGATTTTCTATTAAAATATGAAGATTAATTTAAACAAGTGACGTATGGAAATTACACGTTAAAATATTGGCAAGAAGAGGGCAATAACGCAAGCATTTTTAAGCAATGAAAGGTTTGATGAGAGTTTTGTTTCTGCTTCATTTTGTAACTATGGAGCTACTCTGTAACAGCCCCATGCTGTAACTACTGAAGCCCCTATCGCTATTTTCTCTCTCAAACGTGCTCTGGGATCATCTGTTTCCGAATCACGTGGTCTGATCTGCGTAGCAACGAAATCCCATGAAAGCTGGTTTCATGTAAGAATCATTCAAATATATCAGCTTAAGAGATTCAGATAAATCAGCCGTGTGAGACCGAGCTTGCTCATGGTGTCGTAACGACAGTCACTAATGGTGCCATCGGATGTACCAAGATAGCATTCTGACGTCACAAATCAGAAAGTATTTACTCTCATCTAAGAGAGAAACGGGCTCATCCCAACACCTTAAAAGAAACATTAATGTGACATTTATCACACGTACAAAATGGACGTAAATACGCTTTGGAATCGATAAGAGTCCTTACGTTTTCCTGAAAGTACAAAGTAGAGGCCGTCTGCAAATTGACCTTCTTTTGTGACGACCCTGTTTCTTCCAAAGCTGTGTAATCAGGAAACGAGCGGGAATTATTTCAAGCAAAAAAAAAAAAAAACATGATCAAACATTGTAAGTGTTATATCAGATTCAAGATGGCAAAGAAGATAATCCAGTATCGCAGATTTGTCACAATTTAATGATGTTATAAAGACCATGTAGTATTTTTCTTTCTTTCCTATTTTTTTTCTTTTTACTTCATTTCGTTGCTTGGTTTTGTTTTGATATCAAGATGTAGAAGGACGCCATCTGCAGACTGCACTGTGAAAGCCAAGTTCCAATATTGCAATATGAATGGTAATATTTAATGGCGTTCGAGCGATACAATCAACCTTTTTTAATTCAAAGACACAGTGTGTCCAACGTAGACCCTCAAGCATCATGAGAGGACTAAACCCAGGCTAACTGGAAGAGCAAGGGGACCGTTGCGTCGATGTAATGTATTTGTTTGTTGTTGTTGTTGTAGTTTTTTTTTTGTTTTTTTGTCGTGGTCCATAATTTAATACAAATAGATCCTTTTAAATGGTATGAAATTAATACATACTCACACTAAAATTTCTAAACCTTTACTTCTAAAATTTTATTTTTTTTTTTACCCACATTACAACATTCATGAAATAGACATTTCTGTGTTTCTGTCATGTGTCTTATGTACGTAATATCATATGATCTATGATTGCCTCTGTACTCACATCTCGTACCAGGCGTATTTACATAATCTTTTCTGTAGTTCTGGCGGGAATTTAGCAAATTCTTCAACGCTCTGCATATGCCGTACAATCTGCAGAAGAAAACGGTGAAATTTCAAGGTTATTTTTCGCTGAATATTTCGTCTTTAATTCAATGACATTCACATGAATGTATTGGAAGCACTAAAATTCGTGTGCACGGTCAGTAATTCTTCTAACATTTACACCAAACTGAGGTAAACCTTATCTCACATCCGACGGAATGGTCTGAGAAACTTTTGGATCGATACCACAAGTTGTTCTACAGTAGACTAGTAAATTAACAGTCACAACGTTATCAAGTTTTATAGTCCTGACGCAAATGTCTGCAAAATGCGTGGAAACATCAACCTCGGAGAGAAAACCCTGGAAGAGTGCCTCAAAGTAAAATTTATTTCGGTACCAGTCTCATTAAACGTTTTGAGAGCATGCAAAACAAGAATGCCATGGAGTATTTTTGAACACAAACTTAATGAATAGATATTTCAAACAGATAGCAGTATTCCGATATTCAATCTTTATGAAGTAACACCTGCCCAGCAATAGCCTTACGTGTACGCTTCCATTTATTATCTACGTAAGGTTATTAATTTTACACACAAAAAGGGGGGGGGGGTGGCAACCGGAATAATCTCACTTCTATTACGACAACGTTTTCCACACACTCTGTAGGGTGAATTTCCATGGACACACCATCCATCGGCTCGACAGACACTTCATAGGCGATGTTGCTGTTTCGATGTGGCCTGTATACCCTTATGCACACTGCATGTCACTCTATCGAACCATCGCTGGCAATAAATAAATTACATAAGAGTTTCTCTTACGTTTTGTATTTGTTCTTGAGTCCTATCATCCTCTGGAATTCTCAAAAGTTCTTTTATTTTGTTTGGCAATCCTTCCTCCCGTTTCGAAAATCTTTGGAATTCTGCGGCGTCAAATGTCATATCTGGATAGGCAGGGCTCACTAAACCACGTGGCATGCTGGCGTCATTTCCGGTCCTTCTAGCCTCTGTCTCGGCAGCGCAGAGAATGTCTTCAACCAACTCCAACAGGCTACCCTTTAAGGCTCTGTCCGAAGCTTCTCTACAAACATAAACGATGTCACATGTAATTCAATAATCGGTGTTTGAACCGTGGTCTCACATCGCGATGTAGGTCACTACTGAAGGATATATTTAAACAGCGGGGTGTAGTTCACATTACCGTGTACTAATCATCACCATGAAATTCATGACCTCGTGACGCGTGTCTAGAGGTAACACCATGTAGAATATTTTGAGTTAGACGTATACATACTCTTACCTCATATAAACGGTGCAGATGTAGCACAACCACTTGACAGCTCGAGCTTTTAATCTGAACCTCTCGTAAGCCTGTGAAACCAATGTAGTTGTGCGGAGACAGGTAAGTGAGAAATGAAGTAAATTCATACTGATCTGTAAGTTATTAGTGAATCCTTTACATGTGAATCTGTTATATGTGCAAAATTGCATCATTTTATATGTGCATCTGTTATACGTGCATCTGTTATAGACCTATGTTTTGTCATTGGATACTAAACACCTCCCTCTATATTCTCTCTCTCTCTCCACCTCTCTCTCTCTCTCTCATTCTCGATTTTTCACTCCTTCGATTTTGTTTTTCTTTCGTTTGACGTTTTTGTCTTTTAAACTCTGATGAAAATTAAGCCCTCCCCAGGCCTACAACATTGCCAAACTCTAAGTATATAGGAGAATAATAATAATAATGTCAGACATCGAATTTAATACACATGCCATCCATACAATGTTGCCCTTTAGTTGTAATCTGCATGCGAACGGCAACCTCTCAAAAGGTCTCTTGACTTGGTACATGAAATCCATGATATTTTGCCACATCTGTTGAGTATTACTCATTTGTTGATGGTAAACAGTCAAACTTAGAGATTCGGAACATCTGACACACAGCTGAAGCAACAGTGATAGGGCAACTAACAATCAAAATCATTTATAGCAAATCTGTGGTTAATACCATATAATACCATCATGTGTAAACCACAGACAAGGTCTGTTCATAAAAAAGTTGAGACTTCTCACACTGTCAGTTACTGTAGGAATAGAAAAGTGACTGAAACGAACCGGCGCGCAGTGGTCTCCTTAAAATACGTCACAAAATGAGCAAAATCGACTCAATGAGCCCTTTTAAAAAATTGAGAAAACATAGGATGCTGATAACAGATTACGTGTTCAACATCCAAGCAACCCACCCCTCCCCCCTATGGTCACAGCCTTCCATATCGACTGCTAGCTATCACTGAACCCCTGGTGTGTAGTCATTTATTTACATACAGGGGCGACCGCAATAACGCATAATTATTTAGTTATGTTTTTTTTTTTTTTCAGTTAGGCTTATGGTTTTGTTTCTCCTTCGTTTCGTTGCGGGCTCACGGAGATGGTGAAGATACTAGAGTCAATGTAACTATCTTACAGAATGATAAATATCGTATCTGTGATAAAGGTTTTACATAGTCTTTAGATTTTCGACGCAATTTCCTTTAAAAAAAAAAAGGCCAAAGATGCATTTCCGCAGTTTTTAATTATAGCAACTGATTTTGAAGACAGAAATTTCGACCTTGAAAGTCATTTCATTGAGAGAAAACACACTTTGAATTTAAATTTTCACCGCTGTGTCTGTCACAGACAAAGCGTGATTTTTATTTTTTAATTTGACTGATTTTTCAAGCACAAAGCTTTGCAAAGATTTGCGTGCTAATTCCCGAGATTGCGTACTTATTGCTGATTGGGTGGAAGACTGCAGAGATGTAAAATCTTTCCTCCTATAACCATTGAGTACTACGCTAATAACGGAATGTATCATCTTTTGGAGAAGTGGGCCACTGTGTTATGATAAATATCATACTTGACCGACAACACATGAAAGTGAAAGAAGCGATGTCAGCCTAAGTAGAGACATGTATCACCACCGTTTACGCTGACCATGATGACGTAATAAGGTGTAAATGTTGATGAACTTGACTGACGTAACAGCATCCCTCCCCCTCCCCCTCCCGTCTGCAATATATTAAGTTTTTCAATGTTTGCTTCGAGGTGGAGTTTATTTAGTGAGGCCAATACATCGAATTCAAGCAGGGGAATGTTGCCGCATGTTTATCCAGGGACCCAAGAAAAAAAATTAAGGGCGCTTCCGTTATACCGCAAACTTCCCGTATCATGCGTACGTAGCTTCGTACCTACACTGTGTATTCAACTTTGAAATTGCACATGAAACTCCTCATTACACTTTTTTTTCCTCCTATCAATATCAAAATAATAAAATTAAGTTCGACAAGTAAAGCTACCATTATCTCGAGCAATTCAGGTTTATGTAATTCTGTTTTACACTTCTTCTTTATAAGACATTTCATCCATTTCCCCCGTATCAACTCGGGAACATTCCACTTTTTATCGAACTATTACACACGTAAACATAACACAGACGAAACAAAAAAAATACAGCTCTTAAGACATATATATATATATATATATATATATATATATATATATATATATATATATATATATATATATATATATATATATATATATATATATATATATATATATATGTCCTAAGAAATATAACCAACAGGTGGCAATGCCGACACTTCGTCCGAAGCATCCCTAGCATCGGTCGTGCCAACTTGACGGTAGCCACGTGCCACTTCTATGGAAAAAGAAGATCAGGCCACTTGCCCTAAGAAATTAAAATCTGTTCACAATTTTCAACTTTCAGAATGATGTTAACTATATTTGACAAACTGCCATATAAAACTGAATTTAAATGAGAGAGAAAACTAATTCCAGTGATCTGTGTTCGAATACAGTTATTCCATACCGTTTACATTGACATCATTAACTGTAGCCATTAATTGCTTCGAGCTATTTCTAAATCTTCACGGTTACTCTGTTACCAGTGACCCTTTTATATACAATTTCCAACTTTGGTAAACTTTAGTAACAGAACCTTGATTGAAATATACATTCTTGCATCTTTTAGGTAGTAAGTGATGACAGCTTATCATTTTCATTTCTTTGACCTATTTTCTTTGTTAACAGAGTCCTTGTAACTACGAAAATCAGGTACAGATTATGCAATCCTTCTGAGGGCGCTATTTGACCAACTTTAGATCGGACGTTTATTGCGCTGGCAAAATTTCCCCATTCATTATTAGAAATGATCCCTCCCTCTCTACCTAGTTCTAAAGTTGTATCAGATAACTACATGTCTTTTTTTTCTTTACTTTTTATCTGTTGGCAGATTTATCAGCAACTTTTGTTGCTGTCTTAAAAACACAATTGTAACGTAATTTGCATAGTGATTGCGGCATTCTTAATTCTGACAAAACTCGTTAAAATAAGTACTCATTTCGGTTTGAATTTTGATGCCATTTTTTCGGGTCATTGACATGTAACTTTTACTTTGTTTTTCCCTTTCTCGGAATCATAATAAAAAAAAAGAGTGGAAAATGACAAATTGGATCAAAATTATTCAACTATTCATGATTTCTATCATTATTGTCAATTGTATTGAAAACAAATCCTCTGTCAAAAATGTATCAATACATGACGTCCAATGTTAACGAAAAGATTTACGAACTTGTTTTGGAGTCCATGTGAGCCCTAGAAAAGGTTTATAGACTGCCTCCATAACTCTGATTAAATTCACCCCAGCCCATGAGGAGCGACAATAACACACCTTGGTGTATCGTAATATTTACTGTTCAATTTTACTTGTCTGCGGTTTTTAAGGCGTTTATAGTCATATCCTGGGCCTCATTTAATATAATATGCTGTATACATTTTAATAAACTCAGTGCAACCTACTTCGCCGAGGGCTTGTACAACGTTTGTCAAAGACTTCTGTCTACAAATGAAGTGTTAACGTGGCGTAACCAGCGGTCAAACGTCTTGAAACTAGGCTGGGAAGACCTGGGAGGCTAGTAGTACACGGTGATCGGAGTGTAACTAGTTTTTGTTCAAACTTTTTTTGTTTGGCGCGTTTTGTGCCAGGTTTTCACTTTCCTTGGCTAGTGCGTTTTACGAACCCTTTCCCGGCCCCACTCTCTACACTTACAATATATATATATATATATATATATATATATATATATATATATATATATATATATATATATATATATATATATATATATATATATATATATATATATATATATATATATATACATATATATACATATATATACATATATATACATATATATACATATATATACATATATACATATACATATATACATATACATATATATATATAGAAAGAAAGAAAGTGACTACTGTGCATATCTCAGGGAAACCCAGGACAATAATACAATGTACGATAATCGGCGGCACAAAAGTCCTCGAACACATGCAAGTTAAAATACTAAGAACGAAGAATTATAGACCACTGAATACAAACCAGACCTCAATAGGTAAAGAGACCTCCGAGGTAGAGTAATAAAACAATTAACACATAACACTGACACAGACAAACATACAGACAGACGGATATAACACATGCAAAGACAAATATACAAGTAGGCCTACCGACCGCAATGCACAATCAGAGCAGCAAAAAAAAAAAATCAAGAAAAAATGAAGAAGGCATATTGTGCGACTAATCGCATGACCAAGCCATTCATACTACTTTATGGACTAACCCATTTGTCTAGGGAAAGTGGCGGGCAACCAATGCGATGGCCAACGACATAGGCCTCATTATTTATCCTGCACATATCACGTAGGAAGCGGCATCCACTAACTCCGAAGTTTAAACGGTTCGTCAGTTAGCAAACATTTGTTAGGCTCACCGTTGGTCCTTTGGTGGAGTTACTTTCACTCTCCTTGTCATCCTCTTGTAGTGCTAGGGCAGTCTTCCTCCTTGCCAGCATCCTCCCTGCCGATCCGGATTTCTTGGCTTTGTCTTGGCCATCTATGTTTGATATTCTCCTGCGAGCAATAATAGTTGTTAATGGCAAATACTTCATCTTAATTGGTATAGTCTACTTCTTTTTTGCAAGCCTAGGTTGATACATCAGCCAGTTTGTAGATTCCATATATCTACTACTTGAGTCTTTATGTCAAGAAGCTGTCTTTCAGCTTCTTGATCCAACCAGTGTGAAATCAATACAACCGGGTACGGCCCTGCATGCCGCACTTACTGACAGAGACACACCATAACACTAAGGCACCACACTGAGTAAATCGGAGCATTCTCGGGATTTTTACGGCGCATTTGTCAGATTTTTAAGAAGGCAAAGTATTCCATAAAAAAACGTATCCGTTGGGTAAACTTAATCCAACCTGAGGCCCTTAAGTTCAGGGTGAATCCATCTTACCAAAATTCGACTAGTATGGTTGCAGCTGCGGATATTTCGCTGGAACTCAAGAATTGACAGTATATAGGCCTAAGCACTATTTCCATGTCTGGAGCAGATAAAGGCCTACACCAAGAGACGAATGTCATGTTGTACCTCCCATGAACATTTTATTAGCTCGTCATAGTTCCGATTCATTGCGATCCCTCTAGCTACGGTGTCAATTTGATATTCCGATCTCTTTCGTGAAAGCATTCAGCAACAGAAAGGTTACACCTCTACATGTACGTCTGAACAGCCAACCCATATTGGTAATGCTTGCTGCATGTACAGGCAGTAGGCCCTATGTATTTACCCTGCAATCCCACCTGCTATGCGACGATTCCACCTACGTCTCAGCAGGAACCTCTTAAGGCCATCTCAATCACAAACTGACCTTTTTTCTTCTTTTTCATTTTCGTTTTCTCTTGGGAGTGAAAATATGATCGCTTAAAAACAGCTTTATCATATCAATTTATATCAACTATGATCATGGTTCATCCCAGGAAGAGACCGTAAAATACTCTGTTTAATGGACAAGTCTCGCATGCTCTGGGTTAGATTGGCTAGAACATGCTGTCACATGACACCAGGGTTACCCGCCCTTTAGCGAGCACGGGGTGATGCTCTGAATGTGATGACACCACGGCAGTGACGTGATGTAGTTCGAACCAGAATGACATGATATTTGAGAATCTTCCAAAAACTGAATTTGAAGCGCAGGAGTTACTAGCGGCCATTATCGCTATCGGGAGAAAGTGTTCTGATTGTCACCAGGGAGATGCCTGGTAAAACACACTCAAAACATCTTAGGGGTTGCTACGTGGCGTCTATGGATCTTAGTAAAGACGTCTATTACGCAGCTCTAGTGACAAGGGATTACCGATCATGGGATTTGGTTGGCAAAATGAATTGTTTCAGTACACCTGCTCGACCAATGAAATCCCGTCTGCCCCACGACTAGGCCTATTCAATATTTTTTTTTTTTTTTTTTTTTTGAGCCAGGCAAGAAACATGTCTCTAGACATATTTTGATTAACAATTTCTAATAATTTCTAGTCATATTTTTACGTTTGACATGAACTTCCATTGGCAACACGATATTCCAAACCTTCCTGCCGAACAAAGTTTCTAAAACTAGGCATACATACTGAGGGTAAGGCTATTATTATGTAGCCTAATTGACCGTGACCTTGTGAAATGTGACGTAGTTGGCTACCAGCTACGATCTACATTTGTCAGAAGACATGTTCATTAGCTGGTGCTCCCCTAAAGGGTAAAGCGTTATGCGATTTGAATCTGACAAGCAGCCAGTAAAAATAAAAAAGCGCCAAAAAGGCCTCTTGGCAATAAGCGGTATCGGTATGTAAAAGATTATAACTCCTTGATAAATAGTAAGTATAAGCAGATAAGACAACATTATGTGGGATACGATTATGTTGATACCTTAGCCCCAAATGTCTGCTGCTGAAGTGCCAATAATTGCAAAAGAAATTGATTAAATTAATTGAAGTTGTTTTCCTTGAAATAACACTCAGTTACCTGCAATTACTAATGACATCGTATCGAAACCCTCCAAGACCATTGAAAATAGAGCATACTGATGTGCGATAATTTATGCATTCAATATGTGCAGTTTTTGTCCATCTGTCAATGATGTTGTACATTCGCAGGCCTTTTTTAACGAATAGGGCGCGTTTGAAATGCACATATATTCCGCTTTGAATCTAGGTCGAAGCTTTTATCGGTAAGAATACCTCCTGTCACGGTTGCCAGATACCTTTTGTAAAATTCACAGCAGCTCAGACCGTTTCATTGTTTTTCTCTGCCAAGGTGATAACAATTTTATAGGGAGATGCCCATACTGTACGCAGATAATGAGCGTTTGTTCAATCAAGTTTCTTTTGCTCTCCTTTTCGGGAGGGGGCGACTACTGAAACATTTGACATTTAATTAACTCTTGGTCAGTGTCACACTCAAGTTCACAAAGAAACCAAGGAGAGACTTAATCAAGTGCACTCGCTTCAGGGCTGAGGTGCAGTCTTATAAGTATAACAAGGGAAACAGATATGTAAGTTAAGGATTTGTAAATACTGACATCTATCGTAGTACCTAAAGGAAATAACTTATTCGTAGCTTTACAAACCCTGAGATTTAACGGTGAATTTTTCGGCTTCTTCACTTCCTGCAGGTGGTCGCGTAAACAGCTCAGCTTGAAACAATATTGAAGATTTTCCTCCCGTGTTAAATTTACAATATTAATCAAAAAGGACATATGTATCAACCAATTTAACCATCAGACAAAAGATAAGCCAACGAACATTCAACTCCGTCAAATATGATAAATTACTTTAATAACGTTTTATCAGATAGTCCCCGTCCCCCGTCAGTGCTATCTTTTAATTTACAGTTGTCAATCTAGGTAATCTTTACTTTTACGAATGTTTGTCTGTTTTAAGACATTGATATGTGAGATCGCGTTTGTAGACGTTGCATTCTCTCACGTTCCCAAGCTCCTCAATAAACATATTCTTCTTTGACGTAATATCACTAATTTCCCGTAATCGCCAACTGGGTCACGTAATGTTAAAGTTCAATCTATCAAGCATACTCAAACTGGATATATATATATATATATATATATATATATATATATATATATATATATATATATATATATATATCCTCTCAGATTAATTTTACATGTTAATGACACACAATTACTCTCCATGCACACTTAAATGAGATCTGGATCAGTCCGCGCATGTAAAACTAGAACTTATGATCAAGTAATTGAGATTGTTGGCGCTGTTGTTCATGACATGGGTTTACTGAATATGTAATCCTTTATGGTTTTCATTCAAGTTATATCAAAGGGTTGTTTTTACCCATCATCATCTCATGTACAGTCGTTTATATCATATTGTTGACCTACTTATGAAGAACACTTCGACGTACGGATCACGTTTAGGTTTTGTACCGTTCAGAATCTCGGGCGAGTTTTTAATCAGGTAAATGCGACAACTGTCCCAGATAAAGGTTTTTCTACCCCTGTCTAATGAGTCCAAACAATTTTCTAATATCAGTAACGAGTCTGAGCCAAAAACAAAATTGTCGTCACGTGCTTCATTCGAAACGGATACTTCTATTATAGCCATTGAGTTATCACAGCTCATTCATTTCATTCATTCATCCATTCATTCATTCATCCATTCATTCATTCATCCATTCATTCATTCAGCTTCATTTCATATATAGTACATGTTCGACGGCATTACGGCATATTCAAACTTACTTCAAAGTTTAATTTGAACTTGATTAACATTCGGCTCATGTTGTATTTCCTATAATTATTCACGCCAAACTAGATACAGTATAGTAACCGTAGCATGGGAAATAAGAGCATCTTTGCAAAACCCACCACACCAAACCCACGACAGACCAGCCTCCCCCCCCCCCACCCTCCACCACGGCCTCACGTTTTTGTCTTTCTTCCTTTTTATTCATTTTTTGTTAATCAGACAGTCTTTTGGATGATGTAAATTGACGAATAAATAACGAAACGGATGAAACATACTTTAAACAGCCATAAACTTGTTCAGATTCAAGGAACTTTAAGGAATCCAAGGCGCTCTAAGTGTAAGAGCGCCATCCACTTTAGCGGGGGGGGAATGTCCACACTAATTTGTATTTTTCAAATTATTTTTTTTTCTAAGTGTGTTGTCAAATTTTTAAGATAAGTGACAACAACCATACGTCCATGTCGTGAAGGGGAGTAGACTTTCATAGTGGTGTGGTCACTTTGAATTTCTCAGGTAGTTGGGTAACGATTGCGTTAGACGCTGCCTCTCTGTTAGACCTAATTTATCTTTTGTTAAGGGTGATTGTTTTACTGATATTTTGTTTGCAGGTCTGGGGTCTTTGCCTCAATGGTCTCCATTCTCCTTTCTGCAGCATCTGGTTCCACTTTCACAGTTTCCCTTATTTTGTTGTTTTGGTTGTAGTCTTGGTCAAGACGTTTGTTATTTTCTTTCTCCTTCGTGTTTCCACACCCATTACGTTGCTATTCTAACAGAGCCTTGTTCGTCAGCCTGAGGTTGCTTACACGCCAGCTCTGTACCCAGCCGAGTTAAGCAGATCTGAGGATCCGTTCAACACAAACGTCCTGGACATTTGACAAAAATGGGGAGTAACCATATGCAAAACACTCGATCTTTATTCATGTAACGCAGTCACTTGTCAGCCAATCCTCACTTGATATCATAGATGATAAGGTTTCATCGAAGGAACCAACCCTAACTACAATGGTTTGTCTCGATATTACACCATGTTCTATCATGCAGAAAAGGGTTTTCTCGAGACATGATTTCAGCACATTATGGAAATTCTGTGAGGACTAGGTGCGCTTGTGTTGGGCGTGCTCATACGCAGTCACAACGAAGTGCTTGTTCACTGTTCACTCTGGTTGGTTATTCTCCCCGAAGAAATCATGAACAAACATGAAATTTTAGGGTGTGATCTATGATCAGATCTGATAGGCTTCTTTACTTTTTTGAAGCAAAACTGCCATAAAATAAAGGTAAAAGTTTAGATAGCTTGGAAGAATGTACAAGACCTTAGTGTGAAGTAGAAATCGGCGAGAAACAGTAGAGGGCGCAGTCAGCGCTGTACAAAAGAAGCACGGTGTGCGTTATACTACATTACTAGGGTCTTAGCACGACTATATTAGTTGACGCACTGGAAGCGACATGCATATTCACTCAAATTTTAAAAGAGAACAAAACCCTGGGTATATTCTTATGAAGTAGGCACTGTGACCGAAAAGTCTTCCCCAATTTTTCTTTACAAATATTGTCTCCTTCCCAAATTATGCACTTTTGAAATTCAGAGAAGAGTGTTGCCATTTTTGGCGCAGTTAAATGTAAATAGATTTGAGAAAGTCCAATTATGATGTCACATAATGCCCGATAGCAGGATGTTGAATACATTTCTTCTTTTTTCTTTACCTTTATATAATTTCCATTAACGCATTCACTTGTACACATTTTGTGTTGTATTACTGCGACGTATCATGACATACGAAATTAATACTAACCCTAATACTTCAGGCTATGCATACTCTTAAAACTATTTGACGAAAAGTTAGAAAAGGATACACAAGATTTTGAATTACAAGTGTTCAGCTTATATCATTACAATCTCAGATCCTGATTGATCTTTCTTTTTATGAATTTTCAAAATCGTAATATCTCGGGGAAAAAAAAAACACATACCAATGTAATTTGTTGATGGCGTTCACACACACTTAAAGGCTGTATTGCATCACCCTAAGCTATATTTTTACCTCCCGGAAAGCAAAATTCTCAACTGGTTCTAAGTTTCAGTACTCTTAGATTGACAGCAAATTCGAAAGATGCAGAGCAGCTCGTACTACACAGCGTACACAGGGATCCATTGTTTTGATTACACATGTGGAGGAATGTAAGACAAGCTGAGGGAGGGACTAGAGGTAGGTGGTTGGGAGAATTGAACTTGTCTGGGGTGATGAGTTTTTGTCTTTAAGTCTCCTATAATACTTTGATAAGAAGTTGATATGATTTCAACTTCTCTTAAAATACGTAACGATGCGTCAAAGTTCTAGTTTTGACGGATCATGAGTGAGAGACTCGATCAACTGAGATTTTTGCAAGCGGCTCATGAGTAAGTTTTGTCAAGAAACTGTGGTAATTCAGCTGATTTTCAATTATTAAACGAAAAACATTGCAAATAACTGGGTTTTGAGGTTATACGAGTCGGGTGATGGACTTTATTCTAGGTACGGAATGACAATGATATGACGGTTGTTCATTTGGCGTCATTATATTGTTTATAATGTTCACCCCGTGAGCCAAGGCGTATAGACAGCCTTCGATATTAGTCCAAGTCGCCATAATAAATTCAAGTGAAACATCAATTGAATGACAATGGCAATAAAGTTGCCGGAATTCAAGATTTTCGGAGATTATTAAAGTACCACATGGAGACATCTTTTCCTTTTATTAATTTTCTGGCCTCGTGGTGGCATTAAAGAGCTAGAAAAACTTCTTTCCTACCTCTATAAGACTCTCTTATTCTTTCTTATGTAGCTGTTTCGTAACATAAGATCATGAAAGACAGTACGGTTACTCCGGGATTCTATTACTTTGTGTGAACAGTTTTATAAAGAAAAAAATCTTTACTTTTAAACTGAGATGACCAAATACATGGTGGGCAAGGCACTAGGGGTCGGGTGTGAAAATTAAATATATTATACATATAAATATATTAAAGTTACATGTATGAAGTGTTTAATGGCAAATCTACTCAATTGTAACTGAGAATTTTTTTTTAATATTTTCTCATTCAGTCTTGTTAAGGTCCTGTAATATAAAAATCAGGTTTATTCCAGAAAATTGCCTAAAACTCCATAGTGGCCTCCAGCTAGCTTTGAGAAATATTTAGAAGTTTCAACGCTTTTAAAATAGCTACAGCAGTGATGTCATACGCTTTCGATCTCTTTTGAATGATACTAGGTATTGCTAGAGGTTGGGAGGATATTTCTACATAAATTTGACTAAAGAAATATTTCGAAATTCCGTAAATTTATTACATGTATTGCGCTTCACGCGCTCCGATCCACAAGGCATGGATTTTTAATCCACTGATCTGAATTAAGTTCCTGTCCCCTCTTGTCCTGTCAGGGTGATCAGGGTCCTTTGCACACATTCGACTTGTCAACTGTCATTATGCTTATCACCCAACGTTGGCCTCCAATAGTTCAACGAGGCGTAACTGTATCATTACTATTGCCTACTAGGTCACATATCTTATTCAACGGTCTGAAGACTAACCATCACTGTTCTGATTGGACTGTGCTTTATCGCCGGCCACCGTTTTACACAAACTTCGGCTTAACGTCCGACTGTCACTACGAAACCCAAGTCCCACGTTGAGAATTTCCACCAATTACCAGCTTACTATGAACCATCGGCTTGAAATTTATAAATTCTAACTGTTAAGAGTCGGTTAATCGAAAGTCATAATCAGTATAGCCAAATCAAAAAGCAGTTTGTACATCGTAGTCTGAATCTGTCTGAACGTGAAGTCTGGAAAATTAGATCTGATGGAAACTTAAAGGAACACTCCCATTCCATGTTTAGTCTGCTTGGATAAATATTTATTTGAATTAATATTCTGCGAATGAAATTCCGTTTTTTTTTTTTTTTTCGTTCTGAATGGCTCTTTGGCATCTCAGTGTTACTAAGTCAATGTCCAATGAATGTCCTTATTCAGTCAGTTATTATTAAACATTTACCTTTTTCAAAAGTGGTTACGATATGAAGAGCAGCCAGAATCAATTCTTCTCTTTTTATACACACGGTACCGCGTGTTTGTAAAGAGTAACACATATTGTTCCATATTTGGCAAGATACGTTTTCATATTCAAACAAACGTAATTCAAACAAACGTAATGTAATCAAATTGTATCGCGGTTATAGGTCAGGGTTCCCATAGACCGACAACATTCTGGGTGTATCGCCAAGAATTGTTGCATGTTTACAACAATTAAAACACAACAAAAACCTCACCACAAAGTGTAAACAGTTGTAAGACGTATTCGGTTTTTGTATTTAATTGTGTGGTCCTGGAACACACGGACGTTGGTCTGTTACGGGACTACTAACAGTTAATTGATAGGCAAACAAGGGTCCGATAATGCATGCCGGTCCCAAATAAAACTTGAGCTCATGTCAGTAAATGAAACAACACTGAATTACAAAAGATTAAAACATATATCGAAATGACGGTTTCTGTGGTTACCTGTGCTTAAGTCTATCAGCGCTGTGTTTTTGCTCCGATTCTAGTTTATGTTTCTGTTCCTCCATGATGGGTTTTTTTTTTTATGATTCCTCGAGTTAACTAATCTTGGATTGACTATATTACAACGATTGTTGTAAACCACTACAACGCAATAACGGTGTTACTGTTTATTCACCCTATGGTACTCATAACGATCCCACTTTACTCACTCCTTAACATTTTTTAGACAAAAGCTTTTCTTTTGTGATGTTGTCCGGCTTTCATTTTCAATGGAAGTGTTTGCTTTCTATTACTGCCTCTCGTCTTGAGTTCATAATAGCAACCAATCTCCCGCGGAACAGGACAATGAAGGAGAGGGACAGGTTTATCGATAAATTCTCGCTTACAAGAGAGAATTGGTTTTGAAAGCGCAGGGGCCATCAGGCAAAGCATTATGGGGAAATTGCATCTCTCTAAGAAACATTTAGATTGATTGATTGTTAAAGAGTGTGTGACCTTCATTAAATATATTTATTTATCCACACTATTATCTAATGAATATTTACAGCCACATCAATTCTCTGAACTTTAAACAATTTCATGTTTTATTGAAGCAATGACCTTTTATCTGAACTGTTATGACTTATGGAAGGCTTTCGGAAAAGTTTTTATTTCAGCAGAATGTGTTGTCTGATGAAAAAAGTAGTCTTTATTCGTTAATCTTCCATCTTACTCGTCCATTCGATTCCAAACTGGAAAACAACATTTACGTCACACTTCTTTACGTAGGAGAAATTTCACCAGTTAGAGTATTACGGTAGAAAGAAGATGGTTAGTCTATTTTCGTGTAAACATTTAGCGAAACTGCGTCCTGTAGTAAATATACGAGACTCCCGTGCGAATAACCACAACGCATGTCTCATGAAAAGCATTGCTTATGAAAATTTGTCGATTTTTAATTTTATTTTGGACAAGAAGAAAACCAAAATATAGCTGTTTACAACTGTAAGAGGTATATAGAAAGTCCTTTGGTACACGTTTGAAAGTTCAGGAATAACATCTTGATTAACGCTTCGTTTCGTTTTTTTTTTTTAAGCATTTTATGAGAAACATCAAGTGACAGATGATGGAGACAAACTTTGTATTTTATGATCAGATAAGGCTATAGTCAGTCTCTTCTTGCACTGCAATCTACAATGGTCCAGTGGTAATCGCTCGAAATGTTAAAATTGAATATACAGACTGTAGTAAGTAGAAAAACAGTTTCACAGTTTGCTCAGTTTCCAATCCATTCCAATATTGAAATTTTTATATATATTGCCCAAACCAGAAATAAGTCTGCACCATGTAGCTCCATGGTTTGCACTAAGCCGCGCTAAGGCACAAAACAAGGCAAAAAGCACTCTGCAGAGGAAAACTTGAGAGTACATGGTGAAAGTCGAGTTACTGCTGGCGTAGGTAACTTCAAAACAATGTCTGAGTAGCTTCCTGGGATGTTGTGTAGTAAAGGGACACATATCATAGGCTGACTTTCATTTTACAACGGAAACGCCCTCACTAGTATTTTACTCTTTCTTTTTTTTTCTCAGCATGAACGTGTTCAGTTAGTTTCCTATTTTACATGAATTTCGATCATGTCCGTATTGATGTAGTTTTGTACAGAGCTTGTCGATGACTAAATTGCGCGTAAATGAAGACCATACCGTAAATTACATATTATGTCAAAACATTTCTTCCCTCTTGGGCATGCCTTGCCTCCATTGCAAACATCCACTTGAAAGTTGTCTGTCAGGTTTGGTTGGGGGTTATTTAAGTTCATCTTCCATAAGGTCGTTATCCATAAATTAAAAGCCAAGCAGTCATATCTCGATATAAAAGTCTTTTTTAGTCTTTTTTAAAAGTCTTTGTTTTTCCTGGCCATAGAAGTTCGATACGATGTTGATGATTCTGTACACAGACGGATGGAACATGTTGAAAAATAAGTTATCAGATTTAAAATCTCAAACACTATATCTGATATAATCGCATACTCCATCATTCCAAATTGTTCATAATTCATAATCATTCCAAACAGTCAACAAGCAGAATAACATGGTAACAGGCACTGAATAACATATTGTATGCGACTACACTAAACATTTTGGAGTATTGACAGAATTAATCATTCAAATTGTTGAAAATAGACAATATTTATAAAAATCTGTCCACGATTGACTGCTTTAACTTTACAAAATTGCTGTTTTACAATTGCATCATGCATGAATTAACATAAACCAAATATGCGCATTCGTGACGTTAAGGGAGGGAGTCACATCATATGCTTTATGTTATACTTTGTTTTCTTGACCTTTAAAGAACAACTGAGTTTTATATGCCCCAGGGGTTTTGTTTTAGAGCATGTATTGTCTTTTTCAAAAATTGTAATATAATTCGCCAATGTGTAACTAATTAAAGTTGCACCCTGTGCGACACTTTCACGCCATCAAGTGCGCATTTTCATCAACCTTTGAAAAGTCATCATACCTCAAACACGGTACTAGATATAAACACAATTCCAAAGGATTATCAATCAGAGTTTCCTTCTGCAACTTCTGATGGAAGTCCATCCCGATCTCGATCCTTATTACTTGGTCTTTAAATCAACACAGAGCACATTGTGCACAGTCATTATAGCCTACTGCTTAAGAAATTTCACGCACTAGTCGGGGAATACGACAAAAATAATGACGGGTACACGTCAAACCGCGTGCATAAAACTCTGTTGACAGAGATGACTTATTGTTACATTCCAACGAAAAATAGATGCAATGTTACCTTATCCAGTCAAATTTAACATAGTCCTAAAATGGTAAGAATGTAGACGTTTATAGCGACCCTATAACACGTCGTGAGTCCTGAAAGTGACTTATCTCAAATTAAAATCGTCATAGGCCTAAACAGTCAGTTTCTCGTAATGCGATTGGTAGAAATGGTCACATCTCCCAGAAAGCGACATCTGATAATTACATATCACAGTTTCCGGTGCTTTCGTTGGTTAATATTTTCTCACGACACATTGTAGAAATTGAATGGAAGAAACTGTCACAAAGATGTAGAATTAAATCGTCCATCCGTCAATTTAAATCGTCATCCGTCAGTTTCTGGTAATCCAATTGGACAATTTGGGCACCTGAAATATGGTAGCTTTTACAATTATGATTGGATAAGAAAAACTGTCATATATCGAATTAAATCTACATATGACAATGTTACACAGCATTTGTCAGTTTCTCCTGATTCTATTTAACAGGGCACACTACAAACTCCTCGTGATCGGAAGAACCCGTCGTATGTCATATAAAATCGAAAAATGACAATTTAACTCTGCATCTGTCAGTTTCTTTTTATTACCAATTCCTGACGTCACTTTTGAAATAAATTTCTATATGATACATTTCCAACGGTTTAGGTCGGCGATAGCTTCGTATGTGTTAGATACTGCACTAACTCTCTTGTCATACCAAGCATTCGACATGTGACGTCAACATATGCAATATGACGTCATGCCGTCTTCACCAGCTTTCAATTCTATGTGCATGGTATGCTATCGTCACTCAATTCGTGTTAATTCAAACATAAATTTGACATCATTACACAGTACAGTTAGACGCATGTGTCACTAATGCCAAACCTTTCAATGCCAGTTGTATCTGCTTCACAATGTACAGATATCCACAGTATTCAAGGTACCGCTATGTTAACATACGGTGCCTACCATTAAAGAAGAAGTACCTGTCATTAAATCAATTTTATCTCAACTAATACAGATTATGCAGATTATCATTCATTGACCACACACAAAAGACAATTAGTTCACCCTTCTCCTAGAACAAAACACGACAAAATCAAGTTAACAGTACTGGTGTTTAACTGTGGCCCTTGATCATGAAGGAAGGCAACTCACTGCCTTGAACTCATTTGAGAGAGTTTAAAGAAACCACTCTCATTAAACAGAACAAGTTGCAAAATTCAAAATCCGACCTATTAACGACGTTGCAAAAAAAAATGACGTCACAAAAAGCTTACCGATGTTAATTTAAGTGATACTCACGATAAAGAATTCCGCCTCTCCGAATTATTTGGAAGACCGATAAACTGCAGCGTTTTAGATCTGGCGAGATGTTTAGCATCTTTGCCCTTTAATAACGACGGGATAATAGTAGATTGTCCTTTGCGTCGAGATTTTACGGAGGTTGCTATGGAGACGTCATCGGCATCACTTGACGTAGACCCCATTCTTTAGATAAAAACAAAAACAACATCATGAAGACATAAAATAAATGTGTCTTGATAACTCTGACCAATATATTTCCTATAATTTCCTCGAAAATAGGTCAAACAGATTTTACGATTAGAGAGTGAAATGTACAATAAACAAAGAAAGGAAAACAAAATATGAAAACAAGTGTTCTTATGCCTTGTTGCTTTTCTTTGTGGGTTCAACAGTTCATTCATATTGACTTTTACACAAGAGTGGTTTATGAGTTACGAAATCCCATTCATTTCGATTGCCAGATTATATACATGTCCAACGAAAAAAAAGAAAAAAAGAACAGCGCCACATTTATAGAGTAATTTGGATAAAACCATCCTTTATGAAGTAGAGAGCCCATACGGTTTATTTTAAATTTGGCAGGTTTATTTATGTCTGTCTACATTGCCTCACGTCGAACCACCCAGGCCTACATAAACATACGCAAAGAAAAAAGAATTCAATAAAGGTGGAAACTATAAACAAAGAGACAAAAAATCAGGAGACCTCATATAGCCGAGGGGGGCTGATCCATCCTAATCTTTGCAGTCTGATCTTCAAAGATTTAATGTATCAGACTATTGTACTTGACAGATAGATTATTTTATTACGAAAACTTAATTGTGTCTGTGTTTTATTGTTTTTATTACTTTGTCTCTGCAAATAGCATGTTTTTTTTCCCTCGTCAACTTGTTTTATTATTTACAGCTAAAGAATAACAAAGGTAACAAGTGCCAAATTAGCATGAATCGGACCACGTACTAAAAGCCTTAATTTTCTGCCGTAGGTATGTATGTTAGTGTATGTAGCAATGTTGTTAAATGGTTCTTTTGATTAGGAGCCATCTTAGGGGAGAATCGAATAAGGTCGTTTTGATCCTTTCTCTTGAATCTACCTTACTGTTCTTGTAGATATGGTTGAGTTAGTTAATTGAAGTAACATGACTTCGGTCTAATGTTAAGGCTGAATAATTATGAAAATGTTACCTCATGTGTGATAGTCACATTAAACATTAATGTTCATGAAGATGGAATTCTCAACACTTCCGTATTCGGCAGACAAGATGAAGACCTTGATACTAACACACGCATACACTGAAGAACTCACGCCAGCCCCCCCCCCCCCCCCGCCCACATATTGACAGAAGCATACATAACATGTCACGTGTGAGTCTTTTTATGGTAAACATCTTTTCAGGCATTGTTTCGTGCTTGCTGCACTTCTGGAGCAACATATGTTCAATTTATCAACTGTGACTTTTCCATGAACCGTCATCCTAATTACAATCTTAATTATCCCTTACGGATTCTAATTATGTAAACTCCCCAGCCACCAAATATGTACGTAGAAACTAATTTTTTGACGAAGCTTACCACAAGAAAATGCATCTCTTTGACATTTTGGGGCAAATGTATCTCCATCAGACTAGTAGCCTCGGAAATTTATCAAAGGAGGAAGAACTGTTATGTTGGCTGCAATGGCAAGTTTGCGTTTATCTTTATTTATTTGACACATGTCTCGATAGAACATATTTATACCAATCGGGATACAGAACTGTCAGTTAGGCTTGTAAATGTTAACCTGCCACACGATTAGATGAGACACACCAAAACCCTCAAAAGCCTGTAATTTGTTGTATTGAGGTCTTCTGGACTGACCAGGAATTGGATGCAGACTAGTAGTGAATACTGTCTGCTTTACAAAAGAATGTTTGAATAGTTGAAGACGTGCAAGTAATCTAAGAAATATTACGAATCTAAAATTCAGGAAAGGTTGACGATAAGTCGAAACTACTGTATCATGGAATAAATAACATTCTCGTTATCATGGACAAACTGAACTAAAGGTCGACAGCCTTGAGGAAGACTTTGGAGATTTCTCTCTGTTTGAGATTCTTGGTCCGTTATTATTCCGAAGGGTCGCTATTCCGACGATTCTTTACTCCGAATGGTCGTTATTTCGGATCAAACATACGGGTCATTATTCCGAATGGTCATTATTATAAAACAGACAAACGGGTCATAATTCCGAATTTTTATTGAATAGGGTTCGGAAAGGGGGGGGGGGGAGATGAGGTTAGAGTTTTAGTTCTAAGGTAAAAAAAAAACCGGATTCGATATTCAAACCCATGGGACATGGTATGAACCTGCGTGATATGTGTTTGAACCAATAGGACCATCTTGGGAATTCTGTTGTCTGTGAACTTACATGACACTGCAACTTTGCAATGAACGTTATAGGGGCCTCAAATAAGAACTAAGGAACTCTTGGGGAGAATGTAACCAAGCGAAAACATTAACTAAGTTGACTCTTCCAAACATAGCAGGAGTCTGAATTTGCGGTTTTGGGGATAACCGCCCCATTGTCCTATTCAGAAGAACGACCTTTCGGGGAAACTACCGTATCTAAGGCTATGATTAGTTCGGATCAATTGATCCTTCGGAATAACAATACTTCTGAATAACAATTCGTCCACTTATTCGACAAATCTAAACTAAATATATATATTCATTTAAAATAACTGAAAAAAAAGCACACTTTTGTTAATTTCAACAAAGCAATTTCCCAGAAAAGACAACAAGTTGCTTCAATTTAAAGTTGTTATTTTTTTAGTGTATGTCTTACAGTAAAATAGTAAAAGTTCAACTTCATTTCAAATGTATCTGTAATAGCTACATAGGGCAGAAACTGGAAATCTGACATAGTGAAAAGAGCTGGACCACGATCCCGGGATTCGAACTCTGAACTTTCCAGTCCCTGTGAATAGTATACCAACAGAGCTATGTACACCTAATAGTAGATTCCTCTTTAAGGAACAGATGTAGTGTAGAACATTTTAAATAATCCAAGAGATGAGGATGGTTTGAAACAATATTAATTTTGAATGCAGCGCTACGACCATTCATCTGAAATTCAATTATGATAGATTCAGAAATATGTCTGAAACAGAAAGTATCGGAAAAAAGAACGCGGACGCAACTGATATTTGTCAAACAAAATGGCAGAAAATGGAAATCTGGTATGTGAAACCTCACGGACTCTATCGGGATTCGAACCAGGAAACTTCCACTCTACTGTGGACTCTGCACCAGCTGGGGTTGAAGCCCTGTCGGGGTACTTCTTACTAACCTATAATTGGGTACATAGCCCCAGCTGGTATAGAACGTCCACACTGGAAAGTGGAAGGTTGCAAGTTCGAAAATTATTCGTACCTGATTTCCAAATTCTGTAATTTCAAGCATATATATATATATATAGATATAAAGATAAGAGAGGTCCATATACTGATAATGAAGCTGAAAATAGCGATTAGTTTGATATTCATGATGAATAAAATATATTACGCCAATATTTCGTAAGAATACACCTTACATCGTCAAGGTGAAAAGCAAACTGACTGAAAGTAAAAGCCATTGCATTTAAGTAACAGCTGTTACAGAAGTTAGTTAGTAATACCAGGTTAAAATAGTTGAAGATTTAAACTCTGGACATTTTTGTTTGGGGTTGGTTGTAAATCCTTATTAAAAGAAACTCCATGATCTTACGTTTGTACCAGAAATTCTCTACTTGGAGAACTTTAATATCAGATGGGCTGGGAAGTTTATGGGACGCCGTTTTGCAGTGATCGTGTATGGAACTGAATTCTTTGAAATAGTCACCATGTTCATGCTTTGTAAATGCTTTTTATTAATCATGAATATCAAACTCATCGCTATTTTTAGTTTCAAAATACATACATTTATACACTTATGTGTACATATGCTAATTGTATTATTATTATTAGTAGCAGTAGTAGTAGGAGTAGTAGTAGTAATAGTGGTAGTAGCAGTAGTAGTAGTAGTATTGTTAAAAGTTGGAAATCTATTCAAGTATAAATGAATGGTCGAGACGGTGAAAAGTTATACGAGACTTACAACAAATGGCAATATAAATGTAGTTAAAATAAGAAGCATTAAGACAAGACTGAGACTTAATCACGTTTGAGTACTTTCAACGTAAGCATTGCCGGATCATCATAAATATTCTTAAATACCGTATTATCGACATTCAAGTAATTGTCATTCTTACATGTCATTATACATTCAGTCCCACCCCTGACCCCCCCCCCCCCCGCACCCCAACGACTCACGTATAAATATAACTACGCTCTCTACTTTCGTAGCTATTTAAGATTAACTGATGAAATAAAGTTGAATACTTACGGTACGTGTGCGTCTATATACCCTGTGTGAACTATGAAATGAGTCAGCACTCCACGAAATAACAATCCGGTTACTTAAATCATGATAAAAATCAACTCAAATTAACCGCGCAATTAGCGCAAATCATCTTCCGGTACAGACATCCAAAAACGTGAAATTCTGAACTCAGTAAAATTCGAAGTATTTTTTTTTATTTTATTTCAGTAATGTGTGAGTACACTGATGATGAAATATTGTTTTGTTCATCGAAGCGAACGTAAACTGTCTCTTCTCATTAATGGTATGGTATACCCATCATCGACTATAACGGGACCTTGTACTTTTCTGAATAATTAATGGATCCATATGACGACTAATCTTTGAAAGGGTCGAGGGATCCTTTGAACACAATGGAAGTGTCTCCACGGACTATTGTTTAATCGACGGGACCTGTAGAATTGATAATCGATACAGGCCACTTGAAGTTGCAAAAACGTCATTGATTACGAACAATAGGACTGAGGCCGAATTAATTCTTCTCTTGTCTAGTACAGTGCAGCCTATTGTTGGAGATGCATCTTCACTTTTGGGGGGCTATTTCCTGAAGGAGACTGTGGATTATGTTAAACTTAATTTCTGCAGCAGAGTACATCGTGGTTTATTTTTGGATTCATATATATGTTACTGTCCGGTTTGTGTATGGCGCAGACACGTAGCCACAGGTGTACACGTGTAAAAATTTTCAAAAAAATACAAGGTCCTGCTTTTTTGGAATACAAATGCAGGGGGAAAAAGATGGAAAACTCGCATCATTTTGCATGTAGAACTCTTAAGAAAGACAAAAATTTCCCCCTTAGACCCCTCCCCTAGGCCGACAAAACTTCCAGCATTGATGTGACCTTCCACCTCCCCGCCAGACAGCAAACAAAAGTTAGTCTGGATGGCGAAAGCAAAATGTGCAAGTGAGCTTAAATCTCAGTCCAATCGATAACACATAATTTAGATGTTATAGATGTTAGGTGAGGCAACATTGCACAACTGTTCAAATCTTCCTTACCATAGGTTTAAAAATAATCCTTTCGTCTACTGTTGAAGTTAACATTTTCGATCCTCACCGCCCGTATTGGGTTAGTGCAGCCTACATTAAGGTTATATTAAGTTATCTAATGGTTTGTCTTCCTTCAGCGTGGAATCTCTGAGATTTGCTTTACACTGGCTCTATTCCGCTGATACATCACACTGTGGATCTACTGATACAAGAACGTAGTAGCTTTTATAACTTGTCTGTATATATCTCTGGGTAAATTTTTCTCTCTAGCGTAACTTACAATGATGGAAACATTGAACTCAAATTACACACACATATTAACCGCTGTTGATATGAAACAACTTGTAGGAGGTATCTTGCACGAATTACAATTAAGTGTCACGGTTCATGACCAGTGATCTCCACCAAAGACAAGATCTGTCCAAGCCCAGCGGCTTTCTCTTTCACATTGGTTTTTGGAACAGCAAACGCTGTAGACTTTGAATGGCATTTGTCCCGCCTAAACAAAACAACAATAAAACAATAGACAACTGTACTCAATTTAGCAGAACTAGTGCAAAAATAAGAAAAAGAAAACTGCCCATAAGTTTTCTTTACAAACTTTTTCACAAACTTTGTGTTACACGTTCTTAACCAGAAGCTGATGCGAAATATTGCATTCAGGTATGAGGACACCACCCATACCACCCGCCTAACCCCCTACCACCCCACCCCTTCACCCTACTCCCATTGAATTAACTGCAATTCACAACGAATTATATGTGATTCCTGATATAATTCTCTGTCAGAAAATGGTTCACTGTACACGCATGCAGTGAAAGTCTTACACTTCTATCTTCGAAGTTAATATTCGGAGTCAATCATGACTGGTAGAGATTCTTCCCACCAATTTTGTAGTCTCTTTATTTGGTATTTTTAATTCAATTATACCCTGTTTTCCTTTATTCATGCTCTCTTTACTAAATCTTAACAAACCCATTTCTTCCTTTTTCAAATCTAACTTTGAAGTAAATTTTGTTTTATATGCAAAACAAAACTGTGTCGAGTATTTCATTGGATCACGACGTTAATATGCGTTTATGACTAACAATTCACATTGCCTATTCCGACCACCAACTATCTTTCTAGTCTCATCCAGACCAGAGCCCACATACGCCAAAGATTAATCAAATTCTTTGAGTTACAGTTATACAAGTTTCCAGAATTAATCTTGTTTTTCTTAATAAATCTTTATCAGATTTATGTCTCACGGCTTTCCGAAACTCTGGTGTAATTTTAGATTGGACAAATAACAGCAGGAGACATTCTATTTGGTTTACCTTTTAATGAGGACGAAAGATAATATGTCTACAAGCTATAATTGTCTGTCAAACTTGACTTCCCTAATTTAGTGTCGGTAATAACAGATTATAAAACGATCCTTCCTGAACCTTCTGTTGCAATGAATCATGAAGAAAGAAAACACTCATACATGTAGGCAGTATTAAACAACATTTCTGAAATGCTCTAGTTGATTACGCGTGTCCTACGGAAGCACAGGAGAGACTTAATTTATGCACTTACCAAAACCTACACTTACCCTCGGTAGGCCCACTACAATGTATGCTCATTGTAAAATAACAAAATCTGCTACGGTACCACTTAGAATCGACATCGACCTCGATCAAGTATGATTCTGACATCTTATGAACACTGACGCATCTCGTCACATGGAGTTTGTTTCATTGCTCACTGTGCACTGCTTTCCTCGATATGGTGTATATGGAGGCTGCTGCGCAATATTTCACTCAGACTTTCTGGTTTGAGGAAAAGGAGTTAAAGTAGGAATTCATCTAATACCAGAGTGACCCCATGACTTGTTAAAAAAAATGGCGACATGTTTCACCGTGGACCACGACATCAAATACACATAGGCAGATATATATATATAGCATTAACCTTAATCGGCAGTTACCGTTTCCTGGGTAAAATTTATTCCATACACATTTTCGCCCACCGACTGACATGCGCATACTCACTCACCCCGACCTCAGCTCATACACTTCCCAGAGGTAACAGCACGCTTTGTTTTACTTTCCTGCTCGTGGTGACCATTGACAAAACCACATGTAAGTCCAAAGCCACCGTGTCACCTGGGTTACAGTTTACCGCATTGATTGCTTCGTTTCCTTGTACACATGGGTGGAACCCAATCATAAAAACGACATTGTCGTTCTTTTCCGAATCAATGTTACACTACGACGCCTTTTTGTTTACTTTTGTCATTTTTTTTTGGTAACTGAATCCTTTGCATCCTTCTTGGAACTTTCGCCAAGAGAAACGTCAGCAGCTGTCCGCTTCTAAGGGCGGTTTGCTGACGTCCAGGTACAGCATTGAGGCTATTCTGTTCAAATAATCTCAAATTATGTTGACGTAAAATTTGCTATAAATTCATATCTAAAGAGGTTAGGTAACACGTAATACCATGATTGTCTACATACAGACATATACGAAGAATCATGCTATCAGGAAATGTACATCGGTTATTTGTTTGTATTGATTTTTCCCAATGTATGAATGAACTAACAGGCATAAACATACCCTAAGCGGAAATTAAATGACACTCCCCCCCCCCCCCTCATCTCTTATATCCTCATCTCTTTTATGGTAATTGGTCATCAACACAGTTCCCCTTCCCGAATTCTTAAATCCATCACTGCCTTTCCTTGTGGAGGCAGTTCAGCTACCGGCTGAAACTAAACCCGTACATTGGAATAGTGAAGACACGGTTCCTCTTATCCAAGGAGATATCCTGAAGTTGGTAATGGTGGCACAATGTATACGTTATAAGAGTACGGTGTTTACATCGTATGAAGACTAACTGATCCACATACCTGGGAAAGATCTTTTTATACTGATGAAAGGTGTCACTTCAAGCAAAGGACGGAATATCTTTTGTTTTCAGCTAGTATTTAAACAATAAACTGATTTATGTCTCTTCGAAGAAAGTGACAACTATATGATCCGTTGATTTCTTAGAACTGTTAACCTGTTAACGTAATAAGGAAATGTTAAAACGTCTCTCAAACTGAAATGATAAAATGTTTCTCAGACTGAAATGATAAAATGTTTCTTACACTTAAATTTGTCACAACGATGAAGGTAAAACAGGAGGCCCTTCATGGGATTAAGCACTCACGACATGTTGCATTATCTTATCCTCCGCTTAAACATGTTCGAAACAACTCCATAAAGTTAGTTACTCTACAGGTTATACTTGTTCGCAAAAAAAAAAATTGGCTCCTTGGGAAAGTTTTCAAAACGTTTCTGCACGTATAGCTACATGAGCATGATTCGTGGTTAGTTGCCCACTTACGTTGGTCAGCGCCTCAGTTCCTACATCACGATGAGAACAGGGGGATAAAAATTCTGCTTAATTTTCTGTGAAGATGATCGATTTCATTTTCCCTCGTTGATATTCCTTCTTCAAATTGGAAGTTTTTCTTTATTTTTATTTTATATTTTGACGGATCGGCAGTAATTCTGCGACTGAATGTATTAAACAACCGATGATAAGAGGGGCAGACGAACGGGGGACATTATTGGCTGAGATGTAAATATATATATCAAAATTTTCGCGCCTGGTGTATTACATTTATCAGTCACTGCCATTTTAAGTTGAGGGTTTTCTTAACTTTGGAAGAAAAAGAAGACGGAAGCAAAATAAATAGAGAAAAGACATACCCTACGTATACCCGAAAGGGTAACCATTATTCATTCCACATCTCGAGGCTAGCATGTATCCCGGTAAAATTCACATAAATTTAAAAAAAAAAAGTCAAAAGTTTTAAAGGCACATTGGCATTGCCACAAATGTTTTGAAACTTTGGATAGATCAGGATACAATTTTATACTAAATAAGCACCGCGGGCGTTTGGTTATAAAAAAGATAGACACTTTGAGAAATTGACAATCATATTTTCACCCGTGTCTGTATTTGATGCATTTACTTTCTCGGTAGAATCAGTTACACAACCGATTATCGTATGGTAAAAAAAATATATGTAAGAAAAAAAAAACTCATGCTCAGTATAACAAACCGCAACAGAAGTATCACGCGATGTAGTATGATACAGCCACTTTCGTTTTGTTTTGTTTTTGTAACAAAAGTTGTTTGTGTAAAAGTTGTAGAAATACGTTCATTGAAAGCATGATCTATCGCATCAAATGAAATGCATTAATTGATATGTCACATTATGTCACATTGATATATCACATTAGGTTTATTAACTGATATGTCGTATTACATTAGCTTTATTAATTGTTATATTCTGTCACGGAATACTTATCGATGGATGTATCGTATTACATGCGATTTAATTCATTCATATGTCGTATTACATAAAAGGTATTGATTGATAAATCGCATTCATCGGCCTTATCAATTTATTTGTCTTAGCACATGTAGTGCATTCAATGAAACTAAAATGTTCCACCTAACATAATTGTGGCAAAATCAGATATTTATGCTTGGCAGTAACAGAGCGTTTGGTTCCAGCTTATCTTTACTAAGAGAACAACAACTTGGAAAGCAAAAGAGAAAAGAAAAACTGAGAACCCAAGAGAGAATGGGGAAGGAACAGTCTAAAAACGTTTTGAGTTTTGAGTTGTAACTCAGTAGGATGTCGCTTTTTGTTTCTCCGTTCACAAATACCCCACAGATTCCACTGGAGATACGTACAAAACACCCCCACCCCCCCCCCCCACACACACACACATACACACATACATACACTCCTGAAATCCAGTTCAACATTAAACTCAAATCAAGTGGTTGAGGCCTGCTTACTTGCACTTTCAACAAAAGTAGACTTTGTTATTCGGTTCCCTTTGTTTAATCATACCATTAAGGGCCTCCATGAATATTCCACAGAGTAAATCGTGTCCGATGTAGACCAAGTTTACCTGGAAATGAGACTGCATCAAGGATCGCGACGTTTTTGTAGGAATAGTTTTTGCACAAATCGTGTTTTTCGTCTTCTTTCGCATTTATCAGAATAAGGTTTCCTGACAAATCATAAATATGTCATACATTTGTGACAATATATGCCTGCGATGAAAATAATAAGATACACTTATACACGAAACGAGTTCAATTGCAGATTCTGATTACAGATAAGAAGGACATTTCCCGCTGAGTGCGATGATTGATTTATGGTCAATAACCCGGCAGTTCACTCAGTTTGGCAGACCTAGACGCCGTCTCATTTGTCACTTCTTTATGTTTTTTATTTTCATCTTTGTTTAAATAACAGAGTTATTTATTTTTCATGTTTTGATTTAATGTTATTTCACAAGGTTTCTTTCTTTGGACTGGCACTGCAAAGTAACTACATGATGTCAATGCTGACAATTAACAACTGTATGTGCTGTCGATCAAAGCTACCCTAATTATAACATCTTTTATAGCCAAAACCCGACAGTATGCTGTATGCCGTCGTTCCAAACAATCGCCGAACACGTTTAGCCGCCTGCTCATTTAGTAAGTAATGACGGTAGGTCTATAGGCTACTTCTGCAAATCTGCCACTTTACCAACTTTTGACAGCTAGCCTACATTGTTGTTGTATATGTTGCTGAAACAATCAGTTACGGAATTCGTCGTCAGTTTATTTATCTGGCTATTATTAATTAAAGTAATAGTTAATTAATCCACTTAATTTATCTTGCCTGGCGAACTGGTAGGTACTTGAGCCCTAGAAATGTCATGACGGCATGCACAGGGCTTGTCCGACGTTTGAAAACGTTTCGCCTGGCCTTACAGAACTGCATTGCTCCCTGTTGGATTACTTCACCATGCATAATGAAGAAAATTCATGGCATCCTCTGTGATCATTATGGCCCGTTGCCTATGGTTACTTGATGAAGACGACTTTTGTTTCTATAAGGGTGGTGGCCCCGAAAGTGTTTGAGTGCCCTCTACATGTATATGTATGATTACATAATGGCCGCTGTGTATTGGATACCGTACGTGTTCAGTTGCTTTCTGACTTATATACCATGGCGCTCCATGGAGTTCCATGGTGCTTATACAGTAGGATAAGTTTCTTTTCTTCCATTGTTTGGTGCGGTTTAGGTCACTGAATGGTACCTCATAAAACGTAGGAAGCTTGTTTGTTTGTTTCAATTCCATGTACACAGCTATACATTAATAATATAAATACAAATAACCATTACAATAGTAGAAAAACAAAGTAGGTAACAGTACACAATACACAATGTACGGGGAGCATGGGAAGTCTGAAAAGCTTTACAGTTATTTTTTTATTAACAAAATTATTTTTAAAAATAATTTATTAATTTTTATAATTATTTTTTACAGTATACCTAAAATCTTAGAGATTTTATTGAAAATTGAATCAATAAAAACTTAGTAGAATCGGTCTGAGAGAGACCATTCAACATCACAGTATAGTTATTGAGTTTAGCTAGTGGAGGGGGAACAACCATTGAAGTTGTCCGTTGTCTGTGTTCAGCGACAATATATTGCCACCAAACAAAGCAGAGACAACAGTAAGCTCATTAGTAAGGGTTCGAATAGTAGAAGCTATGTAATAACTTTCGAAAAGTATACTCGTCAGCAAACAAACAAACTGAAAACAGAATGAAGGTTATTGGAGCAAAGGGGAAGGTCATTGATAAAAATTAAAAAGTTTCTAAGATAGATCCTTGCGGAACGCAAGGCACGTCATGATTATGAGAAAAGTTACAACCATTAAAGTGAGACCAATTGGAAACTATAATTGAGGTATAACTTGTTATCCAATCATATACCTTTCCACGAATACCCTAATGATAAAATTTACTACATAGGATGTTATGATTAACGGTATCAAATGCCCTTTGAAGTGTCTAGGAATATCCCAACTGTATACTGTTTACAATCAAAACCTGTGGAGATGTAAAAGATAAACAGTTGAAGCAGCGATGTAAGTTGAAAAGTTTTTTTCTGCGGATACCTAAAACGGAGAATCTGACACTACATCATGCTTGAAAAAGAACGAATCTATTGTGCAGTCACATGTCAAGAATTTTATAGACTGAGTCGGAAGAGAAGATACAGATTTGTAATTCGACTGTGTCAGAGTTTCATCTGCGTTATTTCACCAGCAATCTTAAAAGTTTGGTAAATAGTTTTGTTTTGAATAGATTAGATCAGGTTATTTTGATTTTCCATAAACTGATTACCATAATCTTGCCGTTTAACATTTCTTTTGTCACTTTTTAAACTTATTCCTGAAGTGTGCAAACGTTTGCTTACAGGAGTAGGACACTCGATATAATTTTGGTATAGTTTATTAGTTTTAATGAACCCCTTGTAATCCAAGCCTAATCTGGTTTGATTTCTTTTCTCTTTATGATGGACAACGTTTATCATAAAATGGACATTGTTTATCATAAAATGTTTGATTATTCTAACAAGATTATCATACGCTAGGGTGACAACCTTTAATGTCATAAAGCCAGTCCCAATCAAAGACACTTAATTCTGCGACAGAATTTTGAAGACAAGTGGGACTTACAATCCTTTTTGACGAAATAAATGGGGTCCTGATGAGGACGTGATACCTGGGAAATAGTGTCCACTGGATGATGAGATATCATTTTGTTGATTGTGGATGATTCATCTTGACGAAATGCAAAATAACAGCCGACTATACATAGGGCCTACTTTTCTTCGTGTAAATTCATTGAGATTTGACGTGATGAGAATTACACTTAAATTTTAAACATTGAATTAGCGTGTTGTTTACAGTCTTTCTTAATGCTGTGTACAGGATATAGATGAAAGATACTCATAGGCTCACACAATCATGCATACTGATTGGCTCATACATAGTAACACACATGTAGCCTACACGTTTTGCGTCATCAGTTAAAAATAATGGTGGGGCTTTGTCGGATAATCAGCTTACTTTCAGTTCGTTACAATGAAGAGGTTTAGGGAGTCACAAGACGCCTAAGTCATGGTCGATTTTTTAAGATCACCACAATCGGATTACGTTTGACCGTCTTTGCTTGCCATACATGAGTCTGCAGCAGGTGGCCTTCATTGAATCAATTGAAGAACGATCGACTTGAATGTGAGGTTGCCATGGAAATAACGCCTGAGAAGTTCTTAACTTGTTCAAGTCAAATTCTATCAGAGCTTAAATAAATCTCAACTGAATTGTGGCCTGTTTTCTAGTACCAACACTACATTGACACACTATTTCATACATAGAGCCACCCTCAGCTTGCACAAAAGTCTAACTGTATATGGATGAGTGTGTTGCCATTAGTTTTCTATCGTGCACATGTATGGCTCGCAGTAGCCTACTGTTCTCTTTTTCAGACTTGATACCAAAGATTAAAGAAGTGGATCACTAATTAGAATATTCTTCAAGTACTTAACAGTAGTTTAACTTAAAAACTAAAGAAATTCCCTGCCTTTTTGTATTTCCGAAATCTTTGATACGCCGTCATGTAGCAGGATCACTGAACTTTTGTGTAGGCTGAAAGTGTTCTTGCACGATTTCATTGTCATAGCCCGCTCTTCTGCAATCTCATTTCGATGTCGAGGTCAACTTGTTGTAATGATGGACACTACCTGTTGGTTTTACCTTTGACGAGGTATTGATTATCGATCGCATCGAATATCAAAAACCGATCGCACGTAATGTTTGATTCACTTTATTCCAGGATATGGTTTTGGTACGCCAAGATGAAAGTTGTTATTCGTGATTACGACATGTTCGTAGTGGTGTGACTGAGTAGGTGTAATAGCTAGTCGTTCCTGTGGATATGATCACGCGTAGGTCTTCTTACCATCACCGTGCTTCGTGTGTTACACCGTGCTTCATGGAATGGAATTTTACTGAAACACATATACTTACAGTTAAGGAATATATCATCATAAAGTTCGAATGAGGATCTTATACGAAGTAAGGGTCACTTAAGTTTCTTTTTCTTTTTTGGAAAGTTTAAGATATTTCAGATCTAACTAAAGTGTATCAATATGGCGTTCATCACCGACAATGCGACGGTGTTACCTAAGTTTCCAGTGAGGCGGACAGTTACCATGGATACTGAGACGTCACATGTGAGTTATACATCATCGAAGGGGTCCTCGAATCGCGGTTCACGCAGAACAGGAAACTTAATGAAACTGATCCAGGCTAACCAAGAAGATCGAGCCGCGAAACTTTTACAGAGGGTGAGACTTAGTAACAGCTTCGCCAAAGAGCATCACCGATTCCAACAACAGACAGATCAACCGGAGAAACCGTCATATCGCTGTAAGCAGGCGGATGATATCGGTATACCGTCGACGATGCGTCGTTACGGATCCATGCAGTCTTTAACTAGGTCTACGGCAGAAAGGAGAATACTTCATCGGTATTCGAGTTTGACGTGTGGCAGGAGCGCGGCGTTGTCATGGAGACGAGCGTCAGACTATCTGACTCACCTAGGCCATCTGTCTCAGCAAACCGGATTCAGTCCAAAGAATTCAAGTAAAGCCTTGAGTGCAATTCCAGCAAAATCAGAAGTAAATATACAAATTATTCATAATTATTGCATCAGTCTCGAAAGTTTCGCCCTTCCATCGACAAGGCTGTTTTTAGATTTCACTGTTTGCCAAGTGTTTATACGGTATATCGTTAATCGCATTTTTTTTTTTTTTTTTTTTGTGCTTTTACGATTTGTCTTCTTTTCGCATCGCTCACTGTACAGTGAATTAAAAGGCAAAACGAGAAATAACTTTGAAATTTCCCTTGAGAAGTACAACATTTTTTTACAAAATGGTACCGTAAAAAGGCCAGAAATTCGGTTCTGTAGCATTACAGAAGTTTGCTGTGGGAGAGTACTGAAGATACGTCTGTGAAAGACAGACCCAGTAGGTTTATAGATCTTCACTCCGCCTCAACAATCAAAATCTTGAGAAAGCTGTTTCATATACCGGGTAATAGGAGGGGGGGGGGGGGAAGAAAGGGAATTATAGCGGTTTTACTCTCTATTCTCTGCTTTATGATATCATCAACTAATTAATGATATCAGTAAATATTTAAGTATGTCTTTAACTCTTGTGATATGAACACACACTAATTCAGTTTAATGATACAATAAATTCAAAATGCGGATATAAACCTGTAAATAAAATATAAACCATATCAGTTATTCATTTTTTTTTCTCTCAGAATATCAGTTCTTGATGTCGTCCAAATCGGAGACCTAGCCTACTTTTGATTTCAATATTTAAAATATTAACATCACAAGTTTTATTTCAAATCGCATAATGTAAATCCACTTATGGTATCATTTGCTGTACGTACGCACATGAATTATCAAAGAAATCACCTCATATACAGAATACTAATTGAAGTTCCTCACGTTGATTCAAATGTAATATGGCCTAAATTTCGAGAACTGCCAATGTTAATATTATGCACCTGATTTAACGTAAAATTGGTTCTAATAATATCACGAACGGATTTATTCCTGTCATTAATTATTTAATGATATCATTAAATAGAGCATAAAATGTAAATCGGTTTACTACACTGGCGGTAAAGGAAGCTATATTTAATTGTGAGAAAATTCCCTCCAACTGATCCATAAACATGTTGAAAACAATTGATGTATGTTACTCTAGAGATTATGAGTATAGCAACTACAACGGGAGAAAAAAAACTTAAAGGGGGAATGTTTCTTTACAGGTGATAGGTCGTCTTAGTAATATCTTCCTATGACGTCAGTATCTTCTTGATAGCTTTCTGCTGACGTCACAAGTTTACGGTCACTCTGAGCAAGTAGGAATGAACATCATTTAGCCTAGACCTGTGTGTATGGTACCACTTTGCTATCATATTAGTTAGCATTGTTCACTGTACACATCAACGATGACCTAAACTAGAATACGTTTGCAGGAAGTTGTCAAGAAGAGACTGACGTCACAGTCATCTTTATTGATGTGGGCAGTGCATGCTAGAGGGAGTGTTTGGGCTTTTACAGTGTGTTTTTCTGTTAGTATATCAAATTCCTACCTCTAATTGACTTTGTACTCATCAGACATCTCTACACTATGCATACTTATTTAAAGATCATTTTGAGGTAAACTGCAAAATGCAGAACATGCTTAAGTAACAACCAGCCATCCCCACCTCCTTTGTCTGTCGTCATTATCTTTGTTTGTTTTTTTAATTATATTTTGTTTTGCTTTTTCTGTTTACCGCAGTTACTGGATAAATTTCGCCACGCAGTTCGCATCCTGCAGATTTTAATACGAGCTGTCACCCGTGCAAAAGATTGCGCACAGAAGAAATTCTCGTCCATTGATTCTGTTAGTGACATACCAGTACTAGCCCAGTCGGAATCTCGCCACGATTCCAGGCTCATCTTCGATCTGAAAGCCTTCAAAGTAACCAAAGACGTAAGTTCAACTTAACAGTAGGATATCACTCAAATGTTTGTCTATTTAAAGAACGATTAACCACATATTCTTTTCTTATTTTGTAAGTTTAATCTTCCTTTTCTTTTCTAATGTAAAGAATTAAAGTAAATCTGTCCAGCTGTCTATTTTTATGAAAGAAGACTGAAATTATTTTATACATTTGAAATTTAACGTAGTCAAGAAACTCCTCCCATAAATGAGCATTACAATGGCTCACGGAACACTTACTTAATTAGAACTGTAATTTTGAAACTGTAACTTAGTCCTGCCTTCGTTGCTTCGCAAGTCCTCCACTGCTTTCGGCCTTTGGGAGACTCGCTAAAACCATGGACATGCACTCTTGTCGGCAGGATATGAACGTTAAACGACGGCGGTTGCCGAAGAAGATTTGGGGATACGTTGGGCATGATTGGTTCAACCCTGCGTCGTTACCCTCTGAACATTTATCGGAAGGGGAAGAAAAGTCTCGCCAATGTTCATCCACGATCAGTATGGTTAAGGATCTTGATGATCCCAAGTGGATCAGTCCTAATATGAATTTGATAAAAGATGAGCAACATGATCCATAACCAAAGAACAAAGACATTTTGTTATACGGGTCATACTTATACCTTAGCCATTTCTCCTCCCGAGTTGTTACCACAAAAGATATTCAAACCTTAAGGAAACAGAGAAATCTGTAGAGAGTGTGGTCGTTTTTGCGACCACGGCAGGTACGTTAATGATAAAAATAAATCAGTCAGTCAATTTAAATAACTGTAGCTGTGAAACCCCACCAACGGGGATCAACACACCTTTAAAACAGAAATGAAATTTACCTTCTATCGATCACTTGATCACGCATATACTTTGTACGCGAGCTTGTAAGAAACATTATGACTGAGATCAGTATTTTTCAGAACGACTTGCTCACAGTTTCGTCTTTCGTTAACAATGGAAGTGCCACCTCAATGCTTCAAAGCGTTAACTGGGTACCCTTCACACAGTGTAATTACAGACAGGGTTAAAGGCCTAATAAATATTAAATCTCTATACAACAGTTCAAGTGTATCAAAAGTGAAAATTCCTATTAATGCAGAAAGGAAAATGTACCACCCTACGAATTTTCTCCGGAGATGGTTCGCAACATTACACTTTTATTTTATAAATTTCATTCCTTAGCAACAAATTTCTCAGGATGTCAAGAGAATTCTCAGGCTCCCAAGTGAAGAGAGAGACGACAGTTGTCTGCATAAGGTGAGAACCTCGTCTTCATCTACAAAATTGACAAAATGAAAAGAAAATGCAAATTATTTGTAGCTAATGCCCATGTTAGTCAATTTAATTCGTTTTCACACTTGCATATTTTGGTACATTTTGATCATTATAGAGGAAAGAATAGAAATGAGAAACTATTGGGAAAAGGGAAAAAATTGAGGTGACCAAGTTTTCAATGATGGTGTTTCCTATCTTCTTCCGCATTCCTCTCCTAATGGTCAACCGTCAGGTAATTTTATATAAAATGGTCAAGAGTAGTAAGGTAATATGTTACTGAAATGCCCAATCATAAAGCATTTTTATGGAGCATTGTGGTCTGACGCAATCAATATTTGAAACAATTTGCTACATTTCGGATTATGTTAGCGTTGACACAAACATTAAAACACAAGATTAAAACTCTGGACATTTCTATAAATATGTCTATTTTCATTTCGACAGGCGTTACTGAATCTAAGAAATGCAATTGATGCCTTTTCTGAATTTCCACTCACGATGCAGCAATCGCTTGTCAAAGTAGGGTGGTACGAATGGTAAGGACTTAAGATTATTGCTTTCATTTTCTTTCATTGCAACTTATTATTGCATTGTAAACGAATGAAGTTTCTATGGATAGTATTCCCCCTTCATGCGTCCTCACTATATAAGTGAAAAAGATGCAAAGAAACCTAGAGTAACTATTTACTTTATTAGTAAAACAACCTCTGACTTTGTTGTTTTTTAGTGTTTTACTTCTTCCATCTCTCCGTAACAAATGCCATAATGGATCAAATTTCAAGGATCAAATGAACCTAATCCACGTGACTCACAGTGTCAGGCATATCTTATCTGTTTGTGTTACTCATCGGAAAGTACATAACGCGAAACATATTCTAAAATGAATCAAGTCGTTGAAATTGAAGTCGTTCAAATTAAGATAATAAAAGACAACAGTTTCCCTTTATAGTCACATGGGACCTCTTTTTCTACACAATTTTATTTCTATACTTGCATTGAACGAAGAAACATATTTCTGAAGGATGATAACTTGAAACAGAATGTTCTGTTTTATCCTGTGTTTGTAAAGTGCAGACTGGCTATACATCTTAAATAGCTATAAAAACTACCGTACCGTGATCTATTTGTTGGAAAATCGCCATATTTCAAAAAGAAATGGTTTTGGGTAGGAGTTTCGTTGTCGTTATTTGCACAAAACTCCCGTACATCTATACCCGGCACGGTTCTGCCAATAATTTAGCAGAAAAAAATTCTTCTTTCTACCGTAACGCTCTAATAAGTGAAATTTCTCCTGTGAGAAACGTGATGCATAGATATTGTTCTCCAGGTTCATATCAAGTGGAAGAGAAAAAAGAACATCAACGATAAAGGCAATTTGTTTCTCATCAAAGAGAACATCCTGCTTTAAACAGTTAAATCTCATTTGCTATTTGTTTGCTGATGATTTTAATTTTTTTTTTTTGAGATCACGTTGGTGCACAGAAGAAAATTTAATTCCGTTTGTTCTGGAAAATTGATTTATTGACGAAAGCTATCACAATCTAAAATGAATTTCTTACCTAATTGTCTACCCTTTGTTCAGCATGTGAATACGATATTCACCAATCTTCCAGTCTTAACAATTCTGTTGGTCCGGGTGGTTGTATGTGTGGGTGTGTGTGTGTGCGTGTGTGAGGGGGGTCTTCTGGGGCTGTTGTGATAGAGTGAAGCCGAGAAAGTCTGCGGGCTCTTTTAAAACTAGTCAAATTTAATTCAGTTATTTCCTTTAAAAAAAAAAATGACTGTGGAAATATCAATAACGTTTACGGACATGGTGCTTCGCAATTCATGGAGACACTTAAAGGACAATACGCAATTGTGATATACATTTTACAAAAACTTTGCACTTTCTTTTCTTTCCAAATCGCCTATTAGCGTATCATTTTAGCAGATTCGGGGCAACAAATGATCTGCCAATGGCAAACTTAGTCAGAAAGTACCCAAGTAGACAGAAAAAATGTTACTGTTTGAATTTTTGTCGCTGGTCGTCACTGTTTGGTAGCAGAATTTAGGTAAGCATCGATGATTTTCAATCACACAATATTTCATATTCAAGCCATCGAGCACGGACTAATTAATAGGTGTGTGACTTCATCATAAAAAAATGAGGCTGGCAAAATATACTTTTTCTATCGGACTGTATCTACCCGGATTGTATCGGATTGTATCTACCCATCCCCCACCGTCCCTCCCCCAATAATTCCGCCGGTTCTTAGGCGGCCCACTGCAACAACTGATGGGAGATTTGCAAGATTTACAGCCACGGGTAGTGCAACACTACACCTACTTGCATTGTCGTGTAGGTGTACAAAACATGTGTCTGGTATGTAGAGATTCTGGAATTTTTGAGATTTTTAGTGTTTTGGTTTTTAGTGTTTTCGTGAATACGACATATAAATGGTGACCTGTACACTAGTTTCTGTGGGAGGGTGACTAAGTAAGATAGCTACTTAAAATGGTTTGATAAATTGATATAACAGCAATGAGAGACAACCAGTGAGAAAGTGAGAGCAAAATGTTTGCCCCGAAAAGAGTTGCAAATGATCCATTGCTGGTGATTACAAAGCATTGTGTTAATTGCATTTGTTTACAAAATGCCTCTGAAGAGGAAAGTAGATGATTACAGATAAGGTGATTATTATGTATACTGTATGGGGTATGTGGAAGGTAATATGGCTCCTTCGGGGGGCCACAATGGACACTGACGATTTGGAAATTACACCATCACACAGGCTTACCACTAATATAATGCTAAGTTTTGCTTGAAACGTATGGCACCCCCTATCGGCTAAGATACATTAATATATTTTGCATAACTAAACGTCCTTCTGTAAGTACATCGTGTTCACAATAAGTCTAGTTTAGATGGTAGGATGTATAGATGATATAGGGTCACATGTCCTCATATGTAAGTAGGTTGTGTCCGCAATACCTCCAGCGATCGAGTATAAGTTATTACATATAAAAATGAGCGCGTGAACTTACATAAGTATAGGCACAGTAGGCCTAGTGTTAACAATACTTCCAATGTCAAGGGCAAGTGGTTATAGGTAATTGTAATGACGCGTTCCATTGTATTTCTTTAAGCAGGCATAACGACTGTCACATTGTCTCAAGTAACCAGGATATGTTATTACATATTTGTAATGTGACTAGATGAATTTATGTGGGCATAGGTACAATGTCATGCAGACGCATGGGAAAGGGGTTACAGGTAATATTATTACCGGTATTGCATTGATGTAAGCAGGCATAACGGTTTCACATTGTCCTGGGGAGGAGGAGGGGGGGGATTGTATACTCGATTGACAGTTTAAAACGTTGTACCACAGTAATTACTGCTTTACGCTCCAAATCCGTAGTAAGTCCAACAGTATAATGTCAGTTGCTTACAAATAGTATAATTTGGGGTATTTAAGATTACCGGTAATACGGTACAAGCTACATTTGTTTGTCTGATCTATGATATTCACAATGTATGTGGTACATGCTATCAAGCAATATATGGTTACCTTTAATCACATAACTAGGGTCGTGCTCAGAACCTATGTACAGTGACGGAAGTAGGTGTCAGCGTTATATAATAATTATTAATATAATAACTGATAAAACTTAGTCGTATCTTCAGGACCGACAGAAGATTCACTGCTACCGACAGTGAGTCCACCAGGGAGGGTGACATCAATAAATTATGTTTTTTTGTTGTTGTTATTTTTAAATAATTGAAACTGTTGTAAAGTAATAACCACCACAGTACCTCTCATCAGCATTTACTATGATAGTTAATGGCACATATTTCGTATTTTGATGATCATATGTATTTTCCAATCTGATTTTTTTTTATTTAAAACTTACAATAAATTACATGACATGCATATCAAGTCACAGTTAAGATTTGGATATTTTATTTTCAACTGCTGTCAATATTTATTTCAGTACAAACACTTTCACTTGAGACTATACCCCATTACAGTGAACTTAGAATATATATAATTTACTTAGTCTATGCCCATATGCAAGATTTTAGACTGCTATGTTGTTTCCAAACTATTCGTAACCGCGCGAAATGGTGACCTATTTTAAGAGACACTCTTGCGTGCAGATTCAAACAAGCGGAATAATGTGTTTTTCGACATTTTACAGTACACAAGGAACTTCTCTTATCTGTAATATTTCAATTCATGGTCACATTGACAGGATTTCCTAACAGATCAGCAGTACGATAGTTTTGAAATATATTAATCGTTTTATCGTTGGTAGTTTTCAAAGTCAGCACATATGCTTGGAACATATTTTAAGAAATAAAAAATACAATGATGATGATGATGGAGATGATGATGATGATGGTGATGATGATGATGGAGATGACGATTATTATGATGATGGTGGTGGTGATGATGATGATAATAATTACAGTGATGATGATGATGATGATGATGATGATGGTGATGATGATGATGATGATGATGATGATGATGGTGATGATGATGATGGTGATGATGATGATGATGATGGTGATGATGATGATGATGGTGATGATGATGATGGTGATGATGATGATGATGATGATGATGGTGATGGTGATGATGATGATGATGATGATGGTGATGATGATGATGATGATGGTGATGATGATGATGATGATGGTGATGATGATGATGATGGTGATGATGATGATGATGATGATGATGATGGTGATGATGATGATGATGGTGATGATGATGATGATGATGATTATGTTGATAATGGTGATGATGATGATGGTGATGGTGATGATGGTGATGGTGATGATTATGTTGATAATGGTGATGATGATGATGATGATGATGATGATGGTGATGGTGATGGAGATGACAATTATTATGATGATGGTGTTGGTTATGATGTTGATGAGGATGGTAATCATGATGGCAAAAAATGATCGTGATAATTATAGTAATGTAAATGAAAATTGTGACGGTTTTATCGTATGATTTATTTTCTGTTAACGTACAGTTTCTTAATAACCAAAGTTATAATTTTGTATTTTGCATTAGGGCTACTGTAAACTCCCATAGGATGTTTAAGGACAAAGACTCCTCACCATTTGTAGTTCTTCCAACAATGTCTAGTCCCATGGACTGCCTGAAATTCCTCCACATGTTTATTCAAAGCAATGGACCCCTGTGTACGCTGTGTCACATGAGTTACTCTGCATCTTTCGAATTTGCTGTCAATCAAAGAGTAGAACCAGTTCAGAATTTTGCTATCCCCAATCCAAAAATATAGCTTACGGTGATGAATTACTGCTTTTAAAAACTTTCGCTTTCAAACAACGCTTTCAGTGTAACGTTATGACATGAATATATGCGGAAGTGATATGTCAAGGGTATTGCAGGTACAAAATACCCTCACAGAATATAACAGGGAGTGTACTTGTCTTGACAATGAATATATGCAATAATACACAATTGGACATGGGAAAAGGAACAGCCTTACGTATACTCTTCATTTAAATAATTGGTATCGTCTTCCCCTTTAGTCAATTTCGTTCGTAATCAATAAGAGATTCTCCCATTGATCAGAACATAGCCCATGGAATTCTTGTGCAAGCAGATTTTTTCACAGTTAATTTTCATACACATGCTTTTTACTGCCCGAGGCATTATATAGTCCGGAACGTCTAGCTGTAGGAAATCGTAATTACCTAGTCAACCCTAGATGTTGGATGAAAAACATGCAATTATCTCCTTTCTACATTCACACTTATTGATAAAAACCTTTCCATGCTTATTCCAGAATTATCGTTAAATAATTTGAACATAATTTCTCTTTAGTGACAGTTCTATTATTTAGAATTTATGTTCTAGTAATGTTTTCTTTGCTACATGATTACCCCTCCCCCGAAATAACAAGTATAAATCATGTAATTATTTTAAAAGCTATGAATGTTATTCCCTTCTACGATGCACTTTTAATTCTTTCCACTCTGTCAACATAGCATATATATTTTCAACTTATAATTTATATGGAAAGGTACGCAACATAAGCTGATCGGAGAGAAAACTGATAACTTTATGGTTTTCTTTTCTTTGTTTTCATGGCCTGAAGCTAAGTTGTCGGAGATAAGTGAACATTTAATATTTCATCTTTTTTTTTTAAAAAAGAACATCAGTTATGAAATCCTTTATTGATATGATTTATGCATCATTAATATTTACAGCCTGTTGCAGCATACCCTAAAATGATGAAAGGAAAGCACTATTTATTTTCCCTTAGGCCATATCATTATTTTGAGCTAAGACAACCATCAATACACCACAATAAGATGTAATTTCAATTCTAATAAACTCAATGTGAAGCTAATGTAAGGCATATATCCCTGCAGAATGAAAATATAGAACCAAATGTTGTCTTTTATGATGTGTTGTTTTGTAATTCGTTGACACGAATTAAAGTGTTTATAAAAATTAGGAAGGATACCCTATGAAATTTATATGTATATGACTTTGCCTCTCTTTTTGGATTACGATAGCGTATCGTAATCTAATGCAGCCATACTCTCCTTTTGCAAATTTCTTATGTTAAGCCTTTGTTTTGAGTGCACTAAGTTTTAATCACTCCCTTGCCTCGTACGACTTGAGAACATAGACCATATATTTCTCAACTCATGTCACTAATCATTTCTGACGAACTCGTGAAATTTGTTTCCCAAACTCAGTTCAATATAGGGATTACAAATATTTACAAATCAGTGAATGCTGGTATTCGATTTTGAACTTTCTGTACGATTACGACGGATGCATACAGCTACTTACGTGCGTGATCTTAAGTCTGAAATTAGAAAATCGACATCGCCTTGTCGATCATACCAAGTACATGAAGTAGAGTACGCATATGTAACATGACTGTGCATCGAGTAAGATACGCTTAACTTTTACGTACACACGGGTAGTAATCCTACAAATGACAGTGTTGCGTAAGGTCTTCGGTAATTTGGTTATATCTTGAGCATTACTCTTCCAGAATTAAGTAATTGCAAAATGTGGGTACAGAAAAATAAAATTTAGGTAAAAAGTTACTACAGACCTAGCCGACGGTCGGTAATTATTTTCGTTAGGCCTCATGATGTTCACGACATTTCCATTGGCTCATAATGCGATGTCAGCTTGGGTAGTCTATACAGGATAAACCTAGTTACCGGTTGGCTATCAAAGTTAACGTTAGGGTAAGTTATGCACAAGACCTAATAAACGGGCCCGGGTCTGTTCGAGAAGCACAAGTAGAGGAGGTTTTAAGAAGGGGTATTATTTGAAGATTTGTGTCATTGGAAGGTTTAACATTTTGACAAATCTGAGTTGCAGTATTATCAGGTAGCCTACCGTTTGACGTAGGTCTAATAGGCGTAGTAAAACTGGAATTGCAATAGCACGCAAATCACGAGCCTTGTAATTCCAACAATCGAAGCTGCAGTCTTCAATTAATTTGCCTCCATCAGCTGTTTTAGAATCTCATCTGTATGATAAAAAATTGTGTAATCCTTGAAACCATCGGTTTTTGATTATTTTTTGAGGTCTAAATGAGTGAACAAAACTTGCACTGTAGGCGTAAACACCACCAACGTTAAGGTATACGCAATTGACAATGGTTGAACCTTTTTTTCGGCACTGCCATGCCAATTACTCCTACTTCAGCAACGAATAATAATGTTACTTTGGTATCATTAAAGAAAAATAGCATTATAGTTTGCAACATATTCAATAAAATACGGAAGCGGAGAAAAGTCATTATAATGGATACATGAGTAAGTGCGAAGTAGACAAAAATGTTCGCTGTGTTAAATTTTAACGGGATTGCAAAGGAATCAGCTTTGCACTTTTTCTAACCATATACCTTTAATTAACCTTCAATGTCATGGAGTTTAGTATTAGTAACTATTTAGTTATGCACTTCCTTGCGTGAAAGATGGCCATACCTTCTTTGTTATAGCGACTCGTCTGCTTGTTTCTCTGAAATGTTCTGAGTGCCTCCCTGGGGGTTTTGAGAGACGAGCAAAGAAACTAGTTTAGGTTCTTAAACATGATGAGAGAATAAGGCACATCTCTTAAACGTAATTGTTCCTCTTATTAATACCTCATGTGAAGTCATGTAAAGTGAATAATACTGATAATGAGAACAGACCGGTCTACCAATGCTTTATTGTTCCTTGCAAAGAGCATGCCTAACCTACTGCCTAACCTACTAACTAAACTGCATTGACGTTTGCAGAGGGTTATCAAAGAGGAAATGACGTCACATGAGATGTTAATAATACTATCAACTTAACCTAACCAATAAACCTACCGTGCATTGTTGATAATATTCATCTACAGTTGATGAGCTTTCTGTCATAACAACATCCAACTTTTCTCACACTTAAAACTGTAGGCAGTTCAAGGACGCTTTTGTTTTATTTTTATCATACCGTAGAAGAATATGTATTTGTGATGGTAAACACGAACCTGTAAAATTAATGTCTAAGTTACATTTATATCCTGTTGTTATGCCAAACAGTCCTTTAAAATAGTTCGTATTTCAACAAGAACTTTATTCCTATCTTTCACAAAACGTTCATCTCCTTCTATTAAAAGCTGTAAAAGACAATGTTATCGATGTCTTGAAACCTTATCATAATAAAATGTTCATTGATTTTGTCTTTGATCTTTTATGTCCATCTTTTTCAGCTTTGAAGCTAAGCGTGTTATCATTCGTCAAGGTTACCGAGCTGAACGCTATTATCTGATCTTGAACGGCTCAGCGATGGTTTCCAAGATGAAGGAAAATCAATCAACGAAGAAAATTGATGTGATACCCACAGCACTCCTGACGAAAGGAAACAGTTTTGGGGTATGGTGATAAAATAAGATTCCGGAAATAGTACTACAACTTTATGCTTTTAAGGACCATTTATGAGTTGTCTTTCTCAGTATAGTGCCAACGACTAATTAATCGCAGACGGGATTGATTTCATAAAAGATTGACATCCCAAGTTATTAAAAAGATTAAATGAATGCTTCGACTACGGTGGTCTCCAAGTGCCAGCCGATATATAAAGTATGGTGGATGTAGAAGGTCATTGTCATTACTTCTAGCATTTTTTTTTTTTTTTTGACATGCCAAAATCGTCATCTTACTGTCTGTAAACTTTCTAAACAAGTCAAGAGGGAGGGAATCTAACTCACCATGTTGACATGCCGTTTGGATTAGTCCACTTTGTCAAGATAATGTAAAGTTTGTCAACATTTTAGAAATAATTTATCTTCCTTCTGTCAATGCATTTTCGGAAAGATGTCAACTTGTCAAGCTGATGATGGCTCTTGATTAGTTGTCCATTTTTCCAGTTCTCAGTATTTCTATATCCTATTCAAAAACGACTTTGTGGAAATAACGTATATCTGTTGTGTTGTTGTAAAATCAATTCACCAAATGTAAATAAAAATTATATACTTGTCGATGTGAATTTACCTGTCAACATATTGCAGTTGACTCTTATAGCATTGAAAGGATTTTATGTTGTGATGTAGGACTGTCATCAATAGAATGTCAATATAGAGAATATTTGGTTTGGTCTCTACGTCACTGTAAGTTCTGCTTGTTCAATGACCCTCTTCTGTGAATGCAGTCGGGTGCAATTAGTAAGTTTAATGTAACTATGGACGTATTTATAAACTTAAACAAAGGATAAAGATACAATAACAGAAATGAAATCGAATATTTTTTATTACAACGAAAGACTGCGCCTACGTTTCTGTTTTTTTTTTTTACATATTTATATGTTTATTTGTCCTAGTTTCTCTCAATCTTCGTGGAAAGGTAATTGTATCACCGCAGCTGTTGATAATGAAATAGTTAATTGGATCGTGTAAGAATAATACGGTGTAAGGATATTATTCTCTGGAAGATAATAAAATGTTAACAAAGAGGGGACTGTAATCTTAAGCATCCACTTAGAAAAAAGAAACACCGCAATTGCATATGAACGTATTTTTATGTCGTCTCTATTCGCGTTCCATGACCCCTTCACGTGTGAGCAGTTTGTTGGTATGATGAATGTGTTCTCACATCAGGGAATCAGATGTAACACCTCGCTACATACACGCCGGAAAAACATACCATTAAGAGAGCCAAACGTAATCCATCACTGGTGGACGTCTGCATGGGGGGAAAACAGACCTTTTTTTAACCTTTACCAGTCATTTCTAATCTGGACTATTTTACAGAAATTCAACTTTTCTTTCATGTAAGATAAGTCAAAATTATATTGGTATAGTTGTAAGAGACGTAACATAAGATGTTGTGAAGTCTTCTGTCAAATAAAAAAAATTAACATTTAATTATGAAAAGATGATGCGTATAGACACCACATAATTGAACAACAACAAGACCCATTTCGTTTATCTGAAAATCGGGTTATTGATTCAAATGTTTCTTACACGTGTTCTACTCTTAAGGAGAAAAAACAAACAAACGTTTAAACTGTAGTTCTGGTAGTTAACAAGGATAAGTTTAGGTCACAATGTCACCTTTTTTCTTATTGATCTTTGAATCATATTATTTTCTAACAACTACTTGAATCCTAAATGAAGTATCTCCAAATATGTAAATGTCCTAAAATGTTTGTATGCTACGAAGGATACATGCTTACTGTATTACTACTAATCATAAGCACATATACCCCCCCCCCCCCCTCATCCTCGCCTTAAAGCAGTCGAGGTAGTTGCGGACGGAGTTAAAAAAGAACGATAATTACGTTGTGAAAGGAGACTGCCGAATATGTCAAACGACTCATTTACATTAACCTTTTTCATCTAGAATGTCACAGACACACATTCTACGTACTTTGGCTGCAACGGTGATGGAGGGGGTGGGGCGGATGCTTTCAACTAATTGACGTCACACATTCTCCACCCTGTTACTGCTATTGTATGAATGAGAGAAGAATAATAGATTAACCTTTGAATGGGTTCTTGAAAATATGTTGATGGAACATATGGGGAGAATTAGTCATAACGTTAACTAAAATGGGCTCACATAGTTTCCTCTTCCTAACAACGCCCTTTCACTCTCTTACTCGGCCCCCTTAACTCAAATTGCCATTTCACATGCCTCTTAATAATGCGATAACGTTCAATTAACGGATAAAAAACGACATTATGATATGATATTACCCCATAACAGGAAGAGGCACTTATGAAGAATGGATTCCGGGACTCAAATGTGATAGTTGAACAACAAGTGGAGGCTCTTATGATAGAGAAGGATGTAAGTTTCACATATTTTTCGTTTTATAAACTGATTTCGCTTTATAAACTGAATCGTTCACCACTGATCACATGGATTCACCTGACTGGTCATCCCCCGGGCTAGCCGAGGAGGGAGAACCCCTCCGGTTGGCGAACGTGAAAGCAACCTGCTCGAATTTCAAGTCTTCCTAATTCAAAAAGCTGGCGTGTATGTGTCAAATCAAACGCACTCGAAGCAGGAAATTTGTCGGACACTCATTGTAAAATGAAGAAGTTTGCACATCATATGTCATTAATCGTGGGAAGATGCTGACGAGGATGTTTTCTTCCTCCTGGAGATATTGTCTGCTCATCCTTGGATGTATGCTTTGTTTTTTTTCTTCTTGTAACATCGAATACACAGCTGGCCAAACAATATTTTTAGGATAATTTGCGAAAGGCCAATTAAAATAAATTTTATCGACTACCCTCTTCCGAGTCTTTCACGTCTGTGTGTTAGAGGATTGCAATGTTTCCTCAAAACCGGTTCGGATTTCAGTATTTTGTTACAAACAAAAAAAAAAAAAACAACAACAAAAGAGTAGGAAGTTTGTCTACTCTGAAAGCCAATATCCACGAAAATGGAACGATAGTGTGCTAAGAATACCCCAAGTCCTCATAATGTCCATTATATTTCAAGATTGTTTATAATTTTCTAAGGATTTCTAAGGATACTACTTGTTTTAGAATACAAAAAGTTTATTAGACGCCCTGCACTCGCTGAGTAGCAGGAAACGTAAACAGTTGCTTTCACTATCATGTAACAGGCGAATTGTTAAAATAAAAAAAATTATCTTTTCGTTCTTCAAGGCATCAAACGTAAAGTAGAAAATGGTTAAAAAATAAGAAGTCAGCTTCAAAGATGGGTAATACCTTTGATAAAATAGATAATCATAATTATCATCGTCATCATCATCGTTATCATTATATTCACCATTTTCATCATCTTCATATCTTATCATCATCATCATTGTTATCATCATCGTGACCATCAGTGTCATCACCATCATCAGGGTCATCACATCATTATCTTATGACCATCATCATTATTATCATCATTGTTATCATCAGCATGACATTTTTATTATTGTCATCATCTTTATTATTTTATCATCATTATCTTCATCATCATCATTGTTATCATCATCGTTATTGCCATAATTAACATTGCCATCCCTATCTTATAATCATCATCCTTATCATCAGCCTTGTTATCATTATCATCATTGTAATCATCATTACCTTCATCGTCTGAATTATCATTTTCATTATCATCCGTCACCATCATCATCACCATCATCCCCATCATCACTCATTATCATCATCATCGTCACCATCATCGCTCATCATCTTCATCAGTATCATCATCATCGTTATCATCATCATCATCTTCATCATCATCATCGTCATTGCCATTGTCGTCGTGGTAGCCTCCATCATTATCTAGCGGTGTTGACCTATTTTACCACACACGATTTTTTTTTTTTTTGGCTGTAGAATTCCTTTTTTTTTTTTTTGCCGTGTGCGATACGTCCCATTTTGGGACCCTGCTGATCTGCTTGGCCATCCATCATGGCTTTTCCCAGTCTCCCTTCTTACAGTTATAGTTGTCTAAAGGAGAGGTTATAATGTGCCTGTCTTGAAAAGGTTGCAACATACATTGTGAAGTCATCAAAGGTTATCGTTTAACTCAATCATTACCCGTTACGTCTCAACGGCCTCGCGCCATAATATATAAGAAATGTAGTTTCCAGAATAACGAAACCAAACGAATAAGGACTGTATAAATCGAACGTGTGTGTAACGTGATCTATGATATAAATTTATACTGCTGAATGTCTTCTTTAGTTAGTAGTAAAATTACTAATGGATCATAAGTGCCAGTTGTGCGAAAATTTCGGGCGATAAAATACTGTACCTAGCAGCAGTGTCCTCTCCTCCTTTTTTCTGCAAACTGGATGATTTGCGGTCTGAAAAATATCACCGATGGTGAAAAAATGATGATCGAAGGTCCCAAACCAGAATTTGTGATTTGAAGAATTAAACTTGGAAAATTGAAAACACTCAGTCGTAGCGCTAAAACACGTTGAGTAATATGAATACTCGACATGGTGATTAAAGGTAGGATTAGGGGTCTGTTTTCTTGATAAATGAGAACTTTATCCTGCAATGTTAGAACAGAAGTTTCATCCATATAGCATCCACACGAATGGGCCCCAACTCACGACTATGTATTAACAAGCTAACATAGCCTATGCCCTTTGTTAAAAGTACAAAGACCAGTACCATTTTACAACTTAAGGCCAAATGAAACCAAACCAGGACGTTTTTGAAAAGTTTAAATGCGGAAACAGACTCAGCAAAACTGATTTACTTCCAAAAGAAAAACGAAGACAAGATCATTATGACGTCAAAGAACCAATTTCCTACCTCCATCGGTTTATGGATAAGCGCATCATTTTTCTACTTGCCTCCTGTTTTGTACTAGCACGACAAAAAAAGAAAAGAAGAGTGAAGAAAAAAAGTTAAACATACATGAGTATTACAGATTTTAATAAAAAATTTACTTTTATTTAGTGATTTCATTACATATTATTAATATGTATGCTATTGTTACTAATGTACTTAAACACAAGAGGATTGCCATCGCTTGATAATTAGGACTGGATTGTTGTAAGATATGAGATAAGATGTAAGAACCTTTATTGACCATAAAAGGAATTGCCATTCATTTAATCTCAGTCAAAACAGAAAATGGAAACATAGAAAAGGAGTTTAATAATACAAAGGAATAAGAATGATACATAAAACACATATGAAATGTAATATTCACTTATTTCCTGCAAAACTCATTGGCAGGATGAAAATTGATCCATGGCAAGAATCTCTCAGTCCTACATCTTATAACAATGGGTCTCTTTGTCCTATGGCTAAATTGTAATTGGTGACTAAGAGGATGCTCAAATGACATGATCAACTTTATTTATATATTTTTTTGATGCACTGTCAAGAAGATCTTCTATACTGGATTAAATCCCTGTGACCGAAACTTCACTTGCTTTCTTAATTAATCCACTTAACTGACCTATGTCTCTTGCCATCGCATTCCCACGCCACGCGGCCAGGCAGAATGTAATAATATATAGTCCCGACTGTCGCTGTATAAAACAGAGCAATAATGGTTGTATCTAGTCTGAATAAGTTAAGCTTCCGCAGAAGGAACATGCGTCGGCTTCTTATTACTAGGACAATAGTCATATGTTCATCCCAATTTAACGTGTCAGTAATAGTTACGCCTAGGTACTTGCAAGATTACATTTTTTCTACTCATTCACGTTTAATTTCAATATTTTTAAGTTGTGAATTACTACGTCGAATAACTACTAGCTCTTTTGTTTTTGACACATTCAGTTGTAGCTTATGAAGGTGGGTATCTCTTGTATATATCGTTTTCTCTTGTAGATATCTCTTGTACCAATCTCCTCATATTAAAATGAATTAATACCGGTATGAACTAATTGTATGAAATTATTTTTTTATTATGCAGTATCCACGGGAAAATACCCCATAATAGGAATGGTGTATGTGGTATTGAGTTTTAAAATCTATGAGAGTGTTTTCATTTTTCGATAAAGCCTAACCTTAAAGAATTATACGCTACCATACAGGGACGGATTTAGGGGGGCAGGATTCCCAGATTTTTTCAACTTCACAAAACAATCAATCAATTTGAAACCTTTTCAACTGAAAACTCCGGCATGACATGACTGCATGCAGTTGGCACCCATAAATTGAAAGAAAACCAAATCAAACTTTTGTCACAGAGATTTTATTCTCTATATTGCGTAATCTGTGACAAACTCACCGACAGGTCACAAGTTTGAACATCACTAATGTCAATTTCTCTGTTTTCATTTATTTTTGAACGTCTTTTTTTGTTGTTGTAGGTAATTCACACATTGCATACATTATCAACCTCTCTATACCCTGTGATGGCAACAAACCCAAAGATAAAAGTAGTGACAAAACTTAAAATATTGACATTTGTTCATTCAATCATTACAAATGGAAAAGCACAAATGTTTACAATATTTTGCAAAGAGAGAAACTTGTTTGTCAAACAATTTAAATGGGAGGATAACAACAAATCAATATGACCTGGGCTGGCAGGGATGTATGTTGCTGTGACCCCAAGTAACAAAACTGTATTACACAGGAAGGGTCTATAAATGAATATTTTACCAAGCAAGATGGAAAAATAAATCATTACTTAAAACTATGAATTCTTAGAGATTTTTCAATTCAAATTTAACATCAAACGTAGGACATTTTGCAAGCTGAAAAATTTAAAATCCTTAAATAAGCAGGAATTTCTGGAGATATCTTAAATTCAAATCCATCGTCAAATACATCATTTTGCATCTAGCTATCTCTACGTTAGCTACAATTTTAGGATGCCGTGCTCATGAACCCCCCCCCCCCCCCCCGGAGCTCCTTCAGTCATCATTTTCTGCTGGTCCTCCTCCTGACAAATCCGATAGATCCGTCGATTACTGACCATAGGAAAGATATGTTCGCGTTATTGAGTGAAAGTTCTTTCGATTTATCGCGGGAAATCTGAATTTGTTTCTTGTTTCTTGTCACATGATAAGGATTTTATGAAGATATTTCTTCAAAAAGATGAAGGGGATGAACCCGAGCTCCTTCAGTTTCTTCGCACTGTGGACTGTTTTTCTCGATGGCCTGTTCATCGCCTACGTTACGAAGACCCCAAGCAATGCTTGCAGGTCTACTTCCGGCGAGGGAGTATTATAGCAAAGGAAGTTACGTCATCAGAATGGATCTACGTCATAAAATCGGTAAATGAAAACAGCTGTATTGTATTTTATTTTTATTGGTTTTCATTGCGCTTTCTCTATGTCAGTGTCTAGAATCCTTAACACCGAATTTGACGATTAAATTTATCAACAATTTGAATTTTTACGTGAAAATGCACAATACAAATCATGGTTTGGGGGGCTTATAACCGTTGCTGCAGACTTTCGTTACCGAAATATTTTGAGGAATATAGCTTGTACCCATGAGTTATCAGTTATACTTCCACAGATATATTTAGTCTCGTTTTTATCACATATTAACTCTCTTATGCCGTGACATAATAGAGGCATTTGTTAGGTCTAACGCTGAGAGGAGCGTAAACAAAAATAATATGTCAGTGTTAAATCGATATGTAATTGATTTACAAAAATATGATTCCAATTTCACTGCATTGATCCACATTTACTGTAGTAAGTCATACGTTACTGAAGATTATTTTCTTTTTTATGTTCGATTCATCACTGGATGTTTTTTCTCCATATTTCAATTCTTATTTCAGCTTCACGTTTGGTCAATAACTAGAATTGTAAATGACGCGTTACACTTTCATAGTTGAGATTTATTGAATACTGTTACTGCGCCCTCATTTCGTGATCGCGCAAGTTACTCACGAGGGAAAAGTTTAAAGGGGCAATTTCAAACCTGTCCATATTGTCTTCATTATTGGAAATAAGGATGCTGTACATGCTTGCTATCCTCTGCATGTATGCCTGATTCACATACACATCACGCTTGGTGCTTTGTATCACGGAAACCCCCAATGTAATGCATTTTCATCATACCTCATACATACAATACCGACAAACCATATGCATTACATACTAAAGGTATAGGGGCCTAGTATGCATTGAATAAAGGGATTCAACATCCTAAGTTTTCTCTTTTGTACATTTTCATTTATTTAATTGAAGAAGTAAAAAAAAATTCTGTTCAATATGCTTATAGATCATCCAACAAATGCCTTAATACTTTTCCTTTCCAGGGTTCATGCCGTGTGGTGAGAAGAATTGCCGTGCCTGCTGACGTATCAAGGGGGTTAAATGAAGTCTGCCACTACGGAAGCTTTAATGGTACATGCTCTCCCTGGTCTCAAGTTTCCATAACTTTTCCGTTCCATTTTTCGTCCATCAAAGAGTGAACTGGTCTTTAATAAATAATTTAATAATTAGAAACACTACTACGTACACTCGCGAACTTACTAGCAGGACGAATGTCCCTAACAATCTGAAAGTGGGACAGAGTTTTAGCTCCTCCGAAATTTGGTGAATTTTAAACCATATAGTAAGCGACGTTTCGTGAAGTTAAGAGTAAGACTAAGAAAGAACAATATGTAGATTTCTCCTTCCTTATCCAAAAGTTATAATTTAAAAGAAATTTTATACCATTACTCTGTAATTGAAGTAAATACCTTGAAACCATTGATTGTAACAAGACTACCGCAAATTACGAAAGAGGCGAGAAGTATCAATGAGACGGACAAATCCATCGTAGCTTAAAGGGAGGAAAAATTAAAATGATTGAATTTTGTTTACAACGTGTCTAGACCATGAGTAATGGGGAGCTATCCCCAAAATAGGGAATTATGACGGACCTGGGGCAAGGAGCCGTCGTGGTGTGACTCACGGGTTTGCATGGGGGACTGAGATCTGCATTTGTGCTGAGATATCACAAAGCATTAGCATTAGTTATTATTGCAATTGACGACGCCAGATTTAGAAAAAAAAATTAATATAACTGGCCCCCAAACCAACAGATAGGACCTTAGTTATCCCTAGGCAAGAACAACTCAATATTACAGAACATTTATTAGTGCAATGAGTCTTCTCAAAAATGTGCTCCCAGTTCTCGAAGGAAGGCAAAGTTGAGGGGTCGGTGAGGACTCAAAAGAGAAGGAGGTTGTATTGAATGTGGCGGAAACACGGATCTACAGACATGTTAAATATTTCAACGAAGCAACGATAGTATGTAATTTCATGTTTCCCCACTAAATATTCTCCTTGTATAGTCACTAGTCATTAAATAAATCCGTGCTAATGTTAATGTTGCTCATACACTTTACCCAAGGAGATGCGGTGACCGCTGGCGTAAGTTAATAAATGCTCTGCCCAGGATGAGGTAGGTTATACTACGATCACCTCCACCTCCCCTTCCCCCATCCTCGGCTTAAATGCTTATGTTTTGTTATCGAGACATTTGCAAGGCAATCAACTTGTCCTCTATTTTTAAATGACAGCAAACAAGAATGTTTGATGTTGGGCAATTACAAATGTAAATACGACACCTGATGGGATAAATATAATCAACACGAACCAGATGGCTGGCAGGCCAAAATTCAGATATGTTCACTCAGTCAATAACTCATCGCGTTGCTGTATAGAGTGGCATTTAATATTCTTTGCGATATTTCTCATTTATGTTTATATTTCTTCGCTCTTCACACTTTGAGTTTTTTTTCTCCTGCTTCACCTCTCTCCACCCTCTCTTTCTCTCTCGTCTATGCTCAAGAGTCAAAAGATCTTTTAATTATTTCATACTGGCTCAAAACATATTCAGTTATCGATTTTTTTTGACCGAGGAGTTGCATGTTTCTTCAAAAGAGATACATTCTTTCAGGAAGAGAAAGCTTGCAGAAGAGCATGCTCATTCATTAACATCTTTTGGTGAGTGTTTACTTTTAGGGTCCATGAATTTAAAAAAACTCACTCTTGACATTATGTAGAAAATCAATAAAACTATGGTTGAGCTCAAAATTTATCTTAAACAAACAAAGGTGTAGGATAACAAAGATTAAGTCCTTGCGGTTGTAGGGTCTGAAAAAAGTGCATTGAACTGGTGGTCATGTATTTCTAGCGCCCTCTTTTTTCAACGATACGTTTCTATATCAGTGATGTTGTCAAAGTTTAGTGAATCTAATATGTTGCATGATTGTGAGAGTGGGGGGGGGGGGCTGCACAATTAAAATGTGCATAAAACTAAATAAAGTATTTAAGCTGTGAAAAACAATATAATTCACACCACAGTCTTGCATATGGAATACTTAGTTACCAAAGTTTGACGTATTCCAGTATTCAATACTGTATTTACCTTTTCATCATCTGTGGCAGAATTGATCTTTGACCTCTAAAAAAGTACAAATCCCTTCTTGCTAAGTATGGGTTCTCTTTAGATTTACCTTCAGGAGATGCAACGCTTTCTTCTCAAGGTGAGCCATGTTGACCTCAACTGACTTTTGACCTTCTGTAAAAACAATTTTCTTGTTTACTTCATTTGGTACACCATGCATACGAAACATGACTTTTGTTTACAATTGAACCAACGTTGACCAAAATGACTTTACACATTGTTTACGTGGTACACAGATCCGCCAAATATGCTATGTCTTGGCAGGCGTCACACTATCAACCACACAACACGCACTCGAAAATAAAACCACACGTCTATATGGTTGGCCATTCAGGTCATAACGTCTAAGTCTTTACGCGTAAAGAATGACAATGACGTCATAGGGAAATGACCAATCACAATTCTTTAAAGGCAATTCTTTACGCTTAAAGTAATCTTGACATTTCTTGACGCGTAAAGTTTTACACGTTATGACTGTCTCGGCCAGGTGAAGTGTATTACTTTACGCGTAAAGAAAGGTTGCAATTCTTTACACGTAAAGAAGTGTCAAGATTTCTTTACGCCTAAAGAGTTATAATCTTTCTTTACGCGTAAAGAAATGCCTTTTAAGAATTATGATTGGTCATTTTCTTTATACGTCATTGTCGTTCTTTACGCGTAAAGATTTAGACGTTATGACCGGAATGGCCAACCATACACGTCGCTTCGTTGCGTAAAATGTCGTGTTTAATGAAGGCGAATTTAAGCAATTTTTATCCTCTTCAAGTTCAGAAAACATTAGCTTTTTTCCATCTTTTCGTTAGGAAAAAACCGTCCCAAACCTGATAAATTTTTTCAAAACAAAAAGTGCTCAAAAAAGTGCTTTGACTTGATGCATCCCTCTACATTTATTTCTGCTTAAACTATTCGGCATGTTTTGCATGCAAATTCTTAGTGTGTTTGTTTTTTGGGCTTTTTTTTTTATTGTTCATATTTTGCATTCGTGTGTTTTATTTCATGGAAAGATTCCAACAGGAGATTATCAGGATCAACAAAGAACATGACGTCATCGACCAGCAGATTTCGCTCAATTCGGCGTGTTGATTGGTGGAATGACCCGGTAAGCTCTAAAGCATTTAAACATTTGATATTTTATCTACATTGTCAATTCAGACAAAGATTGTTTGATATTGGTCATTAGCCTGTGTATATATTCTAACTTTCATTAAATGCTGAAGAAAGGTTTGATTCACATCAGTTAAATGTCAAGAGAAATCACGAAATAGGTAAAAGCTGATATCCTGGATGAGGAAATGCCGTTTCTCCAACATAATATAAGGAGTCTGAGCAGTGTGGTTCATCGGGGATATTAAACATCTCTCAAAATGGAGATCAAGGCGTTTTAAGCTTCTTTGTAAATGTCATATTAATTGGGGCGTTATCAAAGTTTTACGCTTGAGTTATCGCGATGATGAGTTGATGTTTTTTTTTTGTTGTTGTTGTTTTTTTTTGCAGCTGAGTGAAAACCAGAAATTGATCTTATTATTTTCCCTTTTTTCTCCTTATGTCACCAGTGTACACTGCGGAGGGACTCTGAAACCTCATCTTTAATTTTATTTCAAAAAATTAATATGACATTGAACGATTTGAGTTGTTTCTCCCACAACATTAATTTTAACCAATTGGAGAAGAATTCAAGGGGGGGGGGGGGAAGAGGGGGGTGAGTGAGTAAATATTTTCACTTGTATATAGAGGAAAAGATGATCGTTGGGGCAAGTTCTTTACAAACTCAGATATGATGACACTACTTTGTTATTTATGTCACCATACAGTGCACATTCTCTGTTGGGGATATATTGATATCATAATCAATTGGATTGCAAAGATGGTTGATAAGGTAATCCTTTTGCAAAATAAATTATACTATTGATGCTTTGATAGGGGATGGCCAAGCCTATCCGGTCTTGATGCCGGTAGCAATGATATAACATAAGGTAGTTATGTCATTAATCACTAATATAGTTTGTCAGAGTTTCTTATTGATAAAATAAAAATAATATCGTTAACATTGCTATGGTGCTGATACCGTAAGTTTCAATGAATCTACTGATGACGTCACTGATAAACATGATATCTTATAAAGCGATTATTAGTGACGTCACAGAAATTGGATTCCATAAAGTAGACTGTCGATGTTCCTGTAATTCGTTTATGAGACCGTTAAACGTCTTTTTTGTCATCATTTGCTTGATCTCGCTTGTTCTCCATGTAAAGGAGAAACCTTATATGACAAACATTTTTCTAAACTTTTATTAAAAAAAAATGTTTCCTCTCCAAGTTAAAAACTTTGAAATTCATATGAGGATGGTTTCTTTGCCCCAGAGGAATGTAAACTTCCTTGAGTGAGTCAAATTATGATGTCACATAACCCCCTCATGACGGGAATTGGATGTAGTTTTCATTTTTCATAAACTGTAGTTTCCATGAATGTCCATAAACTTGTACATATTTGTGTTTAATTTCTGGGTAGTATCATCCAATGGCCAAATTATTCATACTTTGATTTGAATCTACGCTAGTGTTAAAAACAATAATAAATTATGGAAAAAGCAAAACCTTTTCAATAACAAGTGGACTGGTAAAGGGTCAAACCACAAATCAAATCAATCATTACAAATTTCAGAATGACAGAATCCTGACAGATATATTATGAGCTTCAAAATTGCAATTTTTATTTTGGAAAATAAATAACATATTTACATGAAATTTGGTGTGTGTGGTCATCCCATGCAAGTTACGTCTCATTTAAGAGCAATGTTTCATTGTCAAAAATTTTCCCTTTAGTTCGCTACTTCCATTATTTAACGATGTAAGTTTTCCATCTTCTCTCTAAGAGCAAAAGAGTGAAACTCACTCAGAAAAAGAGTGTGTGCGTGACCCACTCGTAGTAAGAGTGAAGTCCACCCCTGCAGAATGGAGTGAATATTCATTCCAAATGGAGCGATATTTCATATCACTCGTTTTGGAGTGAATTTTGATGCCATTCCAGGTAAAATTCTTTTTTACTACTAGTTTTCACGTTCACGCCCCTTTTCGAGTGAATTTGACTTTTTTTCATGAAAAGATTTTTTGTTCTCCACTTTGTTTTGCTGCAGTCGATGGTAGCGATGAAACCTAAATTGATACACCGTCAGTCTACCGTACACGATGGACTTCGTTGCACTGACCACGTGTTCGTTAACATACAGCAGCTCAACGCCAGAGATACTTTTGTAAGTGATGGAGAAAAAACCCTCAAGCCTATCTACGAATTTTTACATATGTTTATATATGATTCAGATATGGTAAGACTGAAGTGTCACCCAGGGAATCTAGGACACGTCACAAAAAATTAAGAAAAACGGACAGACATCAACGAGAACAATATCACACAATCTTTACAGAATTTCATGGATATAAGAAATAATACCGCACAGTGGATGATATATTGAGATGTGTACAGCAACAAAAAAAAAGAAACCCCGTTTGTAATTTTGCAACTCTCTAAGCCAATTTGATGAACTGTAAATCCAATTAAACGTACCTTTATTGAACTAAAATAAAACACAAACTATTAATAAGAGCAGAATTCCTAATAATTTAAACAGAAAACCTCGTTGTGATATTTGCGCTTTCCTTCGACAGACAAATGCGGGCTGTAGTATTAAATTACATTCTGAAATGAACGAGATAAATTTTAATGTTGATAGAGAGAAATTACATACAGAGAACATTGTTTTCATTCAAGTATGAGAAAAATATTTGATGATTTAAGGACGAACCAAGAGCTGAAACCAAAGTTAAATTGCTTTTAAATAATGCTCGGGTATTCACGTGATACAGATATGTGGCAAAACGCACAGTCAGTCCACACTGTATATGGGTCACTCTATAGTTACCTTGCACTTAACCAATTAAACTAACCTAGTTATCATATTAAGAAATTGTAAAATATTATATCGAAAATACAGGCATGTCACTTAAGGTTTGAATGTTATTCAAAAGTGTATCTGATGAACACCGTGTGGTAGGAAACAACTCCTACGCAGAAAGAGGGAGATACACTCCAGAACCGATTTATGATATTGATATATGCAATGCCCACGTGAGAATTCTCTAGTACGTTTGTAACTTCCATAATTTTCAGCCATTATCTGATCTTCTTTTCTTTTTTATGTCAATCCCTTAGGGGTTACTTCCAATAGCATTTCCTCATGCAAATGACGACATGAGTGACGTCACACTGATCTCTGACGGTGTGGAGTGCGTCATGATATCAACCAGTGAGTTCCTTCATCATATGAGTGAGGACCATCTCGAATATCTGAAAGAGAATGTGAGTAATAACATGATAAAACATAAACTCAGAACGAAGTTATAACACGCTGCCAGGTAATTATCTCTGCCTTTGACATGTCATATCATGACGTCATAACATTGCGTCTGTCCGACGGGGCAATTATTTGTTGTTTGTTTGCTATCCGTTGTTTATCCTTTTCACATGCAACATTTCCACTTTCTATATGTTTTCACTTAATTTTGTTTTCAATTTTCTTTGATAATTTTACGAGAACGCTGAGCAAGAAATGTCAACTTCAACCGGAAATATTTACTACTGAGTGAAAAACTAGAAATTAATGGAAACATATTCTGAAGAAAGCCTGTTGAATAACTTACAATTAACTGCTACATTCGAAAGCAAGAGAAAGAGGAATAATGTAAAATGAGGAATTTAATGTGCACACTTGCTTGAGTTGCCTATTTTCTTTTTAAATTAAGGTTCCCTCTAGAGTTGTGTAATGGTCCGATTCTCCATGAATCTATACGTGGTCCCAACCAACCTCTCCCCCCCCCCCTCCCCGTACCAAAAGAAAAAATGCATCTTTTGTACTACCTTTGTCGCTCGCTATTGTACCTCAGGATTTAAACTTTTCAATTTGTAATGGGCCTCTACTTCATTTTATCAAAGTTCTTTGAAATCCTCCTGGTATCTCTTTGAAGGACATATTCCATGGATTGTCTCACCTATATGATATCGATTTAGATCAGAAAACCTCTTCAGTGGCTATTCCCATTTCGGTTTCATTTTTTTTTACAACATTTCGCAACCTTTGTGACGAAGGAATCACAAAACGCATAGTTTGTAGAACGTGCATAGCCCATGCAAGTTTCTGGAGGCAAGATCTGACACGCTTTTCCCCGATCGTCCACCGTGGCACTGCCTCGAAACGAAATAGTTTAAAACTTTGAAACGTGACATTGAACATTATGTATTTTGTGTTTAATTTCTCTGTCTCTCTCTGAAATCATCAGCTTAAGCCATGGCCATCTGAAGTTAACCTTAAGAGAGCGTTGAAGGAGACGACTCAATGGCAAGAATATAAACGTGATGCAATCTTCGATGCAATAGGAAAGTGTAGCAAGCTGAGGGATACATTTCAATCTTCACATAAGCAATGAAATCTCTGCTGCCTTTTACTTAATTTGGTAACACTTCAACACTTTTAAAATATTATTTTTTTTTACAAAATGTAATAACTGGACAAGAGGAGTTACTTTGCTCAACTGTATTTGAAAGTCAGGCACTTTATAACTTTTAATGTATCCAAGGTGCATATTACATTGTATGGGTACAGATCTACTACCCCCCCCCCCCCGCACTCTCTCCGTGGCGGTTCGTTTAATACAATAATAAATTGAAAAGAAAAAAAAAACAATTTTCTTCTGAAAATGGAAGACCTATTGGTGGGTAAAGGATTTTTTATCTTAGCTCCCACAAACTTTTCCACTCGGACTTAGGTTGGGAGAGGAGGCTTTATCCTCTTTCGATTACCCCTTGCATCGTATTCAATGAAGAAGAGATAAACAGAGGGTGACAAAGATGAGAAAAGAAAAAAAAAACGAATTTCTGAATGGTTGATTTTTTGTCTTGACCATAAGCAGGCTATGACAGCAGTACGGTACATCGTTAAATCCTTGCTGCTATATCGTTCATGGTGTATTCTACACATTAATGCTATATTCACATATACAGGGGGTGCCAGGATTGATGGAATATACAATATATCATATGGGACGTGTTGTGCTTTCTGTAATGTAATCATTAGTATAGGTGCAAGTATGTTGCAAATAATTGCATGATTGACACATCATCGGCTACAATACATGGTGTTCTATCCAAACAATATTGCTTGTTATCTATTGGTGCTATATGAAATACACTATACGTTCCTGCTATATCCAAAAACCACAGGGTGGTGCTGATCGATGTAAACAATGGTGCTATATATGGAGGATTCTACATTCATTATAGGAGTTAAAGCTGGAACATGAGTTGAAAATTTGTCAGTGAAAGTCAATATCCGCGAAATCTGTTATAGTCACTACAAATAACATTGTTTAAGCCCTATGTTTGCATAGTTGAATATTAAAAATTTCCACCCCCAATTGCTCTGTTTGACTTCCAGTAAAGGCGATTAACTGCTATGCTTTCTTGGAAAGTCTGAATTTTGTAGGATCAACAAATATGTCGAGACAATTTTCATATTCAATTATCTGGAAGATGAGTATATACTTCTCTTTCAGGTTTTGTTTCATGTGACCTTTTCTCTACTTTCTCTTCCCTGAAACACTGACGAAGAACAAAGGTAGACTTATAGGCGATTGCGAGCACAACTCATATTCCAGCTTACTCCAGCTATATCTTATAACGTAAGAAGTTTGAAATAATTTCTCTTGACTTTGTTGTAACGTCGAATATATTTTTAAGTCCAAAATGTTACAAAGTATTGAGCCAAAGTTTGTTTTAGATCACTTAAGCATCATTTAAAATTTAATCAGAAATATTATAATCCTCTTTTTTCGTCCACTCTCTTGTTCGTCTGTTTTTATTCATTTTATCATGACACTGAGAGGATGGGGGGTCATGTGTCTTTTCTCTTCGTTATGATTTTGTTCACTTGCAGTTCACAAAACTTAATTTGAACTTTATTTAATTTTAACTTTGATGCGACGCAAATGAAGTAAGAAACTCTTCACAATCTGACAATTGCGAGGTGGGTGTTGTTTATTATAATAGACTCTCACCATAAAATAAAAGGACAACGCAAAGAATGTTGAGGGGGATAAGTCTTTTAATTGTGATTCAAAGTTCCTATAGCCTCGGCTTTAGTTATATCAGGAAGCTGCCTCTAAAGTAGCAACTCAGTGGTTATATCGTTACCCAGTGATAAGATAAACTGTGTTTTATTTTGGGTTTTGTAGTTGACAAACTTGACATTTTACGGCTAGCAGCTTGATGATATCCTGACGGCTCAATAATCGTAAAATAGATCTCCAAGAAAATCAGCCGTTTCATTACGTCATTTGCAAGAGGCTGATCACGTGATGTTATATTCGTACCACGTGACCAAAATTACCGGACGGCAAGGATCGTTTTAGGACTTCCACACTGACGCACAACCAAAGCAAACTTACCCGGCAGAAATGTCATCACCGAAATGATAAAAATGCTATATAGTTGTTATCATCTAAAATAAAATTCATGTTGATATCAGGAATAGGTAAAAGAATGATAGGTTGAAAAAGCAGAATTAAAAATTGAGAGAGAAAATGTGCCAATGTTAGCAAGCAATGTAGACAGGTCTCTTGCTAGGCAACAATAATGTACCTTGTATGCGTGTCACCTGCCATGACAATGAAGGTATTTACATGTTACATCATCGACTTGCCCGGCTAGCTTAATTTTCATCCTTCAATCTTGTTGGAGATCTCTTGCCTGATGAACAGCTTAGTGACAGCATTGGGATTTTCACTGACATGTTACGATATGCTCTTTAAACTAAGGTGAGTGTAACTTTATACGATAAAAATTTAGGGGGAACCCCATCTCATAATTGAATCCTGAGAAATCAATGATTATTTGGAAATTATAGACCACAAGAGTGTTAAATGCGTCCTCTGGCCCTCCATGATATTAGATGCCATACTCCAAGTAGCCACTCCTGTAGTAACAAACAAAGGTATTCCAGGTATATCAAAATATCCTCATCAGTGAACTGTTCCCTTTCTCCCTTTGGAACATGTCCCCGTCCCTCCCCCATCTCCAATTGCAAATGCTGAAATGAGAGTTTAAAATGTTCAGTCATTGTAACTGCGACCCCTGAAATTCAATTATAGTTACGACATCGAGAACATTTGCAACAAATGAAAGACTACTCGAAGCACGAAACCAGTCTCTTTATTTCTAGCTCACCTACTTTTGATGACGACCTCAACACAACGTGGCAAATGTGTGACAGTCGTAAGTTGAAACGCAATCTACCGCTAATCTTCTAAACGGATAAAATTGAGAAGACTAACCTTCTCTGCTAACAGAGACTCCACGGCATTGGCGATCAAGTCCTTTGTTTGGGATAGGACCAAACCTTATAGTACTATGGTTACATGAGGAAGGTTACTCACGGGGAGGTGTCCTCCCCTCATTTTGGAAAATTTTCCTTTTCCCGCCTATCCTCAATGACTATGTATAGTGCAACAAAAGTGTGCCATTGGGGTTCCTTTTCTCGTAAAAAATCGTTTGCCTTGGTATAATTTTCGAAAACATAATCAACTATTCTTTTTTTTTGTAGTTATTGTTCCAACTTTGGGTTGGGTCATTTCCCCGTTGTCCCCATTGGCTCAGTCAGTGGAAGACGGTAGCGCGGGAGTCTGTACTGGCACAGTTGCAGTCTTTATTTATATGCAAATAATCTCCTCCTCGGTAAAGAAGGGTATATTGTTGAACAATTATCACAATATTACCATAAACAGTGATATTCTGAATACAGTCTTGTATATCTGAAATCATTTGGGCTAATGTAAACAAATTTATGCAAGCTGCGGGATGAATCTCACTGGTAGGTTTGCTGGATATCATCCAGAGGAGATTAAATTAAAACAGATGGATGGATCGGTATCCCTCAAAGACAACAAAAAAAAAGACAAAAAAAAAAAAACCTGGAAGATCGATCCATCAAACTCATTACAACGTTGACTTTACAATATTTTGCAATCGATGAAAAAATACAATTCATTGACATCAGCTCATCAATAGATTTTGTTACAAGAACTGGATGGCATCTTTCTTTGGGAGAGTTTGCAAAACACGATTCTTCCTTCTCCGACAGACGGAATCCCAGTAATGAAACTTATCAGCAGCAGAACTCAATATAACCTCAGCATTTCCGTAAAAGTTACAAAAAAAAATGTTGAAGGTATTATGTAACAAAATCAGCGGAGATATCCAACTTACGAAAAATATGCCGATAATAGCTTATATAAACATAGCATAACTTGGGGAACTACAAGGGTACTGTTTGTTGTCACACGGAAGCGGATTTTTTTTTAACAGAAGCATTGCAGCGATTGTCTTTACTTTCTAACCGCCTGTAAAATAAGCTTTGTTTGGTGCATTTCGATCTGCAGGCGCATGTCTCGCAACAAGCTCGCAAGTTGATTAATGATGTGTATTTTTTTTTCTAAATTCTGAGCTGATTTTTTTTTTAAAGAGCTACATTATTCGATTTCTTTTCCCGACAGTCTGGAAAAGTTTTGGTTTTACAAACCATGTTAGTTGAATTTTTATCTCATGTAGATTGACGCTAATAGCTTCAAGGTAGTCGATAATCTAGTACTATGGGTCCACTGAGTTGCCGATAGACTTGCTTTCAACCCTGCTTATCCTTCAAAGTGAAAACAGAATCTTGGGTAAAATATGTCAGCCTTTTTTGTTATGCTGTTCACAGCCTCTGGTATGAAAACCTATAAACCCTAGATACATATAAATAAAAGCTTCCCCTCAGTCCGTTACAGTGATATGAATATCGATTGCATGTTTGGTAAAATTCGACAGTGTTTCCAATTTTTCACCCTTCCTAAAGGCGATAGATCCGAGATGTAGGCTGATAATTACGTCAGTAAGTTGGCAGTCCATTAGTGCTTGAACTAACTACAGTAGATTTTAGAGTATATTTGCCTGCCTACCTCGGTTTAATTGATCACTATAACATCCCCACACCAAGAGAAAACAAAATTTAAAAAATGCAGAGGATTTACTACAAACCTCATACAGCTAAATATGCACTTCAACCGGTTAAATTATAATATTACATATGTGGATATTGGTTTGATTTTCTCACTCTGATAGAGACTAGCGATAGTTTTGCGCTTTGCATCACGTGTTAGTATTTCCTTCGTACGTGATGATTAGCAGTGGACGTCGCGCGTAAGGAAATGTAACTGTAAAATATCGGATAGGGATGGATTAATTTAAATTCTGTGAACAGAGCTCCTGCTTAGTTGCAGTTAGGTCACGGTCATTTAGAACGTCTACTACAGATTCTGTGTGTAAGCCCATAGGTCCAATATCAAATTGAAAGAGACATGTTTCTTGAAAGAACACAGCCTAAACAGGCCATCAGGTGATGCATGAAAAGATATGCAACAACTTTGATGATTTCATTTGTGTAAACTTCGTAATGCTGCAAATTAATTAAATGTGATCATTTTACGAAACATAACAAATGTCTTCCTTCTACATCCGACCGTTCTACCGTTAAAACTATTCCAGTTGCAAAACTGTAGTTACAAGGTCGACTTTATATTTTTTTCTGTGGAGTGTTTCGCTCGAATGAGGGGAAAAACGTGTATCCTACAGAGAATATGATTAAAATCTTATACCAGCAACAAATCTTTATGAATAAAATTATATTAGACAGAGGCATTGATCTTTCCAGTAATGGAGAGTCAATGCACGGATGCAACAGCAACATGGTTAAAGCAACAAGATTCTGAGCTCGGATGATCTTGTATTGCGCACATGTAGTTACTGTTAATGCAGGGTGCACAGACAAAGACTTCAGTTTACTCGGGTGGAAAGATAAAGGGGGGGGGGGGGGAGGGTCTTCACATTGTTTAGGGAACTTTCTTCAGTTCTCCAGTACGTAATATGCATTCCCGGTTTTCGCCATATCGTACCGTATGCAATTTACGTCCAGTAAAACAACTCCCTTGCTGTGGACTTATTCTCAAGGTATCGAAGAAAAATTCTGTCAAAAGATTGTACAAGGAGTAATGTCTTTCTTGGGAAGGGATGGGGGTTGGGGGTGGAGGGGAGTTGGAGTACGGTAAGAAAAAATTGTCAATTTCATCATATTGTTCCATTTACATTAGTGTATTCTCTTGAATGAAATCAGTAATGTTGAAAATGGACTTACGAACTGCCACTTCCATTTTTTTTTTTTTTACCGCTTCTTATTTATTTTGCCGTTACGCTTAGATTCTGTTAAAGGTCCGGCATTCGTTGTAATTTGCCGTAAACCATATTATACCGTCATTTTAAACAGAATTTTCAACGACTATGTAAAGCCACCGGTTAAGGGTAAATGCATTCACTGACAGGCTAATACATGTGTTGCACATTGAATATTACGATAGATAATATCCTTTTCTTGTCTTCCACATTATTGTGGGCCCCTTTAAAGATCGCCTTCGAGGTTCCTGGCATGATATAAATCTCTGTTGGTAGCGCTTTGTGGTGGTATTCAATGTTAACTGAAGTAATAAATTAATCATTCAATCACAAGGAACATGATAACAAGTAAATCATTCATTCAAAACATCAGAAGGAAAAAAATTCTGAGCATGACTTTTGTTGGAGGAAGCTTGGGTTAATGAGGAGAGAAAGACAACAGTGTAGTAATAAACAATGTCAAAAGGGTCCAGAACAAACCTGGTGAGATCTTGAAATAAAATCAGTTCTGCAGTGCATGTAAGTCCTACTCGTGAAAGGAGTGTTTTAAGTACCTCTGTGCTCTTATGAATTCAAGCCACAGATGAATCAATATCAAAGTACTGGCATTTGATCACAAACATATATATATATGTATATATATATATGTATATATATATGTGTGTGTATAATAATAGTAAAAATATGAAAACTGACAGAGTGTCCAACAGGCCGGTTGACATTTTTGAGCACAACGTAAGGATAATTGAACAATGTATATGTAATATAGCCTAGTGTTACGAAATTTTCGAACACTCCTGTGTTCTTCCTCAGCGTACAGGTTACTGGATACAAAGAGGTTACTGGATACAAACATCTTGTTTGACTTGTTGAAAATATATATATTTTCAACAAGTCTCTTTCGGTCTTTACTATAAAACAGTCACGTAACGCAGGTCGTGATCTTTATGTTTACTACGCTCAAAATAAAATTGGATGTCAATTGACACCTTTGGATGTTGCAATCGTTTCTGACACCTTTTTGTTGCTGTTTGACACCGACGGTGACTTATGTTGACTCCATCGAGAGAGTCGTTTTCGCGTCGACACGAGAATGCACGATCTAACGTTGACACCCTTTGGTGTAATCACCACATTTATGTACCAACAGACACCTTTGTGGTGTTGAACAAGGAGCTGGTGTGGAGAGTCAAACTACCTGCGATGGTGTCAAGTTGACACTCTTGGTTTTGAGACATGCCGTGATACCTTTAAGTACTCACTTTCCCTCGCAATATGTACGGTGAACTTGTAAGATTAACAAACAACATCAATAACAGATTATTACATTGCTTTAATTGGTCAATGGGGTGTGCTACGTTTATAGGCCTCCCTTATAGGAAGCGTGCCGAAGTGTACGTGTGTAGCCTACAGTGAATGTTATTTCCCATTTCAAACTACACTATAGTGGTGTACCGATCGAGCGCGTAATACAATCAACTTAACCGGCCGTGCAGGCGATACTCTAATTTACATATCTTAACAGTAAATATCTCTGTCGAATTTCAAGGACTTGTACCGTCTTGAAGTTTCGTTTGGAGTTGGAAATTATAATTTCATTGTTAATCACAAATGAACAAGTAAGTTGTATCTAAATGTTGCCATGAAAATTACAAAACTCGTTTTCATATGAACAAGTGTCATTCACAAAAAAAATGAATTTTTAAACAGTCAATGGACTTTCTAGGTTAAGTTAAGCTAGGCCTGACGTCAGGCTATCCTGTGCTATGTTACACTGCGAAACATGTCTGTAAGTTTACAGATGATAAAACAAAGAAATAAATAAGAATTACAGAAATTGTCTGGAAACTAATTACCAGAACATTTCTGTCTTCCTTTTGTATTTCTTTATTTATTTTGTGTAAGTTTACATTTTACAATTTACATTTTTAACAATGTAGGGGCACTTATACAAAGAAGCTCAGCAGGCAATCTCTCGAACAGTGAGTTCGGTTACATCAGCTTAGGCCAGGTAACGGACGCTGCAGGTACTCCTGACAAGTCCTGCTCGTGAAAGCAGCATTTTAAGTAACTCTGTGCTTTAGACCTTACTTAGTCTTATGGATTCAAGCCACAGATGCAACAATATCAAAGTACTGGCATTTGATTACAAACTAAAATGTGGACGTTTTATGAGGCATGATGGTCACCCTTAAAGGAAGTTTTTCTTACCTTTCATCCTACACTGCCTTTGCACTTTTCAAGGCTTCGAAATAGAGTATACAAGCATGTATCTCATCAACAGATCTTTGGTAAAACATAATCTGACAACGATTTTTTTTTCAGACAGTGTCCCAGTAGACAATAAATACCGTTAACCTCTAAATAGATAATATTTGGTTTATGCCACTACCTAGATTTGTAGGATGGTCATCAGTATTTACCTAAAGAGTTCAGGTATAGCCACTCTCCTGTAATATTTAGTTACTAAAAATATCGTCCATAGATCTATGTTCAAATATAGTCATTATATTTGCACGCAAAGGACATGTGGTTGCCTTAATATACTGCCATAACAAAATGAAATGTTTTAACCACAAAACCATATTTTTAGCACAAGTCATTTTTTATTTCCTCAGACCATTGTTTTAAGTTTTAAACACATTTATTTATTTTGTGTCACCTCCTCTCCATAACTCCTAAAGGTCACTGCATGTTCCCCTTTCCATAACTTCTACAGATGCGTGATACATACAGGTAGGTTTTACATCAATCAATGATGCATTTACCGCTACAATTGATTTGTTTTTATTTGCTTAACAGCCAAAGCCTTGTTTATCATTACCACACATCTGCAGAAGGATATAGATGTGTTACTGAAAAGCTCATCCAGGGCCTCCACGTGGAAAATAAACTGGTTGGAGAATGGCGGCTACTTTTGATGTCACTGATTATGGGGCTCTTTGCGGTACATTATGTATTTGACCTCCGGTATCGGCGAAAATGTTTCAGAACTCTGATGTTTGTAAAACTTTGTACAGAGACGCTTCCGCGGTACGGGAGGGCTCAGATGCCGTGTTCAACTTTCCATCTAAATTGTCGGAAGAAAATATTGAGGACTTTTGAAAAGTTTTTATGGGAACGTTGCAAATGATTATCACTATGTAAAAGGAAATCACAAAGAGACATAATTTGAAATATTTTTGAAATTTTTTGAAAAAAAAAATTTTGAAAAAATTTTTTTTTGGCAATAATATTACGTTGATTTTCAAAAGTTAGTTTGTGCCATGCAATCGTATAGACTTGCATGAAGACTGAATATGTTTGCAGTTCAAATACTTTAATCCTCGCTGTTACAATCGTGTTGGTATTTATGTCAATACTCACTTTATTTTACTACTGTAGTTATATTATTTTCTTAAAGTTTTAATATCTAATAATATAATACGACAATATCCGCGCCTTTGGATTATGTAGCAGTTAGCACTTGAATTTATGTAGATATGTGTCACGCATGTGTTCATTACAATATCTGTTAAGTATGTTCCCACAAAGGGTAAGTTTTTTCAAGATGAAGGTTGTATATATGTTGTAGATTTTATCTATATACCTTTTGAAGATGGGGTTTTCACTGGTTACAATATTTTTTTTCCTTATTGACATATCATTAAAGATTCTATTTTGGGAAGACTTTCCCTATGAGTCCATGTTTGGTAAAATAGTCACGTGTTTGTCAAATTTAGTAGCCACAAAACACATTTTAATTTTGGTTTCACACCCATAGCATGTTCGCTCAGTAATTTCCAGAAATGTTCAGGACATTTTACATGTATCGTCCCATTTTCATAGATGTAAATAACATTGTCAGCTTGTTTATCATTCCTCATATTCATCGGGTAAAACAATGTGGATAGGAGGCATCTGACTATTTGCTCTGTCTGCACATACAGATTGGTGGTTATACTTTTACTTTTTTTTCAATGCATGACCAGAACTGTATATCTGTCAGAGCTTATATGACAATTCTTCTAATACCGTAGAAATTATCTGACCTTTATGAAATGTTTGTAGGTGTGCTTTTGCCTGTGGTATAGCTACACTTTCTGAACAATATTAAGCGTTTCAATATTGCTTCCCTTCACATACAATGTAGTGATTTTACATCTGTTCCCACATTTTTCTTTTGTTTTACTTTTGCATGACAAAAAGATAAGAAGATTCTTTCAGTGTAATGCATTATTGCACCAAAGTGCACCAGAGAATACGTTACCTTATATGCGTTATTTTGTTTTTCTTAATGTAGCTTGATATTTCAAGGCCTGTTTCAAGTCCTGTTTACCAGTTCAATAAACGCAGTTGCAGTTAATCAAAAAGTACCTGAGTCTCTGTCTCAACCTTCTAGGCCTATCCGTGGACAGACTGATTTGAAATCCTGGATTAAACCTTGTACGACAACCCCCCCCCCCCCGATATCCCTCTCCCAGAATGGCATTCAAAAATAGGGACGATGACTTTGATGGTTTGACGACGATTTTGCCCCCCCCCCCCACCTGACTACGCCCTGTATCTACAGGCCTCTTTTATGGCAGTTTCTAATAAAATTTTCTTTTCAATATTAATCACACCTGTTTGTCTAATTGACATGATGAACTTTCAAAAAGAAGTCGAGTTAATTTGACTTTCTTTTGATTTAATGTGATATTAACACCATTTCTGTGAAACTGTTACACTTTTCGACATACATATATTATTTCGTCTATTCATTTCACACGCTGATGTCCATTCACCTTACTTTGATGTAGGCCCCTAAGTATCCCCACTGCAGTCCACTGATAGGCCTATAGGCTACACTATACGTACACGGTACGCAGAAGCAGTAGGCTTCATTCCAAATATTTCGATGAGCTCCCTGTTTCAGTTATCAAGGAAATTTGCATACAACTGTCACAGTGTGAGTTCGGCATATACTTCACTGCATATATTGTAACAAATTTTAGGTGAATATCTGATCTAATTCTCTATAGGTTACAACGTTGCTTGCTTTAGTGTAACCTAAGTGTTCCATCAACTTAAACATGCAAAAACTTATATCATTTCAATCGCCCCAATAATTCAGTGTGGGTATAGCATTGGATTTTTCTAGAGTAATTCAAAATGGCGATTGTATTAACTAGGTAAATCCAAAAAGTATAAACGTTTTCATCAGTACTTCAAAAATCTGGATTTTCCGATTCATTTAAAGATAAGTCATTGACATCAGAACTAATTGGATTGAAGGTTAAAGAAAGGAATATATATATATTACAGCAGAGATGTTTAATATATTCATATGTTGCTTTTAAAAAAGTAAACATCGAGGTACGTGAAAGACAAGTGAAGTATTGATTGTAAACAAAGTGAAATATATAAACAAAAGAGATTCAAATGAGCGAATTAGAGTTCAGATTGGAAAACATCAATGTGCTCTTTGGTTATTCTCTCCTCTCTTTTTGTCAATTTGATAAAATCCATCAGCGATCTGCAGTCATGATTTCTGTAATTTATACATCACATCAAACTCATCTTTTTAAGATTCATAAAGGAAAGTTAACCGGTGGATATCAACAAAGTCGACAAAATAAAATACAAAACACTCAGGATCGGTTCACAAAATAAAAAGCCAGACGGTGATTCAGCCGCCAGGTATTCAATAATAGATTGCTATGTGATTAGATGAAGGCCTACACGGTGTTAAAGGTAAAATTTCTTCTCTTTGCATTTCATAACTAAAATTTCGTCTAAAATACGATGTCTTGTCAATGGCGTTTTCATTGAAAGGGCCACTTTAAAGATCATTCAGGTAAAATATGATAAGGCATCCAGCCTGGTTTTAAGAAAAAAAGGTATCTATTATTTTAGACATTTTAACGTATTTGAACATGGTAACGTAAACGTCTAACAGAGAACAGAGAAAGCGTGACATACCACGTACTAATATTTTCCTTAAAAACTCCGGAAGGAAGCTGTAGCTACATGTACGTGAACACAATTATGAACAACGTTTAGGACATGAAGGGTTTATTTAGGCAGTACCATTGAGTACTTGGTAGTATTAAACATTTAAATATACTTTGATGAACAAGCAAAGGTTAATTTGACTTCGAGAACTCTTCTGGAACGTACTTTTAATTTCAGAAATTCAAGGAAATAATTTTCATATTATCTCACCCACAGAGTGAAAAGTTTGTCGACGGAAAAAGCTTTAAACGATATACCTGTCTGGAGTTTTACTAGCAGAGTGGTCAATCTTTCATCTAAGACAAGTGACGGTCACTAAATGATAAAAAAGACAAAAAAGAATCTAAAAAGTTTTCCATGGCATACAATTGATGACAGAAAAAATTTGAAAAGTGCAGTAAAATGAGGTTATTGACCTTAAACGGCGGTGATAATTGGTGCCATTTAATGAGGTACCGCTTGCGTTTTCAAATCAAAACCCGCTTCAGTGCCATCGAAAGATGAGCTCTCAGAAATCAAATGCAAATGAAATAATTTTTCGAGAATATGTAATTTGATCTTTATAACCTGAGGTCATGCAAATGACCAAATTGGCTGGATGTAACGAGAGGTCATGTGCTGCACACAGTAAGACTAAACTCAAATCATCAGTGATGACTTTACCTCACTCAGCAAAAGGTTAGGTTATTGTCATTTACTTGGCACTGCTGTAAAAGTAAAATAAGAAAAATAAACAGATTTTTTATCAAAAAGCGCATAAGATATTGTGGCTTTTTAAGCACCCCGCGGTTAACACATGTTATCATGTTATAACACACAGGCATAAAAAAGTTCATTACAGGGTACGCAAAGATGCATATATACGCTGCGTAAGTAGTTGGATCGGCTAGATATTGTGTACACTGACCGTAGGCATTCGGTTCAATCTTGCAACTGGTTTACTTGCCACGGGTCCTTCATACACGTCATACATTACAACTGGTCGAAAGTGAACGTTTGCTGCCATTGCTGTATAGCAAGCGAAATACGTCACTAACCATATACACACAAGTTTATTTATAGCCTACATGTCAAGGCACACAACCGCCGCTTTCGTGTACCTAAAGGAATATTTCAGCGGCAATTTAAAGGAGATGTTAAATAAAATAACATATTTTCAGATCACACACAATACTGTTTGAGAGAAAGACTGCTAAGGTCAACAAAGATTTCTAATCTCCTTAAGGTTACAAAATATTATGAAACAGCGACAATTTACAGCAATTTTGATTTTGTTCTTCGAACTGTCTCCTTTACCCGTATTTATTTTTCGTTCATTACAATTCAGTTTTCCAATCAAAATAGATAAACATCACGATAAAGTACATGGTAAATTAAACTATAACCTTTAACATTCAGTAATCGTTTTTATAAATTGTTAACCTACTAGGTAAAAAAAAAAATAACAATTCGACGGTATTCTACAAATCCAAATCTAATCACATTTGATCGTTACCATCCACACTTTGAACAGCATGTGGTAGTCTTAGAAAGAGAACATAGGGGATTGAATCAGAAGTCAAGAAAGCCTCATATGTCAGGAGGAAATAACCTTCACTTATCAAATGGTGGCCCATGATTCAATCTCAAGAAGGCCTACAATTCTGCAGTTACAGTTCCTCTATACTGCGCGTCAGAACCGAGATATGCGCATTCTAAGAACATCAGTAAAAACCCTCTACACAGGAACGAGTTATTTTACAGAGTATAAGGGTAACATCGCACAAGGAATAATTTTTCATGCTTTCATATACAGACCCTTACCATTCTCTCTCTACGTGTGATTGTTTTGTTGCTTAGCAATTTAATTTAACTCCTTTAAGTAACTTGTAACATGTAAATCTACTAAGTCTCTGTAGATAAGCAACTGCAGGTTTGGAAATCTAATCAAGTCTCATCTAATCTAATCTAATTTAATCTAATCAAGTCACTTACGTATTATGCGTTCTAATGAAATATATGGTAGAATAAATCTGTTATCAATAGCTTATAGTGATATTAAAGTTTGGGGTTATTGTTAAATGCTCCGTAAGAGTTTGTCCATGTCCATTAATCTTTGAAGCGAACCTTTCCTGCACGAATAAATGCCCTTTTCGGATACATATACATATATACAACAGCAATATTGACGCATGCAAATTTTGTCGAGAAGTTGACCAATGATAGCCGAAATAAAGATCAATGTGTGTATCCCTCTATCATATTTTACTCCTCAAATTCGCAGTAGGTCTCTCTCTTACATTTAGAGGTTTATTTTTAGATATGAACTTGAAATAAAACTATATCGTTGAGATACACGTGTGCAATACTAGGGTACTTGCCCCTAATTGCATGAACTGCAATTTTTGGGTTGGTTTGCACCATAATTTTAGCTTTCCGTTTCCTTTTTTTTTCCATTTAGAGGTCAAATATGAGTTACCAAATAATCTCTTGTGATGTCAGGTTCACGTCCCGTCTACTATTAGTATATACTATCTGCTGCTTACCCTGGTCATAACCGCATTCACCTCAAGTGCATAAAAAAAAACTGCCTTTACAACATGTTAATCTTGCCGTCTGTTATTAAATACTGACCATTACTGTGTTTTGTGTTCTACGTCTGTTGTTTTAATTTGCTCTCAAGCAGTCATCCCAGCCCCCCACCCCCCACCCCCACCTCCCACCCCCGCAATTGTACCAAAAGTTCATGGTACAATGAATTCACTATCGATTAATGATGACCGAATAAGTAATCATGTAAAGCGCACTTGATACTGAAAAGTTCAGAGTTTTACCTGAGTTAAATCTTTCGGATATTTCACTTCTTTTTGTCCAGGGATAGAGATGCCTTGATCGAGGAAGGACTGTATTTTAGCATTGCCTTGCTTTGAATGAAAACTGCTCTGCTGATAATTTTGCGTCATTTTCCACGTCAAATTGATCGCAATGGCCAACAGAGGCGGAGCTACCATATGGTCAGGGGGATGGTCCCTCCCCCCTCCACTCTGACTGGTTCAAATCATGTGGACTACCGGCGTCCTTTTCAAAAAAGAGAAAAATTATTTAAAAAAATAGACAAAGATAAAAATGAGAAAAAAAGTTGAAAGAGAAGGTAAAGAAATTGTAAGTTTGAGTGGTTCAGCGCCCTCCACATGCAGGAAATAATGATGGCGTTGCCAATTGTCTGTCTGCAAATTCACCAAGTACAGTATTCATCATGAAATGTTTCAAATTTAATCAGACTTTTTCAGTGGAAAACTCATAAAATGAGATTAATTTGTCATCAAAGAAAATACTGAAATTTCCATTTTCTGTAGCTTACTTGCTGAGCCTGCAAAGACGGATTTCCAATAATCTGGGGGGGGGGGGTGTAATTTTTATGTATTTTTCTGGTACACTTCGCTCCAAACGAGGCTGGAGCTCCTCTTAGATAGTCATCAAACAATTCTCAGTTCCCCTTTAATCAAAAATTCTGGCAGCGCCAATGCAACTGGCGCATACTGTATTTCTGTATCCCACTGGCTGATATCCCCTCAGTCATGTACCAGATTGAACGCCAACTGATTGGTGGGGCTCCACTTGGATAGTACTTTAGGGTTTCTTTGCAGATAGAGTTGCGACGACTGGTTTATGCACGTCATCTTGCATCCAACTGTGGGACCTCATTCGTCTCACTGATCACGCAGTTGGAGGCAAAATGACGCCTAAGTCGCAACCTTCACTCTATACTTACACTAATAGTCATCACGGCACCCATTCGCCCGCCGCCACCCTCCCTTCTTTGTGGTGGCAGTTGGTATTTCTATTATACGGCGTCCCTAAAGGCCATTTCGCCCTCTCTGACTGAAACTGCTAGCCCCCGCCACTGATGGGAAATGAAGATATTAAAATTGGTAGAGCAGGTTATTTTTCAAAAGGAGTATTTTTTTTTCTTCCTCGTGACCTTGTGAAAGTCATCCTGATTTTTCTGTTGATTAACAGAATCGATTGATGTAATTCCTTCTATTACGGCATCAGTCTTAGTCTATTTTCCATAGTCTTTACAAAATAGTTCTGCCAGAATTATTTACGGTCTCGGAAGAAGAGAGAATTTCACCGATATTCTTGAAGAGTTCGTATTCATTTCAAAACCATGTTGTTCTTGGCACGTTCCTAAATGTATTCATAATAGCACCCCTGTTATATATGCAAACTCTTACAGGTGTATCACGCCCTGATACGCTTTCGGCCTCTGTTGGGAGCTTAAAAACCAAGATCGGTACTAGAACTTTCGCCCTCTGTAGAACGAAACTTTGAAATACTTTTCATATCTCGCTACGAGTCCAAGCGTCTTCATACGTCAACTGAAACATATGGTTCTCGCATATGAAAGTTTTATAGTAAGTCGTACATGTATTGTATGTGCGTGTGAGTCTGTTTTGTTATCTTGATCTCCCAGTCCATCTTTGCATGTCTCTTTTCGTCTTTAGACAAAGACAGAAGCTGGTCTCTACGTAAGCTTTGTATCTGTTCTATTCATGTGCTCACGTCAATGATGCAAGACATGGAATTAAAGTCTAGCAGTTATTGGTTGATAACGGGAAAAAACAACTGTGATAGTTCTCAAGGAATTAATAACCTACATACAAGTAAATTAATATTACTGTCGGCTGGGCAATAAACTTCAAATGAAACTTCATGTGTGATCTCCAACGATTCCTTTTGTTATTTAACCCTTTCATGATGTAAGGTTATTGAACTCCAACAATATACTTTTGATATATGAAAACGTTAACGTCTCGCATATATCATAACAATATTAAGGAATCGTAGTACACTGAGGCTGTGACTAGTCTTCTTAGATGACGCACTGTCCCATTCACTCAAAGGTCTTCATTTAATGACATGAACGTGATGAGAGAAATAGTCACACGAAGCTGAAGAATGGATGCATCTACCACTTCAAGTCAGTGAGAATAAGTATGATAATAATTACAAAGAAAATGATGGTGATGTTGATGGTCATGATGGCGATGATGATAATAGTGTTGGTGGTGATGATAATAATGATGATTGTGGAAGTGATGATGATCTTATGTTGATGATGGTGATGATGTGGTGATGATGATGGTGATGATGATGTTGATGATGATGGTAGTGATGATGACGACGATCATGATGGTGATGATGACTGATGATGATGATGTTGATGATGATGGTGGTGATGATAATGATGATGATGACGATGATTATAACAATGATGATGATAACAATGATGATGATGACTGATGATGGTGATGATGATGATGGTGATGATGATGATGGTGGTGATGATGATGATGGTGGTGATGATGATGATGTTGTTGGTGATGATGATGTTCGTGATGATGTGATTATGAATGAAGATGATGATGAGGATAATGATGATGACTGATGATGACGATATTCACGTCAATGATAGCGATAGACAGGTTTTGTCTTTCGCGAAAGTATATAAAAATAATAAGTACAAGTATAAATAAGTATTTTGTTAAGGACTGTCAAATACAAATCATGTGGAACATAAATAGCCACCATTGATAAAAGCCAAATGTACATGACGCTTCAATCATATGCCCTATCAATACGTGACATGAGTATCATGTTTGTTCTGTTATTTTCTTCCTCCCAGACCTAATGCAAACATAACGTGGATAGTTCCTAGTTAACGCCAAGTAGAAATCATAGGTGAACATCCTGTTTAGTAAAATCTCATATACAAGAATAATTCAAAACGAATGCAATACACCAAACAGAAGACCGGTATAAATGTACGAGCCAACAATTAAAAAAAACTCTTTATCACACAAAAATGACACACCTACTTAGGCCTATAAACCTCTAGCTTCCATTGGTAAGTTTATTCACGCTATGACCGCAACATGGGATTCATCTCAGATTTATTAAAATATGATGTCTGAAACGCTTCACCTGATACCAGTGATGGCAATATCACGGTATGTAAATTATTTTTTAAGAATTCAGTAAATCGAGACATGAAATCTTCTCCTTAGAGAAGTTGAAAGTCTGGCCTCTTTCAGCTGCGGGTAATGGCCTCCTTTTCGAGAATGACATTTCATATTCTTGCCAGTCTCCGAACACAATTCAAACTCACAAATAACGTAGTTTTTATTTTGGAAAGTTAGATGACGTAAAAAAATGAAAGAAACCCGAATAAGCAACAAAACGTCCAATCTCGATTTTATTGCGTATATCACTGACTTGATTTAATGACATCGAGGCCGCGTTGAATTGAATTGAATGTTCAAATCGTTGCATGTGCACAATGAATGCTGGGTAATGATAATTTAACCAACAACCTGCTACCATTTCTTCACCTTAGAAGGCTGAAGTAAATTATATTCATATTTTTAATCGACCATCTGTATGTCCTTCTTTTGACAAAAGCAGTTACAAGAACTTGTAGTCCATTTTTGCAGTTGTACGTCTAAATCGCAGTGATGTCCATGCACTGATTATTTTATGAAGTACGCCAATGAAAACAAAACATACGTCTCAGCACGGGCTATGACGTAGAGTAAGGTTCATTGAACGGCCGGTCAGTTAAACTATCGATACATCGTCAAAGTATCTTTTCCATACTGAGTTATTTCATTATTGTCATCGTTTCGGATATTACTGCCCATCAGGGTTCTTGTAATAAATCTATTTACAAAATATATGTTCTTCTTCAGTTAACATGGCGTCTCGGTGAGGTACATACTACAGTGAGTCTATGGCTGCTGTTATATTGCTTACATCCGACGGTTATGTTAACCGTAATAACAAACGAACTGTCAGTTAAACTTTAAGTACATCGGCTAGACAAGGACAACTAAATAGTTCATCAAAGTTACATTAAGATCGTAACGGGAACAGTGACTGGTATAACTGTGTTACGAGACAGCATCGAAACTCCCACCGCTGTCTGCTCCGTCAGAGCAATATATTTTATCTTTTTTTTTGTTCGTTCCCGAGAGGAGGACACGGTTCGGGGGAATGGTTTGACTGGAGTTGATTAGCCACAGTCTGACATTTCATGTTTAAATGTTTATTCCAACAGAATAGACGAAGAGAGGTTCACATGGAAGTAAACAGTTTGATAAGTTCACTAATTGTGTTTGATTTATTACTACCAATGTTTTAGGTATTCAGACTGAGTGAGGTCGTTAACTCTATCTATGATAACCGGCAAGCAAACAACTATTACATTGAAGAAAGATCACTGTTGTGGAAAAAGAAAAGTAATTATATATGGCTGGCAACACGAAACAATGAACTGAAGGTATCAAAGGGGGGGGGGGGTGGATGGATAACAGCACCATTTTCTCGTGAAGTTTACATATACGTTCCACCCATGGAGGCAGTTCTTGTACAATCTGGGCATGAAGTGTAAGAACGACCATATAAAAAAAAAAAATGGTGACGAAACAGTGGAGGTATTCTAGCCGTCTCTTTGCTTCAAGCTCGAATTATCTACTGCTGGGTCAGGGGTCAAAGGCAATCCACTGTCTAGGACCAATCGTCAAGATCTATCACTATTGACCCAGTGAAAAAATACATAAATGCACTTTGACTCTCATTATGTATGTCATCACACACCCAGAAGACACAACGGGCCTATTCCACGAAAATGTAAATCGCCTTGCCCACACAGTATCACAACGTATCGTTATTTGTTATATCAGGAATGCATTTATTTTTCCTTCGTTTTTTTTATTTTTTTATTTTTTTGTTTCTTGTGCATACGAAATGGATAGTAAACACAAACTGTAGTGTTTTTTAATATCCGCCAATGTCATTCACCTTGCAATTCGTGTAGTACTACTGTCAACTCTCTTAGCCAACATATTATTTTTTCTTTCTTTTTTGTAGGTGATAATTCGCTCAACCACTTTAATGGCTTAACACCGATCTTATTTGTTCCATTAAACACGAAGACCCCATTGTTGAAGAATATAAAATGAAAGATAAAACTAGGAAACAAGAAGTTAAAAAAGATTTATGGATTCAGGCCGCAGGAAATATGACTTGAGAATATACCAGCATGATTTTTCAGGCACACCTTACAGTAACATGTTAAGGGCACACATCAAAAAACACATCTGTTCGCGCATAGCACTGATTCTCGACAAAGAAACTAATGGCGAGATAGATTTACTTCTCCACGCAAAACATCTGCTCGGGGGCAACCTCTGGAGCTGCTTAAATAAGCGTTACACATAATTTAAGGTTGACAACTTTTTGTCGTCCGGCCATGCATGTACCAATTTGTCTTCAAAAGTTGTTTTATTTTGTGTCTGTCCATTTGCATGATTTTGTGTGGGCGTGTGTATGTAACGACGGCAGAATGGGGACAGCTTTTGGGTTTTGCTCCACTCCCTCCCCCCCCCCCCCACTCTCCCAGTTTTATCATGTTGGCTTATTTAAGACTAAAGATGCATTCTCTCGTAAAGCTTTTCAAGTGTTGGCTTGTCGATCCCGTCTCTAACGATCGCACGTTTGCACGCTCGACGGCAGACGCCAGCGACACTCAGTGGGTTCCATCCGATTAATTACAGTTCCGTTTCAATATTCATCTGGTGGGACAGAAGTATTTGGTTTCACCGTCCGAAATGCCCCCCCCCCCCTCCGTGGACTATGGGTCCGGTAAATACACGTGTTTCCGTGCGGAAGCGTGTTTGGACAGCGTTTCGAGCAAATTAACTGGACAACATTATACCGAAGGGACCGTTACAGTAAATTCCCCATTGTAACGACCCACATTTTGTAACGACCCATAATGTAACAACTGACCAAAATGTAACAACTTTCTGCCCAACATGTCACAGCGTGAAAATTCACATCAGACAGTACTGAAGAACATAACCAAGATGAACGAAATATTATATAAAGTGCCATAACTTAAACCAGCAAGGGCGGATCGAACTGGGAATTGTACCATTCAATTTCACACGACCCACTCGATGCAAGAAATTTATACTTTTGTGTGTCTTCTGTGTGGTAATGAGAAATCAAAATGGCCGCACAACGTCATTAGAGGTGGTAAACAAAACAAAAGGACATTTTTTTGGGTAGTCATAACTCAATAACACACTACAATATGAACTTAAAGACATAACTCGTTCGATCAAACGTGCCAGAATGAATCATATGTCTTACTTAAGTATGCCCTTGTTAATCTAAGTCATTTCATCAGACATTTTAGATTTTTATGACGTCACCGAAGCGCCCAAGTGGGAGGAAAACAGACTGAGGTCAGCGGCGCAAGTTTTACCCCGAACTGACGATGGGTCTCAATAAGGTGTTTAAAAACACTCGAGACGATTTGCTCTGCTCTGCTTGTGATAATCTTAATAACTTAAGAATTTTTTACCCCAAAAATAAACAAAGTGTAAAAAAGGATGCCACAAAATAACACAGTTAAAAGTTTATGAAGGCGACTGAAGGGATAAAATACTTTTGATAAATAACGCAAAATATCATCTTGTCTAAAGTAGTGCACTTTTTATCATTATCAATTCTGACTTATTTTGAAACTAAAGACTTTCTTCCCGACAAATAAACTAATTTTTCAAGAAACCCTCTGTTTCATCACTTCACCGAAAAGTCATACGTAAATGTCTTTTTTTACGACTGCCTATATTTCTTTAAGCCAACTTGTGGATTAATTTATCTTTGTCCGAGTCAGCCCCTCATGTTTCACTCTGTTTATTATTTTTTACTTCTCTCCCCTTAATCAGTTCATTTACCGATAATTCATGTAAATGCCATTCGTTTTTCTCCTCTCCCTGAAAGTTAAAAGGGAAAGATATTGGGTTTCGGTACTTTTCTTCAGATATTTATAAATAAACGAACAGATACAGATGGGGGAGTATCGAAAATTACCAGTAGGAATTCGTAAAATTTAAAGAGAGTAAAAAGAAATTACAAAACTAGCAAAAGAAGGTGTAACCGCCTGCATGGGGCGCCTTACACCAAGTTAGTAAATTAATTCCCCCCGTACTCCCGTATCGTTTTAAATTACCATTTACCTGTAACATTTATTTAAACCACTTTTACTTTTTTAAGAAAATTTAAGGAAAGATGATAGCAGCAAAAGGTTACATTGCGGATGTTCCGATGTACAACACCGATAGAGTTATGATTTCTCATCCAATATGTAAAATTAAAATGAATGCATTTCTGCCAGGGTGGAGTATAATTTACACATAACAGAAATGGAAAACAGGTAAAGGCTTTATCTTTGATTTATGAATTGGCCTCGGTGGCAAGAGGAACAGCAAGGACAGTTCGTTGATCTGACCATGAATATCAGTGAATAAAATCTAAATGGATAAATGTAAAATATATGTAAAAAAAAATGATTGATTCCATGTAAAGATCACAAGAAAGAGGAACTTTGTTGCCAGGTTTGGTGAGATTTAATTGAATGGTATTGTATTTTATATCATATATAAAATGTAAAATAATACAAAAACTTTCAAAAGCGTTACGTATAACGAAGATTAAGCGAAACGTCTTCATTTCTAACACACTTTAATGGGATGCTGTGACGTGAGAGTGATATTGTGTAACGGTAGGTCAAAGCCGATTGAGGAGCAGACTCTCATAGTACAGAATGCTATATGCGTGGAAACATTACAATAGTGCCTAAAACAAAGAACTCTATGAAATGTAATAACAACTGTAAATGTAACATACACAACAGATGTAATAATGTTTAACAGTAAATGTAATACCCATCATAAAGGTAATAAACTTTTAACCATAATCGTAGTAACTGCCCCACCATTGATGAAATAATTTTCAACCATAAATGTAATAATTTGACCCTATCATACATATAATAATTTTTTAATCATAAATGTTATAAATTCTAAAACTCCGACGTGGAATTGGGTTTCGCGTGAACCATATTTTAGTGAATTACCTTTTGACTCTGAGGTTTCTTTCGATGCATGTTGTGTTGTGTTCTGGAACAGTAAAGTGGATTTTCTGTCGTGACTAGCTATATACTTTGTTGGGTAGGTGTGGCCATATGGGTTGCATGACGTCGATTGATATATATGATCGATTGAAATATATATTACAGTGATCGTATATGGAACTGAACTCCTTAAAGTAGTCAGCATTTATATGTTTTTTTTTTTTAAATCTATCACAAAGCCTGAGTTTGGACTCCTCAATGCAATTATCTTCACAAGTTTTGTCACCACAAGGAATATGATATACACAGCCACTGTTCTTAAGATCCGGAATTTTGTCAGAAATTAAGATCAGAAAGTTTTAATCTGCAGCTATTTTGAGCTGGTATTACTCACTTACTTCTGTAACAGCTGCTATTGTAATGTATTGACTTGTATCGTCAGTTTGCTATTTCGCCTTGACGATGTAAGGTGTACTCTTACGAAATATTGGCGTAATATATTTTATTCATCATGAATTTCAAACTCGTCGCTATTTTCAGTTTTATTAGTAGTATATGGATCTCTCCAATCTTATATATATATATATATATATATATATATATATATATATATATATATATATATATATATATATATATATATATATATATATATATATATATATATATATATATATATATAGTTCCAGCAACTGAAAACAATATAAACAAGAGGGCAATCTGTCTGTATGACTAGTTTTCTTGTCTTTCTTTGTTCATTTGTTCTCTGTCACATCCTGACTCATTCTACTTGAATTCTTCACGGAAATGGATCAGGGAGGATCATATGGGTGAAAAGATGCCATATTGTCTGATAAAACTTCATTTTCCTTTCATTGCATCTTTATTGGAATGGAAATGCTGTGTAGGCCTACTTAAGTTATGTTTGATTGGCTGTCGATGAATGTCGAGCTCTAATTCTGTCCCATCAATACAAATTGCATTCTTCTTTCAGAGAGTGGGCATCATTGTCAGCTGCAGACAAACAGAAACTAGAAGGAACAAAGACCTTTTCGATTTATCATTGCTGTCATCACTGCAGAGACTCACTCATGTGTAACCAGTCAGGATGTTAAACAGTTCTCCAGAAGTTAAAAATTCATACCTCAGAGGTAACTATGAAGAAATGTTGGTTGCTACTTCGAGATGCAGAGACCCAGGGCAAAAAATTTGGCAAAGAGCGTATCACACAAATATCGACATACCGTGTTTGAATAAATTCATTGAGTTTGGTCGTATAGTATTCCTTATAAGGGTACATTCTTTCACAGGGCCATCTCTGGTTTTAGGCCGTAGTGGGATTACAACAAAGTAATACGGTCCGATATTTTTACACAAAATGAGGCCACTTAATTTAGTTGGGAAACTTTAAAGAATTCATAAGAATGATCTTACATTATTGTTAAGTCTCACATGTCAGTCTCTTTCCCCAGTCGGTCTTCATGTCCTCTATGTACCGTGAGTGACTTCTCTCCGGATTGTGATTCTGCTGTTTTTCATCTCGTATTATGATAAGCATGAAAAGTCTTTGGAAGACACAAGTTTGATACAAAACGAAAGTCTCTTAACTTAAAAAAAAAGTTTTACATAAATATTCAAAATGATACTGACTTTACAAGCCAAAGTAGTGAACATATTATTCAGTTCCGTCATCTGATAATATAACAGTGAAAGATTCACCAAATAACGATGTCATGGATGAAAATGATTACTTTAATGAAAACTGACGTAAGCCACGTGACCTCCAAACAGTGGCTACACTGGAGCCGGTGAAGGTGAATTTATTATATTATTATCCTCATATGTAGTGATATGAACTTCCAAATTTTTTCACCTTCCTAGTATACATTCAGCTAAGTGCGCTTTACTTTGAAGTTAAATGTAATTAGTTACGATTGGTAAGTCAACCAAAACCTCCCCCTGCATGAGTGAACCGGGGGAGGGGGTGTTACGTTTATAAACCTGTTTACTGTCGATTATAATAGCTGCAATAAAATCGACGGTCCGAAAAGCGTGATATGCTGTATTATAACTGAATCGTGAATTTATGGCTTTAACTTCGGATAAGCCTGGATGGTACGAGACCGATTGTAAGAATTGTGTTTCATATCCGCTGCTGGAGTGTGTTATCTTGTGAGATTCCCCCCCCCCCCCCTCCCTCCCTTGCATCTTCCCTTCTGAGTGGTTTCCACCTATCTGGATTATTGATTTACCAGAATTGCTATATTCGCTGGTTGTCTTTTACATGGTTCGTTTCCCTAATACATGGCGGAAGGACTAAATATTGTCGTATAGAGGAGGAGGGGGGGGGTGGCGGGGGTAGGCTGTGGGGTGTGGACTTGCTCGACTCTGTTGTTTTTATTCAGAAAGGGACGCCCTTTTAACTAATTTTGTAGACGTGTACCCATAACATCACCAATGGTAAGCTATTTGCAAAGAAGCACACGTGAATACATTTCGACATGTTCTACTTTCCGTTCTCCAAATGAAATGTCTTCTATTTGTAATCAGGATGAAAAGTTGAAAAAAATGTGAGAATTAAATAGAAATGATATCTAAACTAAGAACACTTCTACATAATTTTTTGGAGAACAATTTGTTAGGAGGATACCACACAAAGTAATATTTAGGTACATTGGAGGCAAAGTCTACACTGTAAGAAATCGCTGTAAATTGTACAGTATAATACTGTTTTCGCCTACAGTAACGTACTGTTTGTTTAGTCTACAGTAATTTACTGTAATCTGGAATATTTTTCTTCCTCACGAGCCGTGACTCCACTGAGTGGCTGGGTTACAGTAAATTACTGTAGTTTGGTCCGACTCCCACAATGCAATGCGGTAATTTTGTGGACCGACAGATCGCGCGTCGTTCTGACAACACGGCGGTAACTCAAATAACCAGGATTCGTGGTGCAATTTCAGCTGGAATTCGCTTGGTTCGCAGTGTTTTAAATTGGTATTTATAAACAGTTGTAAGACTACTGGTATTTAAATCTTTTTTAATAATATTGAGCAATACATTGACTGGCATTCTCCGTAAATATATGGTTCAAAACTACAAACAGCGAAGGTCAGCCTACTTAGGCCTACACCTAACGCGTTATAATGGTCTAACGTTAAATAGTGTAGAAGCTATGCTACTGACACTGTACTAATGTACTAGTAGTAGTAACGTTGGCACTAGTAATACGTTAGACTACTGTAGTACTTGTGCACAACACTAACGTTATAGCAACACAAAGCTGTTGTTAATTACATCAGTACTCTTTCATTAACAACTGACAGTGTCAACGTCAACAGTGCTCGCACTTAAGTTATTGACTAGAGCCTATCTTAGGCCAAGTTAGGTCTAGCCTTAGAACTTAGAAGACAGAAGTCCTATAATATTATTGTGCAGTGTGTAGCCCCCCCCCCCCTCAAAAAAAAAAAAAAAATTCCAAGAGAACATTCACAAGAAGTCTAACATTTTCACTAAATATCTACCCTCCGGCTAGTCCGTTTGAATTGGTTTATTCAGTGACACCAGCCAAGGGCCTAGCATAAGCTAGGTAATTTCTGAGTCATTTTTGTATCACTGTTGCTAGGTTTGTCCAGACTAGGCCTAAGTTACCCTTCTAAACAAATGTATCACGGCCATGAGCCCCAAAAATGTGTGTAACTAGAGTAGGCCAAGGCTTTATTATACTCTCAAACTTGTATAGGCCTATGCTAAAAACATATATCACCAACTTGGCCTAGGCCTAACGTTAGACCTTAGCTAGCATTCAAAATAGGGATTACATTATCACATAAACAAAAAAAAATAAGTAATTCGCCCTCACCGCCTCATACTCTGAAAAACCCAGGGGAAACCCTGCACTGTTCATGGAAAAACTGGAAGCTAGGATCTGTGAACATAAGTTTTCTTTTTCTATAGAGGCTAAATGCAATATTTCTAAACATCTTTTCATTTTTCTATCCTTATACAGGTAGCTCACTTTTAACTGGGTCAAAATTTCTTTTCACTTTGGATGGCCATATCGTGAGTGAGAGGTGTGGATCTTTTGTGAAAGGCCTCGCTCTCCTGTTTGCCAGTTTCTACGTATGCAGCATGGAATATCAAGTAGAAGCTGCCACAACCCTGGGGTTTGTGCAGCGGTGCGTATTTTATTCTTACTGTGTGCAATAATGCAAACAGCCAAACAAAAAGCTTCTGCGACTTTCAGATTACCACTATGGATGTAATGTGCCCTAACTGAATTTGATGAATGGTGATCTATCATTTAAATTTTTTCAGTAAATCCATCTTTGTATAAGTACTCAACAAAAATAGAGAATGTCAAGTTGATTGGTTAGCTGTGGAGTCTGGACTAATACTTGCTTGAAGTTCAGATAAACACTGGCCATGAAAATAAAGGGAGATCATAGAGTGGACACCAGCTTATGCTGGGAATAGGCTAAACGGAGGAATTTAGAGAAGTTTTTAACCTAAAGTAAAATCCTAAAAACCAATCGATGATTACTTAACCATGTTGATGGAAAACCAAATTTTAAGGAGTTCAAGTCATCAGCAACTGACAACAGCAAAATGAACAACTGTGAGGTCATGAAATCTGCATTGGGTTGTGGAATAAGGGGTTTATAATTGGTACAGTCCTAAGCAAAAGAATGAATACTATTGAAGGTAGATCAAGCAAATCATGAATGAAAATGAGAGTGTTACAGAAAACATTTGAAAAAAAATATCTTTGTAGGTTAAAGAGACTTGCCAGAGACAAAATTCAATAAGTTAAAAAATGCAGAATTTTTTTTTCTCTCTTTAGAGGTGAAAACCTCATCTCAACAGCTTGTATTGTTTGGAAGATATTTATTTTCAAAGAAATGCAATTTTTACTCACAATGAAGTGCATTATGGGAAATCTGTGATGTCACTGTGGCACATTAATTTGACATTGAAGTGAGTTTCTTTATTGGTGCGACTATGCAGTAGGGAATACTTAGCAACATTGTTATGCCCTACATATGGTGTAGATTTGTGCTAAATCTGCATGGAAACATGCATATTCAAATATTCTAATGGTATCAAATTTCAAGGACAAACAGGAGTACAGGACATTAAATTATATAAAAAGAAAAAAGGAATTTGAGGCAGTGTGCCCACTTCACACATAACATTCTGTGACCTTGATGAGAACTAGAGGTATTTTTTGACAAAAATAAGTACTCTTTAATATGAGATATCTCGAGGTAGGAAGGTAGTATTGCTATGGGATTTAAAGGGCGTGAACTGGAATGTTTTTCTCTTCTACATAAGACCCTTGTGAAATGCCACTGGAAACTGCCTTTAAAAGGTAAGGAGTTACACAATAGTGTATTACAGTATCTGTATGGTTTTTAAATGGGAGACTATTTAAATCTGTCTGATCATCTCATCCAACTCACAAAGAAAGTATCTTGTCAGTCTGTATTTTTCAGTCTTGAATTGTTCTATACCAAACGAACCAAAACATCTCCATTACATGTCTATAACTAAACCCATTAGTGAAGGATGATCTAGTGTGATTGTTGGCATATCAAAATCAGGAACTGTGGGGTTTACAGTAGCTCAGTGGATCGGAGATGCTTTGCACCAGCGAGGCCTGTGTTTGATTCAACTTCCAGCTTTTCCAGAAGTGGCTGTATTTGCAGTGGCGAAAGGCCTTGCTGTGATGTTGAGCAGTGATCTTGTGAAGTTTCTAGGGGGTGGATCATAATGGGGTATTAAAATAAGTCTGCCGTGTGGCTGCAAACAGTTACGTTGTACCAACTAATGGCTTCAACTCCTCTGGGCATTGAGAAAGTGGTCTGGAGTTCACTAATGTTCTTTGGATAGGGTTGTTGAATGGCTGTCATTAAAGCAGGATGGAATTGGTTTCTTCTCTGCCACTTCATCATCTAAGCACTAGTCGAAAGCTGACATGATTAAACTTGGGCAGGGGCTCTCGATATAAGCCTTTTGAGGCTCCCTGAGGCGGTAGCATTCAAATAAAATAAAATTAAACACAATTGTTTCATCATGGATGAACGATTATTCTTATCTAAAATATATTTCACTTTCTTGTTCTATCATTCTCAGGTGCTTTGTCTGTATTAATCCAGAAAATGGTACCAAATGCACTAAAAAGAAAAGGATCAACAAGAAGTCTGGTAAAGAGGTCCAGCGGAAGAACGAGTGTGTCAATTCACGCGTCACCACATTTGTGAAAGATCTGGCTGACTTTGAATGGATAAGTAGTTGAGCTGTTCTCATGGTTCTAATGGTGATCAAAGAAGTTTGGTTTATATTTCCAAATATATATATATATATATATATATATATATATATATATCTGGACAACATCTTTCATCACACGGCTTCTTACCATTGTTTACCTCTGTAGCTGAAGAACTGTAGACTAATAGCAAATTTAACATTTCAAATTTACTTACGTTTGCATCTGTTGGTCAACAACTTAGGAAAAATGAACCGTCATCTCCAGAATACAAGTTATTGAAAGGGTCACAGTGCTGTTATCACTAAAGTTTATTCAAATATTCTGGTGTTAATGTATGATTTTATGAGTAATGCACAGTTTAAGTGCTGCCTTTCACAGTGTTGACTGTAGTAATTTGCAAGGTTCATTTTACAACAAATTAAATATAGATAACTTTCAGATGGGACATGTGTCCATTGTATGAGGTAAAGGCTTCTCCTTTCCAGGCCATCAGGCACAATGTGTTGAACTCTGGTTTCCTTGCAGATAAGTGTAGGCATCAGTCCAACATAGAAAGCTCCTACCTGAAGCTAGAACTGGTTTGCATTGGGAGGGGTGGAGCAAACTAAGTTAAAATGATTGTGCTCAGTTACACGATGCAATAGTAAGAATATGTATTTTGCATATATTTAGGTCTATTTGCAGGTATATGATGCATATTTAAGCTTTCAATTAGGCTTACTTATCAATAAAATCATTTGCAGTTATATGCTTTATGTATGTTTTCTGGCAATTTGAGCACATGTTCTAATGAAGTGTATTTTTTTATTCCTTGTCAGAGGCAAAGGAAATTTTTTCAGTTGTGATGCTGTGTGTGATGCTGCTCATAAACACAGTATTGTACAGATGGTAATAGTGAGTTACCTCATACTTGGCTTGTAGATGACCCATATAAAGTAGATGATCCCTCTTGTTTTTGGTGGGGTCAAAGGTTATTTGGGGTTTACAGGTCAAAGTTAAAAAACTTGTAAACACAATATCTCAAGAAGTGTAAAGTGAGTGTTCTCATACTCTTCATGTCGATAACCCATTTTGAGTGGATAATCCATAGTGTTTTTGGAGGTCAAAGGTGATTTGGAGGCACCAGAGGTAAACATCAAAAACTTTGTATACCCAGTATCCCAAGAAGAGAAACTAATGAATCACACATTTCTTATATCAAGCAGAAATAATGGTTTTATCTTTTAGTAGTTGGAATGTATAAATAATGTCCAAAATTACATGCAAGAAAGCTGCAACTTAAACATGTTAATATGATACAAAATATGTATCCCATGTGAAAAGTAGATGCTCAACCAAATGGTGTAGCCACTTGTTACTTGGTATGACCCTTACTATAGAAGACATGGCAGAAGCAATGACCCATGTGACTAATTGTTTGGTATGCACTGTCTACAAGATATCTGCTTGGCTGTTTGTATTGTATTGATAATACACTTTGTTAAGATTAGAGATTAGGCTGTAGGAAAACTGCAGATCATCCCAGAAAAGTTCTTTTAAACCTGTGTATCAACCCACTGCTTCTGGTGCATGAGATATCTTCCACAATATAATTACTGTAATTTCTGGTTTCCATTTAAAAAATGAAAATGATCTCTTTCGGGCTCAAGCATTACCTGTGGCAGTCTGAAATAATGAATAGATAACTGATTCAAACTGCCGACCTCAGAAATATCCATTTAAGATTTCCAGGCATGGATAAGTTATTTCCTTGATGTGAATACCACCACAAATATGTATATATATATATGTGTATGACAATGGTTACTGTTAGTTTATCTTATTCTATTTACTTTTAAAACAGTTTTAAGTGAGAAACATATCAATAAAGAAAATTTAAGAAAGGACATTTTCAAGCTTTATCGTTTTTTTCAGGAGCATGTTTCCATGTTTTGTTTTCATTAACAGCAAGAGTGAGATTGAAATATTGACCCTGGTAGCCCAATTAATTTATTTATTTTAAACATAGCTGGTCAGAAGACTGGTCCAACTCATTATCAACAGCTGGCACTTTTCAGTCTTCAGGAGACAGAACTTTTCTTTACAGGACGTCAACTGAAAATGGGAGCTTACCTTGCTTGGCAGATGCAAATCCTACCCAATTTTTCCCTGATCTAGCCCTGATCTAGTCCTAGTATGTGGGACACTCAGCGAGATTGCAATAAGTACCATTTGATAGCCTCTGGTATAGCCGATACGGGAATTGAACTCACGAGCTGCCATCCCTGACAATCATGCAATTGAATTGTAAATCTGCAATGATAATTCCTCAATGACAATGTTTTCAATCGATTCAGACTGTAGGAAAATTACAGTATTTTACTGTTTTACTTTTAAATTTTACAGTATGGAGCCATTTCATGTTTACAGTAGTATTTATCAATCACAGTAAATTACTGTATCCATGTTTACAGCAACTGATATTACTACTGTAAATTTTACAGTAGTATACTGTAGGTAAATTTTACAGTAGTGAAGGTATTTACTGTAAAATCTACAGTACACTACTGGCAACTCTGCTGCCAGTAATTTACTGTAAAAATTACAGGAAATTGTTTACAGTGTACCCCTCCTCCGTCACCATCCTCACCTCGAAAAACTGTCATCATTGCATAGCATCGAGGACAAAAATAAAAGTTTTGTGAATCAAATTTTCGAAATACAACCAACATGACTGATCGCCAATTTCGGAGAACTGATAAAAGTGTTGTTGCGTATGTTTTCTTAGGGTATCGGTAAAATAAATACAAGAAGTAGAGACAGATTTGATTTCTAGTTTAATAGAACATTACAATATTTGACAAAGTAAAAATTACAACCACCCAATCACAGCTAAGCTTTTAGCCTAGTTTCCCAGTCGTTTACAATGATTATGACATGGTGTCGAACGAAAAAGAAGAGTGGGCGTTAATGGAGGGTTAACGTCCTGGTTGGTGATATCTCAGTATCAGAAGATTACTTCGGTGTATCCCTTGAATCCTACTAATCAATGCAGTATATTTGACTGATATAGCCTAATCACGCGTAACATATGAGAAGACCACAACCTACGCACGAACTCTAAGATGCGATGTAGTATATAACTGCATTGAAAAGGTTTAGAAACGTAAGAAGACTCCATTTGCTAGGGTAACTAATGTCTCAATTTGTTACCGACATATTAGATGACGAAGAAAAAATGTTACCCAACCTACCCAACTGTTTTCTCTAAATTCAATAGAAGTCTCGATGGCGTACTGGTAATAGTCTTCGAAACAGGCGTCTCACTTCTCTTTTCTTGTGTGAGTGTTTTTTTTTTTCTTTTTTCTGACATTTAAAGGCTTGCGTAAAGAATAACTGAGGGCTGAACTTAAATGCAGATACATGTACATGAGTTTGCCACAAAACTCACATACTTCCACGCAGACAATCTCCAAGCTTATAAACATGTCAAGACTGATAGGAGTGTTATCAATGTTTGATAAGATATAATATAATAATAAAGGTGATACTTGAGTGCATGAACAATTTACCATAATTCATTATTTACGCTCTATGTACAATTCAACTCAATTGTAGTTGTTTTTTTCCCTATTTTTCTTCGTTTTCGTGGTGTCAATATTTAAGTGAATAACGAAAGCATCTGCGGTAACTGGCTGCACATGAGGCGCTGGCTTCGTGGTGTACAGATATCGTGAGGGCGAGCCTTGTATTGTGTCAATTTCTCTGAAATGGTGTACTACAGTGTTACCTTATATTTTTTGGAAAAAAAAAAACAAACACACACTTTATCAATTTCTCTTTCAAATATAGCGTTTGGGCATCCTTTGTGTTGTAGTACACAGTGACGGAGTAGGTGCATCTTTCATGGTAACGGGACAGGAGAGGGAGGGGGGTGGTGAGGCTCGAATGTTGTCCATCATCATTTACTTTTAGCTAGCATGTAAGTCATGATGACTTTCTATCCTTTTCATTTTTGTAATTTTAACTTGCTGCAACCCATTAGCAATAATCCGTTTACTCTAGTGGGGCTCAACAGAAACCATCGACGGTGGCCACCTCCCCCCCCCCCCCCCGCCAGCCCCCGCTTTTCGACAGCCACTGGCCAACTGACAGTACATGTGGCAGGTAATCGTTCAGAATATACTGAAAGAATTGTCGCAATGTGAGGGAAACTAGTCTAGGCTAGATACGGTGACAGGGTAATGCCAATGTGTCATCATAAGGGATAATATTCATACTTATTACATGCGATTACAAATAGTGTGGCATTCATTTTCGAGTGTGACGGGTAACAGAGGCACCACGCTGAATGATTAATGTTATCATAATTAGTGAGCTGAGATTTAAAAAAAAAATGGGACAAAGGTATATTTCAGAACATAGCAGAAATAATCTATATTGTGGGATAATGTTTAAGGTAAGTTTTTATTAAGATTTTAGCCCACGTTTTTACTCTTAACTTTAAGACAAAGACAAAAATTTCCGTCTAAATCTAATCTGGATCTCGTAGGGTTATTGATTATGGTTTTGAGTCATTTGGTCAGAGCGACAGTGGCAAAGAAAGCTTAAAAACTCACCACTGGAATATTATATTGAAATGCAAACTGTAAAAAATGTCTGTAAATTTAAAGAAAATAAAAGAAAGAAACAAATAAGAATTACAGTAATTGTGTGGGAACTAATCACCAGAACATTTCTGTAATAATTTTGTAATTCTTTATTTCATTTTCTGTAAATTTGCATTTTACAATTTACATTTTTAACAGTGATGGATGTTCTTATCTTCTGTATATTTCTGTTTCAATTAAATAGCTTCTTCTATTGTTCTGTGTGAATTATTCGTGATTTTATATTTATTTTTCATGTTAATTTTCCAATCTTTGTATGTTTTGAAAAATGAGGGTCAGTAGATCATATCTTAATTCATTTTAATATTAATTACTTAGGACACATAAAGACGAGTAAAATATTCGTAATCAGCACCCTCAACAAAGAAAATGATTTACGAAACTATAAAAAATACCAAATTTGTTATAGCAACCGTCCCACAGCAGAAAAGCAATATTTTCACAAACTATCCATGGACAACAGGAACTAGCAATTCACAAGAACAATTCGTTCTTAATCACAGTGATGTACAAAAATTGCTTTCTCCGGGGAACACCAACGCAAATGTTCAGCCCATCGGAACATTACCATCAAATATGATGATCTAGGGTAAGTCAGTACAGTGTCCAGCAGTGTCTTCAGTCACTCTCCATGACTAGAGGTAATACAGAGAGCAGACACAAGAAAAAAGAACTTGTCTAACTCTGTTGCAATGTCTGCGGTGCTTAAACCTTTTTCTAGATGGGCTGAATTCTACAAGCGATGAATCGTACATATTCCTCGACAGTCCAAAGATGTCATTAATTCCAAAATCCCAGTACACTCCTCTAAGCTGCTCTATTTATTCTCTCTTTTACCGGATGGTTTTATGGAAGGAAAGACTCGACGATAACTTTTATTTTACGTTTTTCCCCTTCAGTCTTCTTCTTCTCATCTGTTTATCTCATTTACCTCGTTCATCATCTACCTCTGATGGTTTCCTCCTAAAGATCCTTCGTCCTTGCCTCAGTTTATACTTACCGGTGTCTTTGTAGTTGTTCACTTTACCGCCATCACGCGTCGGCGGAAAGCGAAGCGTATGCATACCGAGAAGTGGCAGTCAGCCTTTCTTAAAGCCATTGCTTATAATATATCATCAATTTTTGACGAACGCTCACATAAGCATTATACTTTAACTTAGAGATGCAAACATCATAACATTCACTCCTTTTATTTCATGATTTTAAAATAAATCAGGAAAATGTATAGCTATGTGACTTTCGTAGCCTGTCGATGTTGTCATAAAGAACCAATATGTTAGGGCTTTAATGTACCATGAAGCTCTCTGTTTGAAGCTGGTGGAATTACTTTTCCTCACCCTCATCATTTCAGAAGTGAAGCAACTTCGAATTAACAAACTGTGTACTTTTCTAGCCTACAAAGATTGACAAAGAGAGACACTGACGCTACTCATCTCTTACAACCAATGACGACGATTTTATAAAAAATAATGAGGGGTGATGGAAAGAGGACATGGGGGGTTGTAAAATATATTTCGATTCATCTCGTGAGATTATCTAAAAAAGTTGGTATTCATTCCGCAAAATTTAAGACTACACTCACGTGAAAGGAAGGGCTGCTGCATGGCGTGGTCCATTATTCCCAGTTTATCTCTCTAATGTAATTGAGGTATCTTTACTCCTTAACTGATTGTTGTAAAATACTAAGAAATACGATATAATACCGGCAGGCAACATAAGAAGCTGTGAATTAATTTATGCCAGCGGCACACCTTCTCGATATTCGAATCCAGATGTTAACAGAAATACAATTTAACAGCGTATAGGGAAAAAATATCAATGCAACTCTCTCGTGAATTAACATATTTTTTCTTTTTTAAAGTTATGCTCTGTTTATGATTCAATGACACTTTGCAAACTGTTTCGATAACTTTTACCAGAGTTACATTTCACAAACAAGGCACCATTTTCATCAAGAAATATGCACATAATTTTTGGCAAAAGATGTGTGCTCATATTCTTGTTCAACAGCGTTCAAACAATTAGTAACCTTCTTCACAAAGCTAAGGACAATACGGCACTGTTGTAACTTAGTAAATTCAATTTTCTTTCCCCATTTTCTCGTCACCTTAAATCACCCCTCCCGTGGTCCTACGAACCGTCCCTCTCTCCACCTCTCCACGTAGGCTGCCCCTCTTATGCGCTCAGTCTGAAATAAGAGTACCTTGGCGAGTGCGCTGCTGGTTATTATTAAAAAATCTCCGCATACCTGAACTCGTACAGGTGACATACTTCATCAATCCTTCCTTCTAATCAGAGCAAAATTAATGCTAAAACAAAGGGACAAAGTCTTCTTAATTAAATCATAAAAACGTAAGGAAGCCAGGAGAGAGGAAAACAAGAATGGGGGGGGGGGACTTTACGCCTTAATTCATCCGATAACAGCGTGATGGTCGTACTCCACACGTGAAGATCAGGACAAAATTCATGGATCTAGCAGAGAGATGTTAGTGAAATCATTTAAATGTGATGTCCACTACAGCTGATACATCCTTGGGTTGTCTCTGTAATAGGTATTCAGCCGTTGGGTTGATGGTGCGCTGTTGACACCCATTACTGCCTGCCATGGGCAGGGTGTGTTAACTGATGCACTTTCGTGACCTTCCATGTTCGTGAAAAATGTTATACGAGACAAGAAAAAGTTTTCTCTATCAACCAGCTTAGTCGGTCAGTCAGTCAAGATAATGCTGTGTGGGCTCCAACTCATGACACATGCTATAATATGTGTGCTGATCCACCTACTGTCCTGATTGGTGTACTGGTTGTAAAACAAAAGGCATTATGAATTTTCTTGCTACTTTCTAAATATTCAGTATTATTGTGTCTCAGCAGTGCAATTGAACAGGTATAGAGAATGAGTTAGGTGTGATCATCAGTAAGTGTCATTCATTCGTTGACACAGCCAATGTCAATTGTCTCATTGAGTGCAAATCGTCTTGTTGACTGTTTGGCGCCAAGACAAGTCCATCCGTGGTGCTGTCGCATTGGTTATGAAACATCTGTAAGTTTCACCCTTCTTACCCAGTCAAGAATCCATGATTCCGCTCAAGTCGAAAATAACATCAGTGATTCAAACTCTTATCAAAAAGATGTTGTTAAGTATAATTCATATTTAAAAAATTTAATTAACCGAATTATTCTTTATCACTAAAATGTATTACCGAGAGTTACATTTGATTTAATGTCGTCTCAGAGTCCCCCAACATCTTATAATGTCACAAGAGGAAGGTTAAATAAACCAACGCGACTTATTATCATAGATATCTCTGAATGAATGTTGATTTGACTAAATTTAGTAAATTGTTTCAATTGAGAGGAAGCATGAATAATTGTGTTCCCAAATCCCCCCACTCAAAGTTTTTTTTTATGTACGGCAACTTGAATTGCGTCATGAGGGTCATTTCAAAAGTCATATTTACAACAAAACGGATAAAAGGGAACACTGATGATGATACGTGTAACTAAAGTATACTCTACTATGATATCTCCATTTTACTACATTAAAGGCCAATTCTCTGGCTGAAGCGCATAAAAATGAAGTATAAAATTTCACGGTTGCACAAAGCATATTTGAAGGTAGAAACCCTTCAACAAAAAACTCCAAAATTTTCTGTAACGAATTTCTGTTGGAGTTTTACCTCTGACAATTGTGAAGAGGGACTTAAAATATTTTATTTTTATTTATTTATAACCTAACGCTGGATGCTCTGGAATGGGTTTGTAAAAAAGCAAATGCAATTTTATTGTCAAACTTTTTGTACACAGATTGCCGTAAATACATAATATCATAAAAGCAAACTATGATTACAGAATGGCACAAAATGAAAAGAATAATGTCTTGCAAATTCTTCAACGAGCGAAAATATCACTCCCATTGTCACAAAGACATCTACAGTGACGTCATACGTGAGAGGCTAGGAAATATTCCTCAATATGTTGAACCGCCTGTCAAAAGTTTGAACGAAGGTATGAAACTGGAAACATGTGCCGCTTGAGGCCACCGTATACTGTTTACGAGAGGGACGTACTGTGAAGCTACTTTTCCATATATCTGCCATTTTTGTCCGTCCATGATTCTTTAGCCTACGTAGTAACTAACCCCCAACACAGGTTTGTGTGCTCATTTGTGACGGAACACACAGCCTGTTCGAAGGCTAAGCCTGGCCTCCTTTCTCTCATGCAGTCAGCGTAGACCTACTGTATTTTGCTTGACCATGCTAGCACTGAGAAACCAAAGCGATACCCCCAAACGGCCACGCCCTAGTCTAACAGCTCAATGACAGTACTAAGGAGTTTATACACTCCACATTTAATGAGTTCGATTATTTATTCGGCATTTTGTTATCGACGTTAAGTTCCTGAATCCTCCATTACACAAGTAATGTCTTATATATCGAACCTTCTGTACACAAAGCGATCATTTGCTCATTTTATACTCAAATTTCTATTTTTTCCCCCATTAAGGTAAACTTAATCAGTTTTGCTTCGAAATGACATGTCTATAACAAACATGAACTATAATACATGCCTATATTCGTGCGAAATACGTAACTCCTGACCTGTTCAAAGTTTGTGACGTCATAATTTGGGAAATTTCCCCAAAATAATGGGGGGGGGGTTAACATCGGTTTACGAAAACCTATAGATCCTAATAAAGCTAGTTCTTGTCCACCTGCTACCTATGACACACAGGTCCAAGAAACGCGTTGAACCGTATAAATATATTTGTGACTGCAAGTATTAATTCTGTAGTGTAAGTAAATTTGGGATGAAAAACGCTTTTTCGCCCATACGAATAATTTTCATAAATTGATGATTTACGAGGAAAGGAAAACATACATCCAATCAAACAAGTATTCAATGGGTGCATGTGTAACATCACAAATCCAGTTTAGCCAGATTTTAAAACGCAAACCCACATACTACATTGATGATACCACTAAGATACCATGCCCTCACATACTGCAACTCATTTGCGAGGTTTATGATATATAGCAACTTTTCGATAAGTTATTCGTCCTTTGTATTATTTGGACATGTTTAAGTACTGTGGGAAAGTGTATTATACATTAAAATAAAAGAAAAAATACATATTTAAATATTGCTTATCTCTTCTAAAACCTAACAGCCTCTGGATGATGACACAAAATTTCAGGATGTCTAGTCTTGCGCATGATGATTAACCTACAACATTCAGCCGTTTCCATATTAAAATACCTGCACGTTCACATCGTTTGGTGAAAGACCAATCATTTCGACTGAGTCGACTTCATTTTGATCTGCATGTGATAGCAGATGTTCCATGTACACGACATGTCTGGTAATGTTGTTATTTTTCACATAAACTGGGACAAAGACACTGTCACGTGACATGCCCTCGGTTAGCAATATGTTTGTGGGACGATGTCGCTTCCATAAACATAAAAAAGAAACCATCGTTTTGTGTCTCTTTTTGCGTAAGAAATATCAATCAAGAAATATGAATAGCACGTGCTGTATCGCCGTGTGCAGGAATAGTTACTTAGGCGGGAAAAATTTCAACCCTTTTTAGCCTGTGCAGCCAATTCTCACATGATATCATACATGTTCATCTTTTCTCGAGAGGTACCTACCCTAACCATTATGGTATAGCTGGCTATCACGTCATGTTCTATCGTGCAGAAAAGGTCTTTTCGAGAAATGATTTTAGGCCATTATGGAAATTTTGTGACTTGTCAATGAATTAACTATAATAAGTACGTTTCATCGCACTGTCTGTTATCATTGAATACAGACCACTGTATATAATTGGAAATTAGCATCTTTGCCTCTCCAAGATTAATTACCCATAAAGATATGAACAAACCAATTTAATCCTTCAAAAAAAAAAACATTAGAACCTACATTTAAGTGCATTGGTAAGCAGTGGTCACATGGTTACATTGACATACTTACACAATTACATTGTCTACCTAGAGTTCCTTGATGAAGTAACTAGTAGTCTAAGAGCGATAATTCACGGCCACCAACATGACTGTCCTAAGTAAGCAGTGATTGGACGATTTATTGCCCTGTCTCCGGAAAGGTTTACTCTCGAGTTCTTCTTAGTAAAGATCATACTTCCGGTTATCTTCGAGCTATTGTTCACAGCGCCATCACGAGTGTAAATGTGGCCTTTTGATGAAAAATCCCTCTTTTCGCGTGTTTTAATCTCGATTTTATCGATTACCGATTTTCTCTAGTGATAGCTACATGGAACGTCCATGAGTAATTCCAAGAGTGCATCAAAAGACACAGACAAACATAAAAATCTAATGGTTTGAAATCAATTATGAGATGACATAAGCTATTGACTTAATATGCAAAATTAATTAAAGTAAACAAGACTTTTTAATTTTATTTGCGTTCTTTCTTTTTTGTCTTATTTTAACCTGTTTACTAAAGAATTGATTAAATGTTATGTAGGAGTTAATGTATACTAAGAAATCAGCTACATGCATCCATTTATTTGCCAACTCTGGATTAAATATCCAGATGGTACACGCATATTTCATTTTATTTTTATTCAGTATTAATTCTTCGAAAGGATTCAAATGATATGAGTGTACAGTTTTTAACGGAATCTTTTCATGATAGTTTTTCTTTCATAACAAGTGAATTTTTTTTTCCTGTACTGTAGTATGGGATAGGCTTGTATGATAATGACGTATGATAGAGAGTTTTCTCATGCATTTCTTCAAAATTTTATGTTAACTTAATATGTTATCTGCTCTTAAGAGAATAAATGTGTGCTCCCGTTATGTTAAGTGTAGAAAACACTCACAGTTGCGATACACCTTTTTTTTTTCTTGTCTTGAGGTTGTCCATAATCGTGATCGTGAAGTTTCCCAATATTTATTCAACCGGGAACATTGCTAATACATTTATCGATCAATAAATTCTTGTCACTGCTCTGTCTCACCAAAACCTCGACTAAACTAACCCCAGCCCACCCCATGGTAACCAGTGAAGATGATTATGATGATGGTAGCGACGATAATGGTGATGATGAAGACGCATGGTGATGATAATCATTATGTTGATAATAATGTTGGTGATGACCATGGTGATGATGATACTATTGATAATTGTGACGACTCTGATACCATAGACGATTTTAATGGTCTGATAATAATGATGATGATGATAACAATGCTATAATGATGATTGTGATGGTAATTATGATGATGATGGTGATGATTATAACGGTGATGATTGATGATGGTGATGACGATGATGACGATTATCATTATGATAATGATGATACTGATAATGGAGGTGATAATGATGTTGTTGATGATGATGATGAAGATTCGGTACTCATGTTCCGTCCTTCCTTTTCATTCACACATACCAAATACTCCCTGGATTTTTTTATCACTTTATCAATTATAGTTATAACTATAACCAGTATATATATATCAGAACCTTGATGATTAATCCGTGTACAAATTTTATGATCTTTGTCGTACTTGAACACATCTGAGGCATCACCTCTCAGTCACTTCAGTGATGCGACGTCTTTTGCCAATACATGAGTTTCTTTGACAAAATTCAGTCAGATGACATACTGGTTCAGGTAGTTCGAAAACAATATATTCACCGGCAAATGTGAATTTCAACCAGGCTGGTTTTAGTTGTCAGACAACATTTCTGTCACAAGCTCCAATTAGACGTCACACCAAATCCTATAATTAGGCATAATCTGTTTAACGGGTATTCATGTGCCCTAGAAACGTTAAAGCAACTTGGCCTGTTTGACAGTATGCACGTGGCAAAAACTGCCCCAACTACATACGATTATATCTCATTAAGAAAAGTCAGTCATATCAATTGGACATATTACACCAGGTGCCACTGAGCTTCCCAGGTGTTCTCCATAAAATACGTACATTATCTTTCGTATTGCGTAAATTTTATTGCCTTTTTATCATATGATTAAAATTAGCGCAGCAGGGCAACGTTTCTACCAAACATCTAAAAATATGGTTTTGTTGAAAATGAATGTTTCGCTGACTGTTTCGATCATAGATGTATTTTTACGAGTTAAACTATTTTAATTTTACAACCATCTAGTCTGTGTAATTAAGTTTCTTTAAAGGACAAGTGACGTGTCTATAAGAAAAGCTGACTTAATTCAAACGTTGCAGAGTGAAACGTGTAATGAAAATCTTGAAGTCACAAATTTGTATATTTGGGCTATGTTTATTCGTGATGTTACTGTAAAACAGCACCTAGTTCACACAGAATTTCCATAATGTGCTAAAATCATGTCTCGAGAAAATCCTGTTCTGCATGATAGAACATGAGGTGATATCGAGACATACCGTCATGGTTAGGGTTTGTTCCTTCGATGAAACTTCGTCATGTATGATATAATGTGAGGTGAGGATTGACTGTAAAACAGAACCTGTGTTGTAATATGGTCAATATTTGATAGATTTTCATGCAAATTGTGGCTATTTTCAACATTTTAATGATTAATTCGGTCAACACTCCAAAATGTGTTTTTTTTCCATGTCACGTGGTCTTTAAAGTGACTCGAGGCTATCCACTAGGCAGAAGCATCTCATGATGCAGTAATGAGTACTTAACCTGGAGTGATGATTAAGGAGCCTGCGTAAAACTGGTCCCCAGGTGTTGTGCTAAGTCATAACAGACTCTCCACATTCAGGTATTCTGTCTTGTTGTAACTGACTGAAGAAAAGTTGATTTTTCCATTTTTTTTTCCTTGACGTAATGCATTGTTTTATGAATTCAATAAAGTTGAATATTTACTGAATGGAATTACATTGATTCACTGTAGTATAGCTCTTTGTTTTGTATTGTTTTTTTCTCCCATGCAGAAGACTTTTATTGTACTTTTGTTTAATTCACGATAAAGATTGCATCTGTCACTAACGATTTAGCACTATACTATCATTTGTGAACTACTAACATGGCGTATACACTCATCAGCGTAAAGATCTAAATTATATATGAATAAAGCTCAATTTTGCCTCTCATGTATACTCATCGGCGCACCTATTTGGTGATGCATAAAAGTGACGTGTCTGAAATCGAAATCAGGAAGTGGTATAGCGATGGATTAGCTAAAGAGTGGCACATCCTCCAAAACACAATAATCACAAAACCAAAAGAGAGCTGTGTACCCCCATCTCTAGATACCCCCCCACACACACAAACACACACACACTTTCCCCCCCCCCCCCCAAAAAAAAAAAAATAAAGGGATGCATTTTTTCATGACAAATTGCGCCGAATGGAAGGAAAAACGTACGCCGACGTTTTAAGTTCATTGGAGCCCTTCCTAAAGATAACGATGGAATTGTTCCAGTGTTATTGTCGTAATGTGCTAACACGTTTCCAGAACAATTAATCCTTTACATTATACAAAAAGGTCTGGTAAAATTCATTTCAGGGGAGGCAAAAATATTAAAGAGAAAGGAAAAATAAATTAAAGTTATATTAGAGCTTTGCTTTATGTACACTTAACATTTCTTTTTATGACAAGTATCGATATTTTACTTCTTCATTAAATGAAACTCACTTTCAACTTAATACCGCCACCACCAGCATGTTACACGCTCTATATACAATAGTACATACATGAAATCGCATATTAGTATATACTTTTATCAAGATCATAATAATAATACAAAAAAATAGTATTTCAGATTCCGGTATACGGTGTGACATAAAAAAAAAACTATGACACAAGATATTAGTTATCTATGACGTAATGATGTCGTGAATATATTATGTATTTCTGTGCATATTTATGACCTTATATACTTTACATTTTCAATTTCAGAATTTTCATCTTTCATGAGAAAATTAGAAAACATTCTAGTCATTATACATCTATGGTGATCATGTCCTTTTTAAACAAAATGGTAGAGGGAGGTGAATCTTTTATTTTATATAATTTGTTTTCCATGTTAATCAAATTTGTAGGTGTGGATTTAATGTATTTCTTCATTATTTTCCCTACGCATTTGATCTGGGTGACCAACTTGAGGCCCAAAGAGACTTGTGATGGCGCCCCCAAAACCAACATCGGAACATGAATAAAAATAAAAATAAACGAACGAAAATGCGGAAAAGTAATCATAAGATGTTATCCATATAACAGTTTCTGATAACATGTCTTTTTGTAAACGTATAAAGAGAGGGAACATACACGGTGGGCTTGCAAACTTTGCGACCGACCACAAATTTCAAAGGTTGTAATGCGGCCCCTTGGTTGAATAAGGTTTGACAATCCTGCATTAGACGGGTGCAAATGAGGGAGCAATATGAATTAGGTCTTTTTATTCGTGCCACTGCTTTAGGATGCGCAAGTTGTTTTAGGAGGAGCTTGTGTGTAACGTTCCAGTGTTTTAGGAGGCAGGTGGGAACTAGTTGTATTCAGTGTCTTTCGTATTATACAACGGTTTGAAATACGTGCTCGTTCCTGTTGGCATCGATTTCATCTGTGTATCTGTGATCGAATCTGAAGGGTGCCTCCCGTCATCTTTGCAAAACACTCCACAGATTTTCTGACCAAGAAACGTATGCCTTAGGTGCCACCTGTATTTGGAACCCAACATGTAAATAGACAGAGGGTCGAAGAACGGATTGGCGAGGAGAAATATAATTTTCCAATTGCGAATGAATGTTACAAACGAACCCTGGCAACCAGAATATCCGTCCGCCGAGATAGTGTAAAGCAAGTCGATGTAGAATGGCGCCCAACAAATCGCAAAAATTACGACCAAACACAACACTGTCATGGCGACTCTGTTTCTCTGTTGCTTTATCCTTTTGTTCCTCTTCAAGCTCTCTTGTACTGTCTTACGGTTTGATCCGAGTTTAACCGCCATCCTCACGTAGAACAGAGAGATGGCAGTCAGCGGTAAGATATACAGCAACACAAAGGTCGTCGGTATGATAAACTTCAAATGACGAGTATGGAAATCACAGTTTCCATCTTCTCGCAGGTAGAACATAAACGGAAACGCTACCAGACACGACAAAATAATGATGAACAAAATTGTAATGGCGTTGGCTTTGAGAGTTTGTTTCGCTGTTAATGGTCGAGTGACAGCGTTGTGCCTGTCGTAACTCAACGCAGTCAAAGACAAAATGGAGATGGAACAAATGAAGATCTGTGTCGCTATAATCGCGTTGTTCAAAAATATACTCGTGTATAATAAACTTGGGTGCAATTGCAAAGGGACAATGACCAGAAAGGATGCTAGATCGGCTATGCAAATGATGCTCAAGATCAGATTGGAGATGTTCCGGAGTTGTTTGACGGTGACGATCAGGTAAATAATGCTAATATTGGCGGGAACTCCAAATATGAAAGTCGACCATAGGCAAATATCTGAGATAATCTGTGGAAGGACAACATTCGGGCAATGTGATAAATTAAAAGATGATGATAATTCAGAGCAATTTGATGAACCGATTGGTGTTTCCGTCGCCATGTTGGACTTCCTTACAGAGGGGACGACTTATTCCTTTCAAATCTTGCCAGGCATGTGATGGATGAATAATCTAGGCTCTTCGTCTAAATGAAGTCAACCTGGTATCTGTAAGACAGGAAGAAAAAAAAAAACACTTTAGTGAAGGTAACAGAAGAACAGAAGCTAGCTTCAAAAGAGGCAACGAATCAACTTTTGACTTTGGATAGAAGATACTCACATGGAACTCCAAATGTTGGGTAACTCAGGATAGGAATGGAACTAAGCAGACGCTATAATTGCGTGACCATCAATTATTGTAGTAAACTTAGCATTCAATAGACAATAGTGACCATGCAGTGACATTCAAGAACACAGTAATAGTGTTGTACAAAGCCCCTTTGTCACAATATGTGACTCCATGCGACACAGCTCCTTGCAACGAGGTTATTAAGACTGGACGCAAAGTCTGAAAGTCTTGCAACTACTTGCAAACAGTCCCGCAACTCAGTTTCACCTGAAACCGAACATGTTCGTTCGATCTTATGAGACCGTAACGCGCAACTAACAGAATGACAGACTTCTGAAATGAAGCCCGCATGGGGGAATCAAAAAATGGAAGTGTGGAAAACACCTTGTCTTTAGGAAAGAAGATTCAAACAGAAACATAAAAACCATTTAACTGGGGGAGAGAGCCAAAACTTTATCGCTGTCATAGAAGTACATATTTTTTCGAGTGAATGTTTTCCTTGATAATACACTCGGCATGTGCCAAAATTGCGAATGCAAGCAGTATGTGTACATTGTATAGTATATTGGATAATTACAGAAGGGACTATAGGGACAAACTGTACGTCAGAGGCTTGTGCGTTTGTCTTTAGCCAGAACTGCCAAATTTCGTCTTCCTCTCGAACTAATTGAAAGTCAAATATCATGTTTAAAGTGACAGTTCCGTGTGAATTGTTTCAGTGAGTCGGTCGTTTACTTCAGCCTCGTGGCAGATATCGCGTCATGTAGTGTGAATCTGGCTAAGGTAACGCTATATTACGAGCGCTCACACCACGAGTATTCGTATCATAGGCAGTCACGCTATGAGAGTGATCAACCATACGATCAGCAGTAACACTACACCCATGACCGAAGCAGAAGCGTTACAATAGTAACCTAACTGGATTTTAAGAATTACTTGACGAAACTAAGTACAACCTTCCTACCAATGATTCGACGATTTATCCCTAGAAACTTTAATAATTGTTTCTGTTGGTATATCCCCGAAGATTTTTTTTTCTTTATTAGTTTTTGTTCAGTTGAGATTTACACTCTGAGACATCACTACACATCAGAAGACGTTTAACCAACAATTTATGACTCTCAGTCATTATGACTTGTCTTTCTCTCTTTTTTCTCTCTTCTGTATCTTGTATAGTGTAAACAACACTTCTTGTTTTCATCAACGCCTGCCGAAATAAAATAGAAAATTTTCTATTTTTATATAAAAAAAATAGAAATTTTCTCCGAAATGTTTAGGAGATTATCACAGACGATACGGTACAAACTCGAGATGTTGAAATACCGTAACCGCAGGAGCAACCGAGGAAGGGCGATGTACCTTTGTAACATGTATTAGACTACTTCACAGTTGAAACTGTGGGACTGAGAAGGATAGGGTGGAACAGACTTAACTCGTTAAACAACCCAAACGACTGGAACACACAGATGAACGAATGAGGGGTACCATTGGAATGATCGACTGGTGTTTAAAGATGGGGGTACCGTAACCTATAATCTTCACTGGCATTCGAGGTCTGTATTATCGTCCCTAATCGTTATTTGAACTGGCCTGGTCAAGTCGATTTGTAAAACCTGTTACATATCTTCCTTTTATGTGGATTCCAAATATTGTCCTTTTAGTCCTCGACAAACCCGTTTTCGAATTGCTCCAGTGTAGTCACCAGTTGTATATAAAAATTGTGAAATTGCAACCAACTCAGTGATGAGTTAATCAGCTTCACTGGAACTTACTGGGATATTTCTTTTTGTGTATGAGCAGCCTTTCATGATGAGGCATTTGGAAAGTTTTCAAAAAGAGCATTTCAAAATATTGCATCTTTTTTTGTGTGTCACCTTCGTTGCCCAATACATTGAAGCAATAAATTGGAATTACATCAAGTGACCTTATGCTCACCGTCGAGGTTTCCTCACGGCAGGGGAGTTAAGTACGTCCCCCCCTCCCCCACTCTTGAAGAGGAAAATGATTCTTAAAACATGAATGTTTCTAACAGAGACTTGCTGGTGAAATGGAATGCTAGCATGAATTTCTTCAATCTGATTTTTACTTCTTATTGAAGGTTAAACATTGTTGTCAGGTCAGGTTAAATTTTTTCGTTCTCTTTGTACAGTCATCACTTTCATACATTATTCCATTCATTACGAAATCTTTTATTGGTAGATAGAGCCACTACGAGGAATAGTTCCTAGCTTATAAAAAAAGGGAGATGTCCGGACCTATTCACGTCTTATTTCAGGGAAAAGGACAAGGATGGGGGCTTTGATCACTTGGACACCTACCCCGTTTCCGTCAATCAGTGGAAATGCACTCTTACAAGAACAACATTTCAATCCATAAAATATCGATCCATCTAGAGTGAATTTTTCACTCCATTTCCCGGTAAAATTCACTTTTGCAACGAAAGGGCGATGAGTAGACTTTTTAAGTTGAGTGAAGTTTTTAGTTTGTAGTTTTTTTGAAATACTGGATGAAGTTAGTATGACGTCAAAAAGGGCCTGCACTTGTATTTAATATATCTTGACGTTTCACAAACGGAGGGTGTCAAAGAAGTTGTTTTAAACAAACAAACTAGTTTAAAAGCCTTTAAAATCCTCCGAAATGAAACCTTTTCTGTTGAAAATGAATCTGCAAAGAGTTATAGTCTGTGATTTGGCAAGTCCTTTTGTAAAAAAATTATGTTACGCTCATTTGGGGCGCTTAAGACTTCCAGTTCACCCCTTTCTCAGTCGTGCCCCAGTTCATCCCACCCCCCAAACAAAACTCACTTGGTTCGTAACTGCGCCAACATAGGTATAGACAAACACTATAGTCAACCTACATACAGTGGTTATATTGTGTACAAACAATATGTGCCAGGACATTTGCCACAACATTTCAGCTCAAAAAAAAGTAAACAAGATAAAAGGGTTTCACATCTAACTTCAGGAATTGATACTAACAGCTAGGAAGCAATTTCAATTAGGTTTAAAAGTTTCGTGCAAAACATTAGGGATATTTATTATCATCGTCTCAACGGCAATTTGAAGTGGTCGTGTGGTTACTTCATACAACATGAATTGCATACAACAGCGATTTGATAGTGGCTCTCTTGGTTGCACACCTGCACCGGTTACAGATAGCGTACACTGGAGGGGAATGTTAGCCTAAATTTGCAGAAAAGCAAACAGAGAGCCACCTGGATGACTTTTTCTTTTGTTGTAATGTTTTTTCATTGATACCGTTGACATCAGTTGGAATTACGATGAATGGTAAATTCTGAAGTTGTTGTTACTGTATAACATGAAATGCAGGAAGATTACAAAGATTTGAGCATTGTAGCAAATGACAACATGGTAAGATTTAGCATTCTGAGAGCCTGTCCGAGAAACAAGGTCGTAGCTTTTTTAAATTTCCACCCGACATGGTCAAGACACTGGAAATTGGAAGGAAACGTTATCAAAATGTTCAGACCATTTAGAACGAATTAATTTTTCGTGGTGAATTACCGAACCACAGTAACAACTTAGTGATGGTGATTGTTTTGTTGGTCATTTTACTGGAATTTGAAAGGTAATGATGGGCCTCGCTGATAACAATCGTAGGGGAGGTTGGAAATGCCTTATTTAAAATACATGATGTCAATCAAAATTTAATTTGTGGCATGCAATGTCCATGATACCATGCAGGCGTCTGTGAAAGACCGAATGCCCGTAAAAAGAGTGAGGCACAGATTGACAATTCTAGTATTCCCTGTTTATTGGACTTTAGCCATTACACATACTGCTTTATTGCTCTATTCTCGTAAGTGTAATTAAACCGCTTGTATTGAACATGATCATTTTGTTTTTATTCCAAGAATTCGAGTCAGCATAACTAAGACATCAGCACACCATATGGCGATGGAGGGTGAATTGATGACAATTATTCTTGTGTTTGAATATGATGATATGTAGCAGCATACAACCAACCAACGGCTGTACTTGTACTAGATCAAGCATAATCAAGTATGACAAATGATTGTTTGAAGTTGGTTTTTTTTTTCATGTCAAGTCATTCCACATTTCCAGTTGGTCATCCAATTTAATTCAAGACAGTTGTTTCATAGTAATTATAACAACAATGTTGAAGTATTTTTGGTAACGTTGTTAAGAGTTGTATCCTTGGCAGGTCCCTGTTCATACGTTCGCGATGACGTTACAAGTAGGGGAAGTTAATTCGTACGTAACTAGAGTTATTGCTTGGAATTCTGGTGTGATCTCGGTATGAAGCTAAATTGCTTTCTTTCACCAAATACTACAATTCCCGATATCGACCAAGTACCGACGACTTGAGTTAGTACTGTTTTTGATACACCCGTCAGACCTGCACTGTTGCATATTCATTATGTAGGTACTTATAGCAAAAATTTTCAAATATGACTTCTGTTTTTTATGCCAACTACTTTTCAAAGTAGTTACTGTCATTATTCTACACTGAAAGATGAACTCCGTCCATGTACAACCTCGCGTACATTTTAAAGTAAAGAAAAAGTTAAGATCAAACATAATCTTACCCTTCTGATTTTTCAGTATACACGCAATCACTTTAAAACTATTTTAAAAGCCACGGATATTAAGCTCAGGAGGTCAGGCTAAAACCCTTGATAATTGGAAAGTATTCTCGAACTTAATTACATCCTCTTTTATTCTTCCTCTCTGTCTGTTTCTTTTTCTTCTGATATTTCTGTATTTACCGCTTTCTGCTTTTCCTACTTCTTTTAGTGAACAGTTTTTATTTTACTTTTTTTTCCTCCAGAATTCTGTTATTTGCTTCATCTAAAATAAAACTGACATGAATAAAATGAAATAAGATCAAGTCTGATTAATATTCAATATACAGTCATGACAAGGTAGGTAAATCATGATGAGTCTTACTTTCGAAAGTAAATCCTTAGCATGACGAAGTCAACTTATTTATGTCAGCACAAAACTACGATAGTATACCTCACCACTGCAAGGCACGGAACATTCGAAGGAGTCGACGTGTTGTCCACACGAGGGAGACGATGCCAAATTGCCAAATTGTCAAATTACTCAGATGTCCACAAGGCGACGATTTTATTGGCAGATAATACATCCGTGGTCACATTGAGAGTTTGAACCAACATTTGGCTCTAATTTTTTTTTTACACGACAAAGTATTTTATTAATAATAGATCCAAGCTCCCATTTTTCTATGATGGTTCAGTTTGTAAGATTTACTGAAGGTTATGACATGACGCGTTTGTTATCATATTCTGTTCGGATTTCACATCTGGTTTTTTTTTTTTTTTCGATTTTTGTCCATCGATTTTAATAACGTTTACACTAGCTTAAATACCGACTCTTTCCCTTGTCATTCAATCCGTAACTTCACACAAATTACCGTTTTACTGCCGTGATCGTAATCGATAGTCTTTGCTTGCCAAATAGAAATTTGATAAATCATTGCTGTTTCATTAATATGTCGCACATGTAAAGATATAGGAATAGGTGTGTACCATTATCTTTCTTAAGCGCAGTTACGGCGCGGAACAGCTACGGAAGACCCTGACTACTTAATCGACCATTATGAGACTGTCTTTTGTAAACAATGTTGTAACGAGATAGTAATCAAATGGATCGTATGTGTGGATGTGAGAATGTTTGTGTGGATGCCAGTGATAGTGTGTGTGTGGATGTGATAGTGTGTGTGTACAATCAGCCCCTCATATATTTGAGTTTCTTCACATGGTTTATTTACTTATCACATGTTAATATGGCCATACGCTACGTACAAAAAAAGTGCTCAGCATATATGCAAATAGCTTCATTGATCGAAGACTGTTATGAAAAGCCTTTTACCAGTTGAATGGACAGAGTAAAAATCCTGACTCCATGGAATATAGTCACGACCTATGCCGGTTATTTGCTCAATTTAGGATACTAAAGGGACCGACGACTTTATGTTTCAGTCATACGTGGAAAGGTATCAAAGTTTGATTTTTATTGTATGGTTGAGTGGGCCTATCGTTGACTTAGCATACCATCGTAACGACCTCTGTTTGTGACGCAGCCTGCTCTGTTGCAATTATAATATCTGTATGATTCTATGTAAAAAAAACTGCAGCTTACATAACTTTGAAAACAGCCTATACGTATCGTTGGTATTACTGTACTTTACTTTGGTTTCAGCGCAGTCTTAATTGAAGATGTGCCATAAAACATTTAGTATAGATAGGCCAATATAAATATGTATGGTATATGATGTGAATATGAATATGGTCACTAAAACATAATGATACTGCAGTACACCTTGATAGGGTATATGTTCACACGAAGCAGTCTAATATCATATTTCCAGCATGCAGTCTCGTTTCAGTTGCATGTCAGCACAACCTGGTCTCCCAAATGTTGAATATTTCCCTCTTATCATTTTTTTTATTTCATTTTTCTAAATCAGCGATGCCCTTTGATGACCAGAGGATAACAATTTTTTTTTTCTGAAAAGACGGGTAGTTCTGCCCTTCAGCATACAGCCTTCTTATGATTTTTATTTCAGATTTAGAAGTTATAGACCAACTGATCAAGCAAAAACGTAGCCTAGAATTATCATGCTATGTTGCTGCCACTTACATGACGGATATTAGTGCCCAGACAGATTAGAAGTGACTGATCGTATTTCCATACTACGAATAGGGTTATGCAATGATTTACCAAAGGAGGATAATTTCTACGCTTTGCTGCTTAATTTTAACCAAATTTTGTGCATGATTTTCATGAGAGGATTTGATTTCATGAGAAATACGTCTCAGTTTTGTAGTCAAGGACAAAATTTTGCGATTTTTGGTATCACTTACTCACTACGATATTAAAGTAATAAACCTTCAAACTCAAAAGTCACCCCAGTAGGTAAACAGAGTAAAAAAAAAAAGAAAAAAAAGAAAGAAAGAAAGAAAAAAAAAAAACCATAAGCTGAGGACTTGCATCATGAATCTGAACAGTGAGCGGACGTTTATTTGGCCTTTAACGTCACATGTGACAACTGATGCTAAGAAACACAACGCAGAGGATCGGAGCAAACGTTCGTGGGACTGATATCTCAATAATTTCTGTTGGTTTTTCACCAGCGTTCAGTGTAATCCAAGGGAACCATTGGATGTATAAACCACTCTCTGGCCAGTGTTGCGCGTTTCGTTTCATATGCCGACGGGAAATATTTCATTGATATGGCCTTAAACCTCAAAATATGGAATTTCTTTGAGATCAGCATAAAATCACACCTATGGACAAACTATAGTGATGAAATATGGTCTCAAAATTGGACAAATTTAAAATGGCTTTTTTTTTTGTTGTTGAAAGGATGGAAAAAATCTTTGTTACTTTTGGAGATACATCGCAGTCAAGTAATGCAAAGTTATTATTGTTGTTTGATAGTGACCTTAGATGGAGAGTAAATTGACAGTGTCATTTGGACACTGCAGTGATACTAAAGGAAAGATTTCCAATTAATGTGGACTTAACTTGCACCACTATCTCACCGTGGTCCTTCTTGACTGTATTTTTTCTTCTTGAATCTGGCGCAACTGTTCTCCTGCGACAATCAAACTTTCCAGTATAAGCTTTCCCTCCTGCTATACGACTTGTGGAATACAATGGCTTAGCCTACATGTAGTGACTTACAGCCAGCCCAGACAGTTCCAATTCTCCCAACTACTTCTATCCTCTTTCACATGGAAAAAAACTCGTGTTTGGGCAAACACAACCATAGTTCTAAATGCTGCATATCCTGGTGATTATATTAGGAGCACATTTGTAATCGAAGTATTCGCTTCTCTGCATCTTTGCTGTCAATCAAAGAGCAGAACCAATTGAGAATTCGTTATAAGCTCCCAGCCAAAACTGTAGCTCGGTGTGATGAGTGACTGCCTTTAAGTTACAATTACTAAGAGACCTTGAGAAAACGTGCTCAAAGGAACAACGGCGACCATTGCACTGAGCACTATAACTAAAACACAGATTTTAGCAATTGAGTCGACATTCAACAAGACTGAACTTGGCAACAGATCTACTTGGCAACAATCTACTTGGCAACAGATCTACTGAATTCCTGTGCACTTACAAAACAGCTTACTATAGAAGGTCACTGTTGACTTAGAACTAGAAACGTATAATATCATCAGACTCGAAAAATACGACTTAAAACAAATTCCACAATCTTATATGAATAGACTCAAGTGTACACAGGGCGAGATCTTACCTTGGACACACGCAGACACCACAATGTAAAAATCCAAGTTCCCACTATATGTGTGCAGAGTTGTCACTATCAGAGATCCGCAAATCAAAATATCCTGCTCGCTTTGGTGGTTCGTACAACTTCCCTAATTGACGCAAAGTCGAGTAAATTATAAAAAAGGTAGAAACTTTGAATGAACTAAGAGACTATGCACTGAAGTGAGTCCAGGACCTAACGCTCCAACGGTCTTTGACAATCTCACTGAGTCACTGGCAGACCGATTTGCTGTGACTGGCTGCACTGGCCGGCTGGTTGGTTGTTTTAGCTTACATCAGCTCACTTCTCAGCAAACAGACAGACCTGCAACTTTTAGTCTCTTCCCGACAGTGTTGATTTGAGGAACGTTTATGCAGATTGACCAATCACAGGCGAGTTTCAGTTTGCTGAGAGTATTGTTACCGGAGCTGTACTTCGTTCATGGTGAATTCAAACAAAATATGTAAACTGTTCGCTATACCTATGACGGCGTTATTATTAATAACATGTATTCGTACAGTATGTGCGACATTTGGGTGAATATCAAGGAGAATTCACATCGTGATGGAGCAAGGGTTATCTTATCCGACATTGTATCATACTTGCCTGATTTGGCCTACGACATGATGTGTTTACATAATTTCCACCTTTTAACTTTTACTTTTTCGAAATTAGCTAGTAGCTTGGAAGACATGCAAAGAGACCACACTGGGGCCTATTATCTTTCTCTGCTGTAAATTATGACACCAATGCTGTTCCCCTTCCTTTTCCTTGCCACCATAAAAAAACGGGTGACCTCCTGGTCATTAGCTGTAAAGATTTTTCGTCCTCATAGTCAAGAAATATGAAGTACACAAAGAAGAAAAGACAATAACAGCAAAGACTATAAATCATTACAGTTAATTCTTTCTTCTTTCTAAATTTCACGAAAGTGACCTTCCTCGTACACTTCACAAAGAGTTAAACTTTCATCTCCTTCTATTGTTGTACAATAGTGCCCTTTGAACATTTTTATTCTGCTTTAGAGGTTCTTAAAGTGGAGAAAGGGAAAGCAGAACATTAAATGGAACATGGCAGCAAAACATTTAAACTGATTCTGTCTGCAGAAAGTAATTTACATCTATATGTCGAAAAACTAAACCATGTAATAAGAATCGATGGAGCGTTCAAGTTCCGGGTGTCTGTCTTTCAAGGCTTGTTCAGAACTACTTACGTTGGGGTAAGTTTATCATCTGTTGGTGGAGACACTTAATTAGCCCAAGATATAAATATTTAGACATCTTTCTTTCATCTCATTGATAACAGAGTGGCACTTCGGTAGACAGATTTCAATTTATGAAACAGTTGATGACAGTGATCAACTTAAAACTGTAATTTTCTCTTGCTCATCTCTCTCCACACCTCTCTCTCTCTCTTGCTTGCGTACCATGTGGATAGCGCCATCTATACGTGAACGTCTTCATCAGCTGGAATGAAAAGTCTTCATGTATTCATGCAGTCTTCATTTGCGATGACCAACATAACTTATTGTAAGGGAAGAAAAAAATGTATGTTATTGGTTTCGTAGTCACACCTTAAGTCGTCTCCGCTCACCCGCCTTCTTTACTATTTGGTCTATGAACACTCACTGTTGGGTCTACCTTTGCTGATAGTTACTTCTATCAGGACATAGTCAGATTTCATCTGTAATAAAGTATGTGACGTCATTTCTCTGCCACATATCACGGAAGGAGGTATGACTTCTTAATTTACCAGTCACGTATTTGTCTCTGTTTCGAGTCAATGAATAGAGGTAAATGAGAATGAGGCAGTGGGACGTTGATCCTGACGGGGCCCCTAACGGCTATTCACCTTTTCTAAACCTTGGCCGACTCTCAAACATGAACATGGTGGTTTCTTTAATAGGAACTTCTTCCGAGGAGGGGGGGGGGTCTGTTGATGAGGCAGGTGATCGTTGTAGGGAGCTGTGGACCATCGGAGCACTGCAAGTCATCGTGTTCCTTCTTTTCTCCACCTGTAACAACTTTTCTTTCTTGTTCATTTCCCCTCGTGTTTTTTTTTCTTTCTCTTTTTTCTTTCTTCTTATACTCCTCCCTGTCTTTTTTTTTTCTGGCCCAAGGCAGCCATGAATTAAGCGCCCCATGTGGGATCGCCAAACCCCAAACCACCACAACGGCTAGTCCGACTATGACGGTAGTAATTTACTGTGTGTTTCATTTTTACACTCAAACCTCCCAAAATGTTAATGAAAAACTACCTTTGAAAACAGTAACGAAAGTAGTTAAAGTACGTTCACCATGTACGTTCGAATTTGGCGTAATCGTAAATTAACTCACCTGAACTATAACAAGCTATGCTTGTGTAGGTCAGACGGGGAGGGGGGCTTTGGGGCAAAAGGTGAAATGGGACATTCAGTATATCTTTTGGTTCTCGTGTTTATGGTACAACCTCGTTTGAGAGCATGAAAACATATTGATACGCATTAAGCAATGTGATGTTGAAATGTGGCTGGAATTTCTACGTTTTGGCAATTTGACTAATTTACGAACAGTTATATCACATGCTCATATGTTTCTGGTATGCTCTGTTTAACAAATTTTACTTGTGGTGTGGAATCATGCAAATCAGAGATATTGCATGATAGCTAGTGCACTGTCATAATTTCGCGCATTCAGTAGATATTATGTCATTCCATTAAAAAACGTGTATGGCCGGTGTGCTTTCGAACACTTTGGACCGGACTCATAGGGACAATGCAAGCATATGGTGTGTAGGCTAGTTATAATTCCAAATAAACCGAACAATTTTGTATAAAGACAATTTGCAAATGGAGCAAACTGGCAAACATATATTGGGTCAAATATTAATAGCATTTAATGGCAAATGTTTACAGCGTTATATCCAAATATCACTTCATAGTGTGTAGGCTGTATTTGCATTGACTTTACAATGGTAGGCTAGCAATGAAAAGTGCTATATTTATAACATCTAATTTATGTTTAATAATAAGAATAATTTTGATAAACCACCCATAAGAACTGAAACCTCTTGGTTGCTAATGGTTCATGCTCTCAGGAAAATTGTTTGAATGACCCTCTTACAATTGAGTGTCATTTCTATGACTCTGACAGTGAAAGAGAATAATGTGAACTAGCCGGCCTTTCACGCTATTGAAAGTTAATGTATTGCAATCAGTGCCAGTGTTAAAAGTGACCGAAAGTTGCTGAGGCTGTACAGAATTGTCAACATTTTGTTTCTTATGGGGTGGGGTATTGATCATATTTTTCTCCATGACTGTCCCAAAGAACACTGGTGGTTGTCCTAATGCGCTTCTCATACGGGGCACACTGGGACGAAAGAAAGAAAATAATCTACTTGAAGACACGGAAAGTGGTTTTCATGCATGTGAAGGTGCGCTATGTATTGCTTTATTAGTCAGCGCAATACCTTGCCAGTATCAAGTTCCAAAGGAATTTTATGCACACAGAAGTAAAAAAAAAGAAAGAAACTGTCCCATTGCGCCCAAGTCCCTACGTCCGCACGTCTTACGTAATTACACTGCACATTGTCTCATCGTGTGTTGAACATGCAACATTTGTTCAAAGATAAAAACATTGTTTCACATGATTAGTGTTACTGGTCTTTACTAGCGTTTGCGACTAAACAGTACCTAATAATTTTCTCTCTCATTTTTAAGTCTGTTCAGTTCCCAATTTAAGGATATCCGGAATGACGAAGGCGGAGAGAAGTGTGGATATTTCGGCGTTCCATGGATATGGAGAGTACAGATCCAACGCTGGGTCGCCATTCCAAGTTATACATCATGTAGACCATATATCCATCATGTGAATCATGTAGAAAAGAAAGGAAACGGATTTGGCTCAGTGATACAAGTTTGATTTCGAAGTAAACTTAAACGTCCTGCTGTTTGTAAGTTTATGCTGTTGGGTTCTGGTATACTATACTGTAACGTTTAATTCTCATCAACTATGGGGCATGCAGTAAAAAAGGCCTTAAATTTCAACTCCACCCACCTCCATGAGGATGTAACTTTATCATAGAGAACCGTCTCTTAATAACTAATATTGGCGAATCTGAACGATACCGTGTGCCAAATTTGCACATTTTAGAGGAAAAGGGAGAAAATGAATCACTTTGTAACTAAAAAAATGACATATTTAGACCAATTTATTTTACTACCTGAAATCGTCTCGGTAGGTTTAACATTTTTCAGCCAACCAAACAGCGGATACTTTAAAACCTAATTTAAATATGTCTTTGTCAACTATGAATGTAGGTTCTGAAAAAAAAAAATGAAGCTATTGCCCATATTACTTGGATTTCCAGCAACATAAGACCATTCAATAAATAAGATGCATCGTTGAAATATCGTTACTCTGATGTTCGCTTGCCGGAAAGCTGCAATGACGCCATCAAGAAGTCATATTGTTTTGTTTTTTCTAGCATCTTGTATTCTCCTTTTAGCAGTCGCTCGGGACACCCTGAACTTCTGTCGGGAGGTTGATAAAGTTTTCCGGAAAAGTAAAGTTTTTGCTCTTATTTTCCACCTCCCTTTCGTTTTCATCAATACAGTTAACTGTTTTCGCAAATTCCTAATCATTGTTGTTGATTGATAAATAAGTCGAGTTTTTTCTTAATGTTCTCATGCCGACGGCTTATATCAGGTTGCAACAATCAAAGTTCTAAAAATTGTCATAAAAAGGAGAATACATTTACATTCACATATGCGTGTGTGATTACTTTACAGATCCGTTGGTAACACGAAATGAGAAACTGTACCCTTACGTTATCTAACTTGTGTCTGGGATCCAATGTATTTATGATGAGCCATTACACAGAGGCCATGTGACAAATTGCAAATGTAAACGTGACAGAGGGCTGAAAATTGAACTTTTCCAACACTGTTTTCCCTATTTAATTTCTTAGAAGAGGTAGAGTAATTGCGGGTGGTATAGAAATAGTTGTGATTTATTCAAACAGAGTGGCACTTATTTTGCCAAAATACGACCATGACCGTTGCATTATTATTTTGTTATCTTCAGAAGATGAGCGTAGGTAAGCTGCTGGTGTGACATATTTGTCACGAATTGGATAAAATGTCTTTCTCCGAGGTGACTTCTCTCATATAAACAGTTTATGTTAGTGAAAATTAGTTGCTTTTACTTTTGAGATTATTTTCACTGAACTGATAGGTTGAGGAGTTACGTCTGAATTCCCATTTCAGATAATAGGGGCCTTTTATTGTCTCATAAATTTTTGCCGTCCATAAACTAACATTAAATACATACCTACATTCGCATGTATTGTCTGCTGCATGTATTGTCTTTGTCCCACGTTGTCCCATTTCTCTTGACTATAATGATTTTCTTGCATTCATTTTTTGTTTTTCTTTTGTTGGTTACTTGTATGCTTTCTCTTGTGACAAAGAGATCCACAATTGTGTGTTTCAGACCGACGATACGTGGATGTTCTACATGACAAAATAGAAATGACACAGTGGAAAATAGAAGAATTGAACATGCAGGCAAGTACATCAAAGTCCATTGGGACTGTGAACACGTATGCTGCACCCCTGATGGCAGGTCAGTAAAAGGTACTGCTTAGCATCTAAAGTGAGATTGATAAACTGCAACACAAGCAAAGTAGGCCTGGCCTGTATGGTATAACGACACGCACATACAGAGCCACAGACATATGGCCCTGGTAACGCACACGAAATACCGCCCGCAGTGAAACACACATGCCAAGTAAAATGCCTGCATTTAAATTAACTTACAAACTCGGTTAAAACTATTACCATGTACACGAACAAAAACAAAACAACACTTTATTTAAGATTCTTTCCTTTCTTTTCATTTTCTTTCTTCTTTGGGTCACACAAAAGAAACTAACATTGCTCATGAGCAACTAATAACTTTTAAGATTGTCCAGTCATGTGTAATTTATTGGTTCCGTAATTGCCGTTTTCAATCAAATAATGATGCTGGAACAGCAAATTGCGGCATGCTGTTTCCTTGTATTACTTGTCCGTGCAGTACAGAAAGCATTCAATGCAATAATGGTTTCTAACTAAAACCTAGTTTTAAAATAGTCTTTTCAGCTGAGTGTGAATTTGAAACTTTAAAATCTATATGTATCTTTGCAACTGAGACTTACGTGAGGGGGTACTTTGGTATTTGCATTTGGGTATTAATTACAAGACTAACCTGCTTTACGACAAAAAAGTATCCTTACGTACAAACTATGATCACTGACCGACCAAATCAGCGTATTACGATGAAAAAAGAGAAAATACAAGTGGAAACAAAGAATTTATCATGATACATTGATTATCTAAATTTGTCGCAAAGATATTTGAAATGACAGAAACTGTCTAAGGTATAATACTGAGGCTGCTAAGGTGCGACTTATGACAACCAAGGTGTGTTATTCGTAAAATGTCCTGAGTTCGGGTGATTTTTGCCGTAATTTGCTTAATATCCCTCTCCCATAATAAAAACAAAACAATCACAGGTGATTTACAATTTATTATCCAACTCTTGATGAGAAGCGATCATGTTCGTTTGTCTGAAAATCGTGATGCCCCTATGATAACTTTTGTAGCAATTACCGTAACTGTGCACTTAAATTTGTAATGGCCGTGTTTGGCGTTCGATTAGAACATTTTTTAGTTCTTTTAATATTTTTTACCACGGCTTTTAAAATATACCAACTATAGCCTTGTCAAGAAATTTGGGCCGTGTCAGTTGGCGGGGGCTAGGCCGTACTAATCACGGCCGCCTGCCTAAGTCCCCCTGCTCACGGATATGAAAGTGTTTGAGTTTTACACTGGTCTAAATGAAACTAGTCGTATGCCACCTGCCAATATTGGCCCAGGTACTAGCAGAGAAATCTAAGCCAGAGGAGAGACAACTCAGAGCCTTTTAATATATCCCGTTTCATTTTTTAAAATTTATTTTATTACATTTTTTGTATCAAATTCGTAAAATCAAATGTCAAGATTACGGTGGGGAGTCTTCATTGTTCCTAACTACACATATAAATACCATCACACCTAGACCTCGATACCTTAGAATAGATTATGCAGGTGAGACATTTCAAAATGATAGTTTCTGTCTTGTGTTGTGGTCACGAACGTAATCCTTTCATGACAGCATTGAGCAATTTGCTAGCATGTGTGATCGGCACGTAATTTATGCCACGGTCTTTGAAATGCTGATATTTTGGATCATTTCCTTTTTTTTAAGATTTTTTTAATAATAAAATATAAACAACCTCAGTCGGAGCGTAAGCGACAGGGCTTGTAACTCTTGAAGAGGCTGACAAGTAATTAATGTACGGATTACATTCCTCCTTACAGGCTTTATTTAAGCATATCAAATAGTTGACGTGTGACAATTTCACCTGTTGATGGCTAGCCAATCGTTTCGTTTGTTAGAGTAAGAAGAAATGAAATTCGGATTAAATTTTGAGATAGCAACAAATCTTTGTCTTCATTTACTGAATCCATGTTCCTTAAAGTGACTCGTTAATGTGATATCAATAAATCAATGAGGATTTTTATCTGTGAAAACAAATGGCAAAGCTTATAATTAACATGATTATTCAACTTTCACATCCAGTAGTTTTAACAACTGTCAAAATTTTGGAATCCCTGACCGTAGATAGTATTGTCTGTGTGTCTTTTTTAATTTAATGTTAATTGCGAAAAAGTATCAAACATATCTGTTCACAAATTTTACAAAACCAAATTAAATGGTTATATAAGTACTCACTCATTAATAAACTCCAGCACATGGGAATCTTCCTAGTTTGATCATTTGTCACTAGTACGTGAAAAACAAATTCAGTGGCTTGGAAATATTTAGTGACTTTCAAGAAACAATGCTAGATGCCCCTTTAATGCCTTAATGCCTTTTTTATACCTAATTGCTTTCGTCAGGTACTTTTTTTTCTTTTACTCCCTCCCTCACTCTCATATCTCTCTCTCTCAGTATTTCTGACTTCTTGAAGACAATTCCGCAGCAAATGACGTTACAGATTAAAACAGAAACAAATAAAAAGGATCAACTTTTGATGATTGCGACCGTTGCGAGCATTTCGGCGTCTGTCAGATGCTGGAGGGAAAGATTCCTAATTGAGATGTAATTCTATTCATACAAAACTTATCAGAAATCTATCAGTGAAAGGTTCTTTTGATGCGTGCTAGAGTTACATTCAACGACTTTCACAGAGATACTCGACCATCTTGTAAAAATGGGAAATGATCCCCTAATAATGAGGTTGATGATGATGATAATGATGATGATGATGATGATGATGATGATGATGATGATGATGAGATTAACTTCTCGATGTCTGAATTATGTTCCGGTCGTCTGGTAAAAGTAGGATTAGATTAATCGGTCCATATAGACAGGTTTCACGTGACGTCATCAACCAGATCCTCCCGTCTCCTTCACAGTGTGTATTGCAGTGTTACAATCCTGATTCACCGAAGCATTCGTTAATCTTTCATCTTCGTTTTTTTTTCGGGGGTGGGGGTGGGGGTGGTGGTGGGGAAAATGGCTACTTATTATAGCGTGAATGGCTGTTACGATAAATCGGACAGAGAAAAGATCTTTCCTTATTTAAATTGCCGTCAGTCGTGAAAATCAGGGGAGTTAGCATGAGAGAGGAGAGGATAGCAAGCCTTACGCAACTTTTTTGCTGGAAAATTGGCAAATAATATTTGATTATTCCTTTACAGAGAACAAAAAGGCCTTTATGGGGTTTCCGTTCTTGAATAATGAGGAAAGGGTCAAAGAATACTGTATGCCTGAAATGTCAGATCAAAACGAACGTAAACATTCGCTCTAACGTTAGGCTTGTAGGGCCCAGCATTTAACGTTAAGCCTAACGTTATATACGCTTCTTTATATCTTTTCTGTGGTTCCTAACATATAAAAGTAAGAAATGGGGTTACTGCCTTCAGCCATTTTCCAATCAAAATGCAACTTTTTGAGCGAAGGATAAAGTTAGAGCTACCTAGCACTTATATTAAAAACACCATAAGGTGATACATGACACATAGTATATATCTTGCTCGGTCTGTCTTTGTTTACATGTTGATATCTCCAGTATGGCCACCCTTCCGGTAAGACGTCACAATTGTAGAGTCGGTGAAATCTCTATATCTGCCGGGTGCAGGTCTGGCCAGTGCAGACGACAAAATATAAATTGTAAAATATAAATTTACAGAAAATAAAATAAAGAAATACAAAAGGAATACAGAAATATTCTGGTAATTAGTTTCCAGATAATTTCTGAAATTTTTATTTGATTCTATGTTTTATTTTCTTGTACAGTTACAGACATTTGTTACAGTGAGGGCCGTGCAAGGCAATTAGCTGACTGGAAAAAAAGAAAAATTTCACAGTGGTGCAGGTTTTTCTCATATTTTCTTCATCGTCATTATCTATTTGGTTTACCTTTCAAAGATCATTACTTCTTCCTGTAGCTAGCTGTCGTCTCTATTTAATGTGTTTACGGTGATATTTTCCAGCGTTTTAAATTAAGATGGTGGACTGAAAAAATGATATGTTATTTACAATTACACAAATTTATTTTTATGGATCTGCGTACTGAGGACTTGTACTTCTTAAAAAGGTTTTTAAAACTTGACCAAGATGTTTGGAATGCAAAAAAAAAAAAAAAATCACTATCATAATCATCGTTATTACTTTCGTCGTCACCATCTTCATCAGCAGCATTTGCAGCAGCACAACCACCACAAACTACGGCTTAAAAAGTATTAGTTCACATAACGGAACATCATGAAAAATACGGACAGCGTCACTGATTCATCTTCCGAAGATGTACCCTTATCAAGTATTGATTACTCGAACATACAGCCTAGTACGTAGGCACTAATTAACGTCAGTAATGTTAGATGTTTATTCATATAATGCGTTCTGCAATCGAGTAATATTGTATCTTAAAGTTATTAAAGGTAAAAAGGGAATCCCAACAACTGTTTACCAACCATCCTTTACCGCATACCGGTGCTGTAAAAAATAAGATGCACGTAAGGAAAGCTGAATGTCTAGCAGTAAATGGTTCAATCTCAACAATCCAGTTTACTCTCTTTAGAAACTCATTTCATCATGAAAAGATTGCAAGTAAAAAAATAAATATTGGAAAGTGTTGCAATCACTTGACAGTCTATATGTCATATGCTATATATCCTGTTTGAACTATTACTTGATTATCAAATTTGTTTTGGGAAGAAGAAGAAAAAAAAAACAAGATGGCAATCTACGGAGTTGCATATCTCACCCCTATTGTCTTCCGTACTCATTCGCTCTTTCACACATGTCACATTATGGTTCAGCTTAACCATACGTTACTGTACATACACAGTTAGACACGTACTCACGTACGGGCATTTGTAAAACATGAAACTACTCAAAACGAATCAAAATCATCCAAAACTAGCCAAAAAGGCCACACCCCCCCCCCAAAAAATAAACCGAAACAAACCACAACAACCAAAAATGACCCCGAGCAACCAGGAAATCACCCAAAACGACCCAAATCATTCGCAACCACCCAATTCTACCCAATTATTTTATCCTCTGAAGTTGTAGCAGGGACTTGTCTTCTATTTCACAAGTAGAGGAGACAGAGACGCCTTGAGACAGTTTTCACTTTTGTGTACATAAAATTCCTTTGGAATGTGATACGGGCAAGGTGTTCCATTGATTGATAAAGCACTACATAGTACATCTTCACATGCATTGACACTTGTAATACCACTTTCCATTTCTTCAGAAAACTGAATTATTTTTGTTATTTTTGCCTTCCCGGTGTGCCCCTGATGACGTTTATATTGGGACAACCGTCTGGGTAGATTGAGACAGTCATGGAGAAACAAATGACTTTACCCGCGCCCCATGGAAACAAAATGTTAAGAATTCTGAACAACCTCAAAAAATTCTGGCACTGAGTGCAAAGTGGCGTATGTAATAACATTCAATGGCGTAAAAATTTGTAGACTAGTCCACATCACCCAACGTTCACTGATCACTCTCATAGGCATACAGAGGGGACACACTTAATTGTAAGAGGGTCATTTAAGCAAGCTTCTGGAGCGCATTAAGTATTAGAAACCAAAGGATTTGAACTCTTATAGATGATTTCAAAATTATTCTAATGTAAAAATTAATTAGATGCTATAAATATAAAAAGCACTTTCATTGCTAGCCTACCATATTGAAGTCAATGCAAATACAGTTTGCACTATAGGGAATACTATTTAGAAGATTGACAAGGCCTCTTCATACGTCCACTGTGGGATATAGCCCCATTCAACGCTGTAAACTGTACATTTGACATAATATCTGTTTGCGCCATTTGTAACTCATCTTTACACAAGATTGTACTGTTTAATCCTAAAATCCAGGCCTGCACAGCATAGGTTTGTATTGTCCCAATCTGCCGAGTCCAAAATGTCCCACAGCACTCCACACACGATTCTTTAATGGGGTGACACACACATTTACCGAATGCGAGAAATAATGATAGTGCACTCCTCATCATGCAATAGCTTTGATTTGGAGAAGGAAGGCACCAGGCGCATACCACAATCTTGTAGGAGAGCTTCCCTAGGGTGAGTTTAAGTCGTGCCGGTATTTCCCTACAACAAGGGAACAGTTTGCTCAGATTCTCCACCACGTTGAGCAGGGTTTCATTAAAACACAGAAGTCAAGGGACGCAATTGAACCAGGAGGAATACAGCTCGCCGTTACTTTCAGGTAAGAAATAAAATTATTCGTTCAATTTGCTTCAAGAGACTACAAATCATATTTTCTTCACAGACAGATTCACTAACCAGAGGAATTTCACGATGACAAAATACCACGCGAGCAGCAAGTGGGAGGGGGAAAAATCGCTACATGACTGATTTTTAAAGGGAAAAAGAAAACGCTCTCGCGTCCACCCGCGCCCTCTCCACAACTTTCAACTAAATTAGTGCAAATTGAGTTGATCATAAAAGTTGTTCAGAATAACATAGCATCACAGTGTCTCTCAATCCTGGATTTCTTGAAAGAGAAAAATCTATTTCGTAGTTTCTGTTTTACGTTCATTAATTTCAACGGCAATTCAAGTTTTGCAATTTTAGTTAAAAATTGAATCGAGTGGTGAATCGCCCTAGTGTGACCCCGGCGTGATAAGGGGAATACTCTGTACTAGATGCATTTAGATTGACTAACAGAGGAGGCTAACATTTAAAGCACCATGGATCATTTTAAGTCGTTTTGGTGGTTTTGGTTTATTTTGACTCGTTGTGAGTAGTTTTGGCTGGTCTGGGTCATTCTGGGTCGTTTTGGCTAGTTTTATGTTTTACAAATGCCCCTCACGTACGTACACTAGGCCAAGTCAATGTAAAGGACGCGCAAGTGATGTGTAATGTGAGTAATGTGAGTACGTGTGTATAGAACTTGCGTCAAAGATTCCTGCAGAAATCGCGCGTGCGTCAAAGTAATTCTTTGAGTTCTTTAAACATCAGTGTGTCCTCATACACTCTGAGTGTTTTGTTTTAGTTCTAAGAAGCGCGTCACGACCATTTGCAATATTCAATATCTTTTCCCGCCAAAACGTGCTGTAAGTAACTCCACTCCTTGTCTAGTGTTTACACAGCAGTAAACACATACTGAGTGAGGGTATTACCAAAAGCATGGAAAATGACATTGTTATTCAGACATAATCGGTGTTAATCGCTCAGCATAAATGTTGTTGCATAGGTTGAAATATTAAGCCACATTGCATGGAAGAGCAAAGATTTATCAAAGTTATGTTGGTACTTTGTGCTAACAGAACCTACCGTACTGTATTATATGCTGTAATAACTGTGAAATGTGACCTATGACGTCATTCATCGGATGAACACTACATATCACACTCAGTTACCTAACAACCAAGTTTGAAGTTCATTAGACATACTGTGTAGAAGGAAATCGCGACACACTTTTCAAAAACAAAATTGACAAATTGAGATTTGACCTCTGAACTTTGACCTCTGGCCGTAAATTTTGACTGGAGAGACAACTTCAGACCATGGGTAAGCTATCTACCAACTTTGACCCTCATCGACTTTTCGGTCTAGAAGGCGTTGCAGACACAAACTTTTCTGTGTCAAATTTGAACTCAGAACTGGATCATTGACCTAAAAAGCATACATACATGATTCTTAGATAAAATCTTGTATACTGATCATATATTTGCACGTCCCACGAAAATAGCCATTTGGATTAAGAAATACAGCATAACAATATTTCACTAATTTAACTTTTGACCTTAAATTTTGATAGGAGACACAACTTTAGACTATATGGGTCTTCAGCCTACCAACTGTGACCTTTATCGGCTTTGCGGTCTAGGAGGACTTGCGGTCCCAAAGTTTTGAATTTGGAATTATCTTTCGTACCCACACACACACACGCACACACACACACATCTTCACTCGTTTTGACCCCTACCCACATGGGGTTCCAGGTCACCCGGAGCCATACCAGGTTAGACCGCCATGTGACAAAGATCAACTATACATAATGTTACCATGCAAACAGTTGCTATGGCAACTGAGAGAGCCATAACACCCTCTAACTCCAAAGCAACTACAATATATCATCCCTCACATTACATGCATAGGGATGAGATGAAGATAAGATACATGGGAACCACAAGTTATGGAGCTGGTAATTATTGCAAAACAAAAAGCCAGTGTTTCCATCCCGAGCAATTGACAGCTGTCGCCTCTTTGTGTAGAAGTAAGCAAAATCTCCTTTACACATCAAACATAAAATTCTTGAGTAATTTCGTGTTGAGGGTGATCGTGTCACTCTAAACAGGTGAATATTTAGTTTCGAAGTACGAATGTAAATTTATTTTCTTCCAAGTTTAATGCAGATATTGACTGCAACTGCAACAACTGCGGTTTGTGTGATGTTTGTCATTAGACTCACTCAACACTCGTCTCTACACCGTGTCCTCGTCTTTTTTTTTTCTCTTGACATGAAAATGAATGGAAAGTTCGCAAAGTATAAAAAATACAGGGATTGACCGAAGCGCCCATAAAACTCGTAAATATCTGTATCGTTTTCTTACTTTTAGCTTACGTAACGTTAAATAAATGAAGATAGCAACGAGTTCATTGCTGTGTTGAAACGGATGATAAAACTCTCACGATTTTATGACCCAATACCAGTAACTGGAGTTGATTACGTCCAGGGAAGGAAAAGCCACAAAGGTATTTCACATGTGATTTATTGCTCCTTAATTGGAATCTACGTCATAAATACAAGAATGGGAACCTCGAGAAATATTTAACGTTGGAAGAAAAAGAAAACTAAGAAGGGAAACTTTCTGTACAAGGGACAATGCATTCGTGTCACTGCTTATTAATTGAGATTAATTACTGGCTGACAGTAATGACTAGGCCTATCAACAAATTTGTAAGGAAAGATTTTCTCAGGTTCAGAGATGTCGATTGAATTAAGAAATATGTTTGACGGTCATTTCTGTGTGTGACAGAGAGAAAGAGAGGTGGGGAAAGTGTACCCGAAGTGGGTTTACAGCCTGAAAGCAGTATGATGGTACATCCTTGAGCAATATTAAGCGTTTTTATTTCAACGCCTGAACTCTCGTTGACCTCTAAATACGAAAGATGGGAACAGCCAAAACCAGTACCTATCATCAATTTGGTTTACGTACGTCACAATGCCACATGGCAATTAGCTTTCGTTCTAAAAGATTGTCCATATTGTCCACAGTGAATGACCTGTCGGTGAACTAGTTGTGTAAAGATGCAGTTTCTGTCATGACACTTTTAAAGAATAAACCAAGAAAACAAAAGATGGACCCCTGACACTTATAACAGCCACTTGTCCGTGAGAGGTTTGGCATTAAACCAAACAAAGGAAAAGGGGGGAGGGGAGTTCCTTATAGCATATGGCATTTATCTCTGTGTGTCGCTATGACATTTAGTGTGGTTGTATGGCAGAGTCTCCAATACTTATGTACAGTACCTGCTAGAAATAAAGAATTTCTTCGTATTCTCATGTTAACTCTCAAAACTACACCAGAATAACAATGGAATAGAAGCCATATGTTTTGACAAAAGAAAGATACACTGTCTTCTTAAGGAAGTCTGGATTGCTCAAAGTTCCCAGTCTCTCTGCAGGGAGATGTAGGATACTTTTTTCGTTTTTGGCGTGGGGGGGGGGGATTAAATGCTCAAAGAAATTGTACGTTTCTGACAATAAGTACGCCGTAAGGACACACGGAAAGTCCTTTATATTGAGTAGACTCGCACGACATTTAAAGGCTTAACTGTACCAGACATGAACAATAAATTAGATAGGGAGAGTTGTGCATGCTTTCTAGAAACCGAGCAGAAAAAAATCCAATAGTGGCTGCTACTATCTAAACTAAAGTTTAATAATCTCATTCAAGATCCGCATTCTTTCTCTTCCGTTGTAAAACTGTTTTGATTAAAAATGTGTTTGTACAAAAAGAATCACCGAATCCATAACATTTACGTCATGCATTTTGACAAGTCTTGAGAGTTGTATTTCCTAACGTTTCCTATATGTCTCTGACCACAGCCGAACTCCTTGTCAGGTAAATATACGTGTCTCGAGACATGAATATGAAAACCTTAAAAACAAAATAGGCTTGATAGAACTGTCCGTGTGTGATAAAAAGGGCCTATATTGGGTGTTCCGTTACTGTGTGAAGCGTTTATCTGAGCTATTGTACCAAAGGGCGCCCACACAATTGTGTGCCCGGGCCCTCCACAGGCTAAGTCCCACCATTGGTCCTAAGAGGATCTTGTTCGGAGCTGAAATGGCAGACGACGATCAATCAGACTGTCAACTGAAATATCGAACACGGTATATGTTGTAGATAGACGGGGGACTCTCTGTCGACCGTTATGATTTATTTTCCTTATTTGTTGTTTATAAGATTAAATATACCTAAAGTATCCCCTCAATAAACCTATATATTTAACTGATATCTAATTAGTTTAATTATACTTATTATGTGGACGGGGGGGGGGTTGAAACCACACGGTAATCCCCCTTCTTCAAGTTCTTATTGATTACATATCCATAATCGCTGTGTGGATTTACGCAACTGTAGCACAACTGGTTGCTTTCGTATAAGGACACACATTCCAATGTACCGTACGAAAGCCAACAATATGGAATGGTATTGAGTATACAGTAGCGACGTGTACAAAAACATGTTCGCTTAAGTGTGGATTTGACTAAGAACCAAAAAAAAATCACTTAAGTTTAATGTATGTTCTGTTGTTCGATGCAGAAAATGGTGGGAATGGTGGGCTGAAAATGGTGGGACAAATTTATCAGTGGGTAAACTCTGCACCAGAAGGCACCTTCCATAATAAAAGAAGTCCATTGTTAAAGTATCATGTGCTGTTTGATAAAGAAAAAGTAACCTTTGTCTTAAATCTTCGAGCATTCTCTTCCATTTGATACCAACCTGGAAAACAACATCTATGTCACGTTTACTTAGTTTTTTTTGTCCGGAAAATTTTACTAATTGGTCTGATAATTACTGCAGAGAGATGATTGTTCTATCTTTCTAGGCTAAAATCGCAGAGGAACGGGGTCTTGTGGTAAATATACCAGACTTCCGTGAAAATTGTTACGACGGAAGGTTCATGCAAAGGCATTTCTTTAGGAAAAAATCCCAAATTAAGTATCGAAAAATACAAAGCAGTAGTCTTCAAGTGGTGCTTTGGGATATGCAAGCCATACAACGTATCAACGCATCAATAACGCTATCCCTACACATGATGCTATAACGTGTAACGTAAATGGCCTTTACAAGCCTCCGTAGAGAAAGCTTCTGATAGAACTGCTCAAAATCCTGAGTTAAATGTTATTATTGCTTAATTAAAAGCTAATTAAGAGACTTGGGTAGAACAAAATCATTTAACTATTGTAAAAACACATACCGGACATGTGTGCATGGTTTACATGTAAATATTATTGTTTTTATTAGTAAATACTTAAAGAGATTGTGTTCAAACTTATGCTCAATGTCATGATCGAATTCATATACTATTTTGAAGACTGAATAAAGATACTTTTAAAGTCCCGTACAGGGCGTTCAAGCGAAACAGAGATTACTTGTGCGCAGAGTATTCTTTTGTAATACCTTGTTCTCTGGGTTATGAATCTGGTAGCCTAGCTACTGATTCACGACCTGGCATCGTGGGAACCTCCGGAGTGGATAAAGCCTATCAGGCCTCGGAAACGCTACAACTGGTGGCAGCGGTGGGATCCGAATCCTTCGAGGTAACTTCGAAGGAGATTGGTCAAGGAGGACGCCTGCGCTCTGGAGGAAGTCTCCAAAGGAGGATATCTGCGCTCTGAAGGGAATCTCTGAGGGAGAACGCCAGTGCTCAAGAGGGGGTCCACGTGGGAAGACGCCAGCACTGTGGAGGATGCCCGGCTGTTGAAAGAGACGAGGGGTGCTGCAGTGGATGCTTAGGAGAAACTTCTGCAAGTCGGCACGCTATGTGGAAGACTGCCGAGGAAACTGCTTGAAGAAGGCGTACACACAGGAAGAGATTTCGAAGACGACAATTTCTGGATGATCTCAGAAGGGAATCCGGTCATACTCTAGAGAGAAGTCGGGGAAGAGACTGGCGGGAAGTCTGTAGAGAATACTCTCTGCATTTACTAGATACAGAGGAAGAAACTCGTAGAAGAGTGATGTCGGAGACAAATTCCAGCGAACAGTGGCTGTTACTGGACGAGTACAGGACACCGTCCGTAGTATCCAGACCGTCTATGAACCCGTTCACAAAGGAGGAGACCAACCCGTTCGTGAATAATGATGCACCACCTGAGGTCAGAGGGGAATATGCTCCCTACTACCCCCGCCGAGACTCTGAACCAATGAATCCGTTTACCAACTATGAGCCCTCTGGTGGACACATGACGCCACATCAGCCGGTATATGGAGGCTATAACGGACCGAGGAACGACCTGTACGGAAACTATCACCCCCCTGTAAGACGTGCTCTCGCTCACCCGCCTACGTATGATGGATCGACCCCGTGGAAAGACTTCCTCGTGCAGTTCGAGATTGTCGCAGAACTTCACTGGTGGAATATTAATGAGAAGGCGCTAAACCTGGCAGCAAATCTTCGAGGGCCCGCTCAAGCTGTGCTGGCAGATTTGCCTGAAGTACACCGAAGAGATTATTACACCTTGACAGGAGCATTGAAACAACGGTTTGCTCCCGAAAACCAGGCAGAACTGCACAAAGCACTCCTACGTAACCGAAGGAGAAAACCTAAGGAGAGTCTACCAGAACTAGCCCAGGACCTTAGGCGAGAAGTCGCCAAGGCGTATCCAGATGCACCAAGCCCAATGCATGATGCACTGGCTAAAGACTTCTTCATCGACTGCCTGGATAACCCGGAAACAAGATGGCGAGTTTATCAAGCCAGGGCGATGAACCTGCAGGAAGCTGTCACTCTTGCAGTAGAGATGGAGGCTTTTGCGTTGGCAGAAGAAAAGAAAGGCGCCACTCGAAGACTGGTTAGGGCAGTAGCCACGACTGAAGCCCAAGATGGCAAGACTAACCAGGATGTGACCAGCGCCCTCATTGAGGCTATTCGAGCCGGCTTTCAAGAGTTAAAGGGAGAGATGCAAAAATCCAAACGGCCCAAGCCGGAAGACAGTGACTCAATGAAACAAAGCAAACAAGAATTTAGAGGGAACTGCTTTGCTTGCAACAAGAAGGGGCATAGGGCCCGAGACTGTCCCGGAGAGACTCAGCAACCAAACACACAGGAGGGCCCGAAGCAGGAAAACGCGAATCTGTCGAGTTTAAGGGTCGAAGGTCGACAGTAGGTGACAACAGACCCTCCGTAAAGTCAGCGAAAAGAGGAGGAAGTAGCCGAGATATACTTGTGGCCGGAAGACTGGAAGAGGTTGAGCTGTCATTCGTAGTGGACACCGGGGCGGATGTCACCATTGTAAGACCAGATGTCTACTACGCTATTCCCGAAGGAGTTCGACCGAAACTGAAGAAGTCATCTGTGCAAGTCGGGATGGCAGATGGGAAACCACTTGAGTGTGCGGGCTACGGGAACTTTTCGCTGACTATTCAAGACAAGTCAGTTCAGTATGAGGTCTGGATTGCTGAAATCGAGGCAGAAGGAATTCTGGGTATAGATTTCTTGAGGGAGCACAACTGTCAGATAAAGGCAGGCAGTGGAGAGTTGACGATAGGAGAGCAATCGGCAAGGCATGATCAGCATGTGGAGCTGTCATGCATGCGTGTTTGGATTGCGGAAAATGTCATGATTCCACCGGGCTGTGAAGCAGTTGTACCGGGATCCCTGGACAGGAAATCTGAAGGAGTAGCCATTATGGAGGTGCTTCCTAGGTTTGTCGAGAAGCATGGGATGATGGTAGCTCGTGCAATGATAGATGCCTCTATGTCAGTCTTTCCAGTAAGGATACTGAACCCGACCGATCAGAAACAGACCATCTATGAGGGTACCAATGTTGCCACCTGTGAACCTGCGAACGAAATATCATGCCGAGTGATAAATACTGGCCCTGCTGAGGAGGAGTGCTCCTATGAGTCATCGGAAACATCAACGGAGATTCATGCCGACTTAAAGGAACTTCTCAACAGGAGTACCAGAAAACTTGAACCCTGCCAGACAGAGCAGGTTATGAACTTGCTACAAACATACAAAGACACCTTCTCCACTAGCCCTGTAGATATCGGAAGAACGAATCTTGTGCAGCACAGAATAGACACCGGAACAGAGAGACCCATTAGGCAGACGGCGAGACGGTTACCAGCTCACCGAAGGGAGAAAGAGCAAGTTGAAGTTCAGCGCATGTTGGAGTCTGGAGTCATCCAACCATCCTCAAGTCCGTGGTCCTCGCCGATAGTTCTTGTGACGAAGAAAGATGGCAGCACAAGATTCTGTGTAGACTACCGACGGCTGAACGATATCACAATGAAAGACTCGTACCCTCTTCCACGAATTGATGACAGCCTAGACGCGTTATCTGGGGCTAAATGGTTCTCCACGCTGGATATGAAGAGTGGATACTGGCAAGTGGAGATGGACCCTGCCGACAAGAAAAAGACAGCATTTGCGACCACCAGTGGCTTATTCGAATTCAACGTGCTTCCATTCGGACTTTGCAACGCTCCCGCAACTTTCGAAAGATTGATGGAGAGAGTGTTGAGAGGACTACACTGGCAGACTTGTCTGCTCTACCTAGATGACATAATTGTTTTTGGAAAGACCTTTGAAGAGGAACTAGCTAGCCTGAGTCAGGTCTTTAACCGCATCAAGGAAGCTGGACTGAAGCTCAATCCCAAGAAGTGCTGCTTGTTTCAAGAAGAAGTTGCATACCTGGGACACTTAGTGTCAAAGGATGGTGTCTCCACAGATCCTGTTAAGATCGAAGCAGTCAGAGATTGGCCAACTCCGATGACAGTCACCCAGCTAAGAAGTTTCTTGGGCCTTTGCACATACTACAGAAAATTTGTGAAGGGATTTGCCGATATAGCCAAGCCCCTCCACAAACTCACGGAGAAGGGGTTAAAGTTCGTCTGGTCAGATGAGTGTGACGAGGCATTTAAGAAACTGAAAACTGCTTTGATCAGCGCACCAATACTGGCGTACCCGACTGACGATGGAACTTACATCATCGACACCGATGCAAGTAACTTTGGACTTGGATGTGTCCTGTCCCAAGTTCAGGAGGGCCAAGAACGGGTCACTGCTTACTTCAGTCGGGCACTAACAAAACCAGAGAGACGTTACTGCACAACGAGAAAGGAACTCTTGGCGATTGTGGCATCAGTGAAACACTTTCACCACTATTTGTACGGACGGCGATTCGTCATCAGGACGGATCACGGTGCCCTGCGTTGGCTGACATCGTTTAAGTGGACTGAAGGTCAGGTTGCCCGCTGGCTGGAAACCCTCAACACCTACGACTACGAAATACAACATCGCTCAGGACGACTCCATGGCAACGCAGATGCTCTCTCCCGGCGGCCGTGCACTGACTGTAGTCATTGCGATAACATGGAAATAAAATTGGAAGCAATCATCAACACCGATGGAGCAGGTTGTGGCGTGACAGATGTCCCAAAGGAAAACTGTGAAAGCAGAATCACGATTGATGAAGAGAGAGAAACCAAGACTCAACCCTGGTTCGAAACTTACACCCAAGAGGATATTAGATTGAAACAGCTTGACGATCAGGATCTGGGCATTGTTCTGGGTTGGAAAGAAAGTGGCGAAGACAGACCACCATGTGAACAGGTGGCAGGCGCCAACAATGCAGTAAGGAACTACTGGAGCCAATGGCAACAACTGGAAGTGAAAGACGGCGTACTTTACAGGAAGTTTGAATCCCCGTCAGGCGAGAAGTTCACTTACCAAGTGATTGTGCCTCATGTCATGAGAGAAGCCTTACTCAAACTTTCCCATGATCACAAGCTGGCAGGACACTTTAAAACCAAGAAGGCCATCGACCGGATCCGAAACAAGTATTATTGGAGTGGCTACCGGAAAGACGTAGAGAGATGGTGCAGGAACTGTGACCTGTGCAGTGCAAGGAAGGGTCCCAACAAACGAACAAAGGCCAGAATGCAGATGTTTAGCCAGGGCGAACCTATGCAGAGGATTGCCATTGACATTCTTGGTCCCTTGCCGAAGACGGAACATTCCAATCAATACATTTTAGTGATCGGGGACTATTTCTCGAAGTGGAAAGAAGCTTATGCCCTTCCCAACCAAGAAGCTACTACTGTTGCCAACATCCTGGTAGAGGAGTTTATTTGCCGTTACGGTATCCCATCTGAGATTCACACTGATCAGGGCCGACAGTTCGAAGCGAAACTGTTCCAAGAGCTGTGCAAACTCCTAGAAATAAATAAGACCAGAACAACTCCCTACTACCCTCAATCTGATGGCATGATCGAACGATTCAACAGGACCCTGGAAAGCATGCTGGCACTGGTTGTTTCCCCAGATCAACGAGACTGGGACCGCTGGCTCCCTTTCGTCATGCTGAGTTACAGATCTGCAGTGCACGAGTCGACAGGCCATTCACCTTATGAAATTCTAATGGGCAGGAAGGCTTCCATCCCTATCACACTCCTCGTTGAAAGCCCGAATCCGGCGGATCGAGTCAGTACCTACTGTGAATATGTTGACACACTTGAAATGAGACTGGACAAAGTGCGAGAGTCGGCACGTCGATATCTGAATATGACAGACGTATGGAAGGCCAAAACCTACGACAGGAAGTCAGCTTTGAGAAAATACGAGGAAGACGACATCATCTGGCTGTATGAACCCAAACGCAAGAAAGGACTATCTAACAAACTCACAAAATCTTGGATTGGACCGGGTAAAGTCGTCAGCAAGATATCCGACGTCACATACAGAGTCCAGATGGGTCCACACAGTAAGCCAAAGATTGTCCACCACAACAAACTCTTGCCCTACGATGGACGAAATCCTCCAACATGGGAAGTGAATCGGCCTACTGGCACAACCGAGGTACATGATGTGGCTGCTTTTGATGATGCCAATGACCCGGTCACCATGACAACCACTGACGAAGTTGCTGTGGCTCCATTCAACGACTCTGTTATTACCACCGCAGGCGAGGCAACAGAAGATGGTCAGACATCAAACACTGACCCACCGATGTCAAATTCATCAACTCCTGGTCAGACCACCAACCCTGACCAATCACCTGACGGACGACGACCCCAGAGGACGAGGCGACCTGTTGACTGGTTTGGTCAACCTCTGCTGTACGGTTGATGGAAACGGTATCTACCTGCTATATGGCAAGGTGAAGGCCCTTAGGCAAGGTCATACGCTGCCATATAGTGCTTGGATTTTTGCCTAACCAACCTGATGACGACACCCACCAAGACGATTGATGAAGACGAGGGGCAGCAACCGCGTTGATTGTTGATTTCGCGTTGATAGGATGTGACTTAGGTTAGCCCGCGTCAATGTATGTAATTAGGTCACCAAGATAGGGATATTCGCGTCAAGGGCGCTACCAAGACTTCATCAATATCATTTATCACTTATCCTTTATTTTTATTTTCAAGGTAATGACGTATTGCTAAGTTTTTCTCATTCTGATGATTACTGTGAGATGATGTGCTTTATGAATGTACCTGTGCATAAAAGTTATCGGTGCATATATCTAAATGCTGCTCTTACATGGATATACGTTCACATTATAATGATGTATATTGCTTACGATGGTATTGTTTTGTCACATGTCAAGTTTCGGTGACGTAATGTGTGAAGTACACTGTTTATGAATATTAATCGAAACACTGCCAAGTATGTTACCTCCTATGGAGAGTCCATCACATTGTATATATCCTGTAAATACTTTTCCATTTCCTTCGAACATTTGTATGAGACCTTTTCTTTACTTTTATTATTTTAAGTCCATTTCCTGTTTCAAGACTCGAATACCTTTAGAACTCGGGTCGAGTTCTAGAGGGTGGGGGGCAGTGTAACGTAAATGGCCTTTACAAGCCTCCGTAGAGAAAGCTTCTGATAGAACTGCTCAAAATCCTGAGTTAAATGTTATTATTGCTTAATTAAAAGCTAATTAAGAGACTTGGGTAGAACAAAATCATTTAACTATTGTAAAAACACATACCGGACATGTGTGCATGGTTTACATGTAAATATTATTGTTTTTATTAGTAAATACTTAAAGAGATTGTGTTCAAACTTATGCTCAATGTCATGATCGAATTCATATACTATTTTGAAGACTGAATAAAGATACTTTTAAAGTCCCGTACAGGGCGTTCAAGCGAAACAGAGATTACTTGTGCGCAGAGTATTCTTTTGTAGTACCTTGTTCTCTGGGTTATGAATCTGGTAGCCTAGCTACTGATTCACGACCTGGCATCGTGGGAACCTCCGGAGTGGATAAAGCCTATCAGGCCTCGGAAACGCTACAAACGTAATGCGATAATCAAACCAGTCCACATACTCAGCGAAGCTTCGTTAAAATGGACGACAAAACTGTTCCGTTCTGTTTCGGATGACAACCCATCGAAATTAAGACAGATGGCGAAAATTATCTTGAAAGTCTCTAATGTTCATCTCCTCAATATTACCTTCGACATACTTCTTTGGATCCCATTATATCTGTACAGAGGACGACTTAAGGGGGGAGATAAACTAATAAAGAGAAGACCTCCATCCACAGTAATAACCGTGTTTAGTTATAGGTGCATGCAGGCGCATCGTGAAATAAATCACACCACAGATAGGACATCAACTGACTGAGTGTGCGGGCTTTATCACTCTTTACATATTATACCGTTATGGCACGATGACTTAGGAGGATGGGAATTGCATTTTAGTGGGGATGAACGACACGGCTTACTTCTACAGAATTGGTGACGACAGTCACGTTTGTGAGGTCTAGTAGCGGTATCAAGAAGTGGTGGGGGGGGGAGAGGGGGGCTTCAGCTGAGATAGAGGTGAAGATAACTCCTGGTCTACCACAAACTTGGTTCCGCGAAACACAAAATAAAAAGCAACATCACAGACTTTTATGTTCTTTAAATTTAAACAGACCATAAGTCATTTCTGCCGTAATGTAATTATGTAATATATGTCAACTAGTCACTAGTAAATGGGGATCATTTTGACAATGGCAATATATGACAGAATCATAACTGACCCAAAAAGCTAAATAATTCGAGGTGTGATGAAAAGAATTTGGCGAGAAATGTAATTCTGAGGAATCACAAACTGTAGCTTTGAAAGCCCATATTGAATTGATATCGATAACTTTGTGTATTCAATACAGTCAAAGTCTTTAATTTTTCACCCTGTTTTGAACTGGCTGTGTGCATGAATTAGTGCTAACGTTAATATTAGTAATTAAGCGGCTTTTCAGTAATTTTGAAATAACTTTTTTGAATAATTAATCACTGTTTGATGAATGTTCACTTGCGTATGACACATGGGGTTCCACTTAGAGTTTGACCGTTTGTCGTTAGTGTGTGAAGGAAACTTGACAGGTTGGGTAAAATGTAGTGAATTTCACAAAGCTACTGAAAGTGCCCCTTGACGAGAGGGCCCGAGAACATCACAATATATCATTTCAGGTTTCCTGTTTTCTTTTTCTTTTTTGAGTGTGTGTGTTTCTTCTGTAAGCAATATCAATGCATCCCAGAAGATTTCGAACAGTGAGGCAAAATAAACCTGTAAAGGAAACAACCGGAGAATTAGAAATAGAACACAGCACGAGCGGTTAATATTCCTTGGTATGCCTGGCATGTAAACGTCAAATTTGCGTGTCCGACAAAATGATGGTACGTTTGGGAATTGCTGTTCGAGGTTTAATGTCCACTTGAAATTGTCTCAGGTCAAAATTAATAAAGCATTTCTGAAAAGTGGAAGGTCTATATCAATCTTCAGTGCGGCAGAAGGATACGCTGTTGACTGGTGGGAGTGCTAAATATGAAAACATCGTAACAATGGCGTCAACTATTCCCAATGAACCCACCCAAATCCCACCCAAACAAGGGCACATACACGCACACACAAACACACACACACCACATAAAAAAATAAGTAAAAAAGGAGGCGACTACGTTAGGTGGGTTCATTAGGTAAAAAAAACAACCCATGAACAAATACAACATTAAGACAATGTTTGTAATATATTTGCACGTATATGTCACAAAAACACTTAGTCTAAACTAGAAACCCAAGCTGAAATTGTCTCACATATCAATTTTAATATGAAGGGGGGTAAAAGACAGCTGAAGGCAAATTAAGAGTTGACTCCGGGGATGTCTGACATGTTTGGTGACATTTTTAAATACTTCTTCATTCACTATTAGTGTGAATGACAAACAAATACATTGCATCTTGTTTAGTTACGGATTCCATTTTATTTCAACGTCATGAGTCTCATTTTTTTTTTTTAAATACGAACCTGTCAATTTGAGATACCCGTTAGTTTTGTTTGAGTGACATAAATCGCAGATTTAATCAAGAGAGCGTTTGAAGTGACAAATCCAATCACTCTGACTCCAAATTTTGGACTCGGAAAAGGTTGACTCGCTCTTCTCTTTAAATACAAGGAGACAGTGTGGAGACGAAGCCAGTATCTTAACAAGGAAGCTGTTATTTACAGCTCCCTGTCTCAGTCATGTTACACAGGACTGCGAAGCAGCAGGCCTTGCTTTTGAAAGCGATGTTTGCCCAAATATGATGCGAGTTACCCTCACAGCCCCTTCAATGTGACGACATGGCTAATGTAGTCCCGTGAAAATAAGTTGAATCAGTGTGTGATTGATGACGCAACCACCGACAGCTACACTAGGTGAAATATATACTCGTCAAGATGAGACTGGTTTGGGACTAGTGGAACGTATATTTGTTACTGCGAGTTTCACGCCCTGAGCGATCGTTACAGTCGGGTCACAATAACGGGATTCAACACGTGATACAACTTTCAACTAAACTAGGGCAACTTTCGTTAATCCTAGAAACTGCTATTGTCACGTTTTTTTTTGTTTTTTTTTTTTTGTTTTGTTTTTTTTTTCGTTCAGTCGTGGCTGTATTCTGTAGAAGAATCGATTTTCTATTTCACATTTTGCATTCACTAATGAAACAGCTAATCAAGTTGTGGAACTTCAGTTGAAAGTTTTATCACATGTTGAATTGCGCATAATGTTCCCCCGCCCTTAGACAAGTGATTAATCTCTCGTTATGCAACACTGGGTATAGAGGTACATCTTGTATACTTTGTCTTATCATATGACATCTTTAGTTGTTTTAATTGACATCAAGTGCTGATTTGGCGTTCCGTAAGGGGAACTTGTCACAAGATCTGTCGCTAGGAGGTGACGGTGACACAGGCTAGCAGAATACTTTTACTTCGTGCAGTGACACTGCATATAGATACACAGAATGTCACATTTGTTCGATCCAAGCAAGTTGCAATGTTTACTGAAACATAGGCCTATTATGATTGGCTAAAACGTAATCCTCTTCTATAAAGGAAGGTTTCATTGATTCTTGCATTCTGTGCCACAGTCGAAATGACAGAATGTACCATGTGAAATTACTTTCAGTTCACACTTAGGGCACTTCATAACCTAACTAAATACATTGTACACAGATTCATGTGTACTAAGTAATCTCCAAGTTTTTATCAAAACATTTTTTTTAAGCATCACGAACTGCTCATTCTTATATTTCAGTTTCCTTCGTCATTGATTTGAAACGATTGAACGGTTTCTACAGTTGTCGAGTGATCTGCTTGATCACAGTGACATGGAGTGTCCTCTCCTAAACCTCTTAAATCACGAAAATGGTCGGCAAAATAATTGCATGAGCCGTGAGTAGATAAAAACTAAATAAAATACCGAAAGTAAAACTAATGTCTTTATAAGGAGAAACTGTGTACTGCATATCCCGATATGGATTCAATAAAAATACGACACAAAAAAGGTACATTGTCAAAACAAGTAGTACCCTCACAGAACAGTTTAAATGATTTCTTGAGAAACTTGCACGTTTATGTCTCGATGACATAGATGTTTGAAATGTACATTTTATGTCATCGTTTAAGTTGTATTTTTTAACTGCCATCTCTTTCTCTCGATATAAGTTTGTCAGCTAAAACGTTGCCGATGGTTTCGGCTTTGTATCTCATCCAGTTGGTGTGGTTTTGTAAATTGCTCTGTAGCGTTTTCGTCGTAGGGTAGGCCCGTACCAGAGTCAGCAGATTTCGACGCACTTTTGGATTTGCGTAACGCACGAAGCACTCCTTATGAATCATGACAAGTTCTGCGCCTCGACTCACGAGGCTGACACTTGATTGCTGGTGATCAATGCCAAGGTCGATATTTAATGTCGATAGGCCCTGTAAGAGTTGAAGGGGGAGAAAATAGGGGGAAAAATCATAAAACATCACCTAAAGGAGGAAATATAATCAAAATGGAAATTGCAAAAAATAAAAGTAATAATAACACTCCATAGAAACGGATGTTTTGTCGGAAATAACCTATCACACGTTTGGTGAAGAATTTCTGAATATGAACGAAGACTGCAAGAAAGATAATGTCTCGTTTAAAGGTAATCCAGAAAAATGGAATGCTGTCGAAATCGGACGAACTAATTTTAGTGTATTGGCTACCACTGTTTGAAAGTGATTAAAGCTGAAGAATTGACTCATATTTAAACGTATTTAAACATATTTTTTTACTCCTCAATTAGCTGTTCCATTTCTTAATGTGCTGTTTATAACCTTCAATGTTCCCCCGAACAAAGTAGGTTTGGTTGGTGCATAGTTTGTTAGGAAGCGCTTGAAAGATTTAAACAAATCTCATTCTCAGCCAGTCTATGGAGTCGTCAACAATATCTTTGGATTTAGGTTCAAGTAAAACATTCTAATAACAGAATCTCAAAGTGAGTAAAAATTGAGGTTGAAGTCATGCAAAAAGCTGTCACTTTATTCTCGTGTTTTCGCAGCGAGTTCAAAGCAGTGACCTTTCCATTCCAAATTTCATTTCCGGAACACTATTAAGCTTGTCAGAAAAGGAAAGGGAATTGTACTTAATATTATTCACAAGTTGGTGCTATGTTCAATAAAATGCTCAGAATACACAATAAACGTCTGAACTCTTGAGTGTGAATAGCAACGTATAAAACAGACTTACAAAGACATCGCGTGGTTGCAACGACTCCACCTGAACGAATATTTGAGGGTCACGTGAGGTTACGTCATATACGTCTACACACTCGTCGTCTTTGATCTCGACTGTTGTTAATGTTTCGTTCTGAAAGAGAAATATTTGGATAAAAATGTCTTTTTATGCAAATACAGTGATAGTTAATTGTTCAACAGTTGACAGTATCCTAGCACGATATTTGTATTAAGGACATCTCGGTTATAAGGCCCAGCCTAGAAAATTTTATCAAGCCAAGCTGGTTTGGTTTTCTTTTGCCGGTATATCTGCATTTATTTTCAACATTGTAATGTAGGGTATAGTGGTAACGGTTTTCAAGTTTTATGTAGAGCAACTAAAGTAAAATGAATATAATACTAAAATATAATTTTATTTTCATAGGAGATTCAAACAGATAACATCGTACTTATAACATAGACTTTACATCTTGTTCTTATAACAGATAGAAGTTACAATAAATTAGACTGAAATAGACAAACTCGGGAAATATGTGGTGTATCAAAGCTATATGGAAACAACCGGAATATTTCAGTAGACAGTCGGCTTTTGATTGGTCTTTAACGTGTTCCCATCATCGCAAATTAGAGTTGGCATTGCTTTCCCCTGATCTGAACAGTTTTTGAAAACACCTTTGGTGAAGCATTTGACGTCCATGCTGTTAAACCGATTATGTGTGTAGAACCTTAGACAAAAACAGTTGTACATTTCTTAATATGGGGCATCAGAAATCAGTGAGACAAATCGAAGAAAAATTTTGTCGCGCAAAATAATCGTAGGTCCGTGTGGATAAAATTTTCATGGTATCAATTTTAGCATTTTTTTGTAATTTGGTAGCATTAAACATAACGATCAGCAAAGATATCAATCGTATGAAAGATATGTCCCAGGGTATAACCTCAGTGTTTCCACAAACATACGCAAACTATAAAAGAAGGTCAAAGACACTCCCTGAAACGCTGAGTGTGTAATACAATTATAGGAAAAAGGAGACCAAATCATTTAGAACTTCTTGCCAAGTTGATCAATCTCATCCTTACTGACGTCACATTCTGATCATCTGCTAATTATCATATTATCTGAACGCTGATTTTTATTACTGCATACATAACATTCTCGGCAGTTGTTGGAATAACTTACCGCGTTTAACTCATCGGCTATTGGTGAGTTCATTTCCCGCCTTATTTCTTTATATTTGCTTCTTGAATAAGAAGGCCTGGAAAACACCGTCCTTCGCTGAACAGCTTCGATATTTGGGAATGCCAGTTGCGGTTTATGATCTTTGAGACCTGCCATGTTGATTTCTGTTTTAGTCCTGCGTAACTGTACATTTGATGGACCAGTGCTAAGATCTAAGCTTACCTGTATACATGTATAAGGTATATAAAAGAACAGCAATAGGAGTTACCACCGACAGTACATGAGAAAAAAAAAAGTTCAACCACTATAATAGCTGATAATATACAAAGGGACAACCGTGGATAGAACAAGTGTCAGGTCTTAACTAAAGTGAAAAAGAGATGGAACTATCCTAAAACTATCCCTACTGGCTGAGTAAACACAAGTGATCGACAATACCAACATCATGCATGTGCCCATCTAGAATGTACACCTTACGTGGAAACCCGATTGTCTATCAACTTTGGATAATGCAAAAGCCTGTGGGCAGAAGCTGTCAATGGACTAAAGGTTAAAACAGCATCACATTTGCTTGCCTGGACATAATAAGCAGAGCGTGAGTTTAAATTCAGAGGTGCAGAGATATAATACAAGATGGCGCCTAGTTGAGTCTCTTCCTTTTGAGATACTTGTCATTGAGATTATATCAAGAGATTGTTCCATCCTTGATTGATTTACCAATTACCACAGGACAATAAGCCATAGCTTCTGTTGCCTCAGTTGAATCAGCTGTCTTTCCTGCTGTCTGTGCTTATATTCGAAAGGTTGATAAGATGACAGTTGGGTTATTAGTTTGATGGACTTCCGTGTCAGTGATATGTCGAGAACGGCACAGTATCGTATGACAGGGACGTGAAACAAACTTTACAAGGAAAAGAAAAACTATACAAGAAAACAAAACTCAAAAGAAAAAAAAAAAGAAGCTCCCTTCTCTAACCAAATTTCATATCAATGTTTAATTTCAAAGCCCATCAAATCACTTCCATCTATAAAAATTATAATTATAATAATAAAATATTTAAAAATTGGTTTCCTTTCCTGCTTGGCAGCTCATATATATCTCAGTGTAAAACTTCTTAGCTTGGAGGGATGCATTGTGGTAGGGGCGTAACTACGAGTTGTCTTTTATCTGTATTCCAAACTGAATAAATGGGCTGGTATTCATATTTATATCAAACTTGATTATTTTGGATGCTGAAAGCGTTGGCTATGCTCACGTAGTAGTGAAGCAGGCTACTAAATTTAATTCTTTAGTCTCATTTTATCATTATAGAAATAGGGAGGTAATGATCCATAATATCTAGGCTCAACACGTGATGATCTATAGCTAACTTAGTTTTCATTCTCAGATTCAGGCATATCTTTCATTACCATTGTTGGTTCCAGCATCTGTTCAGTTATTTGGTTGAAATTGTTCACAGATTCCTATAGATGACTAATTGGTTTTCCTACGTGGTCGACCGTTTACAAAACTGAGCGCTTACGCTTGCAATTTCGACATTTACCAGGAATTAGTTTGCGACGAACCGCGAGTATACATTTTACCTTTATATTCTTCCTCTTTGAACTTTGAAACTAATATGCAAATGATCCTGTCACATGATTATGTAATGTTAACTGTGCTGAAGACACTTGGACATACTTATACGTACAGTGATGAACGGTTTTATTTTATCATGGATAAACAGCCAGCTTAACCTTTTTACCTAAGGCTGATCCACTATCCCCAGAGTCTCCTGAAATTGTTGGATTACGCCTACTTCAAGGGCTCCGCCCTCTATCCCAATGTTCACAGAACAATATTTCTGTGACTGTCTGCTTTATCAGCTCTATCGAATTCGGTTACTGTTCTTCCAAACTGGTGACCTCATTTCACTTCATCGCTACTGTCTTGGATTCTGTCCAATTAATTTAATCAATTTTTCATGTGCAATATATATTTGTCTACATCATAAAAGTTTAATATTGGGTAACATGTCCAGAGGGCAAATTCTCTTTTCGTAATCCCTGGAGATATTTTGTCTGGTAAGATATGGCCGATTAGCTGTCCAAATACGTCTTTGCGTTCATGTTAATCACCACACCAGATGGCTTAGGAATACAGAGCGAAACAGTCCATGACAAATGAACCGTCCACATAAGATGAATCTTGACAAGCAGAGCTGCCGTCGATTGTGACCGTTACCGAACGGTCTCTGTTAACGTAATCAACGTGACCATCCTGCCACAAATCTATTTTTTTATGGAGACGTGTAATTGAAATTTAACTACATCACTGACTTGACTTTAAATCCAATATTTTCTGCATTATTTAGTTTTCGGTTATGATCCTGTAATGACAAGCTCTAGGGAATGTCGCCTTACTTCAAAGTTTACTACACCACAAAAGCCATCAAACCATCCCATATATAAAGATATCACTGAAAGGAGGAAATCCAATTATGCTGCATGCAAAAACGTTGCTGCTTCAGTGTCATTTGTAAGTGCGTCAGAAATGTAATCCTTCCAATATCCAGTACATAGTTACGACAGAGATGTACAATATCTTACAGTATGAACTATACCAAGTTAAGCGAATCGAACAGTCTTATCACAAAAGTCACATATTGCTGTTAAAACACAATATTTAAATATTAGTGCATGTTGCCCATCATCTGCTGGAAGACAGAATCCTACAGTTGTAAAAAAAAACTTCATGATGAATGAGAGCATATCTGATTTCTATTCAATTAACTGCAGTGACATTTACAGTACATTCCTGCGCTGCATAAAGTGGGCGTATTAATGTAGAGAGTGAGAAGGAGTTTAAAGTATTCATATCTTAATATGAAACAACGTGATCAGCATCTTACAGGACATTAATATAATTTTTACTTGTATGCCTAAATGCATCAATTTTTTCAAATTAATTTTGCTAATGTCGTATCGTACATAGTCGATATCTACTTTCATACCATGAGTAATAAGGGACCAAGATTAGGTTCGCAGAGCGATCCTTTTTTATCAAAGGCCAAAAAGGTACCCCAATATTTTGGACTTTTCCTACCAATTTGCTTAACTTTTTCATTGTGTTTACGTAAACCGGAATTACGTTTTTCACCCATTGTTATGATTAAACACACAGTCATATGCCATCTATGGATACAAATATTTTCATTTATGATTTTGTTGAAATCATCTACCACATTAATTACTTACATTCTTTATTAAAGCTGGAAGTTTGCTTATTACTTTTGGTGTTTTAAACTGTCTCAACAGAGAAAAGTTACAGTACCTCAAAAGCAGAGTGAAAGCCTTTCTTGTTTGTATCTAGCTGTATTGCATGTTTCGAACAAACCCCGTTAGACGGGAACAAGCTAGGGTACTTGATGGCTTTCTTGTAAATGTTGGTTATGCAACTTGGCCAAATCAACGATGAAAAGCTGATTTTTCAAGCACAATTGTAAATCATTTAACATTGCTGCACTTTAGAGTACACCTCCTTTATACATACATACATACAAACACATTAAAGCAGGACCCCCCCCCCCCCCCCACGTTCAAATTTAATGTAATGTAAACTCTGAAACAGTTCACGAAAAGCTTTTACAAAATAGATCTTTAATAAACTAACTCGACTTCAGGTAGTTGAGTCAAATCAGCTTGCAATGTAGCTGATAAACCTGCTTCTAAAGAGTTCGAAACTGAGCGATCTGTCAACTGAAACAACTTGTTCCTACCTAGAAGACCTAGAGATTGAATTTTCAAAGCTATGGGCACATTAAAATCCTTGTTATAAATAGAAGTCCTATATGAAAATACCTGTCACTGTGTTATCATTTACTTGTGGACCATCAACGTCGACATTTTTCTCAAAAAACATTTGAAAAAGATCTTACGTTTCATTTGATATTTGAATTTAGAAGTAGATCCGACCATAACCTTGATTACCCAGTCTGTGAAAGAAATTACGTTAACCCAGTTTCACATATTTTATCTTATCCCTAAGGTCAGAACATGAGATCAAACGTGGTATTCATTACAAGACATAAGAAATGTATGACATTAGAAATCACGGTGCATTTCTCCAACTTGCCAAAACTCGAAATAGGCACATTTCTTTAGTTTTACCATAAAATTTGAAAAGGTTATTTATAACAAAATGCAACGTCATGTTTTTTCAAATGTTGTTAATAATTGGTTGCCGGATTGAAAACGTGTGGGAATTATGACCAAAAGAAATCTAGCATTCCGTTGGAATCTTGATTTATCTTAAATAGAAGCATCCTAAAATTAATGAAAGTGTAATGTCATAGTGATTTTAATCACGCAATGTTACATTCCAGGAATCTTACCACACTTCAATAATCGTTCGACAAACCATAGAAACGTCATAATTTAGCAGATAACAGGGCAAAATTGATATTAATTTGAGATATATGATATGCTTCTAACCTGCAGAAAACTTACAACCGGAATTGCTTACATATTTTAATTTAAGCAATCAAATTAAACCGCCTTCGGATTTGTATATTGCAATGTTTAAAAACCAGCTAAACGCGTCGCTCGAATGTAAAAACAAAGGTTAGGCTAGCATATGACTACATCGAACGACGTACGGTCAAAAGGCTGTAAACGAATAAGATACGAGAAATTAGGACGAGTGACGAGACTTGTAAATTAAATGTGCCTAGTATAAACGTTATTAAAAGATCCATGGTACTTATAACTTAACATCTTACAATCTTCAATCTGACTTAACGTTAGTTAAAGAAAACAAAATCATGGAGGTAATATATTATTAAGAGACATTTTTATACCACAGTAAATAGACTAGAAAATGAGGTAGATTTACGACTTCATTGGACAATCTTTATCAAAGCTGGATTCCTGGCCCCTATGTTTTATTTGATAAAATTGGAACTACGTATGTATGTGTCAATTTTATTTAATATGACGCAGACCAGACCCTCATGTTTATATGTTTGTCTACTAAGTGCTTTTCTACCATGACCACAAAAAACATAATGCAAATTCGTGATTTACTTTTCTCACATTTGTATCCATTTCTTTCATGTACTTTCTTTCTTGATACTTTCTTCTCCCCCCCCCCCCCTTTTTTTTTTTGTCTCTATAGGAGACAAATTTGTGATCTTTGCATGTCCTATGGACTTTGGGCCTAACCGCGATAAGATACCTAATGAGGACAGAGGCTGCCTTTGGGGCTTGTGTATACCTCGGGCTTCAGGTTGCCCCCCACAGCTATTGGGCTGCTGAGCTGGGTAGGTAGGTCCTCCACCCCTCCCAGTCTTCGGGAATGTGACTAAAGACTGAGGGATACAATCTTGTCCGTCCCATGGGGACGTTTAATGGAGCAGGTTTGGGTTTGTATGGGATTGTTGGTTCAATCCTGCTTCGCTACCTAGTGAACACTGATCGAAAAGAGTAGGCAAATTTAGCCGGTGTTCAACACCGATCAACGTGATGTAGGAGCCTTGATGAGTCTTCAGACTTTCTGATGCTCAATTCTAAACTTAACTAAAGATGCTTGGCATGGCAATTAATTTTAAGCAGAGGGCATGCTTTGTCGTCGGTCTACAGCAGATGATCTGTTAATCTTAGACTCACCATTAATTTGTTATCGTCACCGTCAGTTATGGGAGAGCAATCCTTGTTCATAAGTTTGCTTCTTTTTCGTAAATTTCCCCGAATATTCAGCTTCGTGTCTATAAAAAAAATAATGAAAAATGGAGATAAACGATACAAAATAGTACACCTCAATTTGACATTTCTTTGATCAATTAACAAGTGAATGCGACGGTAACTCCAGTAGCGTGTTTAAAGGGGGCGGGTGGGGCACAGACCCCACCAACTCGAAGCCACTCTGGGGGAAATCGTTTAGTCGGGGGATTTAAGGGTAAGGCAAAAAAGAAAAAGACTGAAGACCCCCAACAGGGGTTGGGCCATGTGACTGCAGTCGGAACTCCCCCTCTCGGGGGATGCTCCCCTCTCGTGAAGTCTTCGTCGAAACGATACAGAATGCAGTTTGGCGTAAAGCCCGGTTTTCTATCTCAAGAGGAAACTTTTCTGAACAGAACCAAACCATATTTTCGGCGCGCTATGCGCGCTGTAACTTAGAGTCGCTCCAGGTTCTTCAATAGTTCCATCCCACATTTCTAGACTGCATATGCCCTGCACACCTTACCAAGTAACATGAAGGCAGAGTACAGAGTTTATGTAGGCCTATTGGTAATTTCAGCCTACCAGATATCTTCTTTCAATAACCTTTATCTCGAAATGGTATGATAAAATACAATACGCTTTGGTCTATTAACACTTTTATTCCTACATGTGATTTATGGATTAAAAGGAAACATTGCGTTTGTTTCATAGAAACATTTTCATATTTTAAAACCAACATTTGAGATAGAAAGATAAACAATAAGTAAGACAATAGGGTAGCTTTCTTTTAAAAAAATGTAATGTTCAAAGATTCAGTTTTTTGTTGCTACATACTAATTTGTCCTCCCAACGATTCCAAAACTCAAATTATGCAACTTCTGTAACCCCTTTTTGCACTTTTTTGAGTAGATGAATTAAGCTGTTGTTGACATGAGGGTTTATAGTTGAGACTGAAAGGCTGAAAAATAATTAAAGCTATTTTCCTTGTATGTTGGTGCAGGTTAATTCCAACATCTCCCTTTTAAGTACATTCATAGGTGAGCAGTAATTTTGTTGATCATCATATCAGCTTTACCTCATCAATAAATGAATAAATAAAAGTTCAGTAAAGTTCACAGGATGCAATACCGATCCCTTCTCTCTATACCGTACCTTGTTGGTCCCGCGTAACCATAAATTCCTCCACGGGCTAACCGGGATATCCATTATCTATTGATATACACAACATGGAATTCCAGCATTCTCGTATTCTAGTAACGATTAACGTTTGGTAATGAGGTGTAAAAAATTGCTGACGCACAACAAAATAAGACTTCATCAAGTACTCAAGCGTTGGCCACTTCGTGACATAATTGATGTGAGCTGGTATTTCTTTTTTTTTATAATATGATGATACGCCACGGCGTCTGTTAATGATAATTACTTGCGATACCATGTATGAACTTGTCCTTGACTTACATTCTGTAACCCAAGAGACTGTATGCAAAGCCAAACTCTGGGATCTTAGCAACAACACGCTTTCAAATGCTGGCTCAGAACCAGATATGCCTATGGAGACTGAGGAAAATACACGGAACGCATATATCCATGTAAAATGCTCTTTCTTGAAGCAGTCTTGAGAATACAGGGTAACATCCTGTAAAAATACTTCACTAGCAACGGTTTTCTGTGTAGGAACCGTCCAAAGAAGATGATTTTTTTTTTCTCTCTGTTGTTTTAATGTGTGTGGTTAAAGTGTTGAGATCAACGACCTAGAGTTACCGATAAAAAGAACTGACGGTGTGTTATGACGGTTAATACGACACTTGTTCAGTTTTTTTCGTACAGGTCATTGATCTCGTTGATATTACTGCCGATATTTTCTTGTTTTTATTTCTTTTTAAGACATAGAATGAAAGAAAGAAGAAAAGAAAAAAGGGACGGTCCATGAAAATGTTACTAACACTAATATTAGGTGTTACCTTTTACGTCTGGAGAGTTTGGAAAAGAAAAAAAAATCGATTTTAGTGTACTTGAACTGGAAAATTTACTTTTAACTAACTCTTACTTTTGTTTGCCCTGCTGGCTTAAAGCGTCGTTCAAACAAGTGCGTACATCTAGATTTCCATAAATTTACATAAGGTACTTAACAAATTCTGTTTAAGGTTACTATTCAAATCTTATGGAATGAAAAACCGTATAAGAAAAGAAGTTTGAATTTACATCATGTGTTAGCTTTTAATAATCGAAGCTTAAGGTTTAGACACTCTAAAAATAAACGATAAACAGAAGGTAGGAAGTAAACAGCGATTGGTATTTATCAAAGGAAATTGCAGAAATTAAAACTCTGATACAGTGAAAGTACTGGACTCGGAAGGGGTTTTCGAAGTCGGAACTTGGGCTCTCTGTCAACTGAGATATGAAGTCCTAAGGGTGGGTTCCTTATCCGTTAGCCAATGTTGTGTAGCCCATGAACATTTTATCATTTTAAATACTGTTCACAATCATTAGAAGAGATTAGGACGAATTCAATCTAATATATAATATCTAATATATATATTGAATAATCGGAGTCTGCATTTGTAGTTACCGGTAAACTACTTGAAGTGCTTTATCATTGCCTCTGAACCAATTAATGAACGGTACAGCCGACGGGACAGTATGCATTAAGCCATTGCTATCGGGATAATAGCCCACTCTGCAGTCCGATCATTGCAGGAACGTCTCCATCTGGTAAATTTCATGATAAATTTATGACCCACGGAATCTGTTCTATGACGACAACGCACACACGTCGAAATTGTGAATTCTTAGTTCAGTCTAAACTGCTACCATACTGTGTACCTAGACATGTCCTTCATCAATATATTACTGAGGGATGCGAGGCATTAGCGGCACCATCCATAGCAATCCACGCCATGTCGGAGAAAGGATGAGAAGAACATAGGTGTCATTGGTATGGAGGAAAGGGGGGGTTAATTCCTTGTGGAGGGGGGTGCTTAATGTTTATCCAGTTACCTTCATGGTATGTTTTATTCGATCATTTGCTCTCTGCGAACAATTGCAGCTCAGCTACCTCCGACATGATATATTGATATTTCATCTGGCTGTTGAACATCGCTGGTAGGTTCAAGTCACGTGTCTCCGTTCAAAGAAATACTTATGACGTATTTTATTGGCATGCAATCACGGCATATGCTATGCTTGACGAAATCGATATTGTTGGGCGCGTATAGTGTATGTTTGTGTCATGAAGTAATGTGTGGGGTGTTTTTTTTTCTGTCTTTTTTTATTATGTGGAATTTTCCCAAAAATGAAACCACTATCTTCCTTTTAAAACAAAGACAGTGATTGATTGATTGATTGATTGATTGATTGATTGATTGATTGATTGATTGATTGATTGATTGATTGATTGATTGCCCAATTGGTTAATTGATGAATTGATTGAGAAAGACACTCTGCAATGACAAACGAGCGAGCATGTGAAATTTTCTTTAAAACTGTCCATTCGTTCATTCATTAACACACTCGTTAGTAAGTTTCACGACGAAAATTATGTATGAACAAATTCGTAGAGATAGTTGAATCAACTAGCGTTTCCCTTCCTACGATACTTTCGGGCAAACACTTTCCTCAAGATGAGGGGACAGCCTGTATATTTGAAGCTATTTTTGATTGCCTCCACTTACTTTCTCTCATACTAATAATACTTACCATCGACATTCCTTTACCTTACACACTTTGACGACCGTGACTACCTTTAAAAAGCAAGAAAGGCCGACATTAATAACGAATCATGAAAACCATCACAAAATCTCATTATTTGTGACCGTCAAACTTCATATCCCACGCGTCACTATCTTCCACTGGTATTACCTTCTGACGAACATATCCTTTGACGGTCTTCATTCACCTGTGCATACGGATTTGTTTAGAGCGTTATACCGAAATCATCACTTCCTGCAGATACCATTTCAAAACGTTACCATCTCTTTGACCAGATAGAAGAACATTCATGTTAGTCAGTGCTTTGTGATTTCAGGACTTCTTTTCTTTGAAGGTATTTATTTACTTTGTTTGTCTTTCTTTGAGATGGGTCTCTATTTCTTCATTGCCTACCAAATCATTTCCTGTACGTGATTATATCCTGTAGAAATTCCGTCGAAACTCTAGATTACCATGGTAATAGAACGTGTCAGAACTGACTTCATATCCGTTTTTGGCGAGGAAGAAAAAGAAGAAGAAGGAAAAACACGTAACGAAGTATATTATACCTGTGTAAGATCTGGAAGGCAGACGATGAAAGCTTAAGCCTGCATTAGAATGTCCTTGTCGGCTAAGGGGTAAATGAAGTTTGGCTTTTGTCGCTGTCAACTGTCGGAGAACCTGACATGAACCCTGCAACACAAAGTTCAAATAGACGCTCTGTCATATCGAAAGGAAAGTTGTCATTATTATTATTGTTATTGTTGTTGTTATTATTCTATGTTTTATTACATTGAATATTCAACGTGTTTGTCACAATCAATAATTAATCTCGAAAATCCCTTTCGAAACTCCCATAACATCACTTCCAGCGTAGAACATAAAATAAAAATCAACAATAGAGTGCCACTTCACACTAGTAGCTAGAGATCTAAAGTAATATGTAATATCAACAGTAGTTTTGAAGCTAATAAAAGTCGAGTATGCTCTCATGCCACCCCCCCCCCTTACCCAGCGGGCAAGTTTCCCACTTTTTCCCACTTACAGAGCATTTGTTTATCTATCACTACGAAAGGAAGTGGCTGCCTCTGAATAAGATTTCCATCTTCTCACTTCTCCTTTCGAGTTCAAAATAAACCCTTTCACATTAAATAGTAGATGTACTTTTCAGAGAATGTAAACCGATTTACATAACTCTTTTACATGGTAGAAGATCGTGAAGATGTTAACATTTCACAAAACAGCGAGCGGCTGCATGCTCATAGTGATTAATATCTACCGTGGGAACGGATAAGCAGAATCTGAAAGAAAAAAACGACTGGTGAGCCGTAATTTCATAACCACAAAAATCAGACACTTCACTGTAGGTTTGCAAGAAGAATTGTCGTAATACCATAGCCTTAAAAAAGAATGATACTTAAAGCCAGTGGTCAGAGACTGTCCAGTTAAGTTAAAAGATAAAGGTAAGTGAGTAATATGCGATACTCAGCGGATACAGCAGTCCTTTATGTATACTATTCCTTGCAACATAGCGTACACCACAGTAATATGGCTGTATCACCGCTATCAAGTGTAACCGAAATCCATGCAGATGGCCAAACTTTTGTCAAAACTAAATGTGTCTTTATGCGACATGGAGTACAATTGTTACTGGCTGAGCAGTTCTACTTGTTTAGTAATGAATCTGACGTTGTCGGGAAAGAAACCGGAGTGTTAAGTGTTACCAAGCAGGAGTCCATTAAATATTTCATTATCAGTATAACATGCTTAAATTAATGTCGATAATCAAAGGAGGATGAAACAGTCAACTAATGTTAAACATGTGATGGAAAAAAGTCCATCCATCCAAGTAAACATCAAGAAGAGAGTGTTTGTTAACAATAATTTAGGTTGGAGCACAACAAGGAAAGGCTTGGCACTATTTTGAGTGATACTGGTACCATATAGGGTTTGCAGTGACGTCACGTTCCCATGGAAACACCTTGTTGGATGGAAAACAAAAGGACGTGTTTATATCATGGCTTACATACGTGCACGCCGTACCGTACGATACCCTACAGTGATGCACTACTGCTTATTAACAACGCGTATGCTTTTTTCTTCATTTGCAGGAAATCGGTGGATCGTCAGCCCGGGCTTCTTGCCCCCAAGAATCGTACAGCCTGCGGCTATGCAGTTAAGAGCCATTTGCCTTCTATGAAAGCTTATTCAATGTAAAGTATTATAACATCACGATACCCACCGCGCAGTGTTACTGAAACAGTACGGTCTGGTACTAGTTATACGAAAGACTGATGCCATCCAGTATGGCAGCGTAACAACAGTTGCTACTTACTGTGTGACGTCACGTGCAAAACCTCTATATTACAAGACGAGCACAGTTGAGTGATACGTTTTGTTTCCTGTTATTTGTACACTGGTACCTGATGTCAATGCTTTCATGCTGTTTTTAAAATCTTTCCCCTGTTTTTATTTTCCATGAGTTTTATGTAAATGACATATCGGATGTGGAAAAGACGTATAATTTTGTGGTCGACACTTGATGAGATCATGTAAAAACAGCAAGTGAGGAGGTGTACAAATTAGATCGCTCCACAAGAATGAAAGTAAATCATACTACACCCACAGATTCAAAAGCATTGCCGAAATTTCGTTTATCGGCTTTTATTACAGCAATGAAGACGAAAACTTCATCATTTTTATCGGTTGTGATTTAAAGAAATCGTGCTTCATTCAATAGTTTCATATTTAATAACGATAATATTCAGTGTAAATTCTCTGCACTTCATATTAAAGAACAAAAAAAAAAAAAAGAGACTGCCATGTTTGGTCTCCGAGCTGGATAATTGCGGAAGTCATACCTTTGTCTCCGGGGAAACAGGATGGATGACATACGCAAATCAATATTGCACGCCAAGAGAGCAAGAATTTCACATACGTAGTAAGGGAATTATCACATAAAATTTACCTGACTTTTCGTCGTACATTCAACTCAAAAAGCCATCATGTATACCATTCCGTAAATGTAAAAATAAAAAAAAAGGAATTAAATGACAGATCTTGAGTTACAGCTAGTTTGATCCTTTCGTAGTTGGGAAGTTCAAAGCCATGCGTCTCTAGTTTCGTCGTTCGGTTGAATGTAAATATAATATTTCGTTGCATCTGTGACAAGCTGTCTACTTACCGATTTCACGACGTAGATCCAATCAGAGTTATCGCTGTCTTTGACAATCACCTGTCCGCGCCTACCAACCAAAGAGTAAAAAGAAAAAACAAAACACAAAACCAGTTAAAAATCGAAGGTAACTGACCTCAGGGGAGAAGTATCAGACGAATGCTCAAATTTCAAACATTCATGTTTACATTTATTTCATTTCCTTTCTCGGAGAAAAAGTTATATCGCGAAAAGTAATGGTAAACTGCTTTTCTTTTGTACGGAATTAACGAATACAATACGATAACTGCAGAAAAAGAAAACACATTTACATAAATTGCAGTGAAAGGCGCGCTTTTGAAGTACCACTTACTAACTTGAAGTGGATTTCTGCGTCAGAAATTTTTTATTACCAACAAACACCTAATAGCCGCATGTGGGTTAAAAATATATCATCTCATACTTATCCACACGTAAAATTCATATACTTTTTTTTTAAGGGGGCTAGGGCAGAAGTTGTCGATTGTATTTTGTACAGTTTACTCCTTTTTCGAATGAGGGTCATTCTCGCATTTTTATTCAGCAAGCAAACACATTAGGCGTCTCCCTAAAGTGTATGTTTCATGACAATCTGCTGCCACTCTATACTGACTACATACAGTCACAGTAAAATCTACAGCACTTTTTATCTTTCCGTGAGACCATCACAATGTGAGAAAACAAGGAGGAGAAAAAAAGATGAAGGAAACGTTCGTATCTGATATTTTTCTGAAGCCTGAATCAATCAGTCATGAAAACAAAATATACCTTTCAGATAATAAGCGTCTATTATCTTTTTCATTCTTTTATATTTTGAAATTATGAGAGATTAAGTTCCTTGAAAATGCATTAGGAATTCTTTGTTACATATTTACTCTTAATCAGGATTTACATTCAGTGAATTTGTATATTTGTTAATCAGTACGCATAAACGCTAAGACGAAAGTATTTCTGCATATAAAGTTAAATGTATGCTTTTAAATTGCTCGTCATTATACTAAATTCCCTCATAGCATGGCACGATAAGGGTATGGGCATGATGTGCATGAAAAATTCATTTGAGAAAAATTTCTATTGTGCAGTTCCGGTCTTTTTTCCGATTGTGTGAGGGAATTCATAATTAATGAGAAAGAAAACCTAGCTTTCTCATGATTAAAAGTTACCTATTTAAAGTGTAGGCCTATTGATGTGGCTTCAAATACTTGAAAGATTTCATCTGAGACTCATTCTGTACTAACAAGTGTATAAAAACTGTCCCTAAAATATCCCAGCCCTTCCCCCCCCCCCCAGTCCCGCCCCATTTTACATTTTTTTCATTCGCTTAAAAGATGTAGACAAATCTGTTTTGTGTGACATTAAACAAAAACTTTTGTTAACAAAAATTTACCAGACCTCTGTGAAACAAGTAAATGAAAAAGATCAGGAGTAATAATGAACTCAAGTCGGAGATAACAAATTAAAGGGGGGGGGGGGCAAATCAATGAGCGTAATTGTCAATGATGAGACATATCGCTCTTAAACGAAACACGCCCACGTGATTACTTGCGATCAATTTCAATTGGCGTAACGGCAACCAAAGTACTCCGCCAAAATGGCGACAATTTTGTATATTCTGTGTGTAACATGTAAACTATCATTGTCTGATCAATTACAATTACCATTGTTTTATTAAAAAAAGCCTTAATATTCACATCTGTGTTAGGAAGTAATCAAGATATATTTGTAGGTCGTCCGATATTGACTAGATGAATTGGAATTTTGTAACTGCACTACCGTAGAACAGGAACTGAATAAGCGTTTAATTCTGTAACTCTGCAAAACCGTTTTTTTTTTTTGTCATCTCTCTTCTTAATCTTTTTAAACGATGGTGATGAATTATGTTGTAAAATTTGGAATCCAGAATGATGCATGAAGGTATTTTGACTTCGATAATGTAACCAGACGTTTAATTTAATGTGCAGCACTGCATGCATAACTCATCACAGTAATCAATATATAAAGCAAAACATTGGGCCACGATTATTATGACAAAGAGAAAACAAACGTGAGATCTGTCCATGCTTCCAGTTCCTAAAATAATGCTCTTGGATTTTGCTCTACACTACTCCCTCGTACATCGCTTGCGATAGTTTCAGATGGTGTATTTAAATTCCCGTGAGTGGTAATTAAGAGCAGACTAGATTAACCCCGAATTAAACCATCTTCATCTTCGCCGGTGCTTTCACTTTCTTTGAATCAATCCTCTGAGGACCAAACTGCCTTTACCGATCGAAATAAGTCTTTTTTTTTCAGAGCCACCCTTTCCAGCTTACTTCGTCAGAATTATTGTTATTTTGCAGCAATCCACGGGAAGAAGAACCTATCTAGTTCTTAATGACATCTTCCAACCTTCGGGCATATTAAAGGATACTAATTCTGCTGCACTGTTTTTCCGACTTGTTTTTAGATTTGCAATACGTTAAGTTTCCATTACTGCTTGCACTTTGTAACCGAAACAGTGCCTGAATTTAGCTTTATACTAACATTTTTAGTTTATCAACGTAGTTGCCAAAGATAAGAAAGATCTTAGATGAACAAACAGCTCTACTCTCGTTTTAATACAAAATATGACGCTTTGACCAGTTCTTCAAGAAAAAAAAAACAACAAATCATGAAAACTACTTACTTAAAGAAATGAAAGAGACACGTCTCTGGTCTTTCAACCAGTTTTTCTATTGGCCAGAATTTCATAAACGGTAACTGCCTGTGAAGTACAATGATCAAAAATCAAAATTTTAATACTTTTTTTTTAAATTATCTTAATTCCTGTAAGTCGCTTGTATTTGGATCTTCTCCCTTCTGCTTGAACTTCCGTCGGCATAGTGTCTGGCAAATCAAAGTAATCAATTTCAAAAATTTATAAATATTTATCCTCTCTCGTGATGTTAAGACGAATAAAAAAAATGAGTGAATGTCGGAAGTGGTTTATATTAAACTTTCATTAAAAAATATTAAATTCATTTCTGTCTAACAGGTCACATCTGTTTTTTGTTTTTTTTTATTTTTTTTTTTTTTGCAAATAGCAGCCAGTCACGTACTTACAGCGTATTTTCAGGAAATAAAGTATCAACGAATGTGATCAATAACACAGAACTAGGCGGCGATTGGCATTGACTGAGCTCGCAAGCGTCTTCTCTTGGCGTTAGTGTCCTCTTCCAGGAAAAAAAAACAAGCAAATAAGAACACCCTTAACCTGGAGGGACTATACTCTCTCCAACAAGTTGAAAGAGGGTGGCAACATTTCATCACACCAAAGGATAAAAAGGATAAGAGAATAAGAGGATAACATTTCGTAGTGGCATTGCTGGCAAGCAGTGATTCAAACCGGGAGAAAATCAACCTCATAGATGCGCAATAAAGATATTGATGGCAAGGACTTATGTGTTTATGCACTGTAATAAGTGTAAGGTATAGCGAGCGATTTGGTTTGATTATTGCATAAAGAAAAGAATCGGTAGTATCGTAAAGATAAAAAAGAAAAATAACCTTGAAATATCGAAAAACATCGTAAAATAATTATGAAAGTGTTAGAAAAGAGAAATTAAGTGACCAAAAAAAAAATATAATAATATAACAACAACAAAGGCAGCTATCGAGCATTTACCGATGTCCGCTGCTGTGTTCACGTAAGGTCAACTTTCAAAGTGTTGGGAGAGACAGATTTAATTCGAAATACCATATGACTTTCTAATTAAAGGGGTTGGCTTTTTTGACTTGCCGTAAAAAGACTTACACGAGCATGCCGTCAAAGGGTGGCACCGCCATGTTCCATATATGAGTGGTCTCTCCCTCTGTTCTCTGTTTTGTTGTTGAACGATAACAGGTAACCTAAGCGAATTCATAGGACGAAGGACTGATCACTGAGAGATTAAACGCGGTTTCAGGCTCCAGTTGTCAAATTGCGAAGGTGCTTCATATGTATCACTCCGTTCAGACTGCAGGGTAAACTTGCAACCAGTTTAAATTAATTTTATATCTGAACGGGAGAACACGTAACCCCCCCCCCCCCTCCCGTTTGTAAATTTCTTGCTAGAACGTTGAGTAAACGTCATCTATCCTTGGGATTCGCTCAATTCCAAGTGGATCCAAAAGCAAAGGCACCTTCTTTGGACAAAAACAACGTTAAGAGTTCTTATTTTTTTTCATTTCCGTTGAAGTAGGAAATGTACACTATAAATCGGAATTTAGTCTGAATACTTTAATACTTTTCCATCAAAAGTCGCACAGTGTAATGGAATACCGACATGGAATACAGTGTCCTTCCCAAGTGGAAAACCTTTTTAAGAACAAACGCTGGTGCGTTTTGTAGCACTGAGGAATCATATAGCCCGGCAAAAAAAACCCTTAAAAATGTGGGACGATGATAGAATTATATTTATTATGTGTGATGAATATTAAATGGAATCTTTTTTGTTAGGTGTCCTCTTCTCTGTTTTGCATTGACTGATGCATCGCAACATCTTCAGAATGATGAACGCAAGGAGAGTTGTTGAACTAAAGAACACAGAGGGGCATGTAACTGGAACTAAAACATGGACTCGTAGCGGGAGAGGGTTTGGTGACAAATGACACGTTCTTACACAATGACAGTGTTAAGGTTCTGCCGGTGTCCTCGTCAAATTCCATGCCCATTCCCGCCCTTTGCTTTGTGTCTTTCCACCCCTGCAGTAGAGCTAGGCTAGGAGCCTGACGCCAGAAACAAAAGTGACAATTTATCAAATTCCCTCTAACATCTAGTGTTTGCTGGGGTGCAAGATTCGAAAACGGTTACCCTTGCCCATAGTCTGTGGGGTACTCCGGTATCGAAAAATATAGCTTCTGTAAGGCTACGCACTTGTTCTGAAGTCAACAGCAATAGAAGATATGAAGATATTTGAGTTTTTTTGTTACCGCATGACATGATACTGAAGTGTTCCATTAGCACGTATTAGTGAAACTATTGATCCATATTTCAGAGCCGGGCCTCAACATCGTGAGGGGGGTGGTGTACCTGAATATCGGGCCCAAACACTAATAAAAACTTCTTACATCAGGACGTGACAACTACGTCCTGGTGAGACCGTAATTCACAATTTCGCTTAAACTGTGTCCAACAAAGCGTGTGTTGAACAAGATTTTAGGGCAAAAGAACTAAGAGGATCCCAATCATAGGTTACTGAGTTCGAATTGGACTGTAGCGTTAAAAAAAATGAAAACAGGGCATTCCTCAATTAGTGAAGTGACGTCAGCAGACCAGTATCAAAGTAGCATATGGTTATAATCTTGACCATAATTATAATTAGAGTACGTACCTAATGAATGCGACATGTTGGGGCTCGTTTCCGGGCCCGTGGCCTCTCATGAAAATGTCAAAGAAATCTTCTCTGCCAATGGCCAGTAACTGAACAGGGCCCTGACTGGACACCGTCGCGGTCCTCCGGGAGTGATGAAGAAGTGCCAGTTCTCCAAAACTACTTCCTCTTCTGAGAACTGCTGCTGTGCGTATAAAGGGCTCACCAGTAGCAGGGTTGTTCTCCAGAATTGTAACGACAACTGTTGATTTAAAGATGCCGTACATTCATGAAGAGTAAAGTGTAGCGAAAGCACGTAATAATATTGGCAATTGTTATATAGACTTCTACCTGTAAAAAAGATATAGCTCATACACGACAATTATAAGGAAGTTAAATTATGAAACAGATTGATTATCATCATCAATATCCATTTGTAAGATCATGCCGTAACTAAAGAAGTCTAGATATCATGAATTTATTATAACAATAGCCCAGAACAATATCAATTACTTGCTGGTAAAGTTGCACGTGAGCTTGCAACAAAGGGAGCATCGGTATTTATTTCGTTTATGCATAGTTTCACCGACAATGGTAACACTGAATTTCTGTTCGATTACGACAACACTTAAGGTTTTTTCTTTATTGAATCTGTCCTACTAGCCCACACAACACCCTACAAATTCTCCACTTACAACGAATTTTCTAAACAAGCTTCATAGAAGGAGAGGTAAGGGGAATATACCTGTTAGGGGTAAGTAAGGGTATCTCGTGTGTAATAATTGATTAGAGATCAGTGACTTCTATGAGTTGCATTTTTTTTTTATTTGTACGGTACACTTCGAGTCAATCACTCATAGAGACAGTTTACAAGTAAGACCAACTTTTGTGACGATATAACAGAACATCAAAAATGATGTCCCCTCCAGCAAGCCCCATAAGAGTGATTATTGTCATTTTGCCCTTCAGACAACGACTGTCTTCCTCGAAAGGAATCTCGGAGTACTTAAAAAAATTCGATGTTCAAGTTCTTTCAAGTATAATTCTGTAAACTTTCCTCGAGCATGAAACGCTTTACCGATGAGTAACGGTGGCCAATTGTGTTTAAGTACTTTCTTTCTTCGAGGTTCGCTATTGCAGAAGATTATCAAGAACATTCCTTTGCCACTTAAACATTTTGTTTTTTATAATTGAGGAAAGGGGGAACTTTCAGGACCCATCAATTCAAGACTTCCAAATAGCAATGTGAATATTTTACGAAAGAACTTAAAAACACCGAAAATTGAGGACTTTTGGGGGAAACAAGTTTTCACAAGTTCGCCATATTATGGAAATAAATTCAAATATGACGGAATAAGGCATTTTTTTATAGAATCCGATCAAATCCTTTGCCTGCGGTCATGGAATGCAAAGCAAAAGAACAACAGAATACATGACTTAACGGGGGAGGGGAAGATTTTTCTATAATACATTCACGAAGATGTATAATGCAACACAAAGGAGGATGAGGGATTTGATATAAAAAAAAATCACTCGTATCATTAACTTTCCATCTTCCATTTGATACCAACCTTGAAGGCAACACCTACGTCACCCTTCTTTCAGGAGAAATATCACTAATCAAAGTGTTAATTACGGTAGAGAGAGGATTGATTTAGATTTTGTCTGTTAAACTCTTACATTGTGGTTATGCACACGGAACTTCCTACAGTTTACCCCCAAGACATGGTTCTGCTAAGCTTGAAATATTTTAGAAATTTTGAGAATTTTTTATTTATTTTCGGTCGAATAGACCACGACGGGGTACTTTTTATAGCTTTTTACCACTGTAAGAAGAATAACCTTCACAAACTTTTGAAGAAGCAGGAATAGCAGCACATCCTGCCTTAATAAGGGGAGAAGGGGGCTCAAGGGGGGATGGAGGGGGGCTTATCAGTGCCATCTTTACATCACCTGAACCGGCTATGACGAAGTAAAAGTTTTCAGCGTAATGTCCTTGGCGGATAATTACTCTCTTAGGAGGAACCCTGTAAAAGAATAAGAAGAAATTAAAATTAGTTCCTGCTGCCAGAATATGCTGGTTATGAAGCTAAAGTAGGAAAACGAACCAATATCTTACTCGGGAAATACAATACTACGTTAAATTATCAATGAGGGTAGCATGTAGGATGCATATATGGGTCTACACAGCGTACTGACTTTCAATAAATACACATAAGTGCCGTGTAAATCGGTTACTCTTTTTTATTTTAATAATCTATAGATTTGAGTTACGGGTACATATTAGATTCTTTGGGAGGTAATTTGACGTTACAGTACGTAGACGTCATGTCACTGAATTTCAACTTATACCGTTTGTCACATTACATGTAGTTTTGAATGAGTTACTGGTATAATGTACAAAATTAACCCTCGAATCAGAGCAATATAATGTAGGTTTATCACTTCATTCCTAACAAAGAGACGTAATGGGGACATGGGCGCGTCCCCCACCCCACAGGTGAAGAATATTTTACACAAAGACGTAAATTTACTTGAAAACTCATCAAACGGACACCGACATCTAAGGGTGGGTGAAGTAAATAAACAGAATAAACAAGTATGAAAAGTATTCGGGTGCAATTCAAACGCGCTCGGAAATGCTATTTCTGGTGATATGGAAGGTGGTTTGGGTTAAACTTTTTCCGGTAACCGATGGTGGCACTTAGCTTAGATAGAATATATTCTACCATAGACGTATGGCAATGTGAGTCCAGCCCCACCCCCCCCCCCCTTTCATCATTACACCCTGGCGAAGTTCCTGCTCTTAGCCTCTTATTCAAGATTCTTGTTCACATTAAACGACGCAACTTTGCCTCGAAAAAAGCGATGAACACCTAACCTACCCCACCTTTTGCCTGGTCGTTAATTGTGTATACTCGTGCAGGTCATGCTTCTGGTGTTCTGGTGTAGATAAGTTTGTAATAATAATCCTATTTTTACGTTTCATCGATTCTCATTGCGTTCTGTAAAATTAACACGAGGCAGCTCTGCACTGCGAGAGAGCTGAGAGAGGGCGCATCATAGAAACGCTGGTGGCCGATGGGACCATTTTTCACGGGTGTTCAAGTATATATATTTTTTAATCGCTTTTGATCAGCAGAAGTCCTGATTACGATGCAATAGATAATCCTGCAATGTTTGACAGTGTCATGCCTTACCTAAAAAGTTACTGATAATCTCCTTCTGATGAAAAATAACGAAAGCAACAACCTTTCAGCTGTGTAATATATGACGGCTAATATGTACCAGTTCCGCTAAAAAGTTCCACAGTCATATTTGACATTATCGTTTGGATTCTCCTTAAATTGGTATGATTTATTTTGTAAACGATTTATGGAGACAGCCGTAAAGCTGCCAGGTGATGACAAAGGCACGTGCCGCCTAATTCGAGCAAAAATGGTGGAAAACGTTCGGTAAATGAGAAAGCCAACTGAAGAGAAAAAAAGTTACGTCTTTTTGACGAGCTATGACTACCACTTGTGGAGCATTGGAAAAGGCGATTTCTGATTCTAGCCATCTGTGAGATATTTTATCCAAGAATTGTCACGTGTTCTCTGGCTAACTTATAGTGTCAATCCCCCTAGGTTTCCTCAATTCTCATCCACCGTAGTCCAAATAGTGGGTGCCCCACATTGTAGTAGAAGTATGTTATACGTCCGTAACACACTGTAACTTGACCCGTAACCCTGAAAACAACCATTGTGACGTCACTGTAACCAGAACAGAAGCTAATCCTGAATATTCGCCCAAATTGTTTGGCAAAATTGGAAATTCGGTCGAAAATCATCAATCCCCCAGAAAGTTTAACCCTCCGTTCGCTTATGGAGATGGATTTAATTGTATTGGTGATCAAGCTTACCGTTTCATCGCTCCTGGCACTAGCTTAGTGGTTCCCAACAATTTTCACAGAATGGCATTGGCGGAAACTGCCCTCCGCCCACCATGTTTATAAAATAAAAAATAAACATACGGATTGTCTGATTGTTCTGACAATTACCGCGACTTAAATTCACTGAAACAAGTTGTCCCAAGTTGAACCAAGTTGTCACTTGAACCATTGTCCCAAACTGGGAACCACTGCTCTAGCTGAAGATAGTTGGCATGTTGCCACGTACCGTAGTCAAATAGATTTAGTATTCCTGCAGTCTGAGCTGACTTCTCATTGGGGTACAAAATTTACGTCAATGCAGAGAACCTTTTACTAACATGTCATACTTGGTGTCTATACCTATCTATGACAAATGATCCCCCCCCCCCCATGAATCGAGCCCCTCAGAATTTATTACGCAACTTCGGCATTTTAGCCCAACATGAAATCGATAAAATTACTACAGTATATAACAGCTGATGTGTCCATGCAAGCAACGTACATGCAGTATACAGAACTACAGAGCGCACACATTGCAACGCTACGCTCAGGTGTTCACGTGATGTATCACAGTATGGAGCTATTACAGACGAACTCCTTGTGGTATCTTCATTCATCATGCATGTCCCTTAGAAGAACCAGTTTAAAACGCAGATCGATCCTCTGTTGTAACGAAATATAAGTGAGTGAATCTCACAGAGTTATTACTATAGTGCACAGCCAAAGAAAGGATGTCATGATCCTCATTTATTTTTTTCCTTTTAGCGATTCATCTTTTCTCTTATAGTATTTTTTTTATCCGGTATCGGGTAAATCTTGAAATGTATTTACGTGAGAGCAACACGGTTAGTCGACATCCACTTAACGACAGTGACAGCAATCATTGTTTTAAGTTTCGACAGCTTGAAAGAGAAATAGCATGAATTGCTAATAACCCAAACTATCTACACCCTTAATTATCTTCAACTCGAGGAGATGGGAAAAGAGAAATCATAAAACAGACACGAACAGGAAAGTTGAGATGGCAAATTGGAAATACAGATCATAATGTAAAAATCTCTTCAGCAGGGGCAGAAAGAAAAGGTTTTTTCTGTTGAGAGGGTGATAACGGGAGGACCAAAACGAATTTGGGAGAGGGTCACGTGTAAGTTTTTGCTCCTAACAGCCAGTTTGCAGGGAGGATGTTAATGGACTGAAAGATCTCACAGACGAGTGTGTACAGTTTTTACAACACAATACCTTTTCTTCATTAATAGTTAAAGATGTACGCTGTCGAAAACCTCGCAAAAAATAACTTGTACTATTGGAACGCCTACAAAGGTCACTGAACCCCTGCTTTATAACAGGCCAAAAAATGATAAACATTTTAAGGAATCCAACAATGGCTGGTAGATTGTTGAAGTGGCCAGAAAAATAAGCAAATAATCTTATCACGGTCAGCTGCGGCCTGGCTAGGGGAAAGGGCGTGGGACACGCCAACAGCAGCTTTTCTTGGGAAAGAGTGAAAGGGCACATATGTCGGAAAGTGAGTCGATTTACTTTTATCCAAAAATGTTCTGGTGAGCTACCATCCAACCGATAGAGGTGCTCCACTTAGATAATCCTCAGGTAATTCTAGCCAGCACATAAGTGATGATGGGCGAAAGTTGAGCTTCCACCCCCCCCCCCCCCCTCTACCTCTAGAAAAGATGCAACTACCACTGAGCAAGGTTCTAGCCAGCTGCTTCCTCAAAACGATTAAGTCAACTTAATGGATACATCGACATGACGATACTGTTATTGAGAATACAGTGAGGTAGTCTAGCCTGTGTATAGCTCTTCAACAGGCACTGCTAAGACAGATCGTATCTATGTTTAGCTTTACCTGTTTCGTTTGTATTCGGTTGCGTGCATTACTCGTTACAACAGTTACAACTGGACAGTCCCTAACCTTTTCAGCACAACATTATTTCCCCAGTCCGTGGAAGCCATGTACTTGTTAAACCGGGCCCTCAATTTTCAGACCCGCAAACCGGACGCTGATGGGAAAATGAAATTCAAATTGTGCGCACAGCCGGGTGAAAAATTCCAGGGCGAGAACTATACAAAAAAGTCTACTTGCTTCCAGAAGGTTAATGGAGGTTAAGGTTAAGGAGGTGATTCCTTATTACCTTCAAATATTTAAGATTACTAATTATAGCATTTATTCCTTTTCAATCGGGATTGGATGTGTGGTTCGCTAATCTCGCTTAGATTCAAAGTTGGGAGTGAAGATAAATATTATTCAAAAATTAAGATGGATTATACTCTTTGACCACTATTAATATACATTCTGCCACATTAAGAACTTGACAAATGAATCTGGGATTAGGCACATATGCAGCCTCCGCTTAAACGCAATTCGCTTTCTGTTTATGTGCGTGCAAGGAGGAACTCATTAGAAAGTTAAATGATACTCTCGGTCGTTAGTTATTGTAAATTTTAGTCACTGTTTTTGAAGAAATTTTTGTTTTGTTGTTATAAGGTATCTCACTGGCTGAAAAAAAGGGAAGACCTTCAAAACTCAGAAAGGGAAAAGCAAGAAATGTTTCACTTCGTTATCAATGCTAATATCGTTTCGATCCTCTTTGATTCACACACTTGTTTTGTTTGGTCAGATTCAAATCACAAAAACCAATTCAAGAGGGGCCTTTGCCCATTTTCGGCAAACGAGAATAATTCGGTTCGCAAAGCAGCAACTTGCATCGGTCAAGAAGTTAAAGAATTCCCCTGTTGTATGAATAAAACATAAGATATAGCAGTATGAAGTAGGAACGTAAGGGTTACCATCAGGAAGTAAGTACCGGAAAAAAAACACATCACCAGTATGAAGTTAGGAAATGCATATCCATCCCCTTTGTGGAATTATAGAAATGAATAATTTCTGTCACTTCTATAAGGGAGAGCGAAAATGATGCGACTTAGATGAGTGGGAGTTAGTTACAGGGAAACGAAATGCTGCTGGGTACCATAGGGTTCGCTGTGTTTCTTTCCACAGAGTTGTAATTTAGCTGAAACAGAAACTTTTGAAGTAAAGCTTGCAACACCAAGATCACGCAGTAATCTGTCTTTTGTATCATTTTTGGCGATTCTATTAGGCTTCTAGAAAGTAAACGTAATATTATATTTGTTGAATGCTACATTTTTGGACGGGAAAGCTTTCGATATACTACCACTAGCACAGCGTTGACAGTTGGTTGTACGTCAAAACATGAAAGCGGATCTATAAATGGCAATTTGAGAAGATATCCCGACAACAACTCATCTCGTTATCAAAATATCTCCCTGCCTCTTTAATTCATTTGCATGAGATCTCTCGTTAAGTTAGGGGCAAACTAACTGTATTCCTTTATTGTAATTAAGCAGTCTTTTCGAGTTTTATGCCAAGTGCTCTTAAAGTATTAGGCGGTGTAAACCTGCACATTTAAATATTGCTCCGAGCTACTTGTTTCAAGATTTTGAAGAGTTTAAAGAGTTTGACTTTAATGATGTCGGTGGATGTTATTGAACTGCAGGCCCAAATAAAGGGAATACAAAATACCTTTGAGCCAACCGCACACTCGACTTGGTGGGTTTTAAAGTATTAGTGGTAATTAAATGTTCCGTTCTATTCACTTCATTATATATCATATATTATACATCATGTGCAGTATTTTGTATCACTGCATACATTATCTATTGTCACAGTGAAAAAATATGTTGTTGGAAAAAAAATGTGTTGTCGAATCAAATTAAAAATACAATTTGCACGATTAAACGTAACGTTGTTCACAACAATCAGTTTTGTGTTGAATCAATCGATAAGAAATCATGTTACCCGCAATTTTTAACAAAACGCAGAGGCAAGTATAGTCAAGCATTAATGTTAAACATTGCATAACCTACCTTTCATACCATGCAACCTTAACCAACTTTTCTTGCATATGCAACGGGTACTCAGCGAATGACGTCATACTCTGAAGTCCAAAGACAGCCTTCATATGAAAAAAAACGATTGTGGATTAACAGAAGGGACATGTATAAAAAGCAATTAAAACAAAACTTAATTAAACTTAATTATGCAATATCTCCAAGTTGGATATATATCCCTCTAAATAAAAACCAACCACAAATGAGACATTGTTCTAAGAAACGTTGCCTCCGTCATAGTTAACCTGTCTTTGTTTTCATGCATATGTCAGTTCTTAAGTTGATACCGAACTAGATAATGGAAAAGAAGTCTTTCTGTAAATAAATTGTTGATTTCATGGCAATAGTCAATGACTATAACATCTTTAGATAGGCCTACCAGAAAAATTTACTAGGCTGGTCTCTTTGTCACTTCTGTGACCAACCGTTGTGCTCGAGAGATAAGCAATAAATTGTTGACTGTTTTATTTTTTTTCTAAATTTGAATTTAACGTTGTTTGTGTCCCTACCGAGATCTGCTATCCTTTCACGTGGTAGCTTTATTGTAAAGTTTTTGGCTTTCAAAATGAATATGCATGTATATTGGTATGTTTATAAGTATACCGTTCATGACATTACCGTCTGAATTTGATCCGCTGTCCTAGAATCCGTAGGGGAACTTAAAATGTGCCTCACTTCAGCACTGATGTCGATCTGGAATTACAAGACACAGTGGACAAAAGAACATGATGGTTTAAATCATGGATTAAACAATAAAACTTAAATTAACGACTTCAAATGGGATTGATATATGCAGTGGGATGATAACTGTTTGTTCTTAATCTTGACCCAAATTCAAATGTTGCAGTCTTGTTCTGATTTTACTTTCTGCATTTCCCTGATGGACACTGCCGTTGACATAAAATGGCTGTGCACTTGAATCGAAAATTGAGGTAAAAGTCTGTGTAAATTAAGGTATACCATACAGTGAAAACAGTTAATGACTGTGTGACATGCTTCTAGAAAAGAGCACCCTTCATTCAGAAGCTGCAAAGTAAAACCCTGAGTGAAAATCTGTTGGAATTTTGCTTACATCTTTTACGGTTTTTAAGATATAAAGCAGTTTGTTTAATGTTTTTTAATATATATATATATATATATATATACAAAGATGAACTTTATTTCCAGTCAACAAAAGAACAACGAAATAAATGAAACGCAGATATGGATACATACAAAGTGTTGCAACTACAACATAAAGCTAGGGGAAAACTTTCTAGCAATTTCAAAATAGTATCGTTCTTGTATGCAGGCAATTAAAAAACTCCATTAAGAGATAGAAGAAATGATACAGCCACTTTCACTTCTCTTGATCAGGTATACGCCTACTGTGTATAAAGAGAAAATAGCAATAATTTGCCAGGATTGTGTGAAATGTGACACTCATTTTATAAAATTGAGGCCCGGAAGTTTCAAATGTCAAGTGCGACTAAAGTTCAAGTCCAAAGGAAGCATTTTCAAATCATCATTTATCAAACTCATTACGGATAACAAAATTTTCACTTGAATATACGTGACCTAATCATGCAAAGAAACTGTCATAAAGCTCAAAGAGACTTGATTTCATTGCTCTTCCGTACGTTTATAGTTTTCTTAATACACATTTGTAACTCTTTTTACCTCTCTTGTTGCCTTAAATTCTCTGGGATCGAAAGTAAGACCTAAGTTTTTCATATTTTCTGACTGGAATTCCTCTGCAATCTCGGTAAATGTCTTTGTGTGCCTCGAGGGTGACTTCTCTACTCTTCTGATCGAATACAAAACAAAAATAAAAGATCAAGCAGAAATAAAAATGGTAATTCTGTTTTTATCAGATTTTGGAAACAATGGAAACAATGACACGTAGAGATGCAAATATACATAACAGGAATCTCAACTTGTAGGGAATAAGAAATAAGTGCTGTAAATCCTATCCGAACTTGAAACAGAGATAAAACCAACCACAAGGAATTAAGGTAAACACATAATTCCGTCATTACCATGGTCCTCATCAACATCATTATCTTTATCATCATCATCATCGTCATATTATCTTATATCATCATCATTATCATCATCATTAATACTATATTATCATCACAATCATCATATTATCATCACCATCATTGCCGTCATTATTAACATCATCATCAGTATCACCAGCATCATCTTTATCATCATTATTATATTGTCATCATCATCATATTGTCATCATCATCATCATCATCATCATCATCACTGATTTCGTCGGGCCGTCATCGAAGTCATCATGATTTTCATCACAGTTGCCATGCACCATCACATCCTTATCAACATGGTTGCCGCCTTTGCCAGTTCAACCATTATGTCTGCATCATAAATATCATCATCAGTGCCACCACCACCATTTTCATCGTCCTCGTTATTGTTATCATCATCAACGTCACCTGCATCCTCATAGCTGTCATTGGTTTGTCATCGCAATCATTTATCGTCGTCACCACCGTTGTCATCACAATGTATCACTATCTACATGGTTGTCGTCATTGTAACCATTATCTGCCCGATTCATACCTCAATCGTCATTCGTCATTGACATGGTCATCATTATCGAGTACCATCACTACCACAATCATCATCAAATATTTAATGTCATCCACCATCACTGTTTCCATGGTACCGGATTCGTCATGCTTCTAACTGCTTTATTTTTAAATGCTTTTCTATCACACTACTGTTCTCAAAAGAAATTATCGAAAGATTTTACGGATACGCCTTCATTCAATACTTTATCTTTGGTTGGTACAGCTTGGCTGGGTCAACGTTTTTCTTCTACTCTCTCTTCTTTTCTTTACTTTGATTGAGAAATGTAATTTTGTTGATAAATACTGCAGTGTACCTTAAAGTAACATATGCGTCGACAAGCTTTAAACCTTTGTCCGGGTTGTTCGTTTACATAAATTATTTTGAAATGAAATCGTGGGAGGACTTTTAGTCGTCCTAAGCAGCAATGAATTAAATATTGAAACCGTTATTATCACTAATATTGCTTGTACCTTGACACCCTAAATCATATTACCTATCGTGGTCACTGGTTGAATGTCCGAGTGTACAAGGTCTCTTTAGGTGTTTCTGGCACAGGTGAATTTTTTTTCCTGCCCGTCATAAAGGTGATATTTGCAAGTTTTGTTAGATCCTATTACGCATTTTACGCGATCTCCAATACTTTTCTCTTTACAACAACTGGTCAACTGGAACAGCTTTTTTATTCTGTTAATCCAGCCTCAGAAAGAGTCTTTACTTAGCAATCAAAGCCCCATCAGAAAAACAAGCCTTGAATTACTACCCATTGAATTTACTGAAAAGTCTGATGAGTTGAAATGGTTTTTTGAAAATGCATGGGCCGTCTCACCGTGGTAATTGAAAACCTATGGAATAAATGGGTGGTGGTTGGTTCAGGAGAACACATGTTACTACAGTAAATTTGGGAGGCGTCAACCAAAATTCAAGAATAACATGAAATTTCGATGATACCTTGCTACTCACGATTGTTCAAAAGGAAGTCGACTATGATAAAAACATCATGTACAGTCTGACAAAGTCAAAGTTATCGACAATCGTTCTATATGTATGAGATCAGTTCCAACTTACACTTACATTTTTTTCACGGTTTGACCTCTGCTGACTTTATTTGACCTTTGACTTCCATCAAAACAAGATGAAGGGATCTTGAATTCAATATATTTGATATGTATTTTAAATACGAAATTAGTCCAAGCTTTCGTTATTGACATTTTGGTCTTTACAAGTTTTTTTTTTCACATTTTGATTCCTGGCTACCGTTAGAAGCTCAAGACAAAACTGGTACCGCATCATTATCTTGTTATCGTTTTCATGGTAGACTTGCTCGAGGACAGGAATTTAATGGAGCAAATCAAATGTGGTCCAAATTAATTACAGTCTCGACAAATGTACAAGGCGCACATTACTAGCTTGACTGGCTTTCCAGCACAGGCAATGATATTAGATGTTATGCTGCACGTTATATTAACGTAAAACGGTTTAGGCCCAACAACATCAAATTAAAAAATCTTTCTTGTGTTCTGGTATTACATGTTGTACGACAGCAAAGTACATATGGGATCAATCTCAATTCATGAGATACTTTATTTACAAGGCTTTCACATTTTAAGTCCTTCTGACCTCAAATGACCTTTATGAAAAATGCTATATTTCTTGCACTCAAAGTGGTACATCAACTTCCCAAATATAAGATCAGCCAAAGGTTGTGTTTTTCTGTTGCTGTTTTCAAAATGCTCACAGGTTGACCTCTGTCGACCTCAAATGACCTTTGACCTCCACAAAAAACAAGAGGGATATTGCACTCCTTAATGTAAGTTAACCATACCAACTATGACATCAGTCCAAGCTTTCGTTCTTGTGATACCGTATTGACATGGTTTTTACAATCTGAGCCGTGTTGACCCTAAATGATCTTTGACCTGCATCCAAATCAATATGGTTTTTGCACATAATGTGGCACACCTACATACCAAATACATATCGATCACCCGTACAAATGCGTTACAGTGTGTTTTCACATTTGTTTTACGAAGTATTCGGGGTTTGTTTCAATATCTGTCTAAAATGGATTTTGATGTTCATACTATTACACACCCATAGAGTACTTTTTTTCATTGGGCACACCCCATACTATTATCGTAAATAATCAATTTATGAAATTGATTCTATGGGCAAAGAAACCGGGTCGGTGTCGTAAACCGGGTCGGTGTGGACATGACGGGGACATATTTGGGGGAAATTCACCAATTTATGACGTCACAAAATTTTGAAATGGTCAAACATCATGTATTTCGGATAAAAATCGGCATTTCATGAGTTGTTTTACACCTAGACATGTTATTTCGAAGCATAAGCGATTAGGCTTACATTAATGGCAATAATTTAGAAATTTGGGAATAAAATGAACAAATTATCGTTTTCTGTACAAACCTTTTCAATATCCGATGTTTATTCCTGCTCCTTTATTTAGATATTGTGTTTACACAAGACAAAGCGTCACACACACACACACACACACACACACACACATCCTTAATTACAAAGGTTACGATTATCATTAAAGCCAAAAAGTTTGACGTTTCAGTTTAAAAATAAACGTAATCAACAGGCAGTGGCGTGCCCAAAGAGGAGGGCTTGGAGACACCTACCCGTATTGTCCTGGGGGGAGGGGGGCAAATGGCCAATCGAGGACGTAATTAAGGTGAGCAATCGAGTGGTTGATTACAGGAATGAATAAACTAGGGAACGGGATATTACTAGTGAAAGGAAATATATCGACAGAAAAATGACCAAATGATTGCCGTAATTTCTGTCTTCAGCTAATTTAACTTGAACTTAATTTCTACAAGGACCAAAAATCTTATGGCCAAAAGCGTCCACTCGAATAATATTGCAGAAGGGATTTTCATCCCAAAAAACACTGGCAATACCATTTATTTTCAAGGCTGGGCTTACTTGAGGTTCCTGACAAATTTAAGGTGATTTTCGGCGATCTGGTAGGCACTTTTATCCAAAAGTTTTCCTATGCGCCTAGCCAATGATGGTCTTAGATAGTCTTTGGATTGCATTCTCAGGTCCCCCCCCCCCCCGCCCTTCCGAAATACTTTTCCTTTTTTTTACTTAAACTGTTAAGGTCAACATGCAACATGTGGCAAAATAGTGGGCTTAATTGAGTTTATTCCCAAAAGGTAAAATTTGTGAATAAATTATATATCCTAACATTTGAATCAACAAAATAATTATACTGCACCATTTTGCATCTCACTTTTATATAATTGTTAAGAATTTTCCAATTTTCCCGTCAAATCTAGCTCCTCCAGCCTGGAGCCATGCCCACGCCAGTTCCAGCAGACGAAGATATAAAAAGAATGGACAATGGACTATCAGCTTTCTGCAAGTGGTAAGTTCGTAGATGGCACAAAATCCTAAAAGGCTTTTTTCTTAGCTATCGTTTTATTATCTTTAAATATTTATTTGGTGACTTGCGTTTTGTTCTCTATTGTTTTGTAGGATCCCATTGTAGTTGCTGTAAAACATACATATGGTTCAACAACAAGGTAAATCCACACTGCAGTCAGTCCACAGTTCCTGTATCTTATTTACGGAGTAATTTCTCCGGTTGCACACTGTAAAAAATATCTATAAATTTACAGAAAATAAAACAAAGAAATAAATAGGAATTACAAAATTTGTGTGGAAACTAATTACCAGAACATTTCTGTATTCCTTTTGTATTTCTCCATTTTATTTTCTGTAAATTTACATTTTACAATTTACATTTTTAACAGTGTAATAGATAAGTGAAATATCAAACATTGTAAACTATATATACGATCATTAATTTATGGGCTTGCATGACAGTAATAACTAGCCGCATCACTGGATTGACATCACTGTATCGCTCATGCGCTTGTTACAATACGAACCTCTCCAGAGCAAAGGATGAAACTCTTGATAAAATAACCACCATCTTCACAGCGCGGATGAATCTCTCTCGGGCCTGTAAAAAAAAGGACCAGAATTCAAGACTGACATGTGGTTTCGATGATGCAGCCCAACGCGGAAATTATTGAATTAGTAAAATTAATTGGTCTATATATGATAAAAAGTTCACAGAATAAAACACATATATTTACTCAATGCGTTGAATCTTCCTACACTACATATCTGATCAGTTGAGCAATACGTTCTTGCAATGTTGTGTACATGAGATTGTCACTGTTTCACCATTTGCTTATCAGTGACGTCACTTGCACAATTCGATTTACTTTGATTTAGAGATGTAATTTTTTAATTTAATTCAAATATAGGGGGAACTGAAATAAGTAATGTAAAATTTGATATTTATAAGTGATTTCATCTATTATTAACAACTTCGAAATTAAGCGAGATAGCTTATCTGAAGAAACTGTATCTGTTGAAAGGCGATGAGAGCGCACTTTGACAAACGAGTGTAAGAGAGACGGTCTTATCAAACAGGTTTTCAGGTTTGAACTCTACAAAATACTGCGTTTGTCTACCTGTCTTGACGCTTTGTTGTCTTCCTTTTCTAACCCTTTTTTTTTTAATGTAAATGAAATGTGACAAATAAAAACTCATCTGTGCCTTAAATGTTTTCCTCTGAATTTAACATCACATAGAAAATTACGAGGCAAACTACTTCACCGCAAGACATCGTAAAATAAGAGCTTTTCACTCTCTCTTCACCCCTCCCCCTCCTTTCCTCACACACACACACACACACACACACACCTCTCTTTTTCTCCTCCACTTTCTCTTTTTTCTCCATTCGTTTAGAGATAAAGGAAGCATCACCGAATCCTGTAATTGTTCCCAGAAAGGCAGTATAGTGTTTTATGGAAAACAAGAGATTAAATTTAACAAAGTTTAAAACCTTTTATCATGCAAATAAAAGATAATTAATAGAGTGATTGCTTGTCTCCATCAAAGTGACATTTATGGTAAACACGTTCATGTCACGTGACAATAGATGTGGCCTCGGGGATTAATCCAAACGTATCCATACAAGGCCTTAGAAATGCGAAAAAGCACGCACAGAAATAGAATGCAAACTTACGTAGGTTTATGAATGATTAATGTTGACTTAATTACACAAATGTTATATATTAAGGGGCTGTAGTAATATTAGTGCTTATAACTACTGATACTACTTGTTCAGTCACTCGGTCTACATAAGAGTGGTAGTGACGTCAATTTGTCCTTATTTATATTTTGCTTACAATCTTAAAATTTCTGAATCTCTTGAAAGGTCTTGACATTTCACGTTTTAACATCTTTGACCTTCTTAAAGAACATTACTCTAAGATGAAAAATGGATAATTAAGTACATTCAAGTATTCAATTATTAATACTCCATGAGAGAATAGCAAACAGTTACAAATAATTCCAACAGCCCAAATTAACATGTAACTGTGATTTTTTTCATACGCATACGCAAGTGTTTTGTTGAGTTTCAGTACTTCTGTCAAATTAGAATCGTCACTTCGGGTTTCTTTTACTGTTAGAGACGATAACAGTCACTGTTTGCAATCTCTGGAAGGAAACTGATTTGTTCTTTGTTAGCTTGATTCTTGTCGGATTAACGAGCAGATAAATAAGAAGTACATTTGCATATATCTCATTAAAAATCACGCAATGTTCACGCAATGAAAGCGGTTAGTAATTCATACATTCATGGACTACAACATCACAACATTACTCCGTGACCGATGGCTTTGACGTAGGCACACAGTTCCAACTTTGACTTAGTCTTCAGTAGGCCTACATTTGTTATGTCCTCTTCAGTAACGTTGTTATGACGTAGAAAGCTATGGAAGCCATTAATTGGTACATATGTACAAAAATGGGTGCAAAGTCAAAAATAACAATGTAGGATGGATAGTGGTGTAGAAGATATTTTCTACATAATTCCCTGTCCTATATTTCCAAATTCAGCTTGCCCAAACGTTTTCGACCTTTTTTTTAATTTGCCAAAGCCATTATGCCTTCTTTGCGTTGTTTTTTTTTTTTTTTTTAAGAAACATGACAATTTCCATATGCAATAATGAGCCCATCTCCGTTTTAGAATTACAGACTTGCAAGCACATAAACCGGTTAGTCTTGTAACAGCCAACAGCAAATTGGCGTTATGAAAGTAATTAACAAGAAAGACACATTTCTTCATCTTTTAACTTTTATTTTCTTTTAAACGTTATGACCGGAGAAGTCTCGTTTCACCAGTCACAGCATAGTCCTAATTGCATCTGTCTGCCACCCATCTCCCCCACCGCCCACTTTCTCTTAAAACCGTATCTGAGGACCTACATTTATCCTTTCTTCTCTTTTCTTATCCTCCCAGATTTCTTGTTTGCGAACTCCACGATTCCATCTTCTTTTTACGTAACTCGAAGATGAACTGGACAAGCTCCCAGACCAACTGCTTACAGATTTGCGAGCATACATTACAGTATGTGTTGTATACCGTATAGGCTATTCCATCCTATCACAGTAAATCTATACTTAAATACCGAGTCGAACAAATGAAGAACAACGTAGACAAAATTATCTTCGTATGTATACTGGGTCTCCTCTGTCCCTTTGTACGCTTGCAACCAGCACCAGGATCATTCTTCCCTTTTGTATTAACGTTCCGATGGTAAGACTTCAACCTAGTGCACATACCGCTTTCTTTGACAAGAAAGTCTTGTCGTATAACGACAGTCTACAATTGTTCAATAAATTGCTCCTTTGTTGACCAGATTTTATAAAACAAACTTTGCTTCTTCATCCTTGTTTCCCTGCCAATTTTTCTTATCGGTTACTTGATGATGAGAAAGACTTTAAAGTATAATTAAGTTGCAAACAAAAGCCGTAGGAAAAAAAGAGTTTCTCCTCTTTACAGTTTGAACATATATTTACAGATTACCATGGCAACGTAAAGACTATAAATACACAAGTGCCGGAGCAGGAGGGAACTTAATTAACAACGACTTCAAAAGTATACTTAGTCCAAATAAGTCACTCCGTCGATTGATACCTCAAAAGTAACTTTCCAACAGTTGTGATATAATTCTTTTTCCTCAAAGCAGATTCAAAATTGACCGGGGATACTTTTGAAATTACACTACAATTTTGAATTTTGATGTCTACACACTCACACAACGTACACCAGGTTTTCAGAGTTACTCCTAACTTGAAGAAAAAAATGCAGTGGACATATGTTACACACTGTGTAATACACAGTTATCAGATGGTAAAGGTATAGGTTTAGGACTGCTAAGAAGCTTAGCTAGTAATAATATCGTTTAAGCAAAGGCTTATAGGTGTTTATTATACGAGCATGTAATATTTGTAAAACTACTTAACCAACGATAACAATGTGTAACCACGTGGTGACGTAGGTATGTATATTGTGACTGTCTGGTAACTAAAGAAGCCAACATCACCAGCTTCAACCGGGTGATTTATAGTTAGAAAACATACATGTGTACAACCAGAGGTCACGTCAACCAATCCTGCCCAAGATAATTAATATACCTGAGAGTCACTTTTAAACAGAAGTAACCAACGGGAAATACATCTCTTATGACGTCATCATCAGGTTAGCTGCTCAGTAGCTTTAGACGTGGTTCACTTTTTAGCAGCTCAACTGGGAAGGCATGTTACGAATTGGCTGACTTCTGGTCGGTGGTGGACCTTCAATATGCAAAGCTTAGCATGAAACAAAGATACGCTACGATATATTAATTATCGATGCATCGTATAATTAATTACGCATCTGGAATAACATATAAAAAACGCAAAATGTATTCCTTCGTAATTACAATACGCTAATAACAAGCTTGTAAGCTTCTCTTCATGAATAGTTTCAAAAACGGTAAAAGAAGAACTTTTCTCTCAAGCAACTACCTCCCATCTGATCAGGTACATCGTGAGCGCCCCGTGCTGGCAATGGCCTTACTGAATCCGTGTAAATCTTTGGAACAACGTATACTTTACTCAGTGCAGAACTCCCGTTGACTAAGGATTGTAGTTTGCTGTATTTGTCTATAAACTGGGAGTGAAAGATTCAGTTTTTGTAAGTTTAAATAAAAAAGCAAAAAACAACTATCAAAAAGCAAAAATAACGCGATCCCGTAAACTCTAACTATACACCGTTAATCGCCTTTGTGAAACAAGATTTCGTCACGGTTTCATCAGAGTGAAACTCGATGCCAATTTGATCACGTCATGTGAATTGACGAGATTTCTTTATTTTAAATTAACACGGATGGACTCTACCCCCTTTTGCTTCAAAAAGTCTTTATCATGTTACCAAATGTTATGCCAAGTTTTTCAATTTAAACCAAACATGACTCGATATTTCAAATTTTCATCAATGTATACACGTTTTCCAATTTTAGGCTATATATTCCTCTAGGGTACATTCCATTCGTGTTTACTCTTATCTCGGACAAGGAATGTTCTAGTCAGAGCACATCCCTGGTAATTGATCATGTTATCATCAAATTACATCATTTATGTCGTTTGTTCCTGGCCTTGATATTTTGTGTACAACGGTGATCATTATCGACTTCAAATGCTCTATGTAGCACGTGACGTAAACACGTGCACAAACATAATTCTTAATCAACATGAGATTTACGCTAATAAATGAACCGAACAGTTTTATTTTTTGTATTAAATTTGGTCTCAACTAGATTGCAACAGGCGCCATAAATTGATAGATTTGACTACTAGCAGTGAGGACACCTAGTCCACACAGAATCTCCATAATGTGCTAAAATCATGTCTCGAGAAAACACTTTTCTTCATGATAGAACATGAGGTGAAATTGAGTCATACCATCATGGTCACGTTTTATTTTTTCCTTTGATGAAACCTTATCATGTGTGATATCATGTGAGGATTGGCTGGTGAGTGTTGAGAACAACATGATGAATATTCAACATCGATAACAGGCAAGGAATCCAAAATAACCCCAAAAACTCAAAACTTATCTTTAATAAGACAGACACCTACAATCAAAAGTGAACATCAATTAGATGACATGAAATAATGTGAACGGACAACAAACCAAGAACTGAAATGGCAATTTTCCCCTTTTTTTTTTCAAACACTACCCAAAATGAAAAAAACAAATGCTGATGAGGAGGATCATTTCAAACTTACAAAAAAAAAGAAGCTTTTAGACCATATACTGTACGGTAATAATATCAAAGGAGGCATTTTGGTGATTGGTACAGTGCTCACTTAGAGTGTATCCCTGAATGTCGTGGCATTTATCGATTAGAGCCTCGTGTTACATTCATATACAGAGGACAAACAGCGTTGGAACAAGTCCATATGACGTCACACATTTACAAAGTGTATAGCAAACTTCAAATCCTTAAATAACTGCTATTGCATGCGCGTAACGTCATAGACAAGTAATGTAAGTAGTGACATAACTGACGCTATATGTCACACTTACATCGAATCGGGATGAAACCACATATCCACTCTTGAAGTCGTAATGAAGTGACGACGGGGAGACGGCGGAGTCACTTTTAACTTAGGCGGCGGAAAACTTTGGTGGGGAAACTTTGTTACGAATTTGTTTGACAACTTAGCCAGAAATTTAGCAAGTATACTGATGAATCTTTTACGATAGGTAGCAGAAGCAATTTTACCTAGTGTTATAAGCTCAATATCAAATTGGAAGCGCTCTGTAGACTGGACTCATGGAAACATTCAAATTAACAACCGCCCTCAAACCAATTTTACGCCCTCACTCGGTAATCATTCGACAATACATATAGACTGAGCATTCTCCTATATACCGATTTCTATGGAAATTAATGTACATTGCAATAATACTGTGTACACCCACAAGACACCATGCAATAGCCAATACAAGGCAAGGAATCCTATCCACTTCGTCAATAAACCATGACGTACATCAATGTTATCAATTGTGTCAATTTGTGATCGATTTGTTGGCAAAACATTAAAGTTCATGTGCACATTATCACGACTTACGAACTATCAATACAGTCCTATTACATTTTTTTTATTTCACTATTAAAATTCTCCTTTATATCGTCAAGGACGGAGCGAAGGAGATCACGTATTCCAAAAACAGAAACATCTCAACGTACTTAAAATATGTTTTTCTGAGCCATGCCCGGTGAGTTCCTTGCACTTATATTTCAGATTTTTTTTCTACGATAACTGCTAGATTTCTTTTCACCCCGTGTTTTTTTTTTTTTTTTATTAATAATGCTATTGCTGTAAGCTAAACATCCAGGATACGGGTTTTGTGAACCCCTTTGCGCCAGGGAGCAAGTTTCGCTTACTTCGATGACGGTAATTGCTCGAATATCACAGAAAAGTAATTTTTGTTTTTTCTTGCATCTTTTAGTGTATACTCCCTGAGCATCGCATTTCATAGTTTGTACTGGTGTACGTAAACTGTGTTTTGAACGATTCATCAGCACAGGTGTTTCAGGGTAGATGAATGACTAGTTACCCGAATCGATACCCCTTCCTTTCTTAGGCGTCGTATCTTTGGAGAAGTGAATATAAACTTGATAATAGAGAAGACGGACCACTTAAGTGTGAGGGACAGTGATGTTGACAGATTTCTATATCAAACCACTGAAATATATAGATTCCTTGTACGTGTTACCCGACAATACCACCTCATCTCTGAGCTGAGAGGTTATGGCCACATGTGTAATACTCGATAGGCTATCGCTTTTCTTCTTTCTTTCTGATAGACACTATTTAAAAATGAAAAAGCAAAGTGAGTACCACCATGTCACAAATGTGTCACTTTCAATCACTTGATCATAAAAAACACAGAGAGTTTAGAAGTTCAATTGTGGGAAAGCGATACTCTTTTCTATTGAGATTTAAATGGCGAGGGATTTAAAAATCTTCGAAAGTGTGCATCCACAGGGAAAAATCTGTCAAAAAGTAGATTTCTTGTTTTGCTGAGATGTGAAGAAGTGGTTATAAGATATCACGATCATGATAAAGTTAAATCGAAAGCATCACGTGACATTGATCCTAAAAGGACGGGATCAGCATGTATAGTGAATAGCAACGGTTGTAGTCTGCCCGTTTGAACGAGAAACATTCACAGTGGCGGGCTTTTCATATTATGAGTTTACACTTTTAGAAGAATTGGTTACTTAAATGCGATATAGTTTTCAGAAAAGGATGCAGAAAGACCTTTTGTCATTTTTTTCTTCCAAATGAGTCGTAACCATGCATCCTTGACTTGACAGCAATTTTTCGTAAATATTGTATATCTCTGAATTCACTGAAAAGAAAATTTCAAAATGTGTGTCCTCTAAGATGAGTTATTATGATGAGTTAAATGAAAACAATTTAAGGTCAATTGAGGATTGGTTTAGTCAAAATTGCTCATATAAATTGTTTCCGGGTTTTGCATATTCATGGTTCATTTAGGGTGGGGGAACTACAAATGTACTTTCAATTATTAAAGTTGTCTCTCAAAATTGTCTATTCTACCTTAAAATGAAAATGGATAAAGTAATCCACTTATTGATAGCATTTTCTTTGTGGTACGAGGACATTTCAGTGATAAAGGTAAGCCTATTCGTATCATCCATTTATGAAATCGTAATGTGAAACTGTACAAGATTATTTTAATCTATCATTGCAGATTACTGTAATGTGTAATAACAGATTGTTGTAATCTGCCAGTGCAAGATAAGTAATTTGCTATTACAAATCATATTATGCAATGGCTTTGTTTTAACTTTTAAGACATAGGCTGATTCCAGCTTGTATACGTGTATATTCTCGAATTTATATTTAAGATTCGTAAGTTCAAGGAATATGAGGAACAAGACAATGGTAAAAAAAATTCCAAGACACTATGAAGTAATTTTGCTTCTTAATTATCTCGCTTGTCAAAATATAATTAAAAAACACTCACGATGTCTGTCGTCTGATAAACATTGACATCGGAATTATAAATATTAAATAAGAAATAATTAAATCAAACCTCCAATCAAACCACAAATCAACCAACGAATTAGGAATCCTTCGATTGAGGTAAAGCAAAGCGATTTAGGCTGCTTCGTTCATTTAATTAGCGACGTCAGATTGTGACGAGATGGGTCTCTATCTGTTACTGATGCATTCAAATTGAGAATTGCAAATATTTGAAGACTGCAGTCTAATTACTAAACCGAAGATACAGAGTACAGTCACAAAGGAGTAAAACCTGTTTTTTTTTTTTTCACCAGGAACCGTCATTCAGCCGGAAGATGGAGATGGTGAGGAAGAATGCTTTCCCATAGTTCGGTAATTACTCAAATATTTTTTTGGGGGGGGGGGCAAATGTTTGCTTTTTTAAATTTGTCTTTTGTTTTGTAGGACGTGACTTTAAAAGAATAGTAACTTGAGATTTTAAACAATCATTTATACATTTTCAACCGTTATTGAAACACATATGATTTGTTGCTAAAGAGTACGGTAATTATTATTTCACTGTAGCAACATTGTGGATAAACTCAGATTAGAATAAATAGACATGCGCAGTACGACTTGTAAAAAGTCGCATAGCAAACTTAAATAAGCAAAAATATAAAGGGCGCATTGAAAATGGTTATGAGTCCCATTTACATTTACTTACTTGGCTTCTTAGTAAAGTACTGGTAATTTAAACTGCCTCAAGGGCTATAAGAAAACCGCCAATCAAAAGTGTTAAATTCCTGACTGGTTCTACACTTGCTATTCTGAAATTTAAACTGCATCAGGATAACGGATATTACGATGAGGCCCACTATACAGATGCCAGATTACCTCTTGCTTGTATATAACTACTTATCTATGCTTTACGGTTCTATAGATATTACAAAAATATGTCTACGAGAAAGGGCTACCTTAAATAAGGTTTTCCAAAAATTTCACCTCCACCTACATTTTAACATTTAGACGTTTGTCGTGTGTGAAACTGTAGTGAGACAATTGTGCACAGTTCTTATGTTCACCGTACGGTGTTCAAGCACGGTGTGTTAGTATGCAAGGTAACCTTTAAAGCTATGGTTTCACCCTCACCATCACCCCCACCCACCCACACACACACACACACACACACACGCTCACACACAACTTTGTTTTCCATTCATTCCGAGGACCTCATTGTGCTTTCTTTTGTTTTTTCTTCCTCAACCCTAATCTTAGCAATAGACAGTCTATTGTTAATCTTGACAGGACCGGAGAAATCTATTGAATTTTCTACAGAGGACCTAAAATCTATTTTTTCGGTCCTCGATCCCACCCGCAAACAAGGGCACATACACACCCACTCTGTCAATGACTGACTCTTTGGTCATTAACAATAACGACTCAGAGATTGATCAAAAATGACTTTTCCTTTAATGTTTGATGCCTCGAATTATCTTCCTAATCCTCCATTATATCATTTCAATTCTGTAAAATTCATTAGCATCGCAAATTCTATGTTTTGTTTGAAATCACTGAAAGCTTCTCGAGTGCGCATTTCAGTAAGAATGAAGTCACCCTACCACAGTCGCTGTAGCCCGTCTGCGCAACCGGTCAAGGTCATTACGTTGAAGAAAATTTAACCCTGCTTACAATGTAATTAATCAGTATACAGTTAGAAAAACAAAAGGAAGACGAGTGGACTGTATAATTTCTTAAGATACTGCAAAGATGATTGGGAAATACTGAAAACAAAAGCAAAAACGATGATAATAGAAATACATTTTTGCTCTCTTTATGCGACTTATCCCATGTTCTGAAGTTATTTAGGTGAAACCGGAACTACGATACATCACCTAGGGGTGTTTGTAATATATGAGGTGTTTATAATATACAGAGGTGTTTGTGCATATAAACGATACTACTGAGTTTTAATGTTATCTTTATCGATAAAGGATCCGTCTTTATTCCAATATCGCAAACAGCGTTTCCCTCAGATTCTTGAAAATCTTGGATACAATCTTTAAAACATTGGAAATTCATTTTTGAAGTTGCTTCATTGCCATAAATACGAGGTGTTAGAGTGTAGTTAATTGTACTACAGAAATTAATGAGATCATTATTTAGTAGTCTGGTAGTCAATAGCATTAAAAAACAATGAATGAAAACATGTTTTGTGGGTCGATCACTTATACATTTGTACTTTCGGTACAAATTGATAAATCCCTTGTTCACATCGGACTACCCATAAGCCACCGATCTGGTCCCGTTGTTTAAAACCGGACAGACGATTTCGAGAGCAAATATTTCTTTTTTCAGTCAGGTTTTGGTAGTTACCACACCTAGCAAGAGAAGGTGATCGTGTACTTACACATCTGTCCACATTTATCAAAGATTTTGCTCTCATTTGGATGAAAAGAGGCGGCAAAAAAGATCGACCAGAGATGATTTCCCCACAACGACTGCCTGTGTTCATGTCATAGTTACGTACAATATCCTTATCTTTTCTGAGTCGGTCAGAGCATCTGCGACGACGGGTCATTGGCATGGCTATAAGTTCCTTTTCTTCTAATTTTTCAAATAAAATCTTTAAATAATAAATTCTCCGCCAGAGATGACTTGCGGCGACAAAAAACCAGGAGTTTGCTCTGCCCTGATACATTTAAACTGGGAATGACTTCTGATGGTACGGTTAGGAGCTGTGTTATCACCTGTATATTGATTCCGCCTGAGTCAATCACATAATGAGCTGTTACTAACTACTCGTTACAAGTTGTTAAGATGCTAAACATATTTCTAGGAAATAGATGACGCTTTTGTTCCAGGGAAACGCATACGAGCCTGCCTTTGACACAGCCAAATGGCCATTTAACCTCCCCTTGTTGAAGTTATTTCTTTTTTTCTTTTTCTTGGGAGCTATTATTCTCACGTGGTGCCTCCCTTTCAAAACCAATCGATTGGGATCCTCGGCTGAACCAGCAGTGAAACTGGAACAAAAATAAAGACAACCTCTATTTAAGAGCTTTTATTGATGTCATCTCAGCATGCAGGGTTTGACTGCAATGGGTCATGGGAACATATAACAATATAACGGTACAATGACAACACAAAAACATAAATGAACAACAGTATCGCTTAGTATATAAATAGTTCCAAAGGGGACTGTCAGAATGTGATCGAACGCTACCCACCGACTGTTACATCCTGTCCCTTACGTTTATATATCAAAGAAATGCTAAAATAATTAAACTCAGATCATATTATGTACATAGGTCCATGGGGACTGTAACCACGTGATTCCACGATATACACGGCCTGCTTCGCTCCTGATTTATTGTTTTGAAAAAAACTCATATAACTAGATTACACACATAGATCTAAAGGAGTGCTAAGATGGGATTGAATGCGATAAGCGAACCACTCATCCATATTGCAAAATAGAGAATCAACTCCACCCTACTCCTAATAAGTGCTAAATGGTAATTAATATAATCTAACCCCCTCATTAATCTCTAATGAAAGAAGTAATTTTTAATTCACTTTGATCTACCTTTCTACCTCTGGTAGAGGGAAATAGAATACACCAACACATAGTATACAAAGAATAAATAGATTTGATCATTGTTAAACTATTCAGTCTCATCAATGAACATCTGCAAAAGCTTAATCTCCTCAAATAAAAATATGTTTGTGATGAAGTTATTGTTGAGCGACAAATGACTGTGATAAACTTATTTCTTGAAAAGAAGGCTACTGTTCTTCCTTAGTTTGAATGATCTATCATTCCATATTCACAAACATTGGTGTTAAAAATATGATTGATTTTTGTAAAACAAAGGTTTATTTCCTGTTAACGAAGAGAATCCCTGCTCACAAAGTTCCAAATTCAGAATAAAAAATATCCCGGCACATCCCAACTGAGAAATAAATATAGGTTCAGTCCATCAAAATTATTCCCATGTAATGCAATAATAGCGATAATATCATTGAGAGCAATACCGTGGTTTGTTTTGTTTGTTGTATTGTATTTTCTTTTGTTGTGTTTGCTTTTGCTACGAAATTTAATTTTCAATTTTGATTTCTCATTTAGTATTTATGTGTATTCAAACCAAATTTAAAGAGCGTAAAGTGAAAATATTTAATAGGAATCTACATTGTACAGGAGAGTCTGTAGGGTTCAGATAGATGCATATAGATCAAAGTATACCATACATTATGTAGATACAGGTGACAGTGCAATAGTGATTGCGTGTGTAGGCAAAAAGTAAAAATATTGAAATTTCATCTCCAAAAGTTTGGTAGGGCTTTTAATTACATCATTCAGACAATCTGGGAAAATAAATAGGTTTCATATGGTTAATTTTGCCATATGATTTCAAATTCTTCTAACATAACGACAAAAAGTGTAGAATACGATAATGTAGTGGTTGACAGTTTTCATTCAAATCCACTTTATGCTTCTTTGAGCAAGCCGATGGGAAGTATACTAGTATTGAATATTCAGTTAACAACTCAGGATCACTGACGCCGCGGGCAAGGTTGTGTTCAGTTCGTAGGTTATTTGTAAATATCATGTTTCATTGCACCACATAGGCCAATTCTCGATACCTACAATTCTCGATACCTACCAAGGAGGGACGACTTGAGTAGTATGTTTTTGATACACTAGTGAGACTGTACTGTTGCATATTCATTGAGTAGGCGGGTATAGTAAGAACCGTTAATTTTCAAATATGATTTCTGTTTTGTTTTTTTTTACTGTTTTTATGCCAATCCCGTTTCTTTTTGAAGTAGTTACTGTCATTTTCCTTCATTGAAAGACATAGTCCGTTCATGTACAACCTCGCTTGTACATTTAAAAAATAAAGAAAAAGTTAAGATCAAACATAATCTTATCTTTTTGTTTTTTCAGTACACACGCAATCACTTTAAAACCTTTTTTGAGTGACCGTTGGCACAATTTTGCAGTCCGTTTGTAATTTTGGTGATTTCTTATAAGCAAAGGACGAATTCGGCGTTTAACTTTTTTTTTCCCTTTAACAAGGTTTATCCCTGACCAGAATACATATTCTGAATGTCTCCATTGAAGTTTGAACAAGAGCACGGATTGCCGTGGCTAATTTTTTACCACTCCCGCCCCCCCCCCCCCCCGGAGAGTTAACAAAACTCCCGGATGTACAAAATCTAATGGTAGTATGGTACCTACAAGTTTTGCAGCCATATTGAAACTTCATTATGGCCACTTCAAGCCGACTCACTCCCTTCAGGTTTTCCGGTATTTTGCTAGTCGATGGCATGATATCACTGTGCACTTACCGGTAATACGTAACATACAACTTGTTGTTCCGTTTCTTAGCAGAAATTCTCTCTTTACGTTTTACGTCAGCCTACCGTGAACATGACATCTACCATATTCAATTTTTCCCATTCAAACTGTTTCTTACCTATAGGCAAGACAATGAATTAAAGTAACTTCCACAAGTTTCCACAGGCAGAAAAGTACCCAAATCTGTTGAAAACATGCTGCCAACGCGCAGTTTTTTAACATCTTAGGATTCCAGTGAGCGATATGGGTGGCTGGTTAATTATTACCAAAATTTTTATGGGGCCAGCCAGTGGATGCTGTCGAAAAGATAATTACCAATTCTGAATAAGTTTCCCAAAATTTTGACCGTAATGAAAGAAAATAATCAGGCAAAGACACAATCAATTGAAGATGACGAAAAAAAATGTTTGATTGTTGATTGACTATTTGATTTATTTTATTGTTTTGTTTATTGTCCTCCGTGTTTTCTTTTTACGGTTTACTTATCACAATATTTCATATTTAATGTTATCAATATGTTTTTATCGTCAATACCCGGGGTTGGATGTTTCGTCGATAATTAATGAAGAGCGACAGTTTTCTCTAAGTTACTCCCACATTCAATATATTTATTTGCAAGTCATTGCATTTCACGGGGTAAATATACTCATACTAAAGAAAACAAAAGAAACAGTATCATTACAGGTGAGAGTTTTAAAATGAAAACATATAACGCTGCATGTGTTTCTGAACCAAGGTAAAACAGTTGGCATGTTCAACTTACAAGTTAAGATTCTCAAATCGCGTTCCATAGATTGGTGCATGTTTTTATTTGTGGTAGTATTTTTTACTTTCAAGACACCTGAACTGTTTCCATATTTGGCCAATAAAGCATAATTCATTAGTGAAGCAATTTGACTTAATTTGGCGATACCTTAAATCATGAACCGTATGGCAAGCACATACGCACACATACACACGACATCACCATCGCATACATTCCTTGCCTGCCTTCGGCAAGGAATCAATAATCTGTAATGCAGAATATTACATTCATTGGAAGTAGGGTGCTTAAAATGCACCAACGTATATCGGAAATAGCTTTCATCATTGTTAAACCATAGAGGCTCATCATTAACCATCTACAAAAGCTTTATCTTCTCAAAATATTATGCATGGTATGGTTTACCGAGGATACAGCATTGAATTTATTTTGGAACAGTGAATGAAAAACTCATTCTTGAGCTAGAAACAACGTACTTTCTATCTGTGAGAAACTTGTTACTTAAAAAGAATACCACCGTTGCTGATTTTGGACAATCTACAACATGTCCACCAAATGTTGATTTTAAAACTCGTTGGGACATTGGAACATTTGTTCCCATTTCCCCTGCCGGTTTCTACGCCTATGGATACTTCATTTATATATCACATTTCTAGCGAGCCTACGTACTACACAATATGATGAGTTTAATAGGAAAACAACATTCAAAATCAACGCCATATGCCACCACTTACAAGGGAAAAAATACACACGTGAAGTGATTGACAGTGCCACAATAACTGTTAATGCATTGTGCATTAATCAATGGGAATACAAAGACATTTTCTAGCTTGAATCCCCGCGATCAGGAAACTGGAAGACTTTCAGCTCCCTGCTTTGATATAATGGGTAAAATACCACCAGTTCAATGGACGACATTAACCTTCAAATTTTTTTGTTTTTACAAAAAACAATAAAATGAACACAAAGGAAGACTGCATCCACTCATTCAACTCTTGTAGATTTCTTCTTCTTTTTTATCATCCTAATAACGTTTAGTAATCCCAAGACTCATGAATTTTTCGAAATTTAATTAACTAATACATTTAATATTTTTAAGTTATGCAACCTCACAGTGACGGATGTATGGTGAGTTTGTAGAGGTGCACGGTAGCAATCCAAAATACAGTGTTTGGTTTTAACAGGATAATATGGTTCAGTTCATCCAACCTTATTTTAACGACTTTCATATACATAACAACATAAGAACGTGATTTAATCGAAAACAACAGAAACAGACTGAGAGGTATCAAGAAGAAGGGGGACGTTTAAATGTTCCCATCTCTTTAAAAGAATACAGAAGGAATATATAAAAAACAAGTGTAATACTCCCAATACCGATTGAAGACAGTCTCCGTTTTAAGCAAAATCAAGGATTTTTTTGTATGGTTCTGTTTTGTTCACCACTCACAAGTTTAGTCTGCAGTGGATTTGGAAGGTAATAGGAACTTAAAGGCTGTATTGCATCACCCTAAGCTATATTTTTACCTCCCTGAAAGGAAAATTCTCAACTGGTTCTAAGTTACAGTACTTTTAGATTGCCAGCAAATTCGAAAGATGCAGAGCAGCTCGTATTACACAGGGTACACAGGGATCCATTGTTTTGATTACACATGTGGAGGAATGTAAGACAAGCTGAGGGAGGGACTAGAGGTAGGTGGTTGGTAGAATTTAAACTGTCTGGGGTAATGCATTACAGCCTTTAACCTTTTTAAGCCTCTTCTCGTCGGCTACTTCGTAAATTACATCGTAACTATTTTGTTCATAGCTATACCATTGCCTGTTGCTATTCTTGAAAGTAAGTGTACTTCCGTAGCCTGTCACAACAGACCAGTTCAATGTTTTGTAACCTTCTTAACATGGGTACACCTTCTACAAATTGCAACTTACTTTTTGGGTAAGTTGCTGAAATGTTACAGCAAATTACCCATCAAATTACCCATCGAAAGTGTCTCATGACCCTTTCGATGGTTTACCAACGACAAACGTTCTATGACTTATTCCCACACGCCAGTCTACCTTGATTCCGAGGAGAGAACCTGCAGTCGTTTGCCACACCTTTGTGGAGGAGTAAAGGTAACACCCGATTTAGAAGAAGAAAGTGCAAAAACTTATGCGAAATGTATATCGCAACCGCCTGTTCCTCTCTTAAAGGAGAACATATGGAACGATTTAATATTCACTATTGGGGCAACTGACACCCTTTTTTATTTAGATGGCGCTACAATTAGTTGGGGGTGGTTTTGTTTTTCCCTTCGTGGGCCATCTTTCTGACTTTGAATTCCATCGGGTGACTGAGCTGCGCATTTAATGAAAACATCAATGTAGATTACATAAAGTTTTGCACGCAACTTTTAGGGTCACACGACCGACACATATTTGCATTACAAGATTGCCTCTTCAGGCCACTCAAAAAGAATGTGGGAAGTTCTTTCTGTTTATTCCCTGCAACATAAGTGTCTCCATTCATACCTTTGCCGCTCCCGTAATACATAGTTTTCAAGTCAAGCACATTATATGTTCTCTTCTGTTTAATAATAATGTCTTCTTTCAGAGTTTATGAAAGGAGTTAATGAAAACAAAAATACAACGAAATGATCTTGAGATACATAAGTCAAGTGAATATGTTCTTCTGGGATACAACATTAAACAAATTTTTATTTATTTCTTTGAGGCACCAGAAACGACCGGAAGGTGCCAGGGTCTATCCTGTATTGATGAATGGCTAGTGGTGTACACTGCATGTGAGGTTCGACTACCTTTTATTTGTATTTAATCATACTGGGACTTGATTTAAACTACTAGCGGTTGACGACCTTAAAAGAGACAAAATTCCTCCAAGAAGAAGTCATGTATGTTATCTTAATCATCAAGAGTTCATGTTCTGTTAGATTTTGAGTTTAATCAAGTTTTTATTATTTTTTTTTTCTTTTTCTCACTCTGCAGTGAGTTGAATCGCATGAACTTTGACCTCTAAAGAAGACAGTAAGGTTCGTCGACTTACGTACCACGGGACTTCCTAATATACGAATAACATACACTTGGTGAGATATCGCGTGTACGATGCTTTTCGATTTTGACATCTGTGGATTTAACGGGTCTACCGGAAGAAAAATAGAAAACATACTACCCTCCCCTACTCCCAACAAACCAAGTTTTAAGTTATTTTAAATGTTTGATGTATTATGATGGTGTGAGATAGCAGACAACGTTACATACTTTTTGTTGTGAAAACTCAGTTACATCTCCGAGAATTCGTAAACGTCCATGAGTTTGAATTTGCATTTTTTACTTACGATTTATTTGTGAAGACTTTGAACATAAATATCATCCAAGAGCAAACTACGCTCACCAATTTCACAAAAAGAGAGACAGTGATAATTATGTATTTAATCTTAATTTTGAAATGGGCAACAAGATCCCTACGAACGAGATTCTTATCATTTTCAGTCTCATATTTAGTTTTCATGTAACATACAGTTTCAAAAATATTGAAAGCTGATATACTGTTCTCGACTGACTGGTGGACTTCAAGAAAAAAAGAAGAAAAAAAACTCCCAAATGAATTCGGGGGGTTGATTAATGTATCGATTGTCATTAGAGTGGAAACAAAACCTGTACAATCATTCTTAAGGATAGTACAGATGCTTGTTGTAAAGGCCGCTAACTCCTTGAAGATCGTAAGTCAACACCGCCATTACTACGAGTTTGGTCGGAATGTAAGTTAGGAGCATTTTATGTGGCACACAGGTGGTAGGTATTACTTAGAGAGGGAACTACTATTTACACTATTCGTCAAGTCATTTGGGATGGGGCAACAGATTTGATTGTACAGTGACGAACAAGAATTATTGTAATTATTAATCGTAATAATAATCGCAATATCGTAATTCTTTTCAGACACAACATCGGAGGTATAAATTTTAGCGATTCCGCGCCGAAGCCGATGGTTTCCGTATGGAACTCACTGAACTCACTTACAATCGCAAATTTGTTATTCAACCGAGATGTTTTGAATGCAGTTTCGGTGTGATACCGTTGATGCCACCCACGGACAAATAAAAATCACATAAATATAAATTTTACATTTTTGAAATCAGAATTTTAAATTTAATTAAAAAGGGCAGGCAATCGCACTATCTAATAATTGCAAAACACTAAGAAAAAAAAAGAAACATTGGCGTTCATTCAAAACCATACTTTGCTATGTGGTTTGAATCTGTAATGTATCATAAGTTTAATTTTGAATGATGGACGTGGTGTATTTTGTTAAACCACAAAAATATATGAAATTTATCAAAACTTAAAAAAAAAAAAAAACGTGTCGTGGGTAGAAAGACTGTGATATAGCTTTGTTTGTTGTTTCTTCCGATATGGAATTGCTTTTCGACGCAGAGAATAATATAACAAACCTATGAAAGAGATACATTCACCTGGACTCGGGGTAAGAGTGCCCAGGAAATGTGCGAAGTGAAATTTGATGAAATGTTTTGATTGTCTTCCATTTGTTGGAGTAAAGAGAATTTGTTACAAATTAAATAGAGTTGATCGTCTCCATCTTGTGATTATCCAAGAAGCTAAAAACAAGAACAGCATCTGAGGAGGAAGCGAAAAGGCGGTTTTGTGGTGACGTGTATGTACAATAGCTTCGACCCTGTATTTTCTCTTCATGTTAGCTTCAAATGAGTGATTAAGTGTGGACCGAAAGCTTTTAATATGTGATTGTTCTTTACTTATGTATAAGCAATTCAAGTATTTGTCCATTAAAAAAATCAGTGGCAGACGCATTGCAGTTTACAACAGATCACCTGTTGGACAGGTCAAATAAATGAATAATCAAGTTGATCGTGAATAAAACATCGAGTGAGAGGGGCACGATACCGAGATACAAAACGATATATCATATAAGATAAGATGCTATATGTCCGACGCCGACGGTGTGTACGATACCGGTGTACGATACCGGTGTTCTACGATAAGACTCCGCAGGCATTGTTTTGATTCGAGACAATGCGATCTGTGTAATACGATGTAACGCAATACTTTGATCAATGACATCAATCAATCGATAAGACATGAAAGTATACCTTCGATAGGATACTACAATATTCGACTTTATTCGATTTTATTTAAGTTTACGACATGATGTCGCTCAACGTAAAGTAATAAGACTTCGACTAAGAAACGCTTCAGTTCATATAATTAGATAATATTACACTGCGATGCAATATGATACCATATGACATTGATGACCTTCCCTTCAAAAGGATACGATCTTGCACGGTGTGCGATACCATGCCGATACCGTATTTTGTTTACTGAAGTGAAGTGCCAAAACGTTATTGTAAAGGTTTCCCTTTCTATTCAGATATCGTTCTATTCTGAGGTAAAATACAGGTGCTTTAATTGTTATGTGTTTTATCTTTATTTCTGTTTTGTTTTTCACTAACCATTTGTTTTCTTCTAATCTTCTTCGCCAGGATGTCTTCTAAACTTTTTGATATCAGTCTAGTGCGAACAGCGCCACCATTATTCATCCAGGCTAACTTTGCTGAGGCATCTGTAGCAGCCTGCAAATCAGAGTCGTGACTTAGGTTTCTCAGACTTGACTGTCGAGATTTGATTAAACCTCGCAGATGTCCTAACCGTTTTGCATGATCGGCAGACTTTGGAAACGACTGGGCTCTAATCCTACTTTGTTTGTTTTCCGAGCGAGTCGCTTCTGCTGTCTTTGCCCGCCTAAAGAAGGCCTTTTCGAGGTCATCTTGACGGTACATAGCTCTGTTTTTTATTATGTGACGTCTCTGTGATCACGCCGTCAAATTCTTCGTCCCTCGACATTTTGTAACTTCCCCTCCGAAGTAATTACACAAACGGCTGTTAGAAAAACTACGCATTCTGGTTGTTGATAGAATGGACGTTATTCCCTTGAAAGTGTGAAACATGACTGTATGAGTTAAGAACAGTCTACCAACAAATTTCCACACCAAAGGATCACCAACACTGCATAAGCTAAAACCAAGATACAGGTATATTACCGAATATGTATACCTTGCTGGGGAACATTTACAGTCACGTGACTGTAAGCATCAGCAAGTAAATGATCCTTTTCTTTAAAAGCACGCAGACATCTCTAACGAACCATGATTTTTTTAGGTCGAACACAATAAGCATTGTATGGAATTCATTATTTTTGACGCTTGCCTAAACCAGGTCAAATGGAGGCTATATAAACAAATATGTTAAATTGTAAGCGAATTGGGCCAGTTCATCATAGTCCAGTGTTCATAAATTCACGAAACCACTACTCCAACTATTGCATTTTGCGAAAAACTCAGTCAGGGTGAAAGGTCAAAAAACTTCATTACACAAGAACAGCTGTTTTCAGTCAAAAGTAATTTTTTTGTAATTGAAATGAATCCACTCGAGATTTTCATCGATAGGCAACACGGGTTACAAAAAGTAAAAACAGTTGGCCAGGACTCCAGACTTCACCTTTCATCCAAAATCATAAGTTCGTCCAGTTTCTAATAAAATTAATCAATAAAATGGATATTTTTTTTCCTTGAGGTCATACTCGGTAGCAAGATGTATGACAACAAATTCGGTCACATATTTTTCATCGATCCAAACTTGATAATAAAACTTCGAATCTAACATTTCGATAAACATAAAATAGGAAAAGCGTACGACATGGGTTCTTGTTCAGGTTGTGTCACCATGCAAAGATTGACTTACTCCTGGACGGCATCCCAATCAAATTTACAAACATACCACCTCAGTTCTATGTCCGTAAAGGACAAGTTGACTACAGACCCTGTAGGCTATCGTCTATTATACTATGCGTTATATCCTTTGAACATTAATTCCATTTTTGATAACCACAAAAATATCCTAGGAAACCAAAACAGGACGTGGCAAAATATTCTTTCCCCCATGTGCTACCAGTTCTGAGTACTAATACAAGTTATAAGGACAACAAAATTATCCCTACCAGCGTATACCATATTACTGTGCCTAATAATTTATAGGATTGTATACATATGGCAGAATGCATATTACATTTCAATTCAGAGCATCCCTACAGAGTCAGTACTATGGCAACCTTTCCTTGAGACATAATATTTGATACTTGTTGAACTTTGGAATCGCCAGACTCTTTAATTCGTTATTACAACCCAAATTACCCTCCGAGTAAGTACACAAGTGCCTGAATAGTATGAATTACTGTAAACTTTGCTCTGTAAACAATGATTACTTAGCGACCAACAACATTCAATACCGGGAGTGAAGTGACCAACGGATCGAATCACAGTGCTTTTGCATATGAGAAGTGTGCTTGAAAAACCGGTCAAAGTGGCGTTTATCTGTTTTGTTGCGCTAGTTCAAGTTGCGCTAGGGCAGTCTCTCCACTATGGATTTGTATGTACATATATATATATATATATATATATATATATATATATATATATATATATATATATATATATATATATAACTAAACCAGATTAAAACGTTACTTTTTTGTTTGTTTTTTGGGGGGTTTGCTACATTTTACTGCTGGCTGAACGACGCTAACCACTCCAAGACCATCCCTATATCTATAGAGGCGTACGGCATGGTGACATGAAATGTTTTATCTATGGGGAGTAAACAAATATTGTACATTACTCGAGCCTTGACGCATGTGTTTGAATTAATATCTTTGATATTTCTTTCAAGTAACATTTCAATACTCCAGGGGAGTACTGACTGAAGTGGGTGGTCTGTAATGTCACTGTCAGATTTCAAGCACTATTTTCCTTGCGAATTTGTTCAATCTGATTTGTTTTTCAAATGTACCGTGAATTTGTCAGAAATACTGTTCTAAGATTACCCTAACATTATAAGGAAATCCGAAATGATTTTAAGATTAGTCGTTAATTCAATAAGTAGCATCCGTATTATTGTGAAAAAGTACATTCATAAATATCTGGAAACTTAAAAAGATTACATCAAAAAAAAAAAAATAGATCGCTTTTCAAACTCTTCAGCAAGCAATCCGTATAATTGTGGAGATAGTATACATTCGCAGAAAGTTCCTCGTATTTTGTTTCCAATTATTTAACGTTTCCCAATAGAATATCCTTTCACATGTACTAGTTAGGACAATAGTTATGTTACATGTAACTTTTAGATATCACACAATCCATAACGTAATTTTTTCGTAGTTACTATGGAATGCAAAGAGGGACACGAGCCAAAGGGCAATATGGTTCCTCCGGTGAAGGCTATTGTAAATGTGCTGTAATCATTTAGTCTTAATAAAGGTTAATCCACAATTCATCACATCCCAAAAAAAGGTGTGGGCCCCGTTTTGTCCATAAGAATGCTGATCAGCTAAAGGTACTCGAATACTAATCTGAAAAACCCTCAACACTGTAACATATAAAACTAATCGCTTTGCACAATGTAAAAATTTATGGACCATATGGCCTAACCTGAAGTTGGACCCACAAATGTTAAACACTGGGAAAGGTTTCACTATCACAGTGCTGATTTGATAATCCTTCCACATTGTAAACACAATACACGCAGAAAAGAAATATGTTGCATTATTTCATTCAATGGTCCAAATATTTCAACAACCAGAAGGAACCACTAACATTGGGTTTTGTTAGTTCAACTTAATGCCAAACAATCTGTAGGAGGAGAGGCATTTTGCAAGATTTATTAAAATGGCCCATATGGAACATTTGGACCTTGGACCCAAAAATCTTGAACGCCCTGAAGGCACCACTTCCATAATGCATCCATATAGCAAGTGTAAACTTTGTCTAAACTTTAAAACTTTACACCAAAACAATAGGGCACCCCTTCTCAATATTTCAAACCTACATACCAAGTTTGACTTCCATCCGACTTTCCCCTATTGAGTTAGAGCGCACCTAAGCAAGTGTCAAAGAAGCACACACACGCAGGCACACACACACATACACACACACGCTCGCCAACCTATCTACATAGGTTCCTTTGCTGAAGCAAGGAACCAAACTTCATCGGTAGCATGCTGCCACCGATTCATTTTACATACGTGTTACCTCATTTTACATCACTTTACAATAGAGTTCCTTGACACCTAGTGTACCTTGCATAGGGCTCCTACGTAGAGAACCCTATATAGGGACCCTACCTATTATACCACAGAGCCGTATGTATATATACGGCTCTGGTATACCACTTAAAAGCACGCCACCACGCATTCGTTTTCCCTTTTGCGGTTCCATATTTAGCTTGTGTATCAACCTTACCACTATTCTTATGTAACAGGGATGACAATCAGTAAGCCTCGTGGAAAATTTGGTAAATTTCGAACAAGCACGGGCATTTTTTTTGCCTTGCAATTGTCAGTCCATTACTTTTATGGTTAACATCCATGAACTAGTTCAATTTACAATACTGGGATTTCTGTGACAATCTTTTCAATAATGTTTGCTTTATAAACATATCAGGAAGGAGTGACAGATTAAATCTAAATCTAATATAATTTATGACATGCGTCGCCGGTGAGAATGTTATATGGATGAAAAATATATACGCTATATAACTGTTTAGATATACCTTGAGTGATACATTAATTGTGCGCTTAGACAGTTACTCATGTGAAGTCGGCTTACATCGTTAAAACACGCATCACGCTGTACAAATTACCCAAATGTGAAAAGAGGTCACTAAGTGGACAAACCCTTCGCCCCCCCCCTTCCCCCAGAGCTGAAACAATAAATTAGGCCTCCCAAATATAAGCCATTAAAGCAATACCATGATTATACGACACCAAACATTCGAACAGCTTTACGGATTACATGCAGATTTAAGAAATTAATGGGTAAGTTGAATGCGACTTTTTTTGTAGCTTTAAAAATAAAGATAAAGTTAAGAGACAGTTTATGTCAGATAAATAACTGATTTGGTCACGGATGGTCAAGTCATGCTCGATAAATAATTACTGAACTTATACGTCAAGAGATACCCCGTGGTAGTATCTCTGAATGATAAATCGTGTTTTGCCCCCTTTTTAAGGCCCACAATTACCGTAGTTGTGAAGGGACATGTTTCAACTTTCGTGATCGATGTTTTCCATCTAAAACGCATGGCCGGATTTACCTTGCAAGGGGTGGAGGAACTGGGGGGTCCACTTCGACTGTACTACAAGGCTGCACCGGTCCAAGTCAGGAAAGAAAAGCAAGGTTGTGGTCACTTTTACCCCTCCGCCTCCCTCTCTTGAAACGAAATCCACACTCCACAAATATCCTTCTCAATTACCGTACGTATATGTCAGCATATAAAACGAAAATAGCCACAGGAGGTTTACACAAATTTTAACAATGATTGTGGTATAACACTGCCTATAGTTAATTCTCATATAACGTCTGCACTACCTGATATTTATGACTTTTTGTACTTTCGTCTCCAAAGATCCTGCACAACGTCAGTGAAGTCCAGTTACTTCAAGACTCTGTACTAATCTACCTCCCAATATGTATATATACGTATATATATACATGTATATATATATGTATATATATATATATATAACATTGCAACTTTGTAAGTAACCCTGCAGAGCACGTGCCACGCTGACCCATGTTTGATGTTTGATTCCTGTCCTGTTCATATGCGGCTACTGTAAAAACTTACTTTCCAAATTTCTTTCTCTTGTAGTTTGGTAGCCTGCGTATAGCAGCTTTCTGACTACCCCCCTGAAGATTTTCGTTGCGTTGCTGAGCGAAAAAAAGGGGGAATCGTCCACTACGTGCATGGGGTAGTAGCTCGGATCTCTTCATAAGACTTGACATTCAAATCTCAGGAAACGACATCTTCACAATAAACTTTCAGACATCGAAAGCTCAGATTAATGCATGAAGAAAACACTTGAACAGATGGGGGGGGGGGGGGGGGGAAGCCACGGTTTGTTCAAACATGAAAAAAAATGCAATGGCTAGGCTAGGTATTGTTTCGACTACTATACCAGTAAATTACGCCAAGTGAGATGGAAAGAATTTCATGTCACTGCTCCCTGATTCTAATGTAGCATCTTACACAGATTTCAGAAATGATTGAGCAATAAGTGACACAGATATAAATCAGGAGTGCCCAAACGTTTTGAATCAAGGGAACCCCATTACCAGTTTTCGAAATTGTGGGCAGCAAGAGTTCCAAGCCCGCCCTCTATTGTCTTTCTCTCTATATATACCCCCCCCCCCCCTCCCGCTGGTGGTATGGACAGAAGCAAATGTTTGTCAACATTTCACTATGACAAGGTCGTATAAGGATAATGCCTTCATTACTTTTCACCATTTTTTTTGTTTATTTTTTCTTATTATTTTTAATGCTTATTTTTGGTCAAAAAGAGCTAAGGTGTCTCTCAGAGGGAGGCATTTGGTCCGTCCCATGCGTAAATAGTGTAAAAGACTCAATTGATTTGCGTGTGCTACACTATATAAAAACAACGAAATGCTATAATCAGGGATTGGACGGAGTCTACACGGTATAAGTTTTTGAAGTTTATTGCAATTTCTGTAGATTTTCCAAACATGCAAAATTGTCCACGTCAAATGTGTAGGCAATTTCAGAACACTACACGTGTGAGTCAATTGGAGCTTCTCCGTTGAGTTACCTGTTGCAACATAAACAACGTGTTCCAACGATTTTCACGTACACAGTAACACCAGTGCTGACATGCTGGGGCGAGGACAAAATATATTTAATTGTATGTGAGAAGCGTTGCAACTTTACGGTTTTAGCGGTCACATGATGTGATTGGGATATTTGCGCTTAGGATCGCTATTTTTTTTGGGGGGGGGAAGGGGTTGGCTTTCAAAATTATGGTGCGGTTTTCAGTGCCCAAAATCGCTCATTTGTCCAACACCTATAGGAATAATTCATGTTTCTGCCTGCTGAATGCGATAATCAAGTAGCAACATAGACAGTGGGTCTATTTAGCATGTTATCATGTATGAACGAAGGTGATTGCTATTCTGCTCACGTTGTGTGGACTCCTCTCCACAGGCTACTGCATCACATACTAAATACAAACTGTTATTTATAATATATTAATTTGAATATAGAATTAAAGAATGTCTCTGTTCACAAGGAGTATCGTTAGAACGACAAACAAGGAGGTAAATGAGCTATACCAATTTTATCTTTCATCCATCCATTCATCCACTCAACCTCCTCCCCCCCCCCCCCCCCCCAGATTTCCGCTCTATTAAAACAGTGGGTGCACACCTCCAACTCTGATTTTTACTTTAATTACGAATTAAAGTACAGATGATTAAAGGAGATTTAAATTTTTCTAGAAGATCGAAGGTGTCGTGGTGATGTTTCGGTCTTGTCACGCCTTGTCAAGGGAACAAACCATCCACATTGTACAAGGTAATCCGCAAGAGGAGAAACATTTTGTAAAATTGCATAAAATGGGCCATACGATCCACATGGGACCTTGGATTAGGCAGTTTTGAATACCACAACTTTACCTACCCCTCATGGAACATTGTGTCCAAGCTATATACAAATCCATCACGGCATGTACAAAAAGTAGCATTTAGAACTGAATTTCATAACATGGGCTGTAGGGCCCACATAGGGCCTTGGACTAAAAATCCTTGAACACCCTGAGGGTACTACTAATAGAGTATTATTGTAACAAACTATCAATATTGTACAAAAGAGTCTGTAGGAGGAGAAACATTTTGTAGAATTTCACAAAACAGGTCATAAGGTCCACATGGGACCTTGGACCACGATTTGCTTATCACCACAAATGGTCCACCACCTATGGAACATCGTGCCTACGTTTCATGCAAATGCATGAAAGCATGACGAAGGAGAAGCATTTCAAAAATAGTGAGGATGGCTGGATGGATAGATAGATAAATAGAGTGACACCATTACAATAGTTAACACCTGCTAGCTGGTATGAAGAGCTCTAATAAAAACTGATAAAACCTTCTGATCAGTATTTCTTCTGTGTAGCTTTAAACGTTAACTTGTGCATAATAAGTAAATAATTATTTTGTATGTTTCATCAGTTCAGGAGAAGTATGCAAATTATTCACACAGATGACCCCCCCCCCCCACCCCTTTTCAAAGTTAACTTAGTTCAAAATATGAAGACGCTCATCTTTCATGCATGGCGGGAATATAGTAACGTAATATAGACTAGTCTATACACGGTGTTACATGATCCCCTCATGAAGGTCTCTCTCATGACCAAAACTCATCATACTTACTTGGTAACATTAAATATAAGAACCCGAAGTGCTAACTCAATATCATTATACTAATAGCGATTTGTTTGAACAAGACTGACAAATTACATCAAATATCCAGTTGGTACTCTGCGAGTCGTCATTACCGAAATAACAAAACCATCAAAATAAATGCATTAAGAAAGGTTTCAGAACTGCATCGGTAAATTTAACCTTTTAAAAGTAAATTTATCCACTTCTCAAAGTAAATTTACTCAATGGTTATTAAATTTATATACCACTGATCTCTTACTCGGTGGTGATTGGCGAACGCATTTCCTTGGCCACCTACGCAAGTACTGTAAATGTGGTCGTCATTACGTCATTACCAAAGAATGTCTGCACCAATCATGTTCATCGTTCGTAAACGTTTAAGGTTTGGCCAATCACATGCATCGATGCATCGATAAACGACATTTTAACGTCGATCTGACAGCATATATGCATCTCGTATTGAAAAAACTGTGGTAGGTAACAGTAGCCTATACTAACACTCTGTGACGGCGGCACCGTTCTCGATTTCGTGATCTTTTAGGATGTGCATCAGACAAAGATATGCATGGAAGTAGTCCAGACGCAACGATCATAGAGAGGGTAGGGGATACATATATATATTTTTCTTCATTCGTAAAATAGATGGAAGGGATGAAGTACAACATATCCCCCTTAAATCTCTGGGCTAAGAATATTTCCATGCTTTTATCTACGCATCACAATACATTTACAGCTTTACTTCGATGTATTTGCTTACTTTCATAAAAAAAAAAATTTCGATTATGTTTAACTTCATTAATATTGCTTCTATGTAGTATGCACATATTAGCACCAGCAAAATCCCCCCCCCCCCCATTAGTCTAGTGACTCCTAGGGAAGAGCCAAGTGACCGCTGTGATGCTTCTACATTTCACATCACAGCCCCCCCCCAAAAAAAATGGAAGTAATAAGGAGAATGACGTCACCAGACTAATCTGATTTTATAATTCGTTAACTCAGCCAGTCTGTCGTACTATATTGCGTGCAACACTTGTTTGTCAGAATTGCCACATATGAAGTAATTAGAGGGTAGTTCACATGCAATGGCTAAGAAATCAATAGGGCAAACAAGCAACCTAATAAATTTAAATTTGATATTAAGGGGTGAATTCTACGAAAGCCCAATCGGTACGGTACTTTTTATGGCGTTCCACGAGTTATTACACAGTACAGTAAGTTTCTAAAACTGGTTATTATGTGGTTACAATTTCTTAAAGATACTGACATTTTACCAATTTAAATTGAGAAGCGCTATTTGGGACTTCGATTACCTCTTCGGACGCTAAACAAGATTTTTTCTTCTCAGTTATCTTTTTCTATATTTGCATCACCAACAAAAGGCTGCAGAGGGCAGACATACTGTGAAACACTCAGGTAAAGAAAGCCCAAAATGTAGTTCAGTCAGTGTGGCTTAAGCAGGGAGTTTCTATTTAACTCCCTGGATGAAGGGCCGGGTGAGCTTGACGTAACACTTATAATTGTAAGGTCCCATCTTAACGAGGAAGAGACGTCTCTTCGATTGCAACTCAATGCTTCCAGTAATGCCAAAGCTGCTTTGATGCGAAGCTTAAGAACTTGCGGAGGAAAACAGACCCTCCCCCCATGTTATATTGTGCCCTTGAACTCTCACTGCAGCTATGTCGTAATTTCAAAGGACACCTAAATCAGTGCCACCCCCCTTCTTTCCTGTATACTCTGTACCACCCACCGGATACTTTCCATCTCCCACTGGGGATCGGTAGAAACCACTTCCAGATCCGCTGATCAGTAAAACATAGCTGATCTGGTGTTATTGAATATGGTAATTGCCGAACTATTTCGTAGAACTGCTACTTGTTGTAAGGAATAGAAAAATGACGCAGCAGAAAGACAGATTCTTTTCATTAAATGTTCTTTTAGATGATTGTCAGTAATTTTTGTTGCAAGTAATGAATTTGGAATCTTATGAATACATTGTCACATTTTATAATTTATATGGTATTCTGGTCAATTTCTGCTGACCAAAATGTTAGAAATATGAAATATTCATTCCGGATTTAGATTCCACATTTTCAGTTTTATTCGACTTACTCCTTTTCTTCCAATTAGCGTTGATATGCAGAGTTTCATGTGTAAATGTTAACCACATAAAACGTGGCAAACTCAATTGTACCGGAATTGGTAGGCTTATATGTATGTTACTACTGGCAAATCTGACAATTTTATTCAATCGACACCAGAGAAACAAATACGTCCCTATCAGTTATTGCAAAGGGTTGGCCAGTAAACTGATATCTGATGAAAAAAAAAAACATTGAAATTGCTCTCTCTTTATAGCATGTTCTCTTTAAAAAGCTATCGACTATAAACAAAATGACAAAAAAAATCCTGACCAATACATCGATTGACTCACAGGAGGCAAAATCCGAATGTTGTGAAATATACAGCATAACATGATTTTAATTTAAACGACCTGTTCTTTTCCTAAGAGGTTTGACAGCTGAACATTTTCTAGCAAAATCTTAGCATAATTTATGGTTGAGGATCAGTCACATGAATAATCCACGAGCAGTATGTAATCTTTCTTACACAGGACTATCCTTTATTAGATCCAACTGATAGACTTCTGCAAAGTCTATCTTCTGCAAATTCAGTGTTCATAATTCAAGAACAATGGTCAATAAAGGGTACTTTCCGCTTGTCTTAGCTATATAGCTACGAAGCTCTCACACTTAAGGAAGCGATGTCCTTGTAACATGATGTTTTTTTTAACTAATTCTAAGTAATAGAGGACGCTCTTTGCTATCTTGGCAAATATGTTAGAACACTGCATTGCTGGTTAGATCACACCTTAAAGGCTGTAAGGCATCACCCCAGACAGTTTGGATTCTCCCAACCACCTACCTCTAGTCCCTCCCTCAGCCTGTCTTACATTCCTCCACATGTGTAATCAAAACAATGGATCCCTGTGTACGCTGTGTAATATGAGCTGCTCTGCATCTTTCGAATTTGCTGTCAATCTAAGAGTACTGTAACTTAGAACCAGTTGAGAATTTTCCTTTCAGGGAGGTAAAAATATAGCTTAGGGTGATGCAATACAGCCTTTAAAATTAAATTCAAATTCATTTTTCATCTATACAACGTGAGAAAGAAGAATTTTCTGGACAAATTTGATTGACAAATATGAAGGACACTAGAAAAACTGTTTCCAAAAAAAAATGGAAAGGAAACAAGTTTAATTACATTCACAAAAGAGGAGAAACTACCCTCAAGAAACAGAAAGAAACTTGGCAATAAGTAGAGAAAGAGAAAAGGAGGAAGACGTGGATAGGAAATTGAGCAAAATAAGAGCAAGATAACAGGACACACTAAGAATGAATAATGAAAAAGATTTACGTATAGTTACGTCCAAGTTTGGCTTAAACACTGGAAAGGAAAGCATTATACTTTGTCTATTTTATGCCAGGGACTACTAGATGCTATAATAGTAGCTACAGAAAGAAAAATAGCTACCACGATTGTTATGTCTATGATATGTAATAGAAAATAATTATATGAGCCAGTGTTGGATGATCATCTGGTTTTGAAACTAGTAAACAAATAAACAAAATAAACAAAACAAATAACATAATAAATAATATTAGGCAGCAAACAATTACGGATATGGTAGTGTGACAGATGATGTCCATAACTTGTCAACATATATTAGCCAAATAACCCTAATTAATCATCATGAAGATATTGTCATGAAGTTATTGTCTTATCGTTTAACGTATTCTACATCGATTAAGCTGCTTTTACAGTCTTCTCACTTGTGAAGTTCATTCAGTGACTTCTGTTTAACTTGTCTCTGTCACTATAGGGAGCAAATATAACTTGCAAACTGTACAGGCGTGGGGAGATCTATAGTGCGTGGACTCTAACAATTGCCCCCTTTTCGACCTATTTTATCCATGAACACCAGAACACCAACAGAAAGTCTGCTTTGGGGAACATTTTGGAACTCGAAGTTCTTCAAATATTTGGAGGCGACATCGAAGATTAATCATGTCCCTCCCTCCACAATATATAATCATGCGCATAGGAAATTATCTGGAAATTTGGCCATTTCAGTTCTGGGTTAATTTCTGTTGTCAGATTCAGATCTCGTCCACTTCAAGTTGCTAGGTACAGCTTTTAAGCTGCTGAGCTGGGTAAGTCCACCACCCTCCCCAGTCTTTCCTATAGACTGGGCTATACTCTCTCATATGGGGTAAAATGGAGTTTTGATTGAATAGGAGTGATTGGTTTACTCCTGCCTTGTAACCCTCGGAGCGTTTTTCGCACTAAACCGAGCAGGGGAATCCGGTGCACATTTACAATCCACAAGGTATAGGGTACTAAATAACAGCAAAAAGACTTTCTGGTCCTGGAACTTACTAAACTAAACTTACCTTCCTTGCCCTATCTTTCTTGGCTTCGAGAGAACCCTGACTGCCACCGGACAAGACTTTACCTTTCAACAGTTGCTCTTGAAGTGACCTCTGTCTGTGAGGTACACAGGTATGAGAATGACGGGGCCGCCTTCCGCGAGGACTTCCGCCAAGTAAACTGACCTTCTTGATTTGTCTTGGCCTGACAGCCGAGGAACCATGACCGATTACTGAGGTAGGGGGTTTACTCCATTTCAATTGGTTTTCACAAGTCATCGATATTAGTGACAATATGTGACTTTCACTCGAATGCGTAAATGTCTTAGAGCGTCGAAGTGAAGGGCAGACGACGGCTGACATTTTTTTATTACAGTTACTTTGACCAGTTTGGGAGAAAACACTATTAAGGCAAACGTGAACAAGGGTAAACAAACGAAAAATGTCTCAAAAGTTAGGAAGTTAGTACAACTACGTGGATCTCCATGGCACAACTAACGTTTGACAACTCCATACTGTATGTATGGCGTATAGGCCTGTAGACTTGAAAAAAAAAAGGTTTAGGTAATACAAATGCCAATGTTATCCGTTGCGGAGTCCTTTGATTGACAGAACTGGTATGTAACACTCACGGAACAACATGTACAAGCGACAAGATGCAATAATTATGTAAACCAAGAAGATGCATTTACACAGCTAGAGTAGCTTAAGACTTCCTGTCCAAACTTGACACTACCTTAATCTCAACGCAGTTTTCTTTTTTCTCCGTGAATACCACTGTCTTTATAGCTATAATACTACACTGTAACTTTGTCGTGGCTTTTCAGAATAAACTTTTTCATTTGTCCATGAAAAGGGATCACTTGATGTAGTCGTGTTTTATGGTTATTTGGGTTTACTCGTTGTAAACAGTTAACTTCTCGTGGGGCATATAAAATAGAAAACTTCTATCTTTGTTGTCATGGTGACAACGAAATCGAAGGAGCAGGTTGCTTAGCATTTGTTACACTGGAGGGAGTTTGGTTACAAAAATAAAGAAAAAAAAGGTGGAGAGGAAAACGCGAGTGGTGTGAACCTGTCCATATCTTATTAACAACAGATGAGTGGAGTTTATCAACAGTCATTATGCTGATCCAACGGAGCTAAATAGCTCCATCCTCTAATTACCACAGGTCTCCGATAAATTAATGAGGTTGAAGATCTGACCAAGGTCATAAATTCATCTTCAGTTCCGTCTAGATACCCTGTTTTTTTTTTTCATTTTCCAATTTTTCTGTTTGGTTTGCAAGTCCTATCGATGATTAAGAGTGCTTTTAGTTTACCAGTGTTCCATCGATCAAAGAAGAAAGATTCTCGGTTCCCCATTAATTTATAAAACATTGCCTCTATATTCCAGAGAACCTTTCAATTCTTAAACATGGATAATAAATTGAGGGAAAGCACTTAATTATTGCAGTCTAGTATATCCCTGTGATTCATTGCCGTACATACGCTGTAAATATTACTGAGTAAAAGCTGCCATGACGGCAGAAGTTGTGACAAAAAATTCTTAAACGAAACAAAATATCATGCTGGGAAACATTTGAACGTGACTCTTCTGTTACCTCAGACTGAGAGGATTTTGTCCAAGATGTTGCCGTTAAGCCAATATCTACTCAAACTGGCAATCCTTACATATTCATGACGTATGAAGAAACTGTGGAAACTCGGACAAAAAAACCAAAACTTTTGTTGCAAAACTACTTATCTCAAGATGCCCGAAAAAAAAAAAAAACATTCGGCGAGAGTGTAGTGCACTGCGCACATTTCAACCACAATCCTACATCAGTATTAAATTTGAATGGTATACTATAGGCAAAGCAAATTTAAATGGATAGAGCAAAGTGTTTCCTTTCACGTTAGAAGTACTGTTTTATCCACGAACACTGTACCCACGACTATCACCATGGGTCAAAACTAATTAAAATACCAATTATAAAGGTAACTAAGGGTGATCCCATAGAAACCTCTCTATTCCCATATATCCTTTTACCCTAGCCTTTTAACCTTCACCTCTCCTCCATCCAACATTAAAATAAAACATGAACAATAACCTATTATGTGATCTGAAAATACAATCTACAATGAATAACATATTTTACTTTATTATTCTCTCGCCTCATGTTCCTCTTTGCTTTCAATGCTACACCTGCCAAGTATAAATTCAAAATGCACATGGTTCCCACTGCAGCTTTGATCAAACGCTGCTGAACACTGGCACTGACAAAAGTTTACCTATAGGATACTGAGCTCGATTCATTTTTTTTTAATATTCATTTTTTTAATATTCCAGTTACCTACGGCGTATCATTTCTGATTCGAAAGTGTTACTTTAATCCCACATCGGTTGTATCAATGTCAACTTACATAAGGTATATCACGGTTCATGATAGCGTTTTCTGATATGAGAGAATACCCAGCAGAACAAAGAGAAAAAATACTGGTCCGCGTAGAAAAGCCATTGAACTCTAAACCCACACGATATCTCAACTATAATATTTTCAATGATTAATACTTTGTAGGTAGATATCTCAAATAAATATCAGATATCTGCAAATAACACAGGTATCTTGTCCGAAAAGGAATTGAAAATGTCAAGTAACTTTTGTACATCAGACATTAAAAACACGTTGCAGATTTTTAGTTAAGTGACATGTTTAGTTTGAGACATACAAAGGCTAGACCTAGTATCTGGAGACTAGATCAAAATGACGAAGTGAGCAATTTCCAAAGCTCAAATTCCTCTTCCGATGAGATTGATCACCTCAAGAAAAATATGGTATGAGACTCCTCATTCAAGTGACACATATTGAATTAAGGTTTTCGTCCGTATGTAAGACATCTTTTACTGCGTTAGGACACTGGGCAAATTGAGGTTCTGATCACGTGGTTAATAAAAGTGTCACGTGCCACAAGCGGTATCAGACCTCACCTTGGGGTGTCACTCATCATACAACACCGGGTGACGATCAGTTACTAGTGTATTTCAACTAGTGTGGACGGTTATGTTTCGACGTCTCTATGTTCCGACAAAAAGCAAAGGATATTTTTGTCCGAACATAGATACGTCGGAATATGGAGACTTGATTTACGTATCTTTATTTCAACATTTCTATACCGACAACTCTTTATACCGAGTTCTCTATGTTTCGACATCTCTATGTTCAGACAAAAAAATTACTTTGACGCGGATGAAAAGTGTACTTCAGCACCGATGAAGAAAGTACTTTGTTGCCGTATGAATGTACTTTGGCCCCGGTAATGTTTATTTTGGAGAAGTTAAAAATGGCAATTTGGTAGAGATAAAAAGTTTACTTTAGCACAGCCCCGAAGAAATGTACTTTGGGGCCGATAAAAGGCTTTTTGTCCCCGACAAAGAATGTACATTGACGCCATAAAAATGTACGGTACTTTTACTGACTATAACAACGTGTACTTTGGCGTCGTTAAAAAGAATGTGCGGTACTTTGGCGAGGTAAAAAATTGTACTTTGGCGCCTACTGCGTACGTAGTATCACATAATGCCGCCATCTACCGTTTTTAATTGGTACATTATTTTCGGGACCAAAGTACACTTTTTCGACACGAAAGTAGACTTTTTGTCACCCAATTACATTTTAACGGCGCCAATGCAATTTCTCTCCTAGCCAAAGGACACTTTTTAGGCTCAGAGATACATTATTTTCGACGCCAAAGTACATTATTTTCGGCGAAAAATGAAATAGGCCCACACCTTTCACATTGTCGCGTTACATTACTTTTAAGTTACATTTTTCTAGGTGCCGAAGTACAATTTTCTCGCCGCCAAAGTACACTGAATGTTAAATCATTCCCTACGCTAAAGTAATTCTTGTCGGAATATGGAGATAGAGGTGTGTGAACATAGTGCCTCCCTCATGCATTAGACACCTTTAGCCCACAATCCTAAAACTATCTTCTCTCTACACCCTTAATTAGTGAAATTTCTCTAGAAGAAAACGTGATAAACGTGGTAGTTGTTGTCTTACAGGTTCTTATCCAGTGAATAGAAAGGTGGAAGATTAACTACCAAGGAGCTTTTTTGCCATCAAACAGCACATCCTGCCTTTATATTTAATGAGGTGACAAATATGTTGCTGTATACTGAACCACCCATTGCAATCACTGGGGGGTGAGATAAAATTAAGTTGTGTATAAATCCCCATAAACCCTTGAATTGTCCGTGTTTCAGAAGTGCCTCAGGAGAAATGGTGCAAAGTTTGTTCAATTTTTCGAGTCAATTTTTTTCATAAAATATCAATTTTTTTTATTTCAGGGTAATTTTCCTTTTTTGCGACACCAAATAAATTATCACTGGATTTGTAAACAAGTGACCTATGTCAAGTTACTAATTTTTCACCTGATTTTGAGAGAGCATAATTGTTATCTGCATCTTTGGTATAAGTTTCGCTTTTACAATATTCTTTCAGCAATTTTTTTTTCAACGCCATCCCAAACCGCGCAGAGCGCCACAAGTTGCGCACGCACCGTCAATCGGAAAGCTTAGTATAGACAGGCAACAAGGAGTGAACCATGCCTATTGACTGTATTTTGCCATTTTGATATGTATCACTGGCCTTGAGAGTAGATTTGTCTGTAGCATTGAAGTGAACTAAAAAAGGCCCATTATGAATAATTTGCATATCAGGTTTCAAGGAATTTTCTGGTTTCCATTTCTGAATAACCTTCTCATAGACTCAGTGGGAAATAAAAAAAACTTTCAAGCGGGAGACTTAAACTTAACCAACGTACCTTTTCATTCGAATGAGTTCAGATTGTTGTAAAATTTAATGTATTCCTCTCTAAAATAATTCTCTTTCCGCACATTAAAACCTTCTATTGATGTTATGCAACGAAGTAAAATATTGTTTTCACCGTTTTCACCCTAATATGTACGCTCATTTGTGGTTTGGCATGATGTATTCATTGTGCAAGGGTTGTTGGAAGTTCACAGTTCACCTATATGAGCTAACTTGAAATCTATAGGGCACTAAGCTGAGAAGTTAGCAAGAAACGAAATAAAGGGTAGAACATATGTCCTACTTACAGTTGTTATCTGTTTACTTCACTGCAAGTACAGAACATGGCGCAGACTCCCAAGTGTAACAGGAAGTGAGAAGAGAGGACGCACTTTAAATGTTAACACAAAAAGTAAGTTTTTATTTTACATATGCTTACTTACCGATTATGGCTTATTGGAAGTACTGTGTTTCATGAGTGAGCAGGAAAAGACTTCAAGAACACGGACGAATTTAATGTAAATCATTCTTTAGTCTTAGGGTAAAAGGAGAGTTTCCACCCAGATGCACCTCAAGCCCCTACTTCCACGCGTGCTCAGGATGGTAATCACACAAAAGCCCAACGAGATTTATAACTGTCTTCTGAATGAGAAATGTCAGTCTGCTTGTTTTACAGAAAACAAAATCATTGTCAAATCCTCTTCATGGACAAGAAATGATGGAATATTTCAGAATGAGACTGCAGCATGGTACCCTTCTTTTTTAAGAAATAAGTTACTCACAAATAGAATTTCAGTAAGTTGGTGCTCAAGAATAAATTGTTAACCTAAACTTTCAAAAATACAATCCATCTCCCGTGTAACTCATCTTATTCATAATGTTTAGAAGACGGAGCTATTGCTGACGGTCATTGGTGGGACTGAATGGTTTTACGATGAAATCAAATTTATTTTCTGTGTGAACCATTTACGTGTCTGTCCTCCCCTTTAACCGGAAGTCTAGCGATAAACAAGTTACTTATCTGTTTATTGTTGCTGCTGTCATAACCATCTTCTGAAGATGAATATCGATTTCTCATTCCTAGAGAGACTACAAAGAAAGTCTCTCGCAATTAAGATTCAAGTCTCTAATCGTCAAAATATGTAAAAAGGAAATGAGGTATGAGGAATTTTTTGAAGCAACCCAGTTTCATTTGCACCTTGCATATACCACAAATATTGTCTAACCGAACAATTGTTAAATGCAGTATACTTTTTTACATTTCTGAGAAAGATTTTACTTTTTCAGAGGGCATGATACAAAATTTACAGCTAGGTGTTGCCAGAGTGTTGACCGAATGCTCTTTATTGTTTTCTTACTCACTCGCTCACTCGCTCCCTCTCTCTTTACCGTCGCGTTTGGCTCGCTTGATTTACCGTGATAAATTTTTAATAAAGATTATCCCTCAGTCAACATGGCCGGTGTCGTGACTGAAACATCAGCGGAGTCACGCGTGGCTTTGGCGACGATCGTCATCAATTCTACCACTTCAAGACGGAAACCAGTGGAATAGAAAATCACAGATATGTGTACAGAGATTCTTCACCGTCGTATTAGTTTGTGTACGTCGAATTGATATCAAGTTTAATATTATTTTGACTAGTTCAAATTAACATGGTCTACTTCATCGAGTTTCTTCGATCATGCTTGCTTTTCGTCTGCATGATTCAGGACAGCAATGAAATATTCAAACTGGAGAAGACAAAATTCCATTTTATTGTTTTGTCTAAAACAAAAATTCTCCCGGGGCAAAGTCATTGTCAACTAGTTAAACCCTAATGGATAACAAAGCCGCTGAGAGGCATTAACGTAAAAACTCATGAGATCCACGTAAATAAGACGGTAAACGAGTAATCCTAATCGTTTCTTGGAAAACGAGCTGTTCATAAAGGACAAAGTCACAGAGTCCATTCTTAAGTGATATTAAGAATGAACTGGGTGACTCTGTCCTTTATGGGCCGCCCCATCCTCCCACTCCCCCCTCCCGCCCGCGGGGAGAGGGGGAGCGATGCTGTGATCCACAACCAGTAAATAGAGCGTTTCTGCTAATGAAACACAATAAATTTACCTGCAATTGACGTTATTCTCCCATTTTGTTTGATCTTTTTTACGTTCTCTCTAAAGACCCAAGTTCTTGTTTATTTTGGATGAGTGCTTAAATACGCATGCTCAATGCCTCATCTAGTTACTGTTGGTTTGACGAACTCCTGGGAAACCAATATCGGGAAACCAATACCAGACGGTGGAAGTCAGTCTTGACTCAATTCATGTAAATAATACGCGAGATTTGTCGAGGTCTAATTCGCGAGAAGAGTAAATCCGCCAAATTTACCAAATTGTTAATGTTATCGTTTGCTTGTCAGTTTTGTCCAATTGAAATTCTCTTTACTTGTCACTTTTGGAGAGCACAGTGGTTGGTCAAACTTGTTAGCTTGTGTCAGAAATGACCAATTGTCAAACTTCTTTTTTATCGGTCAGAAATGGCAAAGTTGGCTGTTTCACCTCATCTGTGTCAGACAATGTTTTACTTTATCTTTTTTGCCTGTGTGTTCAAATCAACCTATGAAAAATGGTAATACATATTAGATTGTTTGGGATGATGTAGAAATCCCAAGGACTGGGTTATGCATCCTGTTTGATTTGCTCTTTAGCCTCCACTTTTTTATTAGGCTTTATCACCGTCGCCCAGCCCATTTTTTTTCTACACACTGTTTTCAGGCGAGGGGCGCGCATTCGTCAGGGCGAGGCTAAGTGACGTCATTACTTACATTCTAGCTGGAATTGTTGGAAGACTATCTAAGCGGGGAGCAACAATTTGGTCGCTTAGCGAAATCTTGGTCATCGGTACATTTCATAGTTATGAACCAACGTGACTGTTAAACTTTAGATTAACCTAGTGTGCAGTTTTATCATGTGTCAAAAAACTTCAGCGACTCATCTAAAGAGAGGAAGGTAACGGAAGATGGTGCTTCGCTTCCAATCATAGCCTACCTTGCAGGTAATGTTCCGTAGAAACGTATTGATGTAGCTCCGTTGAAGGGTTCCTAAAAAGGAACCCTACTACCGTGATTATGATGTGCGCCACCTTTTGAAAGAAGTAAGATTTGAAAGGTGGTGTCCCACACTTTAGATAATAAAAGTGTGTTTATCTCTTGTTTTCGTTTGGTTTGAAACTTATAAAACTCTCTAGAAATATTTCGACTTTAAATCAAAACAACTCATAATATACTTTTTCTGTTTTTTTTTTTTCATCTCGCAGTTCTTTTTCTGTTTCTTTATCTCGCAGATTTGCCCATTGAAATCAATATTTTGCCCTTCAAGAGTCACATTTTTGCAAGTTGGGGGGTGAACTACCCCATCCCCCCCCCCCCCGAGTTACACCCCTAAATATAACCACTTAAATTCCGGTTGAAAGTAGAAGTTACCGTTCATGTATTCATACAACAGTTACAATTTTGATAATTGTTGTAACTAGACTTTTGTAAATAGAAGAAGACATAATTGCTAACAAAATTTAATGTGAAACATTACTTTACAACCAACATGCAAAATCGAAGATTAATACATATTTTTTAACATGACATTTTTTTACATCCTTTGAATCAGACTGATTGTCGTCATAAAAAGGGGTCCTTCGAACATATTTAGGTAATCGCAAAATATCAGGAAAAAAACTGTCATTCCTATATTTTGAGGTACAACTTTCAAATTTACCATGGCGTAGGTACAGAAAGATCAATTTGACAGTCCACTAATTAAAAAGAAGAAAAAAAACATGTGGTTTTTATTCCTTTAAAAAAAATAAAAAACCTTTCTACAACAACATTGTTAAAATAACATGATCACGTCAGGTTACCAATCTGATTGCTTTGGGTACGTTTTTTCAAAAAGAGATAGGTAGTTATGAAAATGACTTTACATAAATTTCTGTGCAGTCTCTGTAACAATGAACCCTTAATGCTGGACCGTGCATTAACCGACGGATAATGTACGATCAGGGTGTGATAATGCAAGCGACGCTCAAGGGCGCAGCCCGAGTGCGCCCAGCGGTAGGTAGCATTTACCCCGAGACTGTGTTATTCGTCAGATAATTAACGATCAACTGGCTCTAATGGGTCATTATGTGTTGAGGAGTCTAAACACGTGTAAAACAGACATTCATTACACAATGACTCGTAGATGAAACTAATTTCTTTCTCCTTTTCTAAACCTCCTCTCATTAACAAGAGAGCAAAGTTTAGATTCACATATTTCTGAAGTGTAGGTCCCACTTTAAAGGCAAACCCCGAAATTAAAGTAAAATTTCCTGTCAATGAAGGATGCTTTGATCAAAACTGCATCTGTTTTGACGACTTGTGACTGAGGTTTATGACCTCTTTTTTCTACGAAAACTGCAGAGAAATAAATATAAAGGTATCGTCCTGGTGACCTGATTCTCTAGATGTTGCTAACTCGCTGACATACTGTGAAACCTGATAAGTCTCATAATCGATTCATCCTTCACATAATTCTTTTATTATTTTATATTTACATTTCTTTCTGCAAAATTCTGACAAAGACAATGGATGATTACACTACGGTCTTGCGGTATCGCCCGAAAACAGTACTGTATGTAAAATATGTGATTTAAACGACGTTATCCAGAAAACAAAAAAATCATAGATAAACGAACCAAGAGACGTTTGATAAGGTGATCAGCTGCTAACTTAAAATTAAAATAAAAATACCGCATAATTTCTTGTCGATTTGCATAAGAAAGATCAACTATTAAAACAATGATGAATAAATTTCTCTGAATGAGTAGTCCCTGATAAACAAAGTATAAGGTATATATGGTGACGATGAAAATCATACTATTGCTCATGTAAAAAAAAAGAAGATATTAACTCGATAGCAACATTTCACTTACAGAGGGTTTAATGTACTAAATGTACCTTAATGTAAGTATTATGCACATTTAATCAATTGATAAAGGATATAATTTTTTGTACAGAAAATCCCCAAAATAAAAAAAAAAGAAATGTACACGGGAAGGAAGGTAACATCATTCTGGGTAAAGATAAAATTGTGATCAAATGTTAAAAGGATTTGAAATTGATTCTTTTTCCTTGCCTTAACCCATCTAAACCCCCTCCAATCCCAATCCTCCCAAATTCAACCACAACCCTAATTCAACCCTTAACCCTCCCATTTAACCCCAATCCCCCATTCAACCCAATGCCTTTTCAACCCCAATCCTCACATTGGACCCTCAGTCCTCCCCTATTCAATTCTCAATCACCTATGAAACCCCAGTTCCCCATAAAACCCCACCCCCCATTCAACCCCAATTCACTATCAACCCCCAATACGCCCATTAAACCCCAGTTCAACCATTCAACCCTCAATCACCCCATTCAACCCTGAATTTTCCCCATTTCACCTCACTCCCCCACCATTCAACCTCCAATCCTTCTCCCTTATTGCCACTTTTAATGAGCACTTTCAGCAAAGGCACGATAAAAACGATACGTCAAGTGTATTATAGTGAATGATTCTGTCAATGCTGGAAAGATGTCTAAATAAATCCTATCTTAAAATTATCCCCATATTTCTCCCTCATCCTGGTCCTCAAATAATGTGTTTAGTGTTATATTTCTTTAGGAAGCTCGACTCCATGGATATTTTGACTGTCACGTCCTCTCATCGTGAGCTCCCTTTTCTTAAGCAAGCCAGCAAGCGGATCGTTACAGAGCTGATCGATTTATCAGGTTACCAAGGCCAGCAAGGCTGCGCACAGTGCCGGATGTAGGTCTCCAGATGACCTCCTTCCACTTCCATCAGTGCTGTGTAGGTCGTCAACTGAGGACGAAAACAAAAAGAGAAACGAGAAAATGCCAGGTTGAGAAAAACAAAAAGCAGGGGAGCATCTGAACCTCTCTCGTGACAAATTAAAGCCTTTCCTGGAGGAAATTTTTTCAACTCTTGAAATTTATTCCATCCTTATGTAAAAGAAAATAAACTACTTTGATGACGTACGGAGGGAAAAAAAATCCTTTAGTTTTTGTTTTTATATATTGAGGTGGGGACTCACAGATTAACATATAACTAATACCCAGTAACAGCTGTAATTACTAGCGAGTGATTCAGAATCACGCTCTTTTCTCCACAGGGTACTAAAAGTGAAAAATTTATGCACTTTGTTTAATGTCAGTGACTAAAATTCAGGAATGAGGTTGAAACGACAAAAAGCGGAACTTCATTTGAAGGTCTTGGCCAGCATACGTGCTCCTTGCGAAGGGTCAAAATGCTTCTCAGTGTATGAGGCGGGTAATTCTTCTGGCACAAATTTACTGGAACAATCAAGATAGAGTTCCAATAAGAAAACGACTTTGAATTTAGGATCAGGGAGTTCTATGGGTACCAACAAAGTGATGTATTTCTAGAATCACATGAGGGTCATGCCTTAACTTTTAAACTAAATCCATCCTTATGGTTACTTTGCTAATGATCTTCAAGTCATCCCTCTTAATCAGAGCAACCTTGAAGACCTTTCACTCTGACAAAAACAAAAATTGAATCATCTTGTGAAACATTTCCCGAAAATGGCAAGATCCACCTCATAATAAAGTCATAAGTAAACAACTGAAATTTTTAAGTATTCAATGATCAGCAGTTGTTAGATGTAGGACCCAAACTGTGACAATTAAGTTTGCTTTTACTATGAAAGATACAGACAATTTCTGCTCCTGGCAGATCTCTAACTGTGGAAGACTATGATACCTGAACCAAAGTCCAAATACTGAGTTTTCAAAAAGAAGCGGTCATACTGATACTGACAGCTGTAATAGCTGGTTTCAGTTCAGTTTGACTGTTGCATTGGAGAAAAATCAATAAAAATAGTAATATTGTAAAACTTCAAGATAATCATGAAATATCGAGACTAATCAAGAAATATCGAAAACAATTGCAAAATATTGACAGTAATCATGAAATAATTGTTGAAATATCAGTTCAAATTGGAAAGAAATAAACTGATTGAAAAGCTAGTGACTGATGCTGAAACTTGCCTCTCATGCATACGCCTATACGCCATACTGTACATATGAAAAGTGTGTGGGGAAAACTGGTTGTGATTATTAGGCATCTAATCATACTGTTTGTCTTCTGTTTGAAAAACTGTGAAAACTTTCTCAGAATCATAAGAGTGATGACGCAGTAACAATGCTGATCACCCAAAGGTACTCGACTACCATGGTACTAATACGAAAAAACCCTCAACACTGTAATGTATAACATGTTGCAAAACTATCGCTACACACAATGTTATAGTTTACGGCCCATATGGCCCAACCTGAAGTTGAACCCACAAACGTTGAACGCTGCACAATGTTCCACCACCACAATGGTAATTTGACAGTCCTTCCAAATTGTAATGCAAAATATATGCAGAAAAGGAACATTTTGCATTATTTCATAAAATGGTCCACATGGCTCATATGGGACCAATTATTCTGAACAACCACAAGAAACCACTACAACAGTAGTGACATGATGCAATTTCAACTTAATGCCATAAAATCTGTAGGAGATGAGGCATTTTGCATGATTTCTTAAAATGGCCCATATGGCCCATTTAGACATTAGACACAAATATTTTGAACACCCTCAAGGCACCATTACAAGAATGCATTCACATATCAAGTACAAACTTTGCCCAAACGTTATAACTTTAGATACGGTGTTAAAAAGGTTTTCAGAGTTTTGCTGCAGAGCCTCCAGATGATCTTTGACCTCCACCAAATCAAAAGGTCACATCTTCTCGACATGGCAAACCTACTTTCCAAGTTTGGCTCTCATCTGACTTTCCCCTTTTGGGTTAGAGAACACCCAAGCAAGTGTCACGTTGTTTACTCCGTAACATGAAGTCTAACTTGAAAGTTACAACTTAGTAGCTTTGAAAGGTCCAGATCTGCAGTTTTAAGCTTGTGGGGGACGACGGGTAATCCCCCCACTGCTTGATTGTGACCTTCTCACAGAAATTAAGAAACTGAAATCAATCAAGAACAAAGATGGCTTTGAAGAGGTTCTATCCCCTACCAGGCACATGATGAACTGCAGAATGTTACACATTCCACTTCCTTCATGCTTCAAGTAGGTTTAAAGCACATTCTGTTTAAGCTAGATTAAGTCTTTTCAAGCATGAACGTGCAGATAAATCAGAAAACTAATCCATAACATGAATAATAGATCTTGTTAGGTTCGAGGAGAGGGGACAATAACAGTTACCATAATGTAAACAATCACTAAAACTTGGCTCTGCCGAAAATGTCTCCAGACTCCAAAGGCTCCGCTGTCATGCATGGATCAAAACCTCCTTATTAAATGAAATGAATGGTAACCATAGAAACCCAGAGCCAGCCAGAAGACACCTTTCAGACACACCAGGATTCATTAGTCTCACAAGGACGTTGAAATTAATTAACTGGCAAATCCTGCTTTACAATCACTCTGCGCAATATGTTGCATTTAAATTTACCACACAACCAAGAAGGGAGACAGTGAACCTGTGCCCACAACACCGCAACTTTTCCCCAAAAACATGTTTTTGAGTTGAAACAAGTGTTGATGAATATCATCAAAAGTTCTACATCAAGAACTCTGAAAATTAAATTCCATCAAGGTGCCTTTTGAAACAAAAATGTAGTACCTAGCGAGATTTTTTTGTCCCCCCCACCCTGCTCCAGTAGTCTTGATACTTTAGGGTTTGCTTACGTTGTAAAGTAAGAAATGACTGGACCTACCAGTCTACTAGACAATCACAACATATCCTGAGCCATCATAATAATCATCTTTCTGAATCTAAGACACAAAGTGGACTAGATGTATCTACCTACTAGATGAAACTCAGTAATTAGGTAATTAATAGGCAAAATATATTGGCATAACAAAAACAAATAATGACGCTGTGCAACACTCCACGTCATCTGTTTTGCCTTTTGCTCAAACTTTGAAAAGTCATATCTCAAAAACTGTAATAAATATAAACAAAATTCCAACGGATTTTTATTCAGGGTTTTACGTTGCAACTTCTGCATGGAGAGTGCTTTATTCCAGATGCATGTCACACAACTTCTAAATGATTTCACTTAACAGTAATGTATTGCTTTGTGAATGAGTAGGATAGGTACTTACAATTATTTCACATATTTCCCTCCAAAATAAACAATGAATGTGCACCCTTCAAATATCACAAGCAGAGAAGAATTTGTAAGATTTGGAAATTCTGACCAATTAGTCCCTTTGTTGACAGAACAGACCACATAGTTCTAATTTGAATCTTTCACATAGGAACACATTTGAGAAGCAGATACTATTTAAGCTTTATATCTTGTTAATGGAATTATTTTTCTTGCCAAACTCTGGCTGGTTAATCACTTTCTACTCATGTTTCTTCCATAATGCATTTTGACAGCTCATCTGGAGGCAGAACACACAGAAAATTATGAAAAATCCTTCTCAGTTTTGCCAATCTCCCTTCAATTAAAAAGTCAGAATTATGAATTTCAAGAGGAAGATTCTCTTGATGGTACCTTAAGGCAATGCACTGATATAAGTTGCTATGGAAACATGTCTCAACTTTGTACCAAAGAAAACATTAGTACTATTCCTTTTACAGAAGATGTACAGTAATGAACCAGTTAAGTGACACATAGCAGCACAGTAGGCAAATAGGACAGCTTTATACTGGTATTCATCGGCCATGTTCAACATATACAGTGAGGGCAGAAGTGACACATTAGAATATATTATCTGTTGATGAAAGCTGACTTGTCTGCACTTGTAAACCACATTTCTGTTCACAAGGCTTTGACAACATTTTTACAAACTGTTGTGCTTGCATCTAGCAACAGTGAAATACGAAGCATCGTCTTGCAAAATCCATCACAAGTTCATTTATGAACAGAAGGAACATAGTAGAAACTTAAATTAAATTGCACTTTTATGATAATTTTCAGAGTAGACTGGCAGTGAAGAGCACAATCCAATTATCTTCAGACTACACCATACACACAACAGAAAAATGAAGGTAAAGACTGAGTAAGCATCAACAACAATAACATCATAGTACCAACCAATGTGCTCACTTGGATGGAGTGCAATATTTTTTATTCTGTCCTGAGAAAAATAAGTTACAATTAATCAAATACTTCTGAAATAATCAAGAAGACACTTAATGGGGTCTCCACCGAGGAAATCGTTCAGTCTTCCCTGTGAGAGCCATGTGGCAGGCCAAGCGGGCAATAATTCCGTAGACTTTCCAGGAATATCACCCAGATTAGATCACAAGCAACAGTTGCACATTTGCTATGTAACAATCAGACAATCACTGTCGCTATGGCAACAATCTGATCTTCACAGTCGCTGGATGAAAATCTAAAAACTAATGATAGAAGCTCTGTAATTGGAGCATTTCACATTCACAGCATACTCAGTAGCTTTAAACCTACTGAGTTGATACCTGTCACTGGAATATTTTTGACTAGGAGCTGCTAAATCATAGAAAAATTATGCATCATACATCATTGACCAATGAATGGTATGTGAAGTTAGGCACTGAGTGCACAAATTACTGAAATTGGAAAGTTCTTGTTATTAAACTTGAAGTAAACAGTGGTTAAAAAAGTCAAGTTCTTTAAATGTCAAATTTTAGGGAAATTACTAAAAAATATAATATTTTGCTTATGACATATTGCACATGTCACTGTATACTGTTAAAACTCCATCAAGTTCATCTGGTAATGTCATGATAAAAATTTAGACTCTGATTTTTTTTTTTACCAGAAGTATGAAACCTACCAAATTCATGACTGGTTTGGTTGACAACACATCAAATATTCTTGGCAGTCCGACATCCTGGAATGAAAAACAAAATATTTTACAGTCAGAAAAGGAAGCACAGATATTTTATCATAGTGTTTGACTTTAGTAAAAGCAATAACATGCATGATTATGTAATAATAAATGGGAAAGTTTTTGAGAGGATAGAAAACTACAAGTATCTGGGAACATATATAGACAATAAACTTAACTGGAATGTTCATACAAAATACGTTACGGGTAAAGCCTGCCAACAACTTTATTTCCTCAGGAAATTGAAACAATGCAGAGTTGATGTTATGCTATTGAAATTATTTACACATCAATAATTCAGAGTGTCCTGACGTTCAGCATCATCTGCTTCTTTGGTAGTATGTCCACGAAGCATCGAGACGAACTGGAACGTGTACGCAAGTCAGCTGAACGCTGCATTGACTCCAGCCTTCCATCACTCTCACACATATATGAAGAATTCTTAATCAAGAAATTAGATAAAATACAAAAAGATAGAACACACCCCTTTTACAGTTCAATCTTGTTAATAGATCTGGTATAAGATTACATGTGCCCCATACCAAAACATCAAGGTTTCGGAATCCATTCCTACCGGAGGTAATACATTTATTCAACTCTTGTGTAAAGTGATCTGTCCACAGTGTAAATATCTAAAATTTTAATATCACTTTTTATCTGTCTTATTTTATCTTTTATTTATTACTCTCACTTTTATTGTGCCTTATGTTATTTCACTTTTAGTTGTGTTTATCTTTACTTATGTGTTTTCTGCTTTCACTGTTTTATATTTTGAGTATGCACTGTCCTCGGAAAACCAATTTCCATTTATATCCAAGATCTTTAAACAATTAGTTTACAGTAGACTTTTATAATTTTATTTCCAGAAATGATATTCTCTATTTGAGTCGGAATGACTTTAGGAGTAACCATGCATCATACATGGCTGCACTTAATCTTACTGACAAAATTACCCAAGAGCTAGACACCAAGGTACAACTGCAGCATTATTCCTCATCCTAAGACTGATGCTTTGGTCATGTTATTCATAATACAAGACTAGAAAAGTCTACTTTCACTGCTCCTTTAACCTCACTTTGTTAGCAATGTGAATAATTGTGTTTTCTTTTTCATGTTTAGATATTGTAGTAAAATCATCTAATATTTTGCATAAATTTATAATTTCTCTATCTTGTCAAAGTTCTGTTAAAATATTCTCTTGAGAATTCATTGAAGATATAAATAAATCAAATCAAACTGAATCAAATCTTTATTCTCCCAGTGCATGCCCATTACCCCCACCCCCCCACCATCTCCAAATTGACTTTCCCAGAATCAACAGTCACTGTAACAGTTTGGCATGGCACTAGTTTCATTATCCATTTTACTGGCTCATACTCATGTCAGTTTGAAGTTTCTGCATGTCTACACAGATCATTGTCATCTTATTGATTGCGTAAAAATGAAGAACTACCGATCATGGGAACTGGAAATATGAACAACTCACACATTCCACCGGCACATTTACACATTGCTGAATGTAATTTCTGCTACTTCTGATCGGAAGACCAAAATACTAACCTTACGGGTGACTTTGGTCATACATTTGGTGGCAGGAGTTCTTCTATCATCAAAGAAAGGGGGATTTTTCCAGTTGTCATAGTTGGTCTGTACAAGGAACCAATCAGAATCTGTGCCTTTCATCCTAAATAAACAACAAAGAAAGAAATTATCACTGAGCGATGAACTTAAAAGCTTCTCACGGAAATGATGACAAATCACACTGACACCTGACACGCATGAAGAATCCACTTTTTGAGGACATCGAGAATTGAATTTTTCTGTTTAATGATATAACTGTTGCTTTGCTGCCAGCTACACCTCAAAGTGCAAATCAGCAAGGAACTTTTGTTGTTCTCCTACTTAAATACATGCAACCTGCCAAAACACCACTTCACTCTATCATATACAATGAGTGTTTAAATTTTGGTAACAACAAAAAATTTCACTCTCACAAGATGCATTCGAGTAATCATTTGCATAAATGTCAGTGACGAATAACTTACACAGAAATGTGTCCAGTTTGCAAACATAAAATCTCAAGTATGAAAAATCAGAAAAGAGGACTCCACAGCAACATTTGTACTTAAGATCATTGATTGCTGGGAGGCTTACAGGAGACTGATGGAATGGACAAGAGATCCATAAAGCTGGGATTTGACTCACTTCTTCACATCAGCGGTGGATTTCCTGTCTCTGGTGATGATAGCTCCTTGTCCAGACTTGTTACCCCCGACGATGATGTAAGCTGGGGCAAGAAATTCTACCGTAGTCAGAGTCTTCATTGCATCATCAAAACTGAGATGTTAAATTCAAAACATTTAAAAATGAGGTGGGGAGAGGGAATAATTCTTAACACGAGCAAGATTAAAGTGAAGAGTAGTTGTAATACTGTGAGGGCAACCATTGGCAAATGCCTCACTAACATGTACCTGTATGACAATGTTCCCACACCACATTTATGGCACAACCAGGAGATTGTTTCACTGTTGCAATATCAGCCAAATGAGTCTTGTTTATTCTGAAAACTAATTGCATCATGAAATTGTCAAAACTTGGGATCTATCTTTGTGAACAGGTGCCAGGATGTCAAGGGAAAGTTACAAGTAACTAAAACAAATAGATTCAGATCTAGCTTTGGTCATACTTCTTGAAGTTATAACATCTGTAGCAGATGGCCTGATGTTTAACAATGATCACCTGACTGATCACATGACATAATGATCTGATTTGAAAGTTTGAATGAAACTGACCATACAAATATTTGTATACAACATTCTGTACTTGCGATACAGAATGCTGACCAAGTGAACATGCACAGGGCGAGAACAATTCTGCTGTAGGAATACTTTAGAGTGAAATCCAAACCCTCTTCTGGAGAGTGCAAGCACAAAAAGCACAAAACAGCAGCCTCTTTGCACTCATCAGTGGCTAGGAGAAATGTGGATTTATCAATTGATATACAGATGCATGGGATGAACAAAGCACAGAGAAGACAAACAGATGCAACAATTCTGCTGCACCATGTCTAACTGATAGCCTGACCTCTCATTGCAACAACTAGAACTTGGAGGCAAAGTTAGGGAAATCTCATACAGAATGAAGTAAGAATTCAGTCCCTGTACAGTATGTCTGACATGTCACTAGATACCATAGGCATCCATTGTGAAAAGAGGAAGTAAGGAAATTTTGTTGGGTTGGGGAGGAAGCCACTTCCTGGAAGTTTGTCAGATGGAGGGGACTACAAAAACCACTTCAGAAGGAGACTTATTCTTCTCTCCTCACATTTAACTTCCTCTATGATGTGACTGACTGGTGTTAGTTTCACTTTCAACCTCTAACCCTCAACCTCTTCCTTTTCAACCAGTGAAAGTTGAAATATTACATGAAAGATTCATGCTGCTTTATAATTATTAAATTATCAGCAACAGAGCTATGCTACATCATGATTCAGTACGAATAGTCTACAAAAGGACAAAACTTCTTACCTTTAGATATTGCTCAACTGAATTCTCATCAAAAAGTGTTCTAAACCGTTAAAGGGGAATTCCAGCCAAGGAACATGTTTTCTGACTTATTTAGGCCATTTCAAACCATTTTCATTCATATTCTTGACGCTTTGAAATAATCTTCCCATGGAGAACATGAAATGTTCAAACTTCCCGCCCAACAGAGTTTCTAACACTATGCATGTATACGAAGGGTGCGGCCATTGCGATGTAATTGACTGTGATCTCTGTGGCTTGTGAAATAGCCCACAACTCTGATTCACAACGACAAATCTGATTGTCCTACATAATTAGTAATTAGGTGGCTTATTCAACTGTCTCTGGAAAGGTTTACTTCATACTTTAATAAAGATTATGTTTTCCTTATCTTCAAGGTATTGTTCGCACCGCCCCAAGCTGCATGATGTGGCCTTTTGATGGGAAATTCCTCTTCTCATGTGTTCTATCTCGATTCTATCGACTACTGATTTATCTCGTGGTAGCTACATTGAACACAAAGTGAGTCTAATTATTAATTATGTTGGTTAATCTTGTCAAATAAGTCAGAAGACATGTTCCTTGCCTGGAATTCCCCCCTTTAAACACTTGCCATGCAAGATTTTTGCACTTGTAAAATAGGGTATCATCTTAAATAGTCCATCGCCTATGAAATTAACTTCAGCTATGAAATTGTGGGATGTTTACATTTATGGAAGTTTTGAAGATCCAAGACAGCACCTGCTGTTTGTTACTGTGAATCAAATACTGTAAATGAAAACATATTTCCTAAATCAAGTTTAAGCAGGTTATCCAACTAACATTCAAACGTAAGTGTCCTTTCAAAAGAAAGTTGTACTACCAAAATTGATCATTAATACGGTAAAAACACAAGTTTCCATAGATTCCTGTAGCATGGACATACATGCATGATAGTATTTGACAGTGGAAATTCACTGCCAAAATTCAATATCACCATCCGGAAACTCTCAACAAAACCTGCTCTTGATTAATTAAACCCTCACTGATTTCTTTGTCAGAATTACAATATTGTAACAGTGGGCAGATTTCCATTCAAGAGTTTTTTATTTGAAGTTCAAGCTACTGCAAAACTTCACCAGTTTCACAACTATTGTCCTTGTATCAAAAAGGGTGCTTATGCAACTGAGCAATCGATAGAGTACAACTGATAGGGTTGTGTCCAAAACAAAAAGCTCAGTTTAACATTTTTAATTGAGAAGGCACGTTGTATAGAGTGTACTGTGTTACCCAATCCTTCGAACATTTTTGCTACAGACAAAAGCATAATTATAGAAATTATGGGACAAAGGCTGATAGAGGGTGAAAAATTGATCTTAGTTGGCATTGTGCGACTCCAGATTTCACGTCTGGTTGGGTTTTCATGTTTACGACAAACGGACCTGAGTGAACCTGCACCACACGGATTATATATGTCACCTGGGAAGTGTGCTTCTCATATTTAATCATAACAGGTCACAAGTTAAAGTTCACTCCCATTACCAGACTAATACTGGTTTTAGCTGATGCCATCATATGTCATAATTCTCATCAGTTTCAGCAGTATTGGTATATGCAATAACAAATTACAGATGCCGGGTAGATTGCTTCACATGTAACTTCCCCACACATTATTCACTACCCATCATCACATTCATTACAAATGAAGTAGCTTTAAAGTGTGCTTCAAATTTTACAGGCCTATTTCACTTTCCACCATAATGAAACTTTAATCAAACTGAAGTGGTCTGTTCTGTGTGTTAGTACTAGAGTAGCTCTTTCTGTGTCAGTACTAAAGTGCCTTTACTATGTCAGTACAAGATTCATTTTTACTGCATACATCCTAAACTAACTTTTACCGTTTTATTACGTAGTGCCATATATTCAAAATAAGTATCCACGGATGCACAGGACTCCTTCAAAGGATACCACCAATGTACAGATGTGAGCATTCCTTCTTGATTTACCTTTTTGCATTGATTAGAGTCTCCCTAAGTTGGTAGCCCATCCATTTCCCATTGTGATCGCCGAGGACCCACTCAAGAATACCAAGGTAACCACCATCTAGGTTGAATCGCTCATTCATGGTCAGAGTGAAAACATCCTGCCCAAAGAAAAATAAAGTGCACAAATAGACTGATGTATCTACAAGATTCGAGTATAAAAGATGTAAAGTAATTACCTTCTGTTCATTGGCTACCATAGATTCTTGGCTACTTCGTTGAGCCACATGCTGAAATATTATTTGGACAAGATCAAAATGTTTGTCCGTTCCAGTTTCTATCAATCAATCTGACCCAAGTAATAATTTGGATATGAAATTAACTAGCAAATTTCTGGCAGGCATTGCAGCAGGCAATCCTTGGGAACGTTGAATGCATATTCATGAGGTTCTTGAATGTGAGAGGACAAACTATCCTGGCCAAATGAATTTGCAAACAAAGAGGCGCCAACCTCCTGAAGGATTAAACTTATTTGCAGCTACATTAAAAACACAAACACAACAACTGAAGATCACAGTTGGCTACGACAAAATAAAATTACAGATACCTTAAATATTTTGTGTATTTTAAAACCATTTCAAATTTTTCACAAAACTTCCAGTCAGAGACATATTTATTTTGAGAGAATGACAATAAGAGAAAATAATAAGAGAAAAATATGGTGAGATGTTGGGACAAATTATCACCACTGTCATTACAAGTTTTAATTCAATTTATTTATTTACCTCAATATTGCTTTAATTTAAATTTACAAGCTGTCCACAAAAAAAACATTCAACTCACTGGTTTCACTCCTGTGAGCACCCCAAGGTAACCAGCAAAATGAACGGCCTTGGCAACTGTTTTACCTCCACTCTGGTATTCTACATTTACAATGAGGGGTCTCAATTTTTCAGTTAAAGCCCAAGTCTTGTTTTGGATGTCCCAGCTGAAAAACAAGTAAAATAACAATGATAAGTATGCTTACATCATTCTTTTGAATCTATACAGGGTGTACATGTAAGTGCACACAAAATAGGCACACTGTAATGTACACAGTGAGATGTGTGTATATGCACTTCATTTCACTTGTATCATTACATTTATTTCTTTTCTTTTCATTTATTTTGTTCTTCACAATATCTAATGATGAAGTAACAAGATTCTGAACAGAGTTTTCTTTAGAAAAATCAAGATATCATGGAATGAAACATTTTGAAAAACCTGAGAGGGCTTGTTTCGTGGAGAGCTTTTCAGAAAGTAACAGAAGAAAAGCAGAGAAAAGAACATTTGAAATAGCCTAAGGAAAGGGGAAAAAAAGCTAACCACGAAATGGGGGCAACATGAAATCCATATCTGCAAACCAAAGGGTAATGGAATATGTTATCTAGTCTATCATTTAAAGAGGCTCCCACTGAGTTGATATTGTTTATTTTGTGATGTATTTGAAGGAAATCCTGGCATGTCAATACTCCTAATTAGGTTCATTAGTTAGTTCTTACAAATTGCTGAAAAAGTTGGAAATTGTAATTTTATTTTATGAACAGAGGTTGCCTATGTTTAATACTGTGTGGTAAAGAATGCCTGGTCACAGATTTACAATAAGTGAATTTGATCATTAAGTACCCTATCATTGTTGCTTCATTTCTGTTTCAGAATCTCTTCAAAATCTCTTAGTTTGATCATTTTTCAACAACATGTTGGATATACTCGAAAGATTTGACAAAATATCATAAAATTTGTGAACCAACTCCGTGAGCCCCTTTAATGAGTTTATACAGAAGCTAATAGTAATTAAGAAATATATCTGCCAAACCACTTGACTAAGTCATGACAATAATTAGCTGCACTCACCCAAGGAAAAGTCCGAAGTCCAAGTTTCTGGCATGATACAGTTTACCTGATACAGAACAATAGCACAGAACAATGATGTTCAAGTTTACAATAGTCTTTTCCCTTAGTTGAACTATTGTTTTCAGCTAAGGCATCCATGCCAAGTAAATTGTATGCATTATCAAAGAACAGTTAAAAATTCTAACACAAATAGTGTAATTTGTGTATTTCTTCCTCCCATCAAACATGTTTTTTACTTGACAGCATCCAGTGAGACCCTGCTCTGGAAAATTAAAAGCATGCAATGGGACACACTGTGTGGCTACTGGGAAAGCAGAAAAAGGTTCTAACCTGTTTGGTCTTCTGCAACGATCGAAGTACAAAATGTGAAAATTTCGTAGAAGACGTTGTAGAGCACCATCTGACCTGATTTGACAAAAAGACAACATTTTATGAAAAAGAATTTAATATCCTTATTGTCTTGAAAGTTTTAATTGCACACAACAAATGCAAATGTCAAGGAACTTAGAAATAAAACAGAAAAGAATGAGAATTAGAAAACTTGGACTTGCAACATAAAGAATAGAAAGTTCTGCCTGTCATTTGAAAATACCTTACCCATGGGCCAACGATATGTAAATCAAGAATCATTTAGGTAAATGGTAGCAGGATTGTTTACATCTTTTGTTCATAAGTCGACTGTAAATGATATAAATGGATGAACAGATGCAACCTAGGACAAACTCGTTGAGACACCCACAGCTTTCAATATTTATCACAGGATTTCCTGTTTATACAGCTTGTGATGACATAATTCCATCAAAAATAGAAAGAAGGGGCCCTCAGATTGGTGTTAACCTCGGAGACTAAATGAATTAAAATTACTTGAAAGTGCTCAAAGACAGATTTTCCAAAGGCTGCAAGTCCCTTCCGTGTGAAGCGACGATTGCGCTTTTCAGCCAGCATCATAGGTGCAGTTTATTTCACAATCTAAAATTTCAAAACGGCATACCTAGTGGTATTCCTGAAGTTTTAGCAATGCTGTGAATCTCAGATTTGTAAGGTTCAGGAAATTGATCAGCCAGAGGTTCCTAAAGGGGATAGAAAAAAAGACGAACAACTTAAGATCACACAGAAATAGAATAATTTGGCATGATGAACTATTTCCTGAATAGTAATTTCTGTTTTTTTCAAGCGTACTCAGCAAATTCAATCTGAAGAATCTATTCAGGAAACAACTCTCCTTGTTCAATTATACCTGCAGCTACATCGATCACTGTTATAGAAAGCTGTAACTATGAGAGGTTACTGATTACTTAAGTGAAATGCAATTAACAAAAAAATTACCTTAACATTTGTAAAAATTTAACCTAAACTGATTCCTTGATGCTTTGATATCAGCTATGATTGTTATCTCGTGAGTACAGTAGCTCTCTTTTACTTAATAATAAGCTGGTTGTGCAGCTTGAATGACAGTAGGTCGATTTTGTGCAGACAGTGACTTGTGGAGAGAAAAACATTCAGAAGTGTAGCATGCTAACTTTTAGAAGCAGAGGAAGCCAAACTTTCTTACTTGTATGTAAATAAATGCTAGATGCTGGTCTAGAGGGTCTGTTCCATTCATAATAAAGAAACTCACAAAATCGGTTCAAAAACAAATAAAAGTGGGTAAATAGGGCAAGACTGTAGATATACCAGTTGCAACTTACGAAAAGCTCATCAACAAATTCAATCCCTTTTGTTACATTCTTCAGAAATGGGCTGATCAGGTCTATGATATCTGCAATGAGGTCCTTGATCTGTCAGAATGTCAAAAAAAGGAAACACATAAAATTGAAAAAAAAAACAATGGTCAAAATATCTGATTTTGGAATTTGACTCTGTTGGGATTGTCTGTACCATCTAAAACAGGACACATCATCGTGATTTTCTTGTTTTGCTTGGCACCTGACTTTTTCAACAGCATCTTAATTCTCAGATGCAGGGACCAGATATGACAGTACATTGTTGCTGGGCTTAAATTGATGTTTCAATGAGACAGACGATACATGTTACAGAATGATTGCATTCCTGTAACATGGAGGTCATGGTTACATGATACTACAGTATGATATATAAGTCACGTTATTCAATTGCAATTTACCTCTTACTATTTTCCTTAATGTGCCACACTCTTCACAATGAATCTTCTCAGTGTCACACCGTGACTGAGATGCCAATTTCAGAAAAAGAGATAAAACAGTTTGTTGAATTCATAGGGATAGCATATGCACAACATGGTGAAGATTACCAACTAGCCTGCAACAACTAACTCTGAAGAAGAACTATACAATAAATAGTACTGCACTCACTGCCGGAGTTTTTTCCTTTATAAGCGAATTCCATCTTTCCTCTGGAGAACTATCCAAATTTAAGATGAAAGTTTTCGCAGGTTCCTCTGAAGGCGGTGGTGGGTAAGTTCCATTCCTGCAATCTTCTGTATACTGCAAAATATCCAAAGATACAATGTTTTTACAAATGTTCTACAATTTAACTTGTAAAAGAAAGACTGTGTATTAGAATTGATATCTGTACATACATAGGGTCAATCAACACTATGGTCATTGAATACACAACAACACTAACTGGATCTATACTGAATATCTATAGGATGGTCTATCATATGTACTTTACGATTGTTGAAGTTAGAAGATGATTGGCTTAAGATGCAAAGACATGGGGCATACAGTAGATAGGAAAAATTCTTCACAATTTAGGTGCAGTAATGGAAATATTGAAGTCAATATATAGGTAAAATTGGTCACATATGTGGTACAACTTGGGACAAAACTGGGGTTCCCAGAAGGTGCTAAAGAAGTTATCTTGCATGCAGTACAGGCTTTGAGGGTATACCATCACAACCAATACTGAAACTGAAAGGAGAAATACCTCTCAGGATGAACTATATAATAATGAAAAAAGAACACCTTATATGGCAGCAACTATCTTGCAAATATGGAAAAGATGGATGGACTATTGCAGTTGCACCCAAAACAGGCCACTCAGTGAATACAGAATAATGCATGCATCACTGCATAGTAATAAATACTGTTCGCTGAATTAGCAAGTTTGTGTGTTCCCAGAACTACAGTCTACTATAAATACACTGCAAAGTGCATGTGGCTTGTGCATGTTAAATTGCTTATGCATGATATCAGTTATGTTGAAGTTACACTGAACATATTTGCTAGTTTCACAGTGGCTGCACCAAATGGAAAATCCTTGCCCCCCCCCCCCCCCCCCCCCCCACACACACACACACTCAGCTGAAGTGATCAGACAAATACAATGTCTTCCTGTTTATATACATAATTCTGAATTTACCTTTCTGTTTAGGAAGTCCATGAGACTTAATTTTTCACCCAGATATATGATAAAATCTATGAGCTTTTGGGGGCTTCGCCCTCTGGACGCCATGCAGGCTTTGCCTCTGAAGCCCACTAGGGGTTGTAAGTTTTCATGTTTAAAGTATTCTGAGACTTAATGTTACACCTAGGGATATGCTAAAACCTCAGAGCCTCCAGGAACTTTGCACTTTGGACTCCTACCAGAGCTTCACTACAGACCCCATGATTAGTTATACGTATCTCGTCAACTTAGAGGTAGGCCCAATTAATTACTTTGGAGTCTTTGCATTTAATAATGCAGTTTGAACAAAAATATACCTATCTTGAGATTTTCCCTTCTGTTGGTGTGGGATCCTGCAGGAATCCTATGAAATAATACCTTTGCAGCAGGAGCAGATTATTTGTAACAATGAGTGTTAAAAACAGAACTGAACAGGAATTCTTCACTTTTTACCTGCAAAGTCAGCTCACATATGACAGTCATATGAATGACTAAAATACACAGTAATCCTTCACTATCTACAGCATATAGGCCTACTATACACCGGCAACAGCATTACAATCCCTTTATGAAATACTACAAAATGCAGGACTACATACTGTAACTATTGTTTCTGTTTATATATTTTCAATGTAGTGTAACTTGAATGTTTATTTTCATGGTTCTTTATATTCCTGTTTAAATACTTTGGTCTGGCCTCAATATGCTCAATTTTGATCAGGTCTCCCCCTCCCCCCACTTTCATTTCTGGACTTCATTGTACTTTTTTGAAATATATACTTGTAAATTCTTCTTGTAAATGATTTTGGAAACAAAGGACTTCTAACTTCTACCTGTATGAGTCTCACACAAGATCATAATTGTTGTATGAATCACTGAAAATGCAATAACACATAATCTTTATGCATAAAGTTAAGTAAATTATCAAGCAAACTGTCCACAACCATAGACATCCTTTTCCTGCACTTATAATTAACAGATCCAACTCACATTTCCAACTCAGTTTAGCTTAGAATCTGAGAATCAGAATTCTGAGAATAAGAATGGAACCTTAGTGAGTCTGAAGACTCATCAAGGATACTATACCATGATGATCATGGAAGAACACCTGCCGTCCAAACAATTGGACGGCCGTTAAATTTCAGCCCTGAAAAGTGAATGTTGCTACAGTAAGTGCAACTATGGGGTAAACCATAAGTGATAGTGATATACAGTACTATCATGATATAAAGTTTAGCATAATTATGTTAGTTCCTACCTTGACCACACTTCATTTTACATGGATCGTCTGCGCTGTAACTTAACTTTGAGAACTTAACATTAGCTAGTATATCTCACAAAGCAAACTTTTACTTGTGAATGGTTTGTGACTGCATTTTACAAATTTGCCGAACATCAGTAAATCAGTAGCAAAACTAGCTTGAGTTCACAGAAACTGCAAAAGCATCGACAGCACTTTTGAACATGTTCAAAATTTTCTGCGACGATTTTGCGTGTTCAAACACCAAATTATAGCAAAGTGATTGAAACATTCTGAGTCCAGAAGCACTTACAAATGTCCTCTGGTTTTATCTAGGTTGTTTCACAACATTAGTGACAAGTTACTGGTACATACAGCAGTTAAAGGCAGTAACTCATCACCCTTAGCTCTATTTTTGGCATCTGGAAAGCAAAATTCTCCACTGGTTCTAGTTACAGTACTTTTTGATTGACAGCAAATTTGAAAGATGCAGAGTACCTCATATTACACAACCTACACAGGGATCCATTGTTTTGATTACACACATGGAGGAATCTAAGACATGCAGGCTTAGGAAGGGACTATGACGTAAGTGGTTGGGAGAATTGAAACTCTCTGGGGTGATGAATTTTTGTCTTTAAAGCTAATATTTTGCTACTGTCTGGGATAGCTTTGGTGTTCCTGTCTTCATGTGAGATGTAATCACTTTATTTTGTATGTTTATTTTTACAACTGTTACGTTTTCAAAAATGCAATAGTTTGCAGGGGAAAGAAACAAGGGCAAATTTGTCTCTGAGAGATTGCAATTTTAACCAAGAAGACAAATTTGCACATTTATTTTTGTGACTATTTTTCATTCAGAAATGCAATAGTCCCAAAATAAACATGTGAATTTGTCTTCATGAGATACTGGCTATTTGAATATCTGAGTGCCTATGTGTCTAAGTAAGGGTACGTTTGGCTAGGTCATAATTCACTTCATTATCAGCATCATCAGTTTCGATGTTGTTGGCCACTTCATCGCTCATGAAAGGTTATAGTCATCTATTTCACAATAACGAAATAAGAATACATATGGATTTACCGGTGGGATGTCAGAAGAATATCAGATGTGGAATGTGGTCAAACGTACAACCACAATAGTGAAAACTGCACTACTATAGTATCAATGGCCTTCAGTTCACAGTGAAACGTAAGCGACATACTATTACGATAGGCCTTCAATGCGTTTTAGGTCTATAGGTGCCGTTTATGTCAGTTCCTACTTCTACTTAAGAGTTTTTTTGTTTTTTTTTATCGTAGCATGGATCGTCCGTACAGTGATCTAATCTCGCCAGCCTATAGCCCTACCGTCGACCGTCCAATGAATATCTGCGCGACTTAGACTGAGCTAGCTATCAAGGCTGCAGTAGGTCCTTAACTCATTGTGTATAATTCACAATCACGAAATTGGAGTGTGAGCACATTGGCCATTCACTTACCGGTGGAATATCTTGAGCGAATGTGACCAAAGGTAGCACAATAATGAAAACTGCCACAGATACTGCCTTCATGTCGTGGGATTCGTACCAAACGACGAAATATCACGATAACTGTGTTAGGTTTACGTCAGTTCTAACTTAGCTGTACTTCAGTTAAAATCTAACGTCTGGCTCTGAAACTTTAGCACGTATTACTAATTCGTAGCAGAACTAAGATGCAACACTCTTTGGTATGAAGTTAGCCTAACCAAGTAACTCAACTATATGTAGTGCTAGTGTTTGTGTCCTGTCCGCGAGCTTTGTTTGTTGACAATATCAACATCACATGACAATATATGTTCCTACTCGTGTAGGCCACGCCCACAACAAGGTGATGGGCTTGATTGCGTAATTTACGTAGGTACACCCGTGACTGTATGCCTAGAAGCTACAATCTTGTTGGGACACTTTGTCGTACGTTGCAAATAGAATACTGAATTTTAGGTGAGGGGCGGATAGCATGAAACCCCACGAATCCTTTCCGATGTTGCGCTATAGAAGTGAATGTACCCTTTGAAAAGCAATCCTTCAGCCAACATTGAACGGGGGTGTCCCAAGGTATTTTGTCCAAGATTGTAGAATTAAAACTAAGTAGGTGATGGTGTCGGTTTACAGATGTATTTGGCCGAACGTCGTGTTTTATATTTCATTTTGGAAGGGGGAGGGGATCGACCATTGCCCCACCAAAGAAATTAGTGAGGGCAAAGAAAATATTGGCGAACATCGTTTTCCGGCAGAAAATTGCAGTTAAATACCTGTAAAAACCTTTTTTTAACTGATATCTGTTAAGCAGGTAAACGGAACAGATGGTAACGGGTTTTCAACAGGTATTAACAGGAATCAATAGGTATCAACAAGTACCGACAGGTATTAACAGATATGCTAACGGTTTTGAACAGGAATCTAACAGATTTAAATAGGTATTAAAAGGTAAATAGGCCTAGTAATAGCAAGGCCATGTAGGCTTTCATGTTACCTACATATCAACCTTATTTACATAACTAAAGTATTCAACAGATATTCAAAATGCAAGTGCCAATCGACAAAAGAACACTCCCATTTTCTTCTTTATTTGACACGTTGGTTCTCCAAGATGGATATTTCTTAAGCTTTTCACTTGCTATAACGTTAATGCATGGCAAGCTTAATTAGCAGGCTGGCCATGCATTTGACAGACATGACAGAGAACACCCTATTTGAGTATTTTGATTGGTCTACGTATATTTTTGGCGCTAGAGCTGCAGTATCAAATCAATAGCTTAAGTGTGCCAGTTCACATGATGATGATGTCACTATCTCTTGGTTTTGAAGGTTCATGGCCTTCACTGATTAACAACATTCCAAAGTTAAGGGGAGGGATAAAACACAAAGTCATGAATACTATCTTGATTGCCACGACATGACGGAGAAAATTTTAAAAATATCTGTTCTTTTTATCTCTCTACTTGGGTGCTCTCTCACAACATTTGTCATTAGCAGATCATTTTTAACCCCAAATCTGTTACATATAGATATGCTTCTACTCGATTTTGAGAAAGAGAGAGCAAAAAGTAAAGTAAAATGTTTTTTACAACTCCCTATCCTCCTTGAAAGACCTATAGAAATGTCAAGAATAGTACTGTCTGATCTTGGCGGCTGTACTACGCATGAGTTCAATGTGTTATGTCTCTGGCAGTATCTAGCTCACTGTTCCAACATGAATATTATCATCTAACCAACATACACAGACCCTCATATTCTCACCTTTACATTCATAAAGGAAAATATTCATTTGGTCAGATATTTTATTAGAACCTTATTTGTGTTGACGCCGTCTAGCATGAAACCATATATTGTGGCAACGCGAAATCGCATTAAACAGTGGAATAATACCTTGACAACCTTTATTTCGTATTTACACTGCAAATAGACAAAAACTCATCACCCCAGACAGTTTCAATTCTCCCAACCATTTACGTCTAGTCCCTCCCTAAGCCTGTCTTAAATTCCTCCTCATGTGTAATCACAACTATGGATCCCTGTGTACAGTGTTTAATATGAGCTACTCTGTATCTTTTGAATTTGCTGTCAATCAAAGAGTACTGTGACTTACTGAATAAGTTGAGAATTTTGCTTTCCGGAAGGTAAAAGTATAGCTTTAAAGTGATGAGTTACGGCCTTTAAAGCAGGACTAGTGAAATGTTTGGTCACTCCATATTCGTTTTCGTGCTCCGTAATATAGCATAGAATAAATGAAGACACTTTGACGTAGTTTTAATACCAACGTATAAGTAAATATATTTTTATTATAACTCGACACCATCGAGTAATTTGAACATGCTAACATAGATTGGTGTGAAGTGCGTGCCATATACTGGGTCAATTACCTGCCGTCGGATGATAGCGTACAGACTGAGCATCTTTAATTTCTACGAGTTTGTTTCTATTTGTCACTTGGCAAAAATAAGGATGTACAATCTACCGAAGAATTCATACCAATTACTGAACCGGAGAGAAAACGGTAACTATAGGCATACCGGTACCATGCAATACTAGGAAAGTACTTTTCAGACAAATGGTTCGCAAGAGTGACTGATTCTAGAAAAAATACAGTTCCAGTTTCAGTTTCAATTTATTGTGAAACTGAAATCGACATGTCCAATGGTAAGGTACCACAGATATTTTCTTAAAAATGAATTTGAAAATATATATAAATTCTTGAAATAGCTTCTCACTTCTTTCGTATTTTTGTTTTTATGACAAAGATACCTTTCTTCTCACTGATCCAGCAAGTTTCAATTTATCCCAGAGTTTTGTGGTTTTCGTGTATCACGTATGGCTAAAGAGCCTTGGACGTACCACCCTAGATCTGAGAAGGACGTGGATGTCAATCCGTGGTCAGGTATGAGGGGACAGAATTTACTTCGGAATTAAAAATTATCACGACACATTAACATTGGCGTTCAACGAGGAGGTGGGGATGGGATGGGGGACGTGAATGATTGACTAATCGAAGGAGTCTGCAGACCGGAGGGGAGGGTTAGGGTCTTAATTATACCTACCTGTTGTCCCCCCCCCCCCCCCCTTGTACTTCACCAGTTTCTTTCTTTTTTATAATTTCTCCAATCCCTATCCTCCTTTAAGGACCTATAGAAGTGTCAAGAATAACAAAAAAGACAGATTACTGTTTGATCTTGGCGACTGCATACATATGAGTTCAAAGTAGCTCACTGTTCCAACATGAATATTATCATCTAACCAACTTACACAGACCCTCATATTCTCACCTATATATTCATAAAGGAAAATATTCATTTGGTCAGATATTTTATTAGAACCTTATTTGTGTTGACGCCGTCTAGCATGAAACCATATATTGTGGCAACGCGAAATCGCATTAAACAGTGGAATAATACCTTGACAACCTTTATTTCGTATTTACACTGCAAATAGATAAAAACTCATCACCCCAGACAGTTTCAATTCTCCCAACCATTTACGTCTAGTCCCTCCCTAAGCCTGTCTTAAATTCCTCCTCATGTGTAATCACAACTATGGATCCCTGTGTACAGTGTCTAATATGAGCTACTCTGTATCTTTTGAATTTGCTGTCAATCAAAGAGTACTGTGACTTACTGAATAAGTTGAGAATTTTGCTTTCCGGAAGGTAAAAGTATAGCTTTAAAGTGATGAGTTACGGCCTTTAAAGCAGGACTGGTGAAATGTTTGGTCACTCCATATTCGTTTTCGTGCTCCGTAATATAGCATAGAATAAATGAAGACACTTTGACGTAGTTTTAATACCAACGTATAAGTAAATATGTTTTTATTATAACTCGACACCATCGAGTAATTTGAACATGCTAACATAGATTGGTGTGAAGTGCGTGCCATACACTGGGTCAATTACCTGCCGTCGGATGATAGCGTACAGACTGAGCATCTTTAATTTCTACGAGTTTGTTTCTATTTGTCACTTGGCAAAAATAAGGATGTACAATCTACCGAAGAATTCATACCAATTACTGAACCGGAGAGAAAACGGTAACTATAGGCATACCGGTACAATGCAATACAAGGAAAGTACTTTTCAGACAAATGGTTCGCAAGAGTGACTGATTCTAAAAAAAATTCTGTTCCAGTTTCAGTTTCAATTTATTGTGAAACTGAAACTGGAATCGACATGTTCCAGTGGTAAGGCAAAATAGATATTCTTTTTAAAAATAAATTTAAAAATGAATATAAATTCTTGAAATTCTCCTTACTTCTTTCATAGTTTTGTTGTATGACAAAGATACTTTTCTCATCACTGCGACACCAGGTTTCAATTTATTCCAGTTTTGTGGGTTTTCGTGTATCACATGTGTCTACAGATCCTTGAACGTACCACCCCAAATTTGAGAAGGACGTGCGGATGTCAATCTGTAGTCAGATATGAGGGGACAGAATTAGCGGGGTTCAACAAGGACGGTCGGGATGGGGGGGGGGGAGGAATGACTAATCGAAGGAGCCTGCAGACCGGAGGGGAGGGTTAGGGAAGGGAAGGTTATGATGTTTTCCAACTTCTAGCCCTCTCTTAAGGGGGAAATATCTCTTTCCTGGAGATCAACCTTTTTAATAAAAGTCTTCCAGATTTTGTTCATTCAATTGTCACTATTCATGCAAAGATTCATACACAGGGGTAGCCCGTGTGAAGGGCTATTCAGCCATTTGGGTTCATTACACCCAATGAAGTCTTAATTATGTATTTGTTTGCTCCCCTCCCCCTTTACTTCACAAGTTCTTTTCTCCTTTGTGATTTCTCTAGCTAGTCTGCCATCCATCCGACATATATCTTCCCCTATTACACTAAAACTTCCTCCTATTTTACCATTCCCCTCAACCGTGGTGCGTGAATGAGAATGTTCCAGATACCTTGTGTGTATGCTATAGCTGTCATTCGGCCCAACAGGATCTGAAATAACACGTACAAGGGGTGGAATGAAAGTTTCACAGTGAACTTCGTTTAATACTATATCTGAGCCAAGAACCACCATCGGTTGGAGAGCAGCGTGAGACAAAATTTTTGATAAAAAATAATTGCCATATCGCAAGAAATGTCACTCCACGGGCCCATTTGCAACATAACAAATTTTACTCAAGTAGGGACGACCCCATTATAATGAATAATGGATCACATTTACTGTATTACAATACTATAATAGGACATATCAGGCCCGTGATCGGGATTTTCAGCAGAGAAGGTTGTGGTTCTTGCCAAAGGGCGAAGCCAAGTTGGCGAATACTGCGCTTGCAGGGCTCTCTAAGCGGAGCGCTACCATCAGTTGGAGTGGAGCATACAGTAAAACCTTTGGCTTTTCAAACGCCAGAAATAGTTGGAAACTGCACTTCCCGGGTGTTCTTTAAGCTTCGTGTGAGCTGCCTTGATATAGAGATCACATATTTGCAGATTTTTCAATAAATGAGAAAACATCAGTCTATGAAAAAAATGGTAACAATGGATTGCTTTTATCTGGACATTTGCACCTAAAACACGCGTTTGCTAGCTCGACGTTGACCTTTAAAAAGATCCTGAGGTCGGCTCAAACAGAAAATCTCTTTCAGCCTACATATACATCAGACATCTGCTGTGTATTTAAGTGGACCGCCACGATTGCGTGCCGAAACATTTCTTGCCAAAAACACGTTTCAGATCACCTGAACTGACATTCTCTAATCTATTGGTTGTTCTGCTTGTATTTACGCCTGACCCCCACCCTTTACAAATAAATGTAGCTTAAATACGTTTTCAAGTAAAATACACTTTGGTGGTCAAAATTTGATCCCAGGAGAGCCCATGCATTCTTTTTGCTCCCCCCCCCCCCCCATCCTATAGCGGCGCCACTCAGTGTCCACAAGAGGATTTTAATTCTGGCAGAAATTGCTTGTTTATTCAAAATAGCACCTTGCATACGAGAAAAGTTTTGGCAACCATGCTTGTTTTTTTTTTCTAATAAAGAAAGGTAGGTTCTGCGTCGCCTGCTCCACTTTTTAGTTTTTTATCCATGCGTGTACCTACTTGCACCATTGTCTGTCTGCATGGTTCTGTGTATCGAAACATATAACAGGCACGACAAAAAGCAATAATTATTTTTTCATCCACAGTTCACCTATCATGGAGTACTAGAATAAGATATGGAGAATAAATCAACAGCGCCAGTGACAAAACCAGCTTACATCTTTCATTATGACATAGTCACAATGATATCAATTGTTATACTGAACCAAGGAATAGAAAATTTACATGTTTCTTTCTACCCACTTTCATAAATGTAAACAATACTTCTTTTGATGAAAAGACAATATTGCAATACTAAACAAAGCAGATGTGTTTAATTCTGTATATCCCAGGAGCAAGGAAATTGCTATTTAAGTATGCACATATCTTTCTCTTCAATGTCTCAGTTAATGAGTAAAACATCACGCTATGGAAATTGACAAAAATTTGGAATGTTCTTATCTAGAATATTTATGCTGTCGTAATATCCAGAAAAGTTAATTCAACAGTTTTTTTTTTACTTCCTTTCGAGAAATCTCCAACTACCGGGTAAACCTAGACAAGATCTTATGCCATGTTTTTGCTTCTATTTCAACCAATGTTTTCCCGAGAAATTGTAGTTCAAGGCAATTTATTCCAACATTTTATCTAGTGTCTGGTGATTGCAGCTTTTGTTATGGATTTGCTGCAACCGACGATGATTGCATAAATGTAGAGCCTTGCACAGATATTTTTGTAAATGATAGCCACCTTGATGAGATGAAGAAAATATCATACCAAAACATTTTGATAGGTGGGGCCGGGAAAGCTTGAGGTGATGAGTGATGGTTGGCCTGGGAGAGGATCGTAAGGGAGATCCCCTCTTTGAGACGTTTTGTACCTAAATAGGTAACCTCAGATGCAATCTAGTACAATGATTGTCGTCTTTTGAAGTCATAAAATGTGCTAGACAAAGATATGAAAAATTCCAACGAGTATTTCAAATTCCGAATATAGTCGCTCCTAGACTGAAATACGAGAAATCCAAATAGTATTTCAGATTTACTGAGAAATGTTTCAACTACGAGGTAACCTAATTACATACAATTTGAGCAATATTTGGCACCTTTTTATGTCATAAAATATGCCAGACTGGAATATAAAATTTCCAACAGGAATTAATTTCAGATTATTTTCGCTCCTAGACTGAAACATAAAAATATTCAAATTGTATTTCAAATTTATTGAGAAATTTTCCAATTACAAAGTAACCTTAGACATAATCTGATGCAATATTTGGCATCTTTTTACACCATAAAATGTGCTAGACTGATATGACAAAGTTCGTCCCGCGTGTTTCAGATTTCCGACTATCTTAGCTCTGATCAATCGGAGGAGGGGGGGGGGGGTGAGACACCCGGCTACCCCGGCTCTCCTTCAGAAACATGAAAAAGATTAGCGAGTTCTTTGTGAGCTTGCGTGATTTGAAAGATGTATGTTGTCTCTTTGAATGGTCTCCTAGCCCTGCAAGTTGTAATGAAACAATGGCATTGTTTAGTTACTCACTTTAGGTGAGCGACTAAACAATTTCCCGCAGAATGTTAACTTGTTCATATCTTTCTTAGTGAACAATTAATCAGTTTTCTGCCTATTGTTCAAATGACAACTTACATCATCATTTTATTTGTATTTCTGGTCTAGGAAGTGAACAAGTGAACATTTTACAGAAAATTGATGAAATGACAAGATATGATAAGTTGCACTTTAACATCATTTTTCAGAAAATTGTTCAATTGCTCACTTGGAAAGGAACTGAACAAGTAGACATTTTGCAGAAATGATCGAAATGGAAAGATACGACAAAATGTTTTGTCTCTCTGAATGGTCTCCAGCAAATTGTAATGAGACAATGAAATGATGTAACGTACACTAACGGCAACTCTGGATGGCCGGGCAGTCTATCAAGTTCCGCGTTCACTATCTGCACACTGCACATAGCGAGCACATCACACACTAACAGTGACTGCATGCCGCTGTGTAAATACTGACATGAAAGTTAGTGCTATGGACTGTAACTTAGTCTGGCCTCGTTCATGCCTGTTCCCGGCCCTACACGCAGAACTAGACTGATGTTTATTTTCTAACGTGTACCGTGCGCTCAGTGGGCAGACCAGGTGTACGACTGAACTTCAAAATTGAACTATGCTGCAACTCTTGCTGACATTGACGTGTTCGCATTGGTGTGACACCTAGGAAGAAGAGCAACTTCTAGTCGTTCGGACTCACAGGATTTATGCTGATTATTTCGTGAAGTCAACGTCGACACGCATGCCAATACATCCAGTTTCCCTGGCTGGTCTGTATATCGTCCATCAAGTTTATGTTCGTACCAATTTCGCGAATTTCCGGTATGAGATGGGTCTTTTATTCCTAATACTACGAAACTGAGTTGGTAAAGCAATTCGTGCTTCACAGACGTATCAGACCCTAAGATAGGGGGGATCTTCAAGAAACTGGGAGATTGGTGGGAAAACGGGAGGTTTAGCCACTTTCAACTAGCCTAAGTGGGCCTTGGGAATAGGGCCACTAAACAGTGACTTAGGCTGAATTAGTTTGGTACAACTTGTCTGATGTATGACTATGAATTGAGCAGTGGTACACCACATGCACGATGCAAGTTGCAACTGCAGTTCCTGTACGCTGCACCCAAGTATGCATGTAGGACAGAAAGACATGTTCCATACTTGTGTGTAAAACTGTAGCCTAGACTCTATAGTGTGTCAGTTGTAATTGTAAATATTTTACTTTTAGAATACTCTGTAAGTAACGTTCATTTCTTCGTAAATTGCTGAAAGTCAAATGGGTTCAAGTCACGGAGTAGTGTTATGCTACTTAAGGATGTGTTGGGAATGGTACATGGAAAAACCAGGAGGATAGTATATGAATTCTGGAGGCTGGAGACCTGGATAAAAATTGGGAGTCTCCCAGTGAACTGAGAGAGCTGACCCAGATTTTACACTTTTTTTGTGCGCGGGGAACGCAAAAACGCAATGGGAAAATTGCGCTTGAAAAACCTGGAATACCATCGTTTCAGATTAATTTTGCGCGGATTACTAAACACTGCAAAAAAAAAATAACGAAGCAAAGTATGATACTCACAAAAACACAAGTCACAACCCCAAAAGCATGTTACTTACTCTTTTAATGATGTAAAGTTTATGTTGGTGGTGAAATGTATTAATCTAGGAATAATTTGCACTGCACGGGGCTGCACATGGGTGCGGGGAACAACTTAATATCGATTATAAAAGTGCGTGGATTTCACTAAAAACTGCAGAAGTGCGCGGACGGGAAAACAGGGCAGTCTGGCCTGCATAGGGAATGCGTTCCGCGCGCAGGCCAAACTTTACAGTCTGGGAGCTTACACGTCTGACTTTATGGAATTTATAGAAAATGGGGCTCAGTTGTGGACAAGAGAACTGCTGTTTCTTTTGCAAGGCTTGTATTACAATTTTGTGGATTTGGCCAAGGCTAGGGTTTACCTGTCAAAACGGCCCATACCAAAACGACTTTATGTTCATTACGTTCCCGCTATTGGTCTGTGTGACAAGCAACAGATTATTTTGTCTATATAAGTGAGAGATTATTAGCCTAAAGTCAACCAGAAACGGAAATTAGTCTTTTACTCACAATTTCAGCGGCTCCATGTAAGTCAAAATGTTGAAAATAATAGTTTATAATAGTTTCATCAGCAAACAGAATGATTGAAGATAAAATACCTGACGCCTTGTAAATGTCATCCACAAAATTAAGAACAAAAGTGTAGCAACTCATTCCTGTGGTGATCATTTTCCAATTGGAGTCAGCTGACTTGAAGTTAACAAATTGCTGCCGATTTTGCAAACAATTTTTAACCAATTTAAAGCAACTTCTTTCATACAATTATCATAGCTTGCTTAACAGAATACTGTGGTATACTGTGTCAAATGCCATTGACAAATCTAGGAAGATACCTTTACTTTGATGGCACAGTTACCTAACAATTAATATAAATACCAGTAGCATTGGTAGGGTCGTAAGTGATAAACTGAAGTATTCAATGATATATGTGGCTACAGAAAAATGCAAAACACTCACGTGGATCACTCTTCCATCACAGAAATATGGCTGACAGATTTGTCTCGTCTCAATGCTTGACAAATGGATGGTTACAAACTTTTGTAGTAAAACAGAAAACAAAAATACAACAACCAAAAATATCCTTACAAATGCAATGAACTTTGCAAAGAAAATGCTTTTCAGTAATTTTTTATTGAAGACCACAAGCATAACTTAACCCGGCTTTAGAAAGTCATGAATTAATGAAGGTTTACCTTCATGAGTAACAATAGTGACTGTAATAGGAATATTGTGTGTGAAAAATGTGTAACTTCAAATGAGGATGAAGTTGCGAATAATTTTCCAAGAGTACTTACTCCTCAAAATACAAATGGTATACAGATGTAGCATACAGTACCTCACTTTCTTCTCCCCCAGATGGAAGAGTCACCAACCTCAAGTACTACTTCACCAGCAGCTTCAGATGATTGCTCAAAGTGTTCTGCATTACAAAAGGTAGAGTTGCCAGCAATATTTCATGTCTTGCAAGTTACCAGTATTCATTTCCTATTCTAACAGAACATATTGTAACAAATGTAATCAAGAATAGCATGCATTGTCACATTTTATCATACCCAGTTCATACATTTTATGTTAGTGTGTAAGTCCACTCTCTCCCACCCTGACTCTGCCAGACATTCTACAGAACTGGTTAGCTTGATTGATTAGCTATACATAGCAGAATGAGCAGCAAGGACTACTGTAAAACAGAACAAAGTGACTAAAGCAATGAAACTTTTGTGCAGTTTTGTCACTTTCCATTCATGACTAATACAGTGGTTTGTTGTTGGATTATTTAAAGATTTTTCAAAAGTTTGTCATTGTTTTGCTTTGTAGGAGGTGGAAGATTTGAGGAGGCAAAAGGCATTTTTCCTGACTCTCAAGACTAAACTCATAAAAACAGAGTAAGTCTAACTTGTTTCTTTGTATTTGAGAGATTGTGGAAAAGGGAGTGGGAAGGTAGTAGTGCTTGTTTAAATTTCTCTTTCACATTGAAGTATGATGCACTGCAAATGTTATAGCTGTGGTTTGTTATGTAAGGTCTTGTTTAAATCTAGATAATTGAATGTTCAGAAAAGAACCTGATTGTTGCAGTTTGCACAGCGAATTCAACTTCATATGAACTGCAATGAAAAAGGGTTTGAGAAAGTAATATGGAAAATTTATCAAACTGTTATTGATTTGATGTAGAAGCCATTATAGAATGTGTTCTGTTTTAGAGCCGTCAGATCTTCAGTCGTATCTCTTATGTAAGCATGAATGTATGACATCTGTAGGTATAAAATACAAAGTGTAAGTATGAAAGTGTATTAAATGTAAAATCTTTCTCCATTTTTGGAGTGGAGAAACTTTCAAACAAATTTAGGTGTGGATTACATTTGCTTGCCAAAGTAGATAAGTTTAGGCAAGACACTACTACGTCAGCACTGTCCTTCAGGGTGACATGCAAATGTGTGTTGAAGTAAAACTGCACACTGATATCAGATTACTTCCTTGTTTGATATCTTGTTTCCACCTAATTTATTTAAAAAAATGTTGTTCAGTGAAAGACATTATCAGATGTTAAAATCAGCAATTCCTCAGTTAGCAAGGTCATCTGTACTAATAATTGTCATTTATTTTGCTCAAAAGATACAATATTCATGTCTCCAGACAAAATGTTACAGTGTGCAGTAACTCATCCTGTGAATTACTTTCACATTGTTTCATGCGAAGTATGTCTTCATGTTTTACCTTATGTAGTCATGACACCTCTAAGTCAGTAGTTACATCTACTGATCATGTGAACTGTGCTTTAAATCACATGTCTCCTTGCACCCCCTCCTAGTTACTTTCTATGATATTAGTGTCAGTATTTTACTTTCCATTGTTTTTCTCTTGCAGTGCTCTTGTCAAGAAGTACATGTCAAAGTGCCAAGATATCCTTACCATAACTCTGTGTGTGCAGCCTGTTTCCTTCACGCTGTCTGCATGTGGCTAAACGGAAGCATACTTCTTCTTTCTCATGCTTCGCTTGAAGGCTTTAGAACTTAGTGAAGGAGAGATGATTATATGTCTGTAATGACTTGGCTTGTAAGCTTTGTACTTGATATTAAGTTTACTGCTTTCAGTAAGCAATGCATTGACATCTGGCCCAGCTTGTCAACCAGTCAATCTTGAAAGTTACTGTTTAAATTATCTCAAATCTTCCATGGTAATTGCAACTGTTACATAAATTGTCATTGACATTTGTCCTTTTAATATAACACTGAAATGTCATTTGTAATGAAACCTTGAGTTCAAACCCTCACAACCTTTTGAACCATTGAGTGACAGTCAGTGTTCACCTGTGGAATGTCACAGGTTTTGCAATCATTTCTGTGTATGAGTGGATGGGAGTTCAAACTTAAGTTTCTAACTAATTATTCTGGTGAAGTATTATGGTGACAAGAAAAGGAGTTCTATCATGAAAGAGCACAATTTTGCTACATGCACCTCAAACCTCAGACCAATATCTTGGTTAGAACTTAAGATACTTTTGATTTAGAAAACAGTTCTGGTCAAGAAGTATTTCCAGTTGCTCAAGACTACAAAATGTTTGGTAACAATTGTGAAATACTGCAAAAATTCTTTGGTGTTCCCTTTAAATTTTAAGTGCATATTTAACCCTGGTAATGGACACAAGTGCCAAAGGCAGATAGGGTTTATATTGCCAATTGACCTAAGAATGTAGAAATAAAGGTCACAACTGTGGTAGTGTTTCTTGTAAGCTAGTTTAGGTCATATGGAAATGAATAAGAATATCCAAGTGTTCGGATTTACCATAATTTTCCCCAAATTTCCTCAAATTTCCCATAATGCAATGCACTATTTAAGAATCCATAACTTGCAAACAGAACACATTATTGAGGTATGGTTTTCACCAAATAGAGGAGAAAAATTTTCCTAATGTGTACAAAATTTCAGTTTCTTCACTGGCTTATCTCTTTCAAAGGTACATGCAGTCAACAGTAGTTATCAAAATCTAAATAGTTAAATATCTGCTATTAAAATCAGAGACAAATCTTCATAATTTGGTATTTTTTTATTATTCTGTATTTTCGTTACACCATGAGGTGTCTCTCCATAGCTGTGTTCATCCAATTATCAGTGTGCTCAGGTATCAGTGTGCTCAAAGTATGAATGATTTTATAGTTAGATAGCAAAAGATGATAATCTGCAGAAATTTAAATGATGGTAAATGCAGTTGTGTGAGATTCTTTCCTTCTTATCGAGACCTCAGCAATGTTTCTTAACATTGAGATTACAGGCTGAAGATCACAAGAACAACCTTAAAGTCCTTGAATGCGAGAATGCAGAATTAACTCAGTAAGTATCATTTCAAGTGTTTTGAGTTTTTGGCTATGAAACTACCCATTGTTGTAAAATTTATGTATAAAACAGATTGCAATTAAGCTTGTAAAAAATTTAGAAGAATTATCCCCAAAAGTGATGTTATTTCAATCGCCTCACAATTGTTATGTTTCTTTCTTAACATTTGTCTTTTCCAAATGTGTGAATCTGAAGACCGTTGATTTGCTATTCCTTGTTCAGTGTCTCTCGTATTTGTCCCTTTCATGTTAAACTTTCCTACTTGTGCATATGAAGAGTAGATTTAAGTATGAGCTGTATTGCAAGTAATGACAAAATTTATGTGTTCTGACCACTTGTTTGTTTTTCATTCAGAAAATGCAAAATATTGGAAGAAGAGTTGAAGAAGACCATGAAAGAGACGTTGCCATGGAAACTAGTGAGCAGTTTAAACACATAAATTTTCTTTTTTTTTAACCAGTAAAAGTTGTCCTTTTGTTTCTTATACGTTCTAAACTGCTTTCGTAATTTGTAAGATTATCATGCAATTCTTCTAAAGTGACATGGTCACAAGGGACCAATCTGGTGATACAGTGATATGGGGGAGGGGTCCAAGGAGAGGGGTAGGACAAGTTTGCTACAGCTGAATGCCCTCAGATGCAATTTGGTGCAACAAGTTGTACAATTGTTAAGTTAATTTTCTTTAAAGAAAATTTATTTCCCTATGAATTCTACAAACAACTTTTTGAGCCACCTTTAGATGGGACTATTCCAATATGCCCCCCCTCCTCCCCTTTGGATCCATCAGTGAGGCCAGTGTATAACATCGTGAAGAACCATATTTATAATCAGATCAGTGGTATTAAATGTGTGTTAAGTGCACTCTGGCTCTGCAGTGTGTAAAGGATCCTGAACCAGGAGGATCTGATATGAGCCAGCAACTTTTGTACCTTTTTAAGGGCAGGGGTGTAGTTTCAGAGCTTCATTGCTAGTTTGAACTCCCTCGGTCAGGCTGCCTGGGAACCGCTCCTCTACAAACCACATGCTGAATAGACTCGTTGATATGTTGTGTACTTCAGAACAAGACAGACAACCGATGTAAGAAAGTGCAATGTCCAGATCCAACAAGATTGCTTTTATTTCTTGCATTAGTAGAAAATCTACAAACTATTTTAAGGTTAAACTTATTTCTGAAAGACTTAATAGGTTGTGTTTAACACTACTGCAACTTACTGCTCATTGCTTCCCCCTCCCTATCTCCATGATTTAGTATAAAATTGCGTTGTGTTGCCAGACTGAAGTTCACTTTAATATTACCACCTTGTCGCAAATTAATGTTTAAATTCTTTAAATTGCATTCTAGAGACAGCGGTCATAAACTAGGGCTATTTATAACCACTGCAGGCCATCTTGCTTCTCAGGTCTCCATATTATCCCACCAATCACTTCCTTAGCCACATATTGTGCTTGCATGATATTGTATAAATTGTTGCAGCATTTGGAGTAGTTGTCAGCAAATACATGTGTGTATGATTCTCCTAAGCACACGGAACAAGGAAGAGATGAAACATTTTGAATATTTTTGGTCATTCCCAGAGTAAAGACAAGTTCCTGGAAGAAATGGAAAATGTGAAGAATCAACTTGAAAATACTCAATTGAAGCTGTCTGCAAGTGAGGTGAGTCAAATGTTCCAGAGACTGATATGTAACTGCTACTTTAGAACTCGAGGTACAATCAGTTGCATTCAGTGATTGTCTGGTATAGTTACTATAGTTCACTCTTTTCACTAGGAAGGCTTTGTCATTATATCATTTTTTATATTTTCTCGTGGATTTTTCAAACATTTGTTAACTTGTGATGGTTTTATTTTGTATCAAATAATAAGTATAACAAAATTTTCAAAAGTTGTAAGTTAGGATCAGATATGATCTGATCTCCTTCCCTTCTAGGATCAGGTGACAGGTATAAAACGGGCATGGTCAATTTGTATCACCTGTGTAGGGCAAAGACGAGATATTGTAGGCACTCAGCTTCTGGAGCTATATCTTGCACTGTACTGTTTTGGTAGGATGGTTGACATGGAAACACTGTGGATAGGTCAGTAATGACAACCCATAGATGCCACACATTAAAGTAACCCTGGGTACAGAAGTGTCATGAAAGGCAGTATAAGTGAAAAGGTATCTGTGTCTGCATCTGTGAAAGGGTTATTGGTAGAAGTGTGTCCACAGTGCGGTTGTTCCAGCATACGTCGAAAATATTTGAGTAGAGAGTGTGTTGGCATACATGATGTAAAAATGCCCGTACATCACTTTGTGGTTGATTTGATTGAAATTATTAGTTTTGGAGAGAATGTGACACTTTTGTCATTTTGCAAGAAATGGAGTTAAAATCCAGCTAAACTCGAAAGGCAATTAAGCAATTAACTTCAAATTCAGGATATACCTGATGATCAAATGTTTGAGATGTACCACTTTTAAGGTCGATCAAGTGGCGCACTTGCTTTTGCGAGGAAAAAAGCCAGGGTTGCTGCAAAAATTGGTTTTATGCCTTCAAACGATGTAAACTTTAATAGTGAAGTATCTGAAAACAACATTATTTCTTTTTATGGCATGGTAAATGAACAGGTTGACGTTGGAGAGGAAAAGTCACCTTTGCTGCAAATATGAAAAATGCAGTTTTCTCCTACATTTCTTGCAAATAGTAACCGTTTAATTTTAAAATTTGTAGGTTCATATCTTGAAAGCAGCAACTTTGAATTCACACTTAATCTGTATTTCAAACTGCAAATTTTTCGTCCCAAAATACAATTTCTTTTAAGCTTTCCCCTTCAAACAGTAATGTATCTCTCCTTCAGTGGTACACTGATGCATAATGTGACATGAAGCGTAATAAAAAGTTTAAATAACCAACCTAACCACTCATATTTTTGTGGATAATATTTCTGCTGAGCATTGTTATACTCATGAAGTCAAAGTAAAGTGTTTACTGAGTATTACTCAGAAGACTATGCTTCATTATGGTGCTATATCTCAAAACTCGGAGCAAATAAGAATTGCAATTAAAGTCAGCCTCTAGGCCGCCTTGAAGATTGTAATAGAATGGCACGATTACAGACTTGAAAGTCATTACAAGGCACTGATACATCTTGATTGAAGAATTAGTAGAATGAAGAATGTCTATTTATTTTATGTTTACAAAGTACAGTACTGTACTTTGGAAATGTAGTTTGCATAAAGCCAAGTGAATGCTCCAGGCTCACCTATGGAGTATCATCACAGGACTGAGCATTTGGTGGGTTTTTCAAGATATTGATGTAGTGACTGTACACTTGCTTTTGGTATCAGTGATTTGCTACCCCTGTAGTTACAGTTCGCTTGCACAAGTTGTATGCCCCACTGATTGAACATTTGTTTCTCAGTGGTTATGTGGATGATGTAGGCTACTGCATGCTGAAGCCATCTTTATCTCCACCAGTTCTTAGTTCAATATCAACGGCAGGTTCATTCTTGTCATTGTTATTTTCTACCCCTTTATCCATGCATGCCGGCGGTGAGATACAGTATGCCACATATGGATCACCCTCTTGCTTTTGATGTGTTGATACCACAATTGGTCCTAAGCAAACCTCATGTAAGAGTTACCATATAGCAAACTTTCATTTCTGTTTCGTTTACGACTAAAGCATCCCAAACACAGATGATGATGATGATGACGACTATGCCCTCTCATTCTTGGATCTGTAAACTGTTCATTTCCACATGCACATCTTTGAGAATTCTTTTGTTTTATGCTCTCTTTCCCAGGCACTGTGCTGCCAGTACGAACAAAAAATAGAGAGCAGCGACATGCAGGAAGCTGACCTCATCTCCACCATCCAGTCCTTGAAGGAGGAATTACGCCAGGCAGAACTGAGGTTAGAAACATGGCTGATGTTAGTGATGTAACAATAGCAAGATGGAATGATTGTGATGATCATGATGATGCTGATGATGTTGATGATGATGATGTTGCTGATGATGATGATGATAGTGATGATAGTGATGATGACGATGATGATGATCATGACGATGATGATCATGATAAGAAAGTCTTTTTCCATTTTGAAAGCTGTTGCCAGCAAACTTAATGCTTATTCACAAAAGGGACTCAGTTTTGAAAAAAAAAATGTTCATTTACTCCCAACAATGGAATGACAGCATGGGCAGCAAACTGTTTGTTGAGATCCTGGTAGTCTTCTGAGTATGTTCCCTCTGTTCAATCGAAGAATAGATCAGTGGTTACTTCAGTGTGTAATAAATACTCTGTAATTAATACTTTGTGATGTGTTTGTTTGTTTGTTGTCTTCTGTATAGCAACAATCAGGATTAGTCCACTTTGTAAATGGGGATGAAAGAACATCGATCATCTTCAGTCTCTGTTGTTTGTGACTGATTCGTTTCTTTTTTTTTTTCAGATACAAAACTGAATCACAAAAGCTGAAGAAAGCTAAGGGTAAAGTTTTGTCGTGAATGTCTTCGTAGAGTAACTGAGCACTTCGTCTAGCTTAGATGGTAGACACATTCTCAGAATGTGTCAACATAGTTGTGTTCAATTGCTGTTCAGATAAAGAAAAGGAAACAAGACTGTCTCATTCGACCAGGAAAGAGAACTTTCATAGAAGTTGAAGTAAAATGCAATGCGATTATGGTGTATTGATGACTGTGTACCAAGTGAGGCCAAGAAAATGTGTGGTTTCACAGCTTGTTGCAGGACGTCGTTTTTCTTCCTAGTTTCATATCAACAGGAACCACTGGTCTAATTCACATACTGCAGAAGCAACATGAATACTCAAAATTGTTATAAAAAATAAGAAATAGATTCAGTCGGACAATAGTAATCTTGTGAACATCGCTTGAAAAAAAATTTTGCAAAATGATCTCAGAAGTTGCAGTTACAACCTTGATAACTTTTGATGACAATAAATTCAAGGGGACAGTACTATTTGATGATAAATCAGGAGTATCATTTCACATGATTTAGTTCATTATGGAATACTAGAAATTCTGCATGAATTGGAATCAAGTAAGTTTCCTTCATATTTGATTAGTTTTGTGAGTTCAGTTGAAATATTTAATCAAATGCATTGACATCTAAAATATACAAAAGAAGGAACTTTGCATGATGCTGTAGTTGATGCATGATTACATGATGTTATTACATATTACGTGATACTATTACATATAGCATGATGCTATTACATATTACATGATGCTGTTACATATTACGTCATGCTATTACATATTACGTGGTACTATTACATTTTACATGATGCTGTTACATATTATGTGATGCTATTACATATTACATGATGGTATAATTATTTGTTCATCTCTTGATATGACTCAGTCCAAATCCTCCTCTCATCGACGTAATTAACGTTGTTGTCAAAGGAAAGTCTGACAAATTTTCCGCCGTAAATGTAGGATAATTTCATTAGAACTCCATCTGGTTTGTGCTGTTGAACTCTGTAGAACTGAATACACATACAGCATGTTTCAGCAAAATTAAAGGGGAGGGGGCAAGTTAAACAGTCTAAACATGCTAATTTGTCTTTCCCATTTTGAAATTCAACTGTTTGTTGAAACTAACATAACTTATCAAGTTCTATCATTCTTTCAGAGGAAGCGATGATGCTGAGACGTAAGCTGTCCAAACAAAAAGCTACGAGACAGAGATACCAGTCAAACATTGTAAGTTGTCCTTTCTTCTTCCACTGCAGTAAGTAATCCATCCTTCCCCAACTGCAGTCAGTTGCTTAACCTTACAAAAGCTCTAAGCACTTACACGGTAAAAAACACAGGCTAGTAAAGTTGAAAATTGAAAATCATTATAAAGAGAAAGAAAAAAGTGACAAGATTTCATATGACACAAGCAAGCTAAAACATAGCAAAGATTAAAATTTAGAACCACCAAAAGTTAATACGCTGAAAGAAAGTGAGAAAAGACAATGATACAGAAACTAATAAAAGTAAATATGGACAACGATAAAATGCAGGGAAAAAGGTCAATAAAAACAGTAACTTCAGGTCATAGCTAATCGTAAAGAGATTTGTCTTAATAGGGAGGCTTTAAAAGAATGAAAAGAGTTAGCAGCACATATATTTGAGCTGGAAGATAGAGTACAGCTAGGTATGTAAGGATGAATGCACTCAGATAAGTAAAAATGAGTTTTATTGTTCAAACAGTTGTAAACATTGACTGAAATTTTCAAAGTAATATGTTTGTCAAGTAGAAGCCTGTGCAGCTGTTGTAGAAGGCGTTGGGTAGTACCATGAGATGAACTGTGATAATTAAAAACGAGCTTGACAGCATTATTTTGTACAATTTGTAGCTTTTTGAGGAGCAAGGACATGTTAATCCCAAGAGGCAGATCGTTTGCATGGTCAATACGTCAAATAATAAAACTGCAACAATTTTATAGCCGCGGTTGGGTGTAGCATAGAACTGGCCCACAAAACACTATGAAGCAGAGAACAAAACTCAGTGTTTACACTGGAAAAACAATGTTAGCTTAATTTTTCTTCGGTTTTCTTTCCTTCTCCTTTCTTTCCTGCCTTCAGTGAAAACTACCACAGTCAGCATAAATACAAAATAGATTAGGTATATCAAAAACAAACCACATACATAAGTCTACAGATTGTAACATTGTAAGTCTACAAATTGCAATAAATGCAAACATTAAGATATATACTAACTTCCCTGAGTCTGTGCAAATATAAAGGAAGGGAGTTCAGCCATACTGTCCTTTCAGATTCTGTCAAATTGAACTCTGTACACTGTGAAATCAGCTGTGCAGAAACTGCTGGGCAAGTCTGTTGCATTATGCTGAATTGATGAATTCAAAATACCCATAGTTGAAATGACATTAATGCATTCCTCCTGGTACAACGAAGGAAGGTTTCTGCATGGCCCCTCATGGGGTACCGATATACCTTAAACATCTCCTTTGCACCAACAAGACTTACTTGTGCACAGGGTGTCCTAAAAACTTGGGCTGACCTATTTGGCTTCCCTTATTATTTAAAGGAGAGCTCGTTAGAACTTTCAGTTTCTACAAATATTTGTCCTTATCAGGAAGTCTCTGTGACTCTTGCCAAACACCACTGGTTTCTTCAAACTTTATTCTCTTTAACAATGAAGGTATTGTCAACCTATATATTTCTGAATGGTGAGATCCATTTTTGTTTAGTTTGCATGTTAAGAAGAACTCCTTTCACTAGTGAGTCCAAAATTCATTGGCGAGATATTGAATCCTACACCATCTTTTATGAGATTATTGGTAAACATACCAGGCAACCTGATTGCACAAATACAAAAAATGTCAACATTGAGTTGCTGCACTGGAAAGCATGTGATGTAAACTTACAGCTCATGTGAAGCATGTTGTGTAAATAAAACTGCTGTTGCAGTGATAGCATCTTAGTAGCTGCATGAGTTAAGGGTGACGAATATGTGAAATATTGTGAAGATAATAAGTGCATGACTTGACTTTTCGATTCCTTACCAAAGGCAGAAGGAGTCTATGCAATGGTGATGTGTGTGTCTGTGCATGTATGTGTGTGTGTATGTGACACTTCTTGTAAACTCAAGAAGGGTAGCCATGACTGATCTCATACTCAGTGTGTGGGTTGGTCATACTATCCAGATGCCGATCCCTATTGTTTTTGGTGGAGGTCAGAGGTCATTTGAGGTCACCAGAGGTCAAAATGTGAAAACCTTGTAAACTTGATATCTCAAGAATGGTAACCATGACTGATCTCATATTTTGGTATGTGGGTTTTTCACCCTGTTGAATAAATGGTTTCTATCAGTTTTTGCACCTTTATATCTTCAGAGGAGGTGAAAAGTTATTTTGGGTCAAAGGCTTATTAATATAGTGTTTCAAGAACAATAACTGTAGTTGATCTCATACTTGTCATGTGGATAATGTATGTTTGTTATAACATAACCATATGGCAAGCAATCACAAAGCCTTTTGGCGTTCTTGCTCAGTAACAAAACATTTCATGGAGAGTTGAGAATCTAAGTAGATAACAAGATCTTTGACATGGTCAGTGAATGTGATAACATCATCATCAATGATAATTGATAATTACTTCAGCTCACTGAGATGCTTCAGGGAGCCAAGTAATAATAGTTCAGTTTTGGAGGCATTGAGTTTGAGAAAGTTTGAGGAGAACCAATCACGGGCAAGGATGTAATTTCAGAGAAATTTAATTGGGGCGTCATCTCAATCAAAAGCGATATAAAGTCGACTATCATCAGCATAAAAATGACAATCGACCTTATGCAAGTTTGCAGTGTCAACCAATGGCGACATGTACAGTGAAAAAAGTAGGGGGCCTAGTACAGATCCCTGTGGGATGCCAAAAGCAAGATTTTTTGGTTTGGATACATGACCATTGATCAATACTCTATGGGGAAGATTATTTAAATATGATTATATCCAGGAGAGGGAAGCTGCATGAATGTGAAAATGATTGATCAGATGGATTACCATGATAGCATGGTAAATTGTATCAAATATTGAACTCACAGCGATGTATGAAATATGCTGCCCAGCTCTATTTACGGTGTTTTCCTGAAATGTAAGAGTAAGTCATAAATAAAGTTCATCACAACTTACTGTTATGATGAGTAATCCAAAGTACATTAAATCTGTTTGTAGATATCTTTGCTTTGCCCATCCCAATTTTGAACCCATTGTTCTCTTCATTTCTGCAGGAAAAAACTGATGATGATGGTGGTGGTGATGAAGATGTGATCGAGGACATGTCTGAGGAAAATGACAGTGATGATGAAAGGGCTGAGACGGCTGCCAAATCAAGAGAAGACACTTCTCAAGACCGACATGACGTTGGTAGTTCAATACAGCAAACATTAGATTCATCTCAACACAAACTAAGTAAGAGCACAGCGAGTCTATCTGAAGATGACTCCGAACTCTCTGATGATGAAGAGGATGGGAAATTGGAGAGGCCTTTCTCTGAAAAGAAACAGAGTCAAAAGTTGGATTCACAAAGCAAAATTCAGGGTCTTGTTGAAGCTAGAAAGGATGGTCATTCTGAAGAGAAAAAAAATCATCAAAATAGCCAAGTTGAAAGCTCGGACAGCGATGGCGACTTTGAGGATATGCAGGCAAGTGTTTTCGACGAAGATGACGTCAGTGCTATCGAGCAGAGATTAGGGGCCGGAGCAGAGGACGCAGATGACATAGACCATTCAGACTCACAGACAGATGCGGACTTACACACTGGCCACAGAGTGTCGGAGGAAATTATTGACTCAGACTCAGAAGTGGAAGAAACAGTTTGTGGTCAACACAAGACGGAAGGAGAGCACACACCTGAAGTCCTCAGGGACAGCAAAAATGATCAGAAAGGACTTGAGGGAGAGAAGGAGGACAATAACAATGATGAAAGCTTGAGCAAAGACAACAAGGCAAAGACCACAAAAGAAAAATGTGAAACCGAAACTATGGAAGTAGCCGGTAACACTGAGTGCATTCCAGAAAATACTACGAGAAACCAAAGAATACAAGAAAATGCAGTACATGAAAAAGAAGAATCTGAAAAATTCCAATCTACAAAGTCCAAGCTGGAATCTGGTTTGGAAGAGGATGGCACAAAGGTTCATGGAGGAAGTGATGAAAAAGATGAGGATAGTTGGAAAATGGAAGAAGTTGATAAAAAACTGGTAGTTAAAGATGGTGAGATGAAGATCAGTACTGTAAAACCAAAGGAAACTTGCCCCCCTATATCTGACCTGTCGTCTTCTGATGAGGGTGATGATGAGATGGACCTCAGTAGAGCAGCAGACAAGGAAAATTGTGTGATTGATTCTAAAGGCAGGGATGATGTGAGCTCTGGTGAGGATGTAAAGATGGCTGTCAGCACAGAAGAGCCAGAGGAAGATGTTGGTAATAATTCCAAAAAAGAGGGTATCGCCATGGGAGGAGATAGTGAGATGCAGGTCATTGCTACAGAACCTCAGGAAGATGCTTTTAATGAGGTTTCTAAAGTTGACAGTGTATCTTCAGATGAGGATGTTCAGATGGAGGTCTGTAGAGCAGAACCTCAGGGAGATATTGTAAAAGATCCTGAAGGTGACAGTATGTCTGTAGGTGAGGATGCTGAGATGGAGGTGGATAAAACAGAACCTCAGGGATGTGTCGCAATCAAATCTGAAGGTGGCAGTGAATTTGTCAGAGACAATGCTGAGATGGAGGACATTGCTGCAGAAACAGATGAGGATCTTTTAAAGGACTGTAAAGAAAGCAATGTATCTGCTGGTAAGGATGCTGGAATCATCCTGACCAAAGATGGAAAGCCATCTGCAAGGCAAACGGAAATCAGGGATGAACAATATGCAATGATGAGCTCCGATGCAGTGGAAATGGATGAGGTTAATTCAAAGACATTGTCACATCTGAATGCCAAAGAGGATGAACAAACATGCAACAATGAACGAGAGGAAGGACCCCAAAGTTTGCGTGAAAACGAGGAACAAACAACAGTTGTTGATGACAATATAAACAAATCTGGTCAAAGGTATGAAGAGTGTCCCTCTGATGAAGAAAAGAGAAAAGATGAAGAATGTTTAAGAGAAGATACAAGTGATGAAACAGCAGGAAGTAGTGACATCTTGAGATGCAAAGGTAGTAACATGATGGAAACTCTGCAGTGTGAAACAGTGGAAGCAAGGATGACTGAAGAGACTAGCAAAGATGAAGAGAGAGGAAACTCAAAAGTAACCAAAGAAGGTTTGACATCTGAGAAGCTAGGAGAGGAAGATGAAGCAGACAAATGTAATACTATGAGAACTCTACCAATGGTGCAATCAGAAGTTACCTGTAAAACTAATGAAGGAGTCTTGGGTGAGGAAAGTACTAATTCAAGGACATCTCATGCTGAGAATGCAAGTCCCACTCATTGTGATGAAAGGACAGCTCATCTGTCTAACAATGAAGTTTCAAAAAATGATGAATTAAACCCATCTGTTAGTGGCAGTAATGTGAAAGAATTTTCTGACTCATCCAAGGATTTTAAGGTCCACCAGAGAAGCAACTTTCAGAAGTTAACTATCTCTTGTCCAAGTGAAGGAGAACAGCAGTCTGAAAAAGTAGAGGTGGGAAGTGCGGGTTTTGACAGCTCGGAATTGACTGAAATAATCGGTACAGAGAGAACAGGAAGGGAAGTGCACACCAAAATGTCAATGGGAGTGAAGACTGAATTTAAAATGTCCAAGAAAGAAATGTTGCCATGTATCCCAGAGAAACAAGGTGGTAGTCCTCCTCGGAGAGCAGATAAGGCATCCCTTGAGCCTATGATAACATCTATTTTGGAGTCTCTGCCAATAATTACGAGAGTTCTATCTCCGATACCAATGAGTCCTGGGAGAGGAGAGGTGAACCAAGAAGATGATGAAGATGAAGATGAATTAAGCTTACATCAGCGAACACTCTCTCCTCTTTCACCTCCAGATGCATCTTGTTTCTTGCCTCCTTTCTCTTCCACTGAAAGGACTCTCTCCCCTCTCCCTGGCACTCCTGTTCCTCCAGACGATTCCCTCGAAATTAGAGAGGAAGAAGGACCAGTTGACAGAGCCATGCCGTCCAATTTCCATTCCTCTGCACCAAAGGGGACAGTGGCCGTCAGGCCCAGAGCAAGGTCGTCCCAAATTGAAGGATCCAAGGATGACTCGGACAGAGGAACTAAAAGAAAGATGGATTCACTAGAGGAGCCTTTTGGGGAGCAATCTAAAGAACACTCAGATTTAACATCTGGGGTAAAGAGCAAAAAGAACAGAAAGAAAGGACTGTCTGTTGCGTCTGTGGTAGACAATGATGGCCAAAGTTGCAAGGAAGTCACTGAAAGTGTTGTTGATAAAACTAAAGAGCAGAGTGGAAAAAGCGCTGCCAGTTTAGTCGAAGAGAACAAACAACAGCAGAAGAACAAAGCCGAGAAAGTTGGAGAAGAAATAGATGCATCAGGGGATAGTCTTTCAGTTTCAAGAAAAATAGAGCCAATGTGTACAACAGATCAAAAAGATGACGTCATCAAGCAACATGACTCAGATGAAGGAGTTTTGAAGGAGAAAGGCTCCAGTCAAACATCAAATGTGGACAGCTTGTCAGAGAACAAAGAAAGATCTTTTGTGGAACATTGTCATATCGATACACAGCCTCAGGTAAATCAGCCAATGAATGTGGATGCTGTGTCAGAGGTTGAAGGGATTTTGTTGGCGGATTCTCAAGGAACAGAGAGGGTGCCATCAAAGCATAGGAATGTGATTCCAACCTCTGAGTCATCTGACCTGATTGGAGAAAGGGAAGTCCTTGATAAAATGTCAACAATAAATGTAAGTATTTGTTTGTATTGAAACCCCTTTTAGAAACTGCTCCTTTAGTAGTTTATAGTTTGGAGGTCATTGTAAATGAAACAGCATTTGTGGAAAATTGAAACATCAGGAAACGTTTGCATCTGAGATGTGGGACAGAGCTTTGGCAGATATTAGAAAATTTAAATCATGAAACACTGGTTGACTTGAAAAGTAGGTACTATGTATCTACATGAACTCATATGTGTGTCTGTTGTTTTAAGTTTGTTCTTACATACTTGGAAAGAATCTTCAACTCATATTGGCCCATTTCAGTAAGGTGACCATGCGTTATCTAAGGATAAAACATGGCTAATTTAACTGCGTGAAGTTTTCCCTTTTAAAATACTCTAAAAAGAGGAAATAAAATACTCTTAAAATTTGGCACTCACATGAAAGAAATTAAGAAACACTTAATATCATTTTGATGCATGTGCCAATTGTCTTCAGATTCGTGTCTAATTAGCAGGGTTGTTTGATTCAAATCAAACTGATTAAAATAATGACAAAAATCATGATTTAAAAATTGATTTTATTGCTTCATTGCCAAAGGCAGGCAAGGAATCTTTGCGATGGTGATTCGGTGTATGTGCGTGTGTATGCGTGTGAGGGTGTGTGTATGTGTGTGAGACAAAATCTTGTGAACGCTCTAGCTTCTGAAGGGAAAGTGCAAGGTGGGTCAAAGTTGGTGTTGATAGAGCATATGAAGATCTCGGGTGGGATTGTTTTTGGTGAAGGTCAAAGGTCATCTGAGGTCACCATCAGGCAGAATGTGTACAAACTATGTTTGCAGTATCTCAGAAACGACAGGTTGCATCATTTTCAAACTTGGATGGTAGGTACTGCTCTTTAAGTAAGTGAGATTGTGAGGGTATTCTTGTAGGTCAAGATCATCTGGGGTCATCAAAGGTCTTAATGTACAAAGCTTGTGAACACTCTATCTAATTTCCCAAGTCCTTGACTTATAATGATGAATTTTCGTCTATGCATCTTCAGCTGGCATTATCCTGGTTTCTGATAAAATATGTCTGAAAGCATCTGTAAAGTATCTAAAAGCCCAATTTGGTTGATTAAGTTCAGCAGGTACAATACACCTGTGGGTTTCTATTTAGTCCCCAATTCAGCAGTACAGTATTTGGTATCATGCTTCTTTTATTTATTACTCTTGTTTTGACAGTTAAAAGTGCTCACTTAGTTTTCAAAGCCATAATTGGCTTTTAATTCCATCTGAGACATTTTTTTGTCTGAAAATGGTGATTGACCAATGACCTCTTTTGAAAATGGTGAGAAAAGGTTGACCCTTATCTTTCCCAGAGGAATCATTATCTGAGATACAGTTCTCCTTCTGTCATCAAGCAATGTGGAATAGATTTGTTTTCTGAAGTGGAGATAGTTGTACACTAGGGAAAAGTCTTATTGTACACTAGAGATAAATAAGTTATTACTTGGTCATATGATGGGGTAGATGGAGGAATGTATGTAGTTTATATAATTGACAATCATTTCAACTGTCATATGAGTATATCTCTTGTTCCTGGAAAATTCGTACTGTACCTAGCCTACCACCACTGTGCAGGATGGAGAATTCTTGGTCTCCAGTGTTATCTTACATTACATGCATACAGTTGGTATTGGAAAATGATGTACAGTATCAATGGCTTCATCTGGTAGCCTGTGGTTACTACAGTAAATTGCAACTTGAAAAAAATTAATGGAAGTTGCATTTGCAAGGAATCACTAAGCCTCTTGACTTTCTTGTTTGATTTAAATTGATTTATTTGACTTAAACCACTGATTTAAATCATAATTTTTTTTAAACTAAAAAAATCAACACCCCTACTAATTAGATTCATCATTAAGCAGCATATTAGTGACTTCAGTAGTGTTTGCATGGGTAACCTGGGTTACCAGTCTGACATTCACTGTGCGGTTCCAAAGTTACCACCTGGTTCCTTCATAGAGTGAAAACTGTGTAATTTCTGTGTGAGAGTATACAGATTGTCAGATTGCAGAATTGGTATCACTTCTTTAGGCTATTTTCATTTCACCACACGAGATGTGAGCCATGTTTTCCCCGCTGATAGTCACTAAACGTTTGATGCCTGCCTGCAAATGGCAGATGTATGTAGTATGTACACTTAAAGTGAGTTAACTCATAGAGAATGACTAAGAGAGTGAAGAAGCCACATTTCATTCCGCTCTTCGTAAAACTGATTTTGAAAATGAATACATACATATTTTAAAATGTCAGAGAGAAACCCCGAAGATCAACCAGAGGATTGTACTCAGTGAGTTACTGGAGAGCATCAGAACCCAGAAAACGGAACTATTGGGTGGACTGGTCAAGAAGGTGATTGTGGTAAGTTTTAGTTGTACAAGTTTGCATATTTAGATCCTGAATATTCATGACATTAGACTTTATAACCAGTCTGTCTCCAAAGTGTTTGTTATGGGAACAGTCACCGACTATTTTGAATGGAGATTAATTGACAAGTTTGTTATTATTACTATTAGCTCCTGTTGTCATGCACAGATGTACAAACCCCCTCATTGACTTTTCCATAGTGTAGTTTTTAATAGAAGTGTGTGCTGTGGAAATACTATAGAAGATCACACACCCCCCCACCATCGTTTCCAAAACGGAGATCGTCTTTGCGCCCAACGAGGATTGTTTTCCTTGATTTCAGTTTCTAGACCAGAACCCTGTGGATCTGTTATCGGTGCAATTGTCAAAATCTGTGGTCGGAAACAAGTCCACCCGTCCGGTATTGACATATCCAGAGGAAGAGCTTCTAGGCGTACTACGTCAGCGTAATGTAAGTTCGCTTCAACACTGCTTTTGTATTTGATCTTGTATGTGGCGTGTCAATGTATAATGTTAGTTTCCTTTTTGCTGTTTATGGTGCTTGAAGTTTAATTTTGAAACTGACAATAACTTTTATACTTGCAACAGTTGAAAAGTTTTCTGTGGGTGATGACTTGCTGATGCTATTTACACCAATTGAATTTATAGACTGTGGAGTAACTTCTACTGATCTTACTTTCTCATATCAAGACGTCCTGCTTCTAATTTTTTCTGAAAAATTTGACATTAGCCTTTCTTTTGTCTTACCTTTTTGACTTGCCACAACTAAAACTGAAAGAAACAAAACCTAAAGCAAAACAAATAACAAGGAAAATGATTGTATATTATATAGCACAGTACTGTCAATTTCAATGAGGGTACAGGGAATGGTGAGGATGGAAAAATTGAAAAGGGTCATAATATCGTCAGCGCTGACAGGATGTATCGATACAAACTACTCCTTAAAGCCTGAATGAGACCTATTTTTGTGCTACTTTTTTTCTTTTGCTTAATTCTAATTTTCTTTTGTATTGATAATTTTCCTACATTTATGTTTTCCTCTTTATTTTGTTCATCATGATTCCTTCCGAGCAGGTTCGTTTCGCTGAGGAGGTGCTGCACTGTTTAGGTACATTGATTGTCCTTCCAAGGATGAAAGACAATGAAAAGTTGGCTCACAGGAAGAGGTTGACGTTCTTGAGGATCTTCGCCGCACTGTGTCGTGTTAAAGGTAGGAATCAAAATATCTGAAACACTATATCTCAAGGTGAGAATCCTAGAGTGATGTCATATTTGGTTGTTACTGTAGGTGTACTTTATTGAGTACTAGAAGCCAGTTGTTTTTGTGGCAGTCCAATTTCATTCGATGTCAATAGAGATCAAATATGCAAAATCCTTGTAGCGCAATGTTTTAAGAATCAAAGATTAAAATGATTACAAAATGATTGTGTAGATGTACCACAGTTAGTACAAGAAGCTAGTTGGTTTTAGTATACTTCAAAGGTTAGCATTAAAAGGTCAAATCACAAAACCTTGTAATGAAAATATCTCAAGAACGGAAGCTTGAACTAATCTCATATTTAGCAAGGAAGTTTATCGCATTGACTGAAGGAAATCCATTGTGGTGGAGATAAGAAGTCGTTTGAAATCTTGAGGGAGTCAAACCAAGTAAAACTTGTAAGAATAATATCTCCAGAAGGGAAACTCAGATTAAGTTAGTATTTGGTGTGTAAGTGTTCTACATTGAGTGCAATAAGTCTGTTGGTTTTGTGCCAAATTGCCCAACCTTCTGAACAATATATTCAAAGGTACTTGATCTGTGAGGGAATTCCATCAATGAAAACAAGAAGTTTTTTTTTTTTTTGAGTAGAAGTCAAAAGTAATATGTGTTCAAATTTGGAAACCTTGTTTAGGTAGTGTCTGAGGAAGATAAGCTTGGGCTGAGTTCATATTTGGTGTTTGGGTGTGCCCTTTAAATGTTGGAAAGCTGTTGTTTTTTCATTGTAGGTTAAAAGTCATTTGAAATCCACAGAGGTTAAAATCTGAATGATGGCTGTCATTAAATCAACAATTCCACAAATTATGCATTCTTAATTAGATGATTAATCTTGACCTGCAAGTAGAGGCTACAAATATGTAATTATTTTAACTTGGATGAAGCGTTAAAAGAAAGGAAATCAATTTTAGTTGGAAGTGAAATAAAACGGTAGACAAACCGTAGACCGTAGACAGGAGGAATGTGATGAACCTCAAAGATGGTTAAAGGTGTCAAAGGTTGTCAATTGTGACCCTTGAGGGTTAACTTTAGGTGAGAGTTCATAGTGAAACCTTAAGCTTATGTCTGCAGCCGTGTAGATATATTTCCATCAACTTTCATCCATCTCTTTTTTTCTGTTTGTCTGTCTGTCTGTTGTTGTTGATTGGGTAGGTCTTTCCAAGAAGCTGAGGGTTCTTTGCTTTGACATTGTGATTAGAAGAGTCCAACACTGGGAGGAGTTACTCCTCTGCGTGGCATCAGTCTGGCCTCATATTCTGACCCGGCAAAAGGTAAAAGGTTTTGATATTAAAATAACTATCACTTAACGAAATGGTTAAAACATTCAAGAAGTGGTTTTGTGGCAATGAGAAAATTACTATGGAGGAATTTCAAGCTAGGCTAAGATTGCCAAATGCTGTTTTTGGTGAGGAAGGGTGCACTTAGTGTCATCTCAAAAGATAGATGAGAGAGGTTCTTTATCTTTTATTGCACACTTTTGATTTTAAAAGAGTCTCATTTTTGTTTGGATTTCATACTCTTGAACTTTTGTCTTCCATCTACCACAGTATTTTATTTACCTTACATATGCTGTGTGTATTAAACCCAAGTCTTTTAGTCTTGGCAGACTGCATCCAGGCCGTAAGTGATGTTCATGCAATAAACAACGACACAAATTTTGTATCCATGTTGCACATTAATTTTATATCTCAACTACATTCTGAGCAAATTTCTCCTCATAGATTGTAAGTGCTTCCCCTTCTCTGTTTCCCATAAAATGTTGGACCCTCAAAACTCCTCCATCCCCCATTTAAATTTATTTATGTATGTTTATTGTTAAAGTTTACTATAGTGATTGTTGTTCCATTCTTCTAATGTTGAAAAATGCTTTGTGTCTTAAATGGAGTTACATCAACTACACCTAAACTGCTTGTGTGTTGGTATAGGATGTGATACAGTAAATAACAGTCTCTACTGAATATTTAAATATTCATATTGATAAAAATCAAAATCATTTTTACCTTATTTGTAATTCTTCAACAGGGTAGAATTGCTCAACCAATCATTAATGCTATGGAACTCGTTGTTTGGAAGAGTTTGAAGTCAAAGAAGAATACCAGTACCAGCCAAACAGAGACAGTAAGTATGGAAATATTAAACGGATAAAGGATTAGTGAGAATGGAAGGGGAATAGGTTGTGAGGATTAGTGAGTGTGGAGGAGAATATTTAGGGGGATTAATGAGTAAGGAAGTTATGAGGAAATTACGTAGCGGGGATCGGTGGGTATGGCAGAGAATGTGTGGTGGAGATCAGTCAGTATGGAGGAGATTATGTAGTGAGGGTAAGTGTGTATACATGGAGGAGAATATGAACTTGAAATTAGTGAGTATGGAGGAGAACATGTAGTGATCATTAATGAGTGTGGAGGAGAATATGTTGTGGGATCAGTATAAGGAGTATGGATGAGAACATGAAATAGGCCAGGATAAGTCACAATAGAGGGGAGTATGGCACAAGGATAAATAATTGGTGAATAAAGAGAGGAATATGTAGCGAGGATTAGTGAGTCCGAAGGAGAAGGTGTTACGGGAAATAGTGAATATTACAGGATCATGTAATGGGGAGCAGTAACTATTGAGGAAATCATGTTAATGAAATAGGTGAGTATGGAGTATATAAAAATGTGACCAGTATCAGTGTGGAGGAGACTACTAGAAGAGTACTAGTAAGTATTGAGGAAATCATTTTAGGGGTAGTTCTGAGTAGTGGTGTAGTCTAGTACAGGAGGGTCGAGGCTGGCCCTGAGCAGAGGCTTGTAACACTATTTGTGTGGAGGCCTTGAGACTCACATCATAGCAAAGTGTCAATGCGGTATAAAAGTTCTTGCTTCATTGCACTTATGGACTGCAATGATGTTCTCTTTACTTACAATATTATGTATTGTATTGACTGGTTTTTTTTTCCAAAGTAAATGAAACATTGATTGGTGATTCAAGCTCAAAGTTCTCCTCAGGAATGTGAAGTTATTTCAGCCATAAAATGTAACTGCAGAAATCTTGATGCAGGAAGTGAAGTTCACTCAGGGAAAAACAGTAGCAGCAAAAATCCCATTAAGGAATGTGAAGTTACCAGCTAGAAAATGTAACCAGCCAAATTTTGATAAAGTGAAGCAAACATCGAGGTAAAAGTTACATTGAAAGATGTCATCTGAGTTTAAATGTTTTGTGCATTCATCCTCGGCAGTTGCATTTTTCTCTTTGCAACAAGGGCTTTGGAAACTGTAAAGAACTGCATCAGCTTTCATTTTACTTGTCTACTTTTACCATGTACAATCAACTTTACAACTTTTTCTCCAGAATTATTGCCTCTACAAATCTTTGCAGAGACCTGTCCGTGTGACACATTGTTTTTTACTGCTTGAGCGTGTACGTCATTATGGATTTTTTATAAATAACCATTAATTATATATGTGAGTGAGTTTTCAGTTTGGTTTTTATATTCAGTTTAGAATTAGGCCAAAAAACACGAAGTCACATAACTACAGTAATTTACTGTTGTGATTTCTCATTTCATCGTTTAGCTCTGGCAGGCTCTGAAGTTTTCGTGTGACTGGAAGGATCCGGCTATCCAATCGGAGGAAACAATGGTCACAAATTTCTTGCAATCACTTTGTGAAGCAAGCAAGAAAAACCTACTGAACAGTAACTATTTTCATGACTTAATGAAAGAGGTCTGAGACATATTGTATATTGCTTTTAAAGGAGGAGAGGTTTAAAGATCATCAATGTTAGTATCTAATGTCCAGCTAACCTTTGATGACCTTTAACTAAACAACATTCCACATACAAGCATGGAACACTTACTCATGAATGTCAACTATTGGTCATCAGCATAAGAGAAATTCAAAAATTTACTTTTTTTTCCCTCTACTGGGGCACTCTCTGACAGAATTTGTCATTAGTAGATCAGTTTCTATAAAGGAAGAAACTGCAAAAAGTTATGTTAATTGTATCCTACAACTAGCTATTCTCCTTTCAGCTTTGTTTGAGGTAACCGTCTCACTCTGTTTTTAGTTAGATATCTATCTTTATTTACAATGGCTATGTACTATTTCTTGCTGTTGTATACTGTCAACCAATGAGCTCACTCTTTGACTGACATAGTTGACTACGGCAAGGAATCGCTAAATATTTAGGCTTTCTTGTTGGCTGATCTGAACCTCCGATTTTGACCAATGACATGTATGCACCAAAGTTGCTACATCATGACTTTTGTGGTAGGCCACAGTGCATGTTATACAATGTTAAGTGCTGTCCCTCAGTTGACAACTCATCAAGCTGCATGTATGTGACAATATGAAAGAAATTAAATATTACTTATATTCAGAAAATTTTACACAACACCCTATCTCTGTTGTGCATACAACTTTTTTTTTTTGTCTTTAAGCCACTGAGTCAATGATACTTTGAGTGTACTTAAATGTTCTTTGTTCATTGTTGCTGCACATTGTTTTCCATTGTTCTTGTAATCGTCATACTACTTATTTTTTCCCTTTCCATTCACAGATAGCAGTACTTCTCCCATTTCAAATAGCGGCTATGAAATCTCTAAGGCAATTGAAATGTTAGCCTGGTCAAAAGGTTGGAAGTGGACCTGGTCTTTTGTAATTGTGGAATCACTCTGGCCCATCTTGTCAGGTCAATGCAAAGATGTTTGGAAGGGCAGGGAGTGGGATCAGGGTTTGGTCTGTGTTTGCCTCAAAGTTCTCGGTAAGACTGAACATGAGTCGGTCATCATACATCTTGAATATTAGTTGAAAACGAACAGTATTACAAAACTGCAATAGTTTGAAGGACTAGTTGATTTATTGAAAACTGAGATGGTAAATTTAACGTGGTCACATCTTTTAAAACCAATATTAAACCACCATAAGACCATATTACATTATGCATTGTTCAGAGTTTCATTTAAGACTAACAACACCCCTCTCCAGCTGTAAGAGGGTTCTGCCCCTATAGACATTTACCCTCCACCCCATCTGCCAATGTAAAAGGCAGTGCTCATACTAAAAAATTGAATGTGGGAGGGAAATCCCTGTCTGAAAAATTTGGGGATTTGCAAAATCAAGGAGGGAGTTGTCACTTGGTAAAGATTCTACTTCAATTTATTGCGTGTATTTATTATTGTAGCTGTGACCTCAGCTGTGGAAAATTGTGCGGGATTTTCCGGTGTGATTTACCTCTGTGTAGGATTGAGGAGATAAAGGCTGCCTTCATTCAATCCCGTGCCGTAGTGTGATCGCAGAACACAGTTAAGAGGGTTCCACCAGCTCTGCATCATTGGATTGGTAGTCTGCAACTTTGGTCTTTCACCCTGAAGCTCATTTTTGTCTTGTTTAATGTATTCTAGCTGATATAATCAGTGGTATTCTGGTCACTGCTAACATGTTTGATACGGCGATGTGGCAACAGACAATCCCATGTTTCAAATTTGCAGATTGAATTCATTTTATCTTTCATTATCAGGAATCATTGGACAAGTGGAGAGAAAACCTCATAGGGAGATTTATGAGCTGATTGAGAGAATTTCAGATTTTGCTAAATGCAGTGGTGCCAGCAAATCCACTGGAGGTACGGTAGTGATGACGGCGTCTTAATTCCAGCTGTACACAGTATCTTAAAATACAGATATACACACTGTTGATCCAAAGTGGACCATGGTAGTCCCAAGTTGTTCATGAAACATCACATGATTAACATTCATCATGCCAGTAGTAATGTAGGACACAATGTGGCATACCAGTCAGACCTTTAACATTAGGCTAGATCTTTTGTGATGTACAGGCTACTGGTTACAGGTAGGCTACTGTAGGGCTGATGTCAGTGTAATTCATTTAGGAATCAATAAGTGTAATCTTGTTGCTAGTATCATTCAAAGCTTCTGACTATAATGTTGCTATGGATGACAGGATGAGTAACAGATTGCATATTTTGGTACATTTTTAACAAAATGGCCACAAGAAAAGGATTATAAACTAAAATACATAATGACTTAGTCTATTGTATATTGCTGTTTAAGATTCAAGAGTGTTGGCTCCTGCTTGCAGAACTCATTGTTTACTTTTATTTCCAAGTTCTTGTATGCATAGATGTTATGCTGTAATGACAATCAGGTTACCTTTAAAGTTTCTTCAGGTAGTCACCCATACCCTTTTCATGCAATGGTATTCAATCATCCTTGGAGATAGGATGATGTGGTATGGTTGGGATCTGCAGAAGGATAAATTTAATCCTCTGAAAATGATATTGTAGCTTCAGATTTGTATTTAATGCTATGTTTAATTAGGTGGTGACTCTATCATACTTCATTTGTTGACTTTCTTTTAAAGATTGGTCTTATTGTAAGAAAACGGATGTACCCCCATCCATGTATACAATGCCCCCTTCTTCTTTACACCACTAAAAGCTACATAACGGTCTTTCTTCATCAGTACCAGCTATTATACAAGCCCACGCTGTAAGCGCCATTCTATCGCTTTCAACGTCTTGTCCGTGCTTTGCGGCCCAGGTGTTGAAGAATTGGTCAGAGGACCCGAACCCTCAGTTGGTCAAAGGTGACAAAGTCCGTCTGGAGGTGCTGATGAAAACTTGTAAAGGTAATTCCACTTTCTCTTTTTTGTTTTGCTAGTTTTACGGAAGAAGTTACTTCTGAAAATTTTGGACTGTAACTTCTTGAGAGATGTATGACTGATGTGCAGTAAAATTAAAGTTGTCTTGCTCAATGCAACTGATCAATCCATTCCTTGTTGGTGACTGGATGCCATGCTGCCCCTTTAAATGGATTTGTCTGAAAGTGACTTGAGCTCGCTACCCAAGAAATTTTAGAAAAGCATCAAGAAGTCAAATACTTTTTGTCACTCTTCTTTTTGGTATGTTGTTTTTGATTTGCTAAACACTTGTTTTGCAAATAGTTTTGAGGTTTCTTTGTTTGTTTTTGTTTGAAGTGTTAGAGGTGATGGTCACTTTATTTCAAATTGCAGGGAATGGAGTACTGAAGGCAGATGTGGAACATTTCAAATCTATGAAATATGATTGTAGTTGTGGGACATACATGAACATGTTTACCTACAGCTGTCGCATGTCCGTTTCTGGAAGTTGCCAAGAGAGGTCAAATTATCTGTAAACCTTAACATTGAAGTGAAAATTATGTGCACTAGCTACTCTCAGGCACACACATGAGCAAGTCAAAGGACTTCTTGATCACTGAAGTCAGCTTCTTGATGGTTATATAAAATACTTATCAAAATACTTTGCACTTGTTCACAAGAAAGGTTCTCTTGGTTGTAAATGAATTTTGAAGTTTAACAGCAAGTGTCCCTCCAAGTAAAGATATATATGTCAGTGTCCTCAGCTTCACTGACCCAGTCCATATGAACCCCCATCTTACTAACTAATATCTCACAGACCCTGTCCCGCAGAACCGTCTCACCAATTCCCATCCCACTCAATCCATCTCACTGACCCCCATCTCACCGACCCCCATCCTACTGAATGCCATCTCACTGACCCCTCTCTCACTGACCCCCATCTCACTGACCCCCATCCTACTGAATGCCATCTCACTGACCCCCATCTCACTGAATGCCATCTCACTGAATGCCAACTCTTTGATCCCCCTTTCTTCCACCATTCTTCATTTCTATCAATAAATCCTGTCAACATGTCAATTATTCTAAATTTCAGGACTAGTTGATTTGAATGCAGCTCCAGAGAAGACCAGAGAAGCTCCAAGACCAGGGCAAACCAAGAGATGGGGACAAAGCAATGAAATGTCAAAGAAGTGTTCTCGAGGCAGGAAAAAGTTTAGAAGATGATCTCTCTGCTTCTTGAATGAGTGAGGAGGAGGAGGAGGAGGAAGAGGAGGAGGAGGAGGAGGGAGGAGGGGTCAGATGGGAGAAGAGTCTCTATTGATCTCTAGTCCACTAAAGTTGGAAATGGTCAATCTTGAGAACCACCAGTGGTCCTACAAAGTGCAGTTAACGTAAGTCGTAACAGACATTGTAAAACAGTTGAGGCCGTCCAAATGAGCGAATGCTTCGCTTTGAAAAATGATCTTGAAATCACCACATGCGATGATCGGGGCACATGATACATACGTCCATGAGAGAATGAACACTGAAAGAAATCACATGTAGTCACACTCACCAAGAGGTGCTGTCGCATCCTGTGACAGAACCTGTGACTCCTGTGACTGCATGGAGGCAAACCCTGTTTAGTTTCATTTTTATGAATAAAGCAGGTAACATCTATGCATATTTCTTTCTTTCTTTTTTTTGCCAAGGACATTAAAAGTCATTCACGTTCATACTATTGCATGTATATAATAAGATCACCAAGATGAGAGAAAACTTATTGTAAAGTTAACTTTTTTGTAATCTGTACAAGTAAGGGAGTTCACATGTCTACTTTTTTTTTACTTTAATGACAAATATATTTTCTAAGAACTCTGGGACTGGGTTTTTTTTTTCCATTTCTTGCCAGAAAGTTCTATATTTACGTTGATTCATTTTTCAAGGAAAATAAAGTGGTCATCCCATGATCAAATTTATCTTTGTTATGTGACAAGAAATGAAGCAAAATGCCTTTACTTTCCTTCCAGTTCATTAATGGTTATGCTTTACTTGCCAAGACAACATGCAATGCAAGAAGCATATCCAATTTTATTTGAAACTTGAAAGCTTTACGACAAAAACAACATCTAAGGTAATACATATGAGGTAATACAGCAGCTTTGAATGTAGAAGGCTTATCTGGGTTGATGATAATATCAGTTTGATTCAGATGTCGTTGTCCTCTGTCTGTTGGCGATGCGAACTTCATCAGAGGGTATAATGTTTTGTTACCACGCAGACTGTTTGGTTCATTGTGGGTTTTGAGGTAACTTCATCCTTTACCCATGATTCATGTTGACTTAATACTTCAATAAAAATATTGGACAACACAATCTCTGCATTGGACTTATTTTTATATGTAATGTCATCATGGAAGTGACCAATCACAACAAAGCCTTTATTTGTGGCTCTCTGAGACATTCAGCTACACCTAAAGTAGTTCTTTGCGCATTTGCCAGCTCTGACATTATTGCATGGCTGTGTACAGATGGGGCAGTGTGTCCACAAGGCTGTCACAGTTTAGACTGCATTATAAAAGCAATCTTTTACATCTCAACAGCAAGGAAAGGAACTCATTTTTCATGACAATGTCCCAGTTTCCTTCTTAAGGCAGTCACTCACCACCCCAAGCTAAATTTTTGGCTTGAGGATAGCAAAATTCTCAATTGGTCCTGCTCTTTGATTGACAGCAAATCCAAAAGATGCAGAGTAGCTCATATTGCACAGCATACACAGGGATCCACTGTTTTGATGACAAGTGTGGAGGGATTTTAGACAGGCTGTGGGAGGGATGAGACATAAGTGGTTGGGAGTGCTGGAACTGTCGGGGATGATGAGTCTTTGTCTTTAAAAGACTGAATATCTATCTAAGGATTATTTTGTCGTTTTGTTGGCAGAATATTGTATGTGACGATCAGAAGAAAAGATCAGATTTAAATATTTAAAACACAACCAGTGTCTTTGCTTTCTTCAAAGTACCCAGTGGCTTCCAAATAGAAGTCTCTTATTGTGCAATGAAACTTCATTTCTGATGTAGAACAAAGCACCATCTATTTTATCACTGCTCATTAACATTAAAAAGAAAAAATGCTATCATTTGTTTTTTCATTTTTTCATCAAGCCAATGAAAATACAACTACTGCAAGCACAAATACTCTCTTGTGATTCTTTATTGGCTATCATTTTTCTCATATATTTCTGTTATTGCTGACATTCTGGAATGTTGGACAGAAAGTGTTCTGCAAACAATTAAATTTAAACCCCCTTTAACATTGAACTTCATTCCTTACCTTTTCAACCCAAACACTGCAAGAAAAAAAAAATTTCAAAGACCATTTGTATCATTCTCTAAATTCGAAATTCTGCTCATAGCCTAGAACTATGAAAGAATTTTTGCACACACAATACATATTCTGTCTGCACCTTCATATCATATTCTATACTATTCTGTTTTCTAAAGCTTTCCTTTCAAACATTTTGAAGTGAATATGAGGTGATAGAAGAAATATAATCCTTACATGTGACTGTCAATCTTCAATTCCTTTTTGTTCAAATGTCAGTGAATTTGATGTGAGCAACCTGTAAGAGAGTCATGCAGTATTTCTTATGATTCTCATCAAACTTTTTTTACTACCCACATATTCTGACTCATCTAGCATATAGAACTCCATATATATGGTCTCTTTGACCAAGTGCAGAATGGCAATCAAAACTTCAGGGTCTTTGAAAAGTGCTTGCCATACAAGGGTGACAGTGGGGGGGGGGGGCTACAGGATGTTCAGGGGTCACTGTTCCTAGGGTTCAATGTTCTCCATTTTTGTATTTTTTCAATGGTTGCCAATGAGTAAGAGGTTCATTATTCCCAGAGTTCAATGTTCTCAGAAGTGTCACTATAATTCACTGTAATTCTCGAAGGGTTTTAATTCTTGGTAACATCAAACGCTGTGAATATCGAACCCTACATCAAACCACCGAAACATTGAACCTCGAGAACACTGACATAGCCCTGAAGATGTCATAGAATGGTAGTGTAGGATATTGTTACCTATCACAATGTTCTCAATATAGGATGCACATATGCTATCCAATGAAAACAAAGATGCAGTTTATTGATGTGTGACAGGGATTTAGGTCTGACCTTATTGTGTATACTGCCACCTATTTTGATGCAGGTTGACAAATGTGCCTAAATTGTTGGCTAACTTCAAACTGAAAGATCCCTTCTTGGACACTATTATTTTTGTAAAAAAAGCACATGTTTCCCAACTTGCAGCCTATGCTAACTTTTCATTGTTAATGTTAAAGATTGTTTCATCATACCTGGTTACCAAAATTGCCAGGAAAATGATGGTTTAAATCAGGAAGGAATCTGATTTGTTTCCTTGAGTGCTAAGATCAGCATGACTTGTTAACTGAAGATCAGAAGATTGAAGAGGGGTTTTTTTTTGTTGTTACTGACCACAATAAAGACCAGAAACACAGATGCTATTGTGAGACATCATTTCTACTTGCACCTGTCACATTTTGGCGTCACGGACAGGGTGTGGCAACTAGGCAACAATGCCCCCTCTTCATAGACAGGCACACATGTGGTGAAGTTCACCATGGAGGACCAACTAAGAGCAGAGTTAGCTGCCGTCAAAGAAGCATTGGAGGTAGAGAAACTGAAGTCTGCCCAGATGCAAGCTGAGATGGATCAACAGGAAGTGCAAAGTGGCGCCTCAAGTGCAGATATTGTCCCTGGGGTGCAGAGGATGTATGTATCTCATGATAGACGCCTAGAGCGATTTAAAGATCGTCCCCAGAAGTCAGGTGACCAAACCATCACAGAGTGGGTGGCAGATGTGAGGGGACAGATGGCCTCAAGGGGTATGATCAAGTCCGAGCAACCTGCATTCATTCTTGACCACCTGGCTGGTAAGGCAAGGAAGGAAATAGTTGGAAGAGGTAAGGCAATTACCTCAGATGCTGAAAAGATATTCCAGGTCTTGTTGAAAGTATTTGGGGATGGTGAAAGCTTAGCACTTCTCCAACAGTGATTCTTCTCATACACGCAGAGGGAGGAGGAAGACCTGGTGACCTGTTCCCTGGAGCTTGTGGACCTATACGATCGGATTACAGCACTTGATCCTTCGTTTGCTTCATGCCAGGAAAGTAACCTGAAGGGGAGGCTGTCAGAGTCTGTCAGGGATGAAGGCCTTCGGAGAGAGTTAAGAAGGATTAACCTTGAGAATCCTAAGCTCAGTTTTTTTGACACAAGAGATCAGGCTCTTGCGTGGTATGGGCGCTCAACAAAGACACCTCCAAGACCAAAGGGTGTTACAGCTGAAGAGTTGTCGGTTGAAGATAATTCCATAGTGAGCCTAGTAAAGGAGCAGTTCCGGCAGATTGCAGCTCAACAAGAACAGATCAAAAAGCTGCTAGAATTTGTCACGAAAGGAGGACAACGCCCACCTGGCAAAAGACTGCGTTTCCAATGTAACTCCCCCGACCATATCAAGAGAAACTGCCCAGTGAAGAAAGAGGCGGGTGCTGCAATCTCAACTCCACCTCCATCAACACAGGCACCTGCTAATTTAAACTAGCTCCACCTGTTGTGGCGAGTCACACAGTAGGTATCTCAATGTTGAAAAGTGGCTCACTGCTGAGGGAGGCCGTTGGTAAAAGTCCAGAGGTGGTAGTGAAAGTTAATAACGTTGACACAAGATGTCTTATTGACACTGGTTCTCAGGTTTCGACAGTAACAGAGTCCTTCTTTCACCAATCCTGCCCATCTGAACAATTGATAGACATCTCCACTATACTTCAGTTAACTGCAGCACAGGGCCTTGATGTACCATACGTAGGCTTTGCTGAACTCCCTGTAACAGCTCTTGGGCAGAATTTTCATGCTGGATTCCTAGTAACCAGAGATCCAGTTGGTACTCCGATGGAGCAGAGGAAATCAGCAGTCCCAGGTCTGCTACGTTCCAACGTATTTGAACAGCTTTGTGCACTGTTGAGGAAGTCACTTGGTGAAGATTACCTGCAGCAACTTCTTCTTCAAGGAAACAAATGGGCTCATGTATTGGCCCTTTATCAGGAAACATTGACAGACTCTCTTGGGGATGACGAGGGAAGGATCTGTGAGGTAAGGGTTGCTGGGAAGGAACCAGTCCTTTTGCCAGGAAGGACAGCTGTGTTAGTAGAATGCACAGTAAAGCCAGCAGTGTCACAGACCTCATATGAGGCCCTTGTGGAGCAGCATGAAGATCTGAGTGTCCACTTGCAGAATGGTATTTTGGTCTGTCCCACCATAGTCAAAGTTTCCGAAAATGGTTGAATTCTGGCTCAGGTATTGAACTTGGCCCCTGGTGATGTTTACCTACAGCCCCGAACCCCAGTTGCCACTCTCAGAGAAGCAGTTGAAGAAGACACCAATGATCCAGTCACCGTGTCCTGTCATGAGCAAATAGTATGTGAATCCCAACCCCTCAGGACAGTGTTACAGAATATTGATCTTGGTTCAGACATCACCGAGTCAGAGAAAGAGATGGTGTTGGAAATGCTAGAGAGGCATAAAAGAGTCTTCAGCACCAGTGATGATGATGTAGGGTTTTGTGAAAAGGTCAAACATAGGATCCCACTTGTTGACAATACCCCAGTTAAAGTGCCACATATAAGAATACTACCACATGAATGGAACGAAGTGAGGGAGCATCTGCAGAAGCTATTAAAGCAGAAAGTCATTCAGGAGTCGAGCAGCCCCTTTGCCTCACCTGTTGTTATTGTCAGGAAGAAAGATGGGAAGATGAGGCTATGTGTCGACTACCGTGCCCTAAACAATAAGACCCGAAAGGATGCGTACCCTTTGCCGAGGATAGAGGAGGCACTGGATGCTTTAAAGGGTGCAAAGTATTTCTGTAGCCTTGATCTTTCACATGGCTATTATCAGGTACCCGTGGCCAAGGAAGATGTGGAAAAGACAGCCTTTCGCTCAGGTACTGGAGGCCTATACGAATACCTAAGAATGCCTTTCGGGCTGTGCAATGCTCCTGCAACCTTCATGAGGCTCATGGATCACATATTTGGCGATCAAAATATGCAAACCCTTCTGATATACTTAGATGACATACTGGTATTTGGTCCAACTGTAGAGGAGACAATTGCACGTTTAGAAATGGTCATTGAGAGGCTGGAGAGTCACAACCTGAAGCTGAAGCCTAGCAAATGCCAACTTTTCAGGAAGAAGGTCCGTTACCTTGGGCACGTTGTGTCAAGTGAAGGGATATCTCCAGATCCTGAGAAGATCAGTGCTGTCGAGGACTGGGCTGTACCAACAAGCGAGAAGGAACTGAGAGGTTTCCTGGGCCTGACAGGCTACTACAGGAGGTTTGTGCCTGGCTATGCGAAGATAAGTGCGCCACTACATGCACTTGTAGGCCCTACTCAGGTCGGTAAGAAGAAGCAAAAGAACACCAGGCCAGCGCCAGGGACTTTCCTTGAAAAATGGGGACCAGAGCAGGAAGAGGCTTTCTGCATCCTTAAGAAGAGACTCGTCTCCTCTCCTGTTCTTGGGTATCCAATCTTCACGGAGCCATTTATACTGGAGACTGACTCTAGCCTACATGGACTTGGTGCAGTTTTGTCCCTGAAGCAAGATGACAAGGTAGTGGTTCTGGCCTATGCAAGCAGAGGCCTTAGGCCCCATGAGAAAAACATGGAAAATTACAGCAGTATGAAACTAGAACTGCTTGCCTTAAAATGGGCCATTACAGAAAAATTCCGAGACCTGCTGATTGGAGCTGAATTTGTGGTGTGGACTGATAATAACCCTTTGAGTTATCTCCAAAAAACTGTCAAGTTGGGGGCTACTGAAACTCGATGGATGGCCGAATTGTCACAGTTTAGGTTTAAAGTCAAATACAGGAGTGGAAAGAGCAATCACAATGCTGATGCACTCAGTCGCAAGATTCAGCACGGGAAAGAGTCCCAGACAGTTAGATTCGAACAGATCATGGCGACAAGACTGGAAGTTAATCCAAAGCAAACGTCTGTGATGCCACGTAAACTGGTAGAGACGATCTATGAAAAAACCGACCCAGTATGGTTGAGAGAGATCAGCTGTAAAACTGCAAATACCTGGCCAGCATCAACAACTTTGCCATCATACGACCAGGCTGAACTGATTCAACTGCAGCAACGGGACCCTGTATTTGGAAGGGTCTGGTTCTTCTGGAAAAAGGGAAAGGAGCCAGGTCATGAAATTTTGAAGCAGGAGTTGCCATTAGTTCGGAGAGCGGCAAGAGAGTGGAAGAAATTAGAGGAGGTTAATGGCCTGCTTCACCGTAAAATATCTCTGGAAGGACGAGAAATTCGGCAAATATGTCTCCCGCATGCATTGAAGGGGATGGTCCTGGATTATCTTCATGACAGAACTGGCCATCAGTCAGCTGAGAAGACTGCCAAGCTTGCCCAAAAACGGTGTTACTGGCCAAGGATGATGGCAGATATCACAGAGTACTGTACGAACTGTGAGAGATGTACCCTGGCAAAGGCAGGAAAACGGATCAGAACTAAGATGGGAACCCTTTCGGCAAAGAGACCTCTTGAGGTTCTTGCCGTGGATTTCACTATTTTAGAGAATAGCTCTAGTGGCATTGAAAATGTTTTGATCCTTACAGATATTTTTAACAAATTTACTCAGGCTGTGCCTACAAGAGACCAGAAAGCCCAGACGATAGCCAAAGTATTAGTGAAGGAATGGTTTGTTAAATTTGGGGTTCCACAACGACTCCACAGTGACCAAGGCAGAAACTTCGAAAGTAAAATCATCAAACATCTTTGTAAAATGTATGGCATCCAGAAGTCCAGAACAACACCATACCACCCAGAAGGGAATGCTCAGTGTGAGCGTTTTAACCGTACTTTGCATGACCGATTAAGGACATTGTCAGTAGAGAAAAAGAAATCATGGCCATCTCATCTCTCTGAGCTTGTGTATGCCTATATCTCCACTCCACATTCTACTACTGGGTTTACACCTCACTATCTCTTTTTCGGGAGAGAGCCAAAACTTCCAGTAGACCACTTTTTAAGCCTGGAACCTGAAGAGTCTTGGGTAGGACATCACCTCTCTAGACTAGACAAGGCACTTAAGACTGCTGCAGAGAATACTTCTCGGGAAATGCTGCGAATGAAGGAAAGGTTAGACAAACATGCTGAGGATGCAGAACTAGAGCTTGGCACCAGGGCGTTCATAAGGAAACGTCATCTCGGGAGGCATAAAATACAAGATGCATGGGATGACATCCCCCATAAAGTCATTGGTCGTCCAGACCCTGATGGACCTGTCTATGTTGTCGAGCCTTTGGTTGGAAATGGGCCAACGGTAACGCTGAATCGGAAAGACCTGTTAGATACCAAGGTTTTGATTGACTGGGGCGAGGAAGCAGTGATATCCAAAAATGAAGGACTGACTAGTCCAGATGAAGCAACCACATCTGATGACGATACCGATGGGAAACTATATATTTCAACCAAGTTAGAAATGGGGGGAGAGGATTTGTCTCAACCTAGCTCGGGGGGATCTAGTGCAGAATTTGGCATTGAAGGTGATAGGGTAGTTGGGGACCACGACCCCCAAGAAGAGTCCCACAAAGCAAGTGCTATTCAAACACTGCCTAGACGTAGTGCAAGGGAAAATGCTGGTCGACATTCTAACCCTTACAACCTGCCTCGCGCTGTAACTCAACAAGAAATTGAGTTAGATGGTACTATAGATAGGACGATGTTGAACAAAATTTGTGAAGCCCAGTTACTTCTTGTGCGCATGCTAACTAGTCAGCAGGCTGCTACCTAGACCAGATCTGTTACAGGTGCCATCTAGGCTGATTGGCATCAGTCACTTTGTAAATATATGTTCCTTTTTATCCATATTGGATACCTTCTGCTCATTTATATTATCACCTTTTTTGTATGTATTCTCTCATTCTTTATCCAAGGATTGTTCGTGCATTGTCAGGGACGACAACACTCAAAGGAGGGGAGTGTGTGACAGGGATTTAGGTCTGACCTTATTGTGTATACTGCCACCTATTTTGATGCAGGTTGACAAATGTGCCTAAATTGTTGGCTAACTTCAAACTGAAAGATCCCTTCTTGGACACTATTATTTTTGTAAAAAAGCACATGTTTCCCAACTTGCAGCCTATGCTAACGTTTCATTGTTAATGTTAAAGATTGTTTCATCATACCTGGTTACCAAAATTGCCAGGAAAATGATGGTTTAAATCAGGAAGGAATCTGATTTGTTTCCTTGAGTGCTAAGATCAGCATTGACTTGTTAACAGAAGATCAGAAGATTGAAGAGGGGGTTTTTTTTTTGTTACTGACCACAATAAAGACCAGAAACACAGATGCTATTGTGAGACGTCATTTCTACTTGCACCTGTCACAGATGCATCACTGTGATTGGCCAGAATCTGACCTTTGATAAGTGACGCCGTGATCGGCACTGATATTTTGTGGCACAGTCATAGTGATAGCAAAGAATGAGAAAGTAAGACTTTGAAGACCAAAGAAGCTGGTTGCAGTTGCTATTTGCTGAAGCCCTGCATTTAAACCATAGACTGATGCCAAATAAAATTTTACAATTGAGATCTGAATAAAGCAATTCACCACTATCCCCCTCTTGGTCAGTCAAAGGAAGATTTTAATAGGCTACTTCAACGTTATCACAGATGATACCCTGTTACGTTAACACACCCTCGTGACCAGTTGAACGAAATAATTTTTCACCCTGAGCATCAACATCATCACGTAGATCCATTCAGCCTACAATATTAGGCAATTTTACTTCACACCTGAGGAAACAGTCATATTGCTGATATTCAAAAATGATGAGATTGATGGATTCTTTTGCAGAGTCTGCTTCTACCAGTCCTCAAACGGATCCTCACTCTTGGATTCCTCTTTTGTCCTGGGAAGATAAAAAAAAAAACAAAAATGAAACTTTAAAATAGCTGACATTACTTACAACAGAAGCTATGTCATGTCAAAGCAATTACACTTCTACACAGAATATTACAACTAATCCAGGGTTGATATCGACAACTAGTCATCATCATCATCATCAGGGCTTATCTGTTTTTCGCAGACGATCTGACGGCTGATGTTTTCATCACAACGTCGACTGATATCCGATCAGATATTTTTGCTTATCAAGTTTGTTCTCTCACTTCGTGTATGGTGCGGTTTCTGGAGTCGCTTTATTTTGATTTCAAAATCATTACAAACATAACAGGTATTAGAAGAGAGCCCTCACAAATTAATAAGTCCCTTCACCCTGAACACATAGTCACATGGTTTCATTACGTTTTCAGATGGAAAATGCACTGGTGGGGCATTTCTTAATACCCTCCCTATAGTGCTCAGATTTATATACACCCCAGGTGCGCATATATTTTTAGGTCGCTGAACATCAGTAAATGGAATTTGAAAACTTCTGATGATTCAAAGTTTTACTGATGTGGTAAACATCAGCCTGATTTGATGTCTGATCCGATTATCATCAAAGTTGCTTAAACAGCTAGTGGAAACAGGCTATTTATTGGATGGCGACACCTCGCAGTCAAAATTGTTCAGCTTTATTTGTCTTTTTGTCATCTTTGGGGATTGGTCACTTTAGCCACATGTAGACAATAAAGTTGGAATTATGAACAGTACAATACCAAGAATCTTGCATCTGCCGTCATTGATGTACATTATACTAAACTTGAAACTTACCAAAACAACGTGATACATCTTGTGCATATTCTTGATAAGAAAAATGAAAGCTTTGCTTTTCTTTCTCAATGGGGAAAAGGGTTCCTTTCTACAGCTGCTAAACATTTTTAAAATATAATTTTATTCAAAATCTTACAAAAATGTATCATAATGTTTCTCTATCCATTTAGTAGTACTACAAATGTGCAACTGTGACTTCTAAGTACGAAATGAAGGACAAACTGCTCACTACTCACACAGGACTGTCCTCTTTCTCATCACCGGTGATTGACCCTTGCGAGATACGTCCCATTGACAACTCAGACTCCTGGGAAACAGAGAAAGAGACATCAAACATCCAATTTTTGCACAAATAAAGAATGATCAGTATCCAGTGAGCTTAAACCACGACCGAGGAGTCTGCATTTATTAAATTAAAGTTTGATGAAACACTGGCAAGGTTCTAGTTAGGTCAAACATAGCGCCATCTAAGTCGTTCATTTGCCAATCTGTCCCTAACTTCTTAAATTTTCTTAATAATTTACACTTATGACATGACAGTGACGAAATAAGATGACATTTAGGTTAAAGTCAATTGCATAATACTTGTCCCTAACGACCATGTCAAACATGCACATATATATGGTAAACCTTCATGTTAAATATGTTCACCTATATTCAAAATTCAACACCATTCACAAGACCTAAAACAGCATAAATGGGATTCCCAACGTCTCTGAACAACAAAGTATTGATAAGTCCTCACACAACAATATTTAAATATATTCGTATTATTGAGAAGAAGTAGCGACAGCCCCCCTCATGTTAGGTGACGGGAACCTTTAACAGCAATTCTCTGGACAGCAACCTTAAATTTAAAATGGATATTAAATTATAAGTTCACATAGACGGATGGTTGCAAGATTGTCATCAGTAACAGAGTGGCATAAAAGAAAGGATCTAGAAAAGAAATATAAGCCCCAAATTCTTAAAGTTGTTACTAAATACAGAAATGTGTTAAAGACACAGCAGTTTGGATACGAAGCACCAACATTTATAACATGGCCAATCATGATAAGAGATAACACTTTACATTCTTTTTATGAACATAGACGGATGGTTGCAAGATTGTCATCAGTAACAGAGTGGCATAAAAGAAAGGATCTAGAAAAGAAATATAAGCCCCAAATTCTTAAAGTTGTTACTAAATACAGAAATGTGTTAAAGACACAGCAGTTTGGATACGAAGCACCAACATTTATAACATGGCCAATCATGATAAGAGATAACACTTTACATTCTTTTTATGAACAGCGACCCTAATCGTTGTATGATGGTTACAGATTTTCAATCGTCAACAATACTTCCCTATTTGTTGCTTAGTACTCACACTTTCAATTTTTAGACAATCTATTTACACATTTTGATTTTTCTTATTTTCAGGTTAGTTTCATTTGGCATAAATAGAGAGAAATTCAAAAAGCCTGATAAGATACCCCAGTTATGATGGATAGTTGACTGCAAACTACGACTAAAGCATCAACTACCTCATCACTTTGTCTCACCTCTCTCTCAACCTGTTCCTCTTCTTGTTTTTTACTTTCTTCTGACCGTCTCTTTTGAGCCATCTCCATGTATTTCTGCATCACTGGGTCAATCTTCAAACCATCGTCTTCTTTCTTCGGAGGTTCCTCTTTATCCGGTTTGTCAATGGCACTTTTGTCTCTTTCTTTGGTTTGATCAGATTCCTTCCAGAAGGAAATTTGATAAAGAGCCACAAATAAATATTAATTGTGAATTTGTGAGTAAAAGATACCACTGCAGTTTCATCAACTCAGAGAAAGACTCCTCCAGTCAGTCGGATCACTTGCCCCCCACTTCTACTTTCAACCTACCCCCCCTCCCCCCTGAGCAGGAATGTATGAGGAAGTTCAATAGATAAGCGGAAGTGTAGTGCTGCTGGACTAGCTCTAACTGTAGCACAGTATGTATAACATCATTGATGTACAAAAAATGGCAGCTTAGCATATAACTAGACTTAACTGAGTACATATGTTAACATTGTACTTGTCATTAGATGGCTTTGATATTTACACGCACAATAGACTAAAAATAAAATGGACATCAATTCACTGGCTACACTTGCCATATGATACACTGCACAAATTCCAAGCTGTATCGATATGTTAGGAGATGTGGGTAACATAGCTAATACACTGTGACTTATTCTCATCTGCATTACTCATTTGTGTGGGAAGGAAACGACTTTGTTGTCGCGATCAAGACGGGGTAAGATTCACCACAAAGTCACTTTGACTACCCATCTCAACATATTGTATACCTGGTGGTGACAGCCAGGCATGACTAGAGGGGCATGAGAGAAGGAATGCAGCTTGGCAAGGAAAGAACATGAATCCTCTTACCTCTTGTCTCTGCAATTCTAAAAGCATCTGACGTTCTCTCTCTCTTGCCTCTTCCTCCTTCCGCCTCCTCTCCTCTTCCTTTTTCCTTCGTCTCTCCTCCCATTCTCTCTGTTCTTCTTCCTCTTTCTTCATCCTTTCCTCATCTGAATCCTGTTTTCTAGCGACTGTTTGAATTATACCATCCTCTTGTTTCCCGTCATTCACCCTCATCCTCTCAGAATCTCGTAAGTGATCCTGTCCTTCATTTTGTCTTGGGATTTGTTCACTTTGATCTGTTTGACTTTCTCTAGGTGTCTCACTTACATCCATCTTACCAGCATCTCCCTCAAATCTCGTCATCTGAGCCATCTCCTGCCTATTCCCTGCTTCTCCATCCCTCCTTGCATGCCCATGTTGTCTGCTGCTTGGTATCTCTTCATCTCTTGGCAGTCTTGAGACAACCCTCTCATGACTTTCGTCTGCGATGGGTTCATTGATTGAAGGGATACAAAAAACATTACAATTGAATCTGAGCACCTGATTAATCTTCCACTGACACGGAAAAAAGCCAAGTATTATGGAACCTGAGACAAAGATGGGGGAGATGCCAGGTGGAGAAACAAGAAGATTCCCATCAAGCTCTTCCTTTGAATACACTACTGAGACTTTGAACATTGATTATTGTCTTGCCAACAAAAAAAAACAACGAAAGAAACAGATGAAACCTACCCTATAAGTGATACAGAATGGTAAATGAAGAGGGAGAAACCGCAACGGAAGAGCTACTAAACATTGACAATCATTAAACCAATCAGGATGGTGGAATCTGAAGTGATTCACAAATGTCTAATATAAATATTTAACTCAATCTTTAAGGCTCCTACACACATAAGTGCAAGTAATTGGAGATGCTGGATAACAAAGAGATGGTACCTTCATTAGATCGTTGCATAGATCTCGTAAGTGTGAGCCAGGTTTAAAACTTATCGAAAATAGCTTTGACTGAACACAACTGATTTTGTCTTCTCTACTGACTCACCTATAAGCTGAGAGTATTGATTATGTACTAACTCAACTCATCCCCCCCCCATCCCTTCCGACAGGAACTGACTCACCTGTAAGCTGCTGAGAATATTGGTGATCTACTGTTCCCATACTGACACGAATCTTTGGTCTTCTGATCTCAGAGCTCTGGCCGAAGAGATTTCTCCTTGAGCTGGGTCTAAAATATGCATATCAAACAAAATTTGAGCTAAAATAAATCTGATCCCATTCTAATTGATTTTGTTGGGTAAGAACAAGAAATTTCAGAGTTGAATAATGTCACAGTGTACATGGAATGTCATGGCACAAAGGATAAAGTTAATTATATTAGTAATGTAGAAAAGAATTTAATGAAGAATTTGTAAATGTCATACAAATTAACATCAACATACCATTTTTTATTTGTACAATAGAATCTGCAACCACATGGGATTACTGTATAACTGACTAAAATGACAGCTTTCTATGTAATTTTTGTACCTTCATCTCTTGAAATTCTATAGTTTAAATTTTGAGTTGAATTAAATTGAAAAATGTAAAAATTTGGAAGATTCCCTATGAACATTTGACACCTGCAAGGTCCATCCTAGCAGAATACATGCCAATCAATTCTATTAGTTTTAACAGGAACTGGTGAAGACAGGTAAAACATATTCACATGTTGAACAGGTGAACTATATATATATACAAGATGTTGAGACGTATGGTCGCTGTGATCCTACGGTGAGTTGTTTCTGCCACAAGGCAACCAAGAATAAAAGCCCAATGACAATTGCGCTATAAGTTCTTCATTAAAACCTCATTTTCAGGGCACCGCTGTATACTAATATTTTTCTATGTAAGCTTGACTTCCAAACTTTATTAGCGAATAGGAAATGAAGTCTTAGAGCAGCAGTGTTCCAACTTTTTGAATCAAGGGGCCACATTGCAAACTTTAAAGTTTGTGATGGGATGCAGAGGTTGCAAATATGCCCTCTTTTACCTTTCTCTTTATACTATCTGTACTGCAAAACGAAAAAATAAAAAAAATGTCTGGGGATGGGAATGAGTAACAATTAACACAACAAGGTAGTAACAATGAAGTAATGGTATATTGACACAGATATATCTATGGTACTGCTAATGCCACAAAATTGGTAATATCTGCATATGTAGTGAGTGTAAAATTTAGCAACAAAATATTAGTTATCACAAGTTTTTAATGGATAATATCTTTATTGACTTTCTAATTTGTTCACCTATTTCTCTTATTCTTTTCAATTTCTGTTTGTTCAAAAGGGATTTTAAGGGTCACATGATCACAAGGTCATAATTGGTCCACAGGTCATCCATCCTTGCTTTAGACAGATAGTTGCTGTTACATCTTTGAGATGTGATCTGTGTCACTTTCACTGAAATACAAAAATTCATAGTAGCTGTAATTTTTCTTCAAACGACTGATGTAGAACCATTTTCACTTAATTTTATTTATTTCACAATCTCTTTATAATCTATTTATAGTTTCTCAATTGTTACCCATCTCAATCACTACCACATATGTTAAAAATAAGAGACAAATACCGGATGATTTTGACTCACTTCCCTATCTGGTCTTCATCCTCTTTCTCGGACTGCCTATGTCCACTGTGACCTTTGACCTGAGAAGTAAACTTGGAGTCCTCGTCCACCAGTTGCAAATTACTGATGTCGCGCTCCATTTGTGTGAGAGATTTTCCATCAGGGACTTTGCTAAAGCTGCCAGCCACTAAACATGCATGTAAAAGAGAAGCTCAGATCAGTGACTGACAGTGACTATTAGACCTTGAATGCATATACTGCAAGATAAAAAATAAATGCCATCTACAATCATTGCTGCCAGTAGAACAGAATATCAAAAATTATCTCCAATAAGTTTTGAACCAATTCCTAAATACAGATATTTTATAGATCTAGACACTACCTATTGCTGGTTGATAATAGAAAGATACTTTTTCATCTAAAGCTATGGCAGGGAAGCTTTAAAAGTCAGCCATCTTGGTTTGCTTATGTAAGAGTAGATTCCAGTGGTCAATCAATCAATCAATCTTTTTTTTTCTCCTTCTAATCGACCCTTTTCTCTCCATTTAGGATACATATGGAATTGAGAAAGTGCCCTAAATGTCTTGACATTGGGTAAGTTGTCTAATCATTCATTTTTCTTTTTTTGAGAAAAGTATAATCTACACTTTTCTGACCACATAGTACCAATTGTTGACCAATGTGACTTTTAAGAGCCATTCAATGACCAATGTTTAAAATATACATTGATCTATAATTGAAAACATCCAATGTTATTGACACAAACAAACATGTATACATGTACACATACAAGCAGAATTTTTAAAAGGAATGCATAACAAATAAGTTGGTCAAACTACCTTCCAGAAAAATTCACAGGTACATGTTTCATGTTACAATTAGAGGTTCATTAAGTAACATTAATGTAGTAACTTAAACAATTGTAAGTAACTTTGAGTAACAAATCTGACAATTCCAGTGACTGAAACATCTTTAGGAGAGCTGAGATAAATACCTGTTAACTTTGCTGAATTCCTCACTGGAGACACCCTGACCGGTTTAGTCCGAGAGGTGGAGTTCCCGTATGGAGATGACCCCATGTCAGAGACTGGGTCGGCGAGTCTTTGTTGAAACTCCTGGTAATTGCGGTTCAGTGTCTGCAGAAAAGTTTGATGTGAAACAATACTGTCATGCATATTGACATTCAATCGATCTTACAATGAAAAGTTGATTTAAAGAGGTCATGACACGTAGACTAAACTGCGTGAAAATGGGTGCTTTTCTAAATATTTAGACAAACTGATATCCAAAACTGCTTTTGGTGTACTTGTGTCATCATCCAACACTATGTGACGATCAAAGTTTGACCTTTTACAAGCTCCTCTTTGAAAAATCTGTTTTTTGCATGGGTCATATGATGTCATATTAGGAGCAGATTCTTGCATGAGCTATCACAATAATCGAAAATGCTTCTACTTGCACATACTTTCATGGATTTGTTTGAAGCTGGCACATGATGTAACTTAGGTAGTGAGTCATTTGAAATATTCAGGAATTTGCGGTACAGGGTCCTAATGTGGACCTTAGACCCAAAATGTATGTACATGCCTAAGGTGTCACTAACAGGGTATCATCATTATATATCATTAGGAAAGAGAAATTTTCAGAATTTCACAGTCCTATGGACCCTAAGGCCTATCTTGAGATTAGGACCCAAACTTTCTGAACACCCTTAAGGTGCCATCGGAGTATTGATACGACAAAGCATCAACATTGTAAAAGAGAATCTGTAGGAACAAAAGCATCCTGCAGAATTTTTTGAAATGGACTGCATGGCCCATATGAGACCTTGGACCAAAAATTTGTGAACACAATGAAGGTACAACTAATGACTATCTTGATGAAAAACCATGTAAATTGTGTATGGCAATCCGTTGGAGGCAAAGCATTCTGCAGTATTTCATAAAAGGGGCCATAGTGTCCACATGGACCATAGACCAACACTTTTTGGACATCCCAAATGGCCCAGACCCCATCAAAGACTGTAAATTTAAAGCAAATCCATTTTTGATGGGAATCTTCCACAGGTGAAACGTAAAACTGTGATTGAATAACACTAAAAATGTCCCAAGGACACCATAGGCAGTTTTGGATATCATTTTGTCCAAATACATAGAAAAACCAGATTCCACTGAGTTTTAGTGTATGTGTCATGGCCTCTTTAAGTAATCATCTTAATATCCACAGGTTCTGAAGCATAGATTACTAAAGTAATTTAGAATGGCAAAATTGTTTGCAGTGGATTTTACTCTGTGATTCTCAAACTAATTTTCACCATAGTTAATTTCCAGTTTTTTACTACATTTCATTTTAATTTGTTTGTCAGTCTCTTCTCTTGTCTTTCCAGTCTTTTCACTTAAAAACCCAGAAAAATCTCACCGAACCTAATATCTGAGAACTATGGTAATGTCATCATCTGAGAGAGGGAGCTATTACAAATGTTTGTATTTTGGGGTTTCATTGCTGATCTAAATCTAAATTGGTCATTAGCTGTGGAGAGATATCACAAATTACGCATCCAGGGGGTCTGTTCCCTTCCACTCTCTCAGTTCTTAACCTCCACTTTTTGTCCACTACCTACTTTGGGCTCTTCTATAAAAATATCACAGTAAATTTGACTTCTGCAAGTTGTTACTGTTCTTGCAAATAGGAAAAAGTAACTGAGAGAAAAAAAGAGGTTGTTGAGCTTCCGACTGCTGATGATAGTATGAGGGGAGGAAAGTTGGGACAGTTCAAGGATACTGAAATGAGGCATTGGTCTAAAAGACTTTGAGGGTCACTGCCCTAACTATCTCTCAAGAGTAAAGACCTTACTGTTGAAGTAATTGACAATTTATCAAAGGAAGATCTTACTACTTTGGCTGAACACTTCAAAATTGAAATCCCTCAGGAGGTAAGAAAGGCTCAGATATACCATTTAGTTTGAAGTTAACTAGGAATTCTTAACTTGGGAATGAACTCTAAACAAGATTCATTCGAGTCAGAAAAATAGAAACTGAAAGACATGCAGCATCGAAATGATAAGGAGCACAGAGCTCCTGTACTAAACCAAAAAGACACAGAATATGAACCGATGTTGAAGCAACCCCAAATTAACAATGTCCCAAAGGGACATAATGCTACTTGGTTTTGCTAATAACATTTGACTCATTCCTTGTTTTGATGAAAGTGAGATAGATGGGTATTTTTCCTCCTCTGAAACCTTGGCAAGAAAATTAGTGTGGCCGATATGGTATTGGATAAGGTTACTGCATATCTTGTATTCTCTGGAAAGGTGGAGGATATTACTGTATTCGTCTGATTCAGACAACTCAAGGCACAAAAGTTAAAGAAAAACTCTTAAAAGCATACCAGCTGGTTTCAGAAGCATGTAGGTAGAAGTTTAGAAATGCAAGGCAAGAGAGGCAATGCCAGACTCAACATTGAATTTGCAAGGGCAAACTAAGACCTATTTGACAAATGCAATTCGGCTATGCACGTTATGTATTTTGGCAACCTGAGGGAAATGATGTTACTAGAAGATTCAAAAACTGTGTATCTTCTCAAATTATCACACACCTGTCAGACAGAGAGACTGAGGAAATTGAAAAAGCTGCCATGATGGTAGATGATTATGAGTAAACTGTGCAGAAAGGATCACTTCCCCAGTCACGTGATCCCAAGTCTCAAAAATCTCCAAAACAGGACAAAAATGGGAGAGCAGGACATAGTAAACATAGTGACAAGTAAAACTCCAACGGAACAAGGGTCTGCTAGTGACCTAAATAACCCAGGTGATGTGAGATATACATGCAGCTATAGCCATAAATTAAGGCAAAATTAAGACCATTGCTTCCAGAAATTGTGGGTCCTTGCGAAGCCTGCTGCTCTGTAGCTTATGTCCTTAATCTGAAATGGGAGACACAATTTCATACAACAACTCCCATGGAAGCATAATAACTTGTAGTGAACAGCTTAAAGAAGTTGGGGCCAAACTTCAACAACATGTTTACGATAACTTGATTACTTTAGGTACAGAATTCTAACTTATTAGTCTGTGGTACACTGATGAGTCCCCATCATAAACGTTAAGAGGGCGTTTCTCACTGATCTTGACTGTGAATATACTGATACATGGTAGAGGTAGCAGTATTGCATACAGAGGGTGTCGATGTTGTTCTTGGCAATGATACTTGCAAGCAGTTGTGTTTATATAGCTCCCTCAGTGAATGTGTACGGTAAATCTCACATTTAGGTGGAAACGAAAAGTTAATCTGATTAGGATTGCCTCATTTTCCTGGCTTATGTCTCTACTCATTCAATGACCCCCCCAAAAAAAGTCATGCATTATTGATGAGAATCCTACAGAAAAGGCACGAACACATGAGAAGTTACTGCAGTTTATTTAACTTCTGATTCACTCACTCTGAAATCATAGTAGGAACCCCAGCCAAGAGTTTTCTTTTTCCCGGTCAGAGGTGCATATCAATCGCTTGGAAGAAGCAACACAAGAGAATGCTTGGAAATTGCAACATAATGGTTACAACAAACAGTATTATGAGCGATGAATTACAGACCTACCTCAGCTTCCATTTCTAACTGCCTCATTCTAGCTCTTGTCTCCTCCATAAAGTTTGTGGACACTCCCTCATCAAGAGATGAAAGGCTACTTTCATCTGACAGATCCAAGTCCCTGACAGGTCTATGTTCACTAGATGGTTGATAGTTGCCATGGTTACCTTCTACTGGATACAGCAAAGAATCGCTTCCATCCACTGGTACGTGTCTCTCACCTGACAGGGATGTGTGACCAGGGTATAACAGTGACAGAGAGCTAGAGTGGAATATTAAACAAATGTGCATGATTTAGAGGACTGAAAAGGAAAATTACTGACAAACTTATCAAATTAATATGCTTCACACAATGTTGAAATTTTCAGAACAAAAGAGCAATGTATTTGATTTCCTCACAGACTCACTTCATAACAGTGTTGTAAGTACTATCATTAAAATGGAAAATCTATTCTTGTGTATCAATTGCGACAAAGAAATTACATAGAAAATAATCTTTCTTCCTACCAAGTTAAACTCTTTCACTAACCAAAAAAAAAAAAATGACAACAGGGCTTATGACTATTGACTAACATTTGCCTCTCTTTCTACTAGCAGTCATCCAATTAATTCCTTTTGTACACTAAAATATCACAAGTATTAAATACAATTACGTGACAAGTACACAACATCACTAGAAACGAAAGTAAAGTTCAGACAAGTTGTAAAGAAAAGGACGATATTCATATTTTTATTAAAACAGGATTCTATATGAGGTAATGGTGACTTTCTGTTTGATTCAAATGTCCAATTCAAACCTGGATCCACCCTGGCCATCTGTACGACGATACACTTCATTGTGGAGCGCCCTCTGTGTCTCTCTGAGTACAGTTCGCAGGCTGCTGAGTTCTTTCACCATTTCCTGCATTTGCTTCGTTTGATCTTCAAGCTGATGTTTCAGTTCCAGATTTCTTTGAGTCTTGTGTAAAACATAAAGAACAATTCGTTGCCACAACGTAAAATACATGTATACCTGATGCCTGCCTATCAATATGAGACTTTTGATTGAAGCTGTAACAGGTACAAGGTGATGATGATCAAAACAGAAATGTAACAGATATGAGACCTTTGATTGCAGCTGTAACAGGTCAAGGAATCTTGATCAGAACAGAAATGTAACAGGATATGATTAGTCATCACATCAGATATGACTGACGAAACAGGTGCGGCACCAGATCTATTATCACTACAAGTATAAAGTTGTACCAAAGGTAGTAGTCAACACAACACAGGGTGTAGATATAACGTGCACTAAATCATCGCAACACATAAGATATGTAGCAGGCACAGTGAGTCACTATAATACAGACTCGATGCAAAAAGTACATGTATGTAATAAAACCATGGTAAATAATCACCATACTCTTTATATTGAAACATTAACACTTATATTATAACATTAAAACATTATATTGACACATTAAAACTTATTATATTCACACACTAAAAAAGAATACTGGATGATGGATACTGCAATATTAAAACTTTCACAGAACTTCATCTTCTAAATTCTGAAGTCTTAAAGTTCCCCTTATTACATTCAGACTGTGTCTTTTGAAGTCTTCTGAATGCCCATTATTATATTCAGACTGTGTCTTTTGTTGCCACAGGCTTCCCCCTACCTCTTCCAAATGTTTGAATGGTGAGTTATTCTTCGTTAATTGCTTAGATGACAGCTGGCAAAGTATTATGTAAATCAAAGACCAATATTGTGGGATAATTACCTCTTCTTGTATTTTAATCTTCCAATGTTCCTCTTTTTGTTTTATTATTGCTCTCTCCTGATGAAGCTGGTCCCTGGCTCTCTCTAGTTCTCCTCTGATGCTGATTAATTCTGGAGATGGTTGAGACATCTTCTCTGTTAATTGCTTGATAAGTTCTTCATTCCCTGCAAGAGACAATCAGATCAAATCCATCCAGGGATGTGTGAGCATTTCAGCATCAACCCTTATTCCATTTCCAGATTTCGATTATACCACTCCCTGGAGGCTTTTGATCGTCCTTCCTTGCATCCGGAAGTCAACTAGTCTCAGAGATTTAACCGAATACTGAGGCTCCACAATAAATAGCTGGCTACCCATCATGGAAGTACTTTACCAAGCAAATCAATATCACATTGATTAGGGAAGTTTTCAGCATATTAAAATATATCCTCAGGGTGGCAACTACCGACAAAAAGCCTCATGATGTAATGTGGAGACTCTATCCATTCCATAAGAACTCCAGGTGCTGCAGCAATCAGCCAAGATCTGCAAAGTAACTCACTGGGCACTACAGTTGCTTTCACATATAGAAATAATTTAGTTGCAAGTGAGATCACTAGCAAACAAATCAATCACTATTCATTGAAGTAAAAGGCCTTTTTCCTTCCTCATTCCCTCTATTTTTTTGTTTTGGGGGGGGAGGATTTTGGAATTAGACTATAAAGTATTGCCTGCCATAATTACCCAAACAAAGTTCTTGAAGAAATGCAGCAATTTTTGAAAGTCATTTAGTCCTTAATGTTGTGAATTGCAACATTCCAAATAATTAACATAGTAGTAACTGACAGATACATGGATGGCACAAATTAAACTTCAGGCAAGCAATTTGTATAGTCAACAACTACAAGTATGATGCACAACTGTATGTTGACAATAAAAAATGTCCAGAAAGCCACAAAGTTGGTATTGAACTATTAAACATGAAGGACAAAATGATTTACGGATTGGAGGGAAAGAAAACTAACACATGACATTAATTTCTAAAGGTTTGCGACAAGATGGCTAACAAAAATATCCACAAAGACTTACAGACTGGAGATATGTTGACATATAAGCAAAATGCCTTATTATGTCTTCATAACAAACTTTTAGTGTCAGACATTTTACTTTGGGTAAACTACTGTCGGGTACCTACTGTCTATGGACTGCAGGAACCCAGGTTAAAATTTTTGACCCAGTGAAAACACTTCTTACTGGTTGAGAATTACGATCGACGAGAATGACACATGACATACAGACTGGAGGAACATAATGTTGAATAACACTGTGATCAACTCTATCTACATAGGTAAAGATATGATACAACCACATGAGGAAAGCATGTTGAAAACACACAAGTGACTGATACAGTAAGCACCAACAGCATGTGACAGATCTTATACACTGGTGGTGCCTTGATAAAACCATCACTTATGGCAGAAGAGTATTGCTGTGATCAACTCTATAGATTTGTCAATTAAAGAAATGATACAACTGACACACTGGCGGTATGCTGAAAACATGTTAAGTGACTGCTTACCGATAAGTTGACCAACCGCAATAGGACGGATGTTACAGACTAGAGGTGTGTTTACAAAACCATCACTTATGGTACAACAGAATGTTTGTTGTCAACAAAGATTATATAATAACTTACAGACTGCTGATATGTTGACAATAATATACTTTCAGTTTAGTACAGTAATATGTTAATCAACACAGAAGAGAGAACTGAGTGACCAAATGTTGCTAAATGTGATCCCTGTCAACACTGCATGCTCTCAACAGGCATAGTGATTAAATAATTGAACATCTATTACAGTTGGATCGATCAACAGACTTGAGATATGTTGATAACACCACCATCAACCAACTACAAAAACAAGACTTTTATGTTGATCAACAGAAATGAACACCACATGAGCATTCAACAGACTGGAAGTTTAAGTAACGGCAGACAATGCAAATTGTATTGTCTGTTGTTTCTTAAACTTTCAGTCTGTTGAGTGCTGAAACTACCACTGTTGAACAACAAAGTTGAGACCATCACTCACTGAGTAACAGTATTACTAAAGTTGAATGACAAAGACCACAAAACAAACTGAAAATTAAATTAGCAACGTTGATCGACAGAGACAACACTTACAGAATAAAACAAAGATACATGACTTACACAGTGATTAACACAAAATAAAATTTGTTCAAATATGCTCCACAGATAGTACTCAAATCAGAATGACATATTTAATCTTTGATCATTGTCAATACAGAATCTCAGCTATTTAACTTTGGAAAACAGAATAAACATTTTCATCAGTGATTCCCATAGTCTGGATGGTACTAATTATATACATCTGGCTCAAAAATCTTCAACAAAAAAATTCTAAAAAAAAAACAAAATTCTGAACAAAGAAAACAAGAACAAATTTCAAGGCTCACTTCTCTTCTCCACTTTCTCTTCACTGGCTGCTTCAGCTAATCTCCTGAAATTATGAAAATGAAGTAAAACACAAGATGATGTACTGATGGAACAAATTAACAATCTTCAATGTTTGTGTACAAAATTCCTGACCTTGCTAATTGCACACGTTTCAGAGTAACTGCTGGGAAGGAATAAGCTGCAGCTACAAGCTAGACAATGTTTTTATGTCATTAACAGACCTGGCAAATTTATGTAAACTTGTTGCAAATGGCCTTCAACAAATTTGTATCACAAAGAGGAGGGGAAAATATGGAATGCAAAGCAAAAAGTGTTCTAGACTTATCAAAGTATTGTCAGATACAATGAACAATCCATGAACAATACTAATACTAACAATGTACTTAAAATTGTGTGTGAAATGAGTTTAATGCTTTGTACAGGGTGTCAATTGGTGGTTCATTTCAAAGTGGAAATACATTAAAACTTTCAAATACACGAAAATCCTGGATGGCTATCATTAGTTGCATTTCATAATTATATTGTGTGAACAGTACCACTGTAAGAACCTTAGAGGGACTGGTCACTGAAGGAAATTGATATTTCATAAAAATTAGGAATATTTTGCTCTCTTCATTGGTAAAAACCTGATCTCAAGTGCATGTTCAGTTCTCGGTTCAGAATTTTTCAAGACATATTTATTTCAAAATGGTACACTGCATAATACAGAACTTGTGATGTCACCCTGGCACAACTACCTGTACATATATACCCTTTGTTTTCTTCTTTACAATCTTGACTGTCTTTCATATGTAAGAGATGTGACCTTAATTTCAACAATATTTTAAGGTAAATCTACAATACACCCAATCTAAATTTTAACAACTGTAAAATTTCAAGGTTAAATGAGAGTTTTGATTTCAAAGAAAAGCAACTTCTGGCAATAATTTGCCACTGTTACTTAGCATTCTGGTAATTTTGAGTCCACTGGAAATCTTTTGTTGACTAGAGAGGTCTTCCTTCAAACAACTCAAATATGTTGAGTGAGGAACAAGATATTAGCATGGGACTTGAAATGTCTGCAGTGAAAAAATTATTCTCTTCAATTTAAAAACCCCTTCAATTGTCAGTAAAATATTCCTTTAAAATTTGCCACAGAAAAGACACTCAGAAAATTTGGTTGGGGACAAAAAAAAACTTTGTTCATGCTCAAATATATCTGTAAAGGTGTGGAACATGTTCTCCAGTTTGAACACACTTTATTAAAATTTGTGTCTCAAGTTTTGCAAATCTTTTAATTTGATGAAATAGTGCAAAGAGATACGTCTGTGATATACCACCACAACATTCAGCAAAATGGCTGACAGAGAGCAAAGTTTGCAGTACATAATGAGCATGGACTGTATCAATGTATTTCACACAGTATTTATGGTAAAGGTTAAAATGAAATTAAGATGGTTTAAAGACACAACATGTGACTGTAAGACATTCTGCCATGCATTTGTGATTTACCACTTCATTTCCAAACAAAAACACTTTTCTTGAAAGAAAAGGTCAGGAAATGCACAAAAGCCATTAGTTCCATAAAATCCATTCATGCAACAAATATGATGGGTTTGAAATAGAAGACAAAAAAAATTATGTTGTGAAGAATAGCAGTTCAAAGACAAAATGCAAGAAAAGAGAAAAACCAAGGACAAGTTTTGCAGTTTGACCCCTCTCCATTTTAAAACATATATAAAACAGACCTAACTCACTTAGAGTAACATTTAACGGGGTTTATATCAAGTTAAGATTAATAATGCATGCCCATTACTGTACTCTTGCTGCTTAAACAGCAACAAACATGAAAGAATCAGAGACCAAAGTGCTGAAAATACAAGAATATGATGCATGTGTTGCTGATAGAAGATAAACCAATCTGATATTGTATATTGGAAGTTGTTTAAAAGCAGGAAAACAAAAAGAGCTTCCTGATGACTGGCTGCAAAGGTAATTCAAACCAATATTTCACTCACTTTTCAGCTGTGCAGGCAGTTACTGTGTCATTTAAAGCACACAACCGCTTTTTGTCATATTCTAGAGTAAACCATTATGTGAACTTCAAATCACAGTGCAGTAAGTAGTATTTCTAAGTCCAACAACATTTCTAAGATAAATGTTCTGATTCTTTGTGCCTGTTTTCACCTCAGAAGATCGATGGTTACAGTCTTACATATTCTTTTTTAAAAGTTATATACACTATAAATTAATATCTCCTGAAGATTTCCTTACACTTACCTGTCTTTATCATATAGTACTGCACCAACTCATCACTACTTTCAAACATCTCTCTGAAAACACGTTAATCTCCGACTGCAGCAGCACTCATGCAAGTATATGTGCAACAGTCACTCGTCAGAATCATGTCACTTTTGCAACCTCTCAAACACTCTCCTGTCGACAACAATACGAGGCAGAGCGTTAGATTTACCTTACTCACAATTGAACCAAACGTCACTGAGCAACCTGCTTCATCCTCTGCCTCTACTCCCAGTAAGATACACCCAGAGACAGTTTACATCATCAGATTTGCCTGCAATTATCCTACAATACCTTCTCTCATCTGTCTCTTCATCTGCTTTTTCATCTCACACAGGAAATTTTGCAACCTCTCAGAACTGAACTTTCTTCTCTTTTAATATGTAGGTCACCAGGGAGATTGTTTTCCTTTATTTCTGTTAGTTTTATCTTTCTACTTTTGTCCTTTTCTATTTTCCACTTTTCATCGTATGTGAAGGTATTCACTCACATGAAGCTAAGGAGAATCCAAGAACCAACTCTAAAATTGATTGACGTAAATACAAGGAGACATTACTTTGAGTTGGGAATGCTTCGTAAGACTTTATTGCAAGAACAGTCTAAAGGTTACAGTACATCATGTAATGTACAGTTAATCAATTATCCTGGAATGGTGCATTTCACGGCAGAAGGACAAAAGCACTTAAGTATGAGGAAAACCAACTGCCCAGATGAGGAAAACAGTTTTATAATTGAAACTGATCAATAAAGATGCCAAGGACATCCCAGAATATATATTTTCAGTAAGATTGTACAGTAGAACGCTCTTATATCTGATATATTGTGATTAACTGGTTATATGTAGCGTACCATCTATCTATCACAGTATTCTTTACTGATATTCATCTTAACATCATCTACTATGGACAGTACAGCAGTAGTCACTGGCAGAGACTGATCTACAGGTAGATTCAGTTTTACACATAAAAATAAAAATCAAGCTGCTGTATGGCATATATGTTCAGAATGATGTGAGGTAAAGAGGGAGAGGTAGAAAAATTAACTGAAAATAAGCAAAATGAAAAATTCATCACAGCTTATCAATATGGGTCATCCAACTTTATCCCATTAAATAATTAATTACATTGGTGTTAAAAGTGCTTAATACCTTTTTTTGAAGTCCTTAAAAATTATGTTACATTAGTAAGGTATACTGTGAATGATACATTAACTGATAAATCATAATAAATTTAGACAAGATCAACATAGGCATGTATGCTTTTCCTTCATGACATTTCTCTTGTTTTTTCATTTAAGCAGCAAAATGTATGGCAAGAGTCACATATACAAATCATGTAACTGCATTTGAGCGGCATGTGGTAGTGTCATTACTTGTTAAACACACAACATTGCAAATAATGCTATGTATCATCCAAGTATGATATCACCCTAGTTGAGTGACAAATCACCCTCAGTCAGGTTATAAATCATCCCAGCCAGATAACAAATCACCACCAATCAGATGAGTCAGGTAACAAGTCATCTCAGTCACATAACAAATCACCCTCCCCTGTCAGTCAGGTAACAAACCATCCACGTCAGATACCAAATCACCTCTAGTCAAGTAACAAACCACTTCCAGTCGAGTAGCAATTCACTTCTAGTCAGGTAACAAATCACCTCCAGTCAGGTAACAAATCACCTCTAGTCAAGTAACAAATCATCTCTAGTCAAGTAAAATTTGAATCACCTCCAGTCATGTAACAAATCACTTCCAGTCGAGTAATATTTCACTTCTAGTCAGGTAACAAATCACCTCCAATCCAGTAACAAATCAACTCTAGTTGAGTAACAAATCATCTCTAGTTGAGTAACAAATCACCTCTAGTCAGGTAACAAATCAACTCTAGTCAAGTAACATTTGAATCACCTCCAGTCAAGGAACAAACCACTTCCAGTTGAGTAGCAATTCACTTCTAGTCAGGTAACAAATCACCTCCAGTCAGGTAACAAATCATCTCTAGTCAGTAACAAATCACCTCTAGTCAAGTGACAAATTACCTTTAGTCAGGTAACATAAATTATGCCAGTCAGATAGTAAATTATCCATCACGCTTTGCCAGATATCAAACCAAACACTGTAGTTAGTCTTGTGGAATGTTATACCTGTATGTACCTTTTGTAGTATGGCAGATGTGAAGAAGTGTTGTACACAACCAATTATTCATTTGAATAAAGAGTCAGTCATGTATAAACAGTGCAGTGCACCATTCTATCTTTGGCATCTCTCAGGGCATATGTACATTAGGATAGCCTTGGGATATGTAGATGTAATGTCAATACAGACATTGAGAAAAGTAATTAAGTGCTGTGTCACAGGTGAATTAATTTATGTGATAATGACACAGTTAAATGCTTTCCCTTTGATGTTACTACATGTACAGAGTAGCGAATCCCTGGTTTATGTTACTCCATTGAAAATACTGAACATAGTATTTGTAAGGTACTGTCAAACAATGTGCTGTACAAACCAGCTTGTGAGTTAAGATGCCTCCCAAATAGAATGCGGCAGTGAGTCAGGGACAATACAAATTTCTGAGTCAAAGGATGATAAAGGTTTTTTTGCCATATTTAATCTGCCATCTTATTCCAACTTCATCTAGTCTGCATTTCTACATGGCAAAACAGTTGATATATTCACAAAGTCTGAAAAAAATTTTCTATGTCAAGGTTGCGAATTTTAAAAAAAAAACTGTAGAAAAACGATAAAGATCCTTTTACATTTCTTGTACCTTATAATTGCAGAGAACAATTGCAACTTTTACAACATAAAAGGAATGTGAATGGGGTCAGGGGTGGGGTTTCATTGATAGATTCTCCACTTTAAACCAATCAAGTTTGAAACATCACTACAGTTACAACAAATGAGCTTTAATCCAAGCTTAACAGACAAACAAGTAAATTACAATCGCAATATAGCTATGTGGTAATCACAACACCCTGCAATATCAAAGGACAGAGGAGGGGGGATGGGCGCAGGGGCAGGGTATACATGCACACCATTTTAAGTTCCTTTCCTACAAATAACCAAGAATAACATGAAGAGAGCTCAGAGCTTGCCAGGATGTCCTTTATTTTTCATCCCTTATTCTTTCAGGTAGAACATTTTATAGAGCAGGATCAACACACAGCATGGAGTACAGAGAAATACTTCCTGCCGTTCTGAAACCGTTTTGCATGAATCTCACAATAACTCTTCTGCTGGAAATGTGTGACTGCAACATGGCACAATCAGCTAACAGCAATGTGGCTTACAGTGTTTCTATCAATGGAAATAATCGTTAGCAAAATTTTTTAGCATTCATTCACTTCCCCATCATAATCTTTACAAGGGTCACATTTTTGGAATAGGTTTGAGGAAAACTGCACAAAAAAGTATGCAAATCCTCCCCTTAAAACAATTTGTTGCCCTCCAAATTGCCAAGAATTGCATGAAAGAGGGAAAGATTTCCTGCTGTCAGCACCACCATTCAAAGCACAAGAATGTCACAATCATCATCATCGTCTTCATCATCACCATCGTCATCATCATCGTCATCATCATCATCACCACCATCATCATCTCCATCATCATCATCATCATCATCATCATCATCATCATCATCATCATCATCATCATCATCATCATCATCATCATCATCACTGTAATTATCATCATCATCATCATCATCAACATCATCATCATCACTGTAATTATCATCATCATCATCATCGTCATCGTCATCATCATCAACATCATCATCATCATCAACATCAAACAGTGTACCACTTCCATTGGTATCCATGCCACTGGTATCGTCATTCAAGGTACATGAGTGACACGATTACATCTCATAAAAAGGGAACCATCTCCCACCATCTGCATCACCATCCACAGATCGTGAGAATAACCCAGAACACGACGCACACATGGTAGGTGCTTATTTAGACGTTGGAACTTACATTTTGGTGTTTTCAAGCTCTCTTCTCAAGACAGCATTGTCTTCTTTCAACATCGGGTAATCGACGACGCCTCGTAGCTTTTCTGTCAGCATTTCGTTCCGGTGACTTTCCGAGATCAACTTTGTCCTTGCCTCTTGGAAGTGCTCCTGATTATTAAAACAAGAGAGCGGTCTTTTGAGATGGGTAAGAATATTAATAGAATGTTCTCTGCAACATTCCTGGCTGTTTAAGTGACAAAAGAATGGAAATTCTCTGCATAACAAGACGAGCACATACATCCTCATTACTATTGGCCACACACCTACCTCCAGTTCATTCACTTGTTTCTTCCTGTCTTGTAATTCTTCCGTAATTTTTTGGATGGAAGCCTTTTCATCAGTCAAGTACTTCTTTTCCTCTGAAAGAAGTAAATTTTAGGAGATGTCAGCGGGGACAAGAACAGTGAAGTCCATGCGAATCATGAGTAATATAACTACAGTTTCTTTGACATTCATGTCACAGAGACACTCTGCAACTTACATCACGTACTTTGGTTTGTTTGCTACACAGATAACATGACATTACACGCAAAGGTGTTTTCTATTAGTTGCAAGGGTTATTGCTGAATATTGGCTTATGTGTCTGTTTTTTTATTCTTGTTTTGTATTTACTTTTATGTACTCTATATATTATTTCTTCTTTATGTTATATCTACATGTTACGGTGAGTGATCTACACTCACTTTGCTTACTACATTGGCTCAATTGTGATTACTGAATTTGTTTTTGTGTTTTCTTTATGTAATTAATTATTCATTTAGTAATATCTATATATTACAGTAAATGTTCTATTCTGCTAAGTATGCTTGGCTTTAGGGAACACTATCCATGCCAATCGTGCTAAATATGTTCTCTCCTACTAACATCAGAGAATATTTATAGTACAAATTTTGATAAAACAAATAAATGAAACAAATTACACCAGTACTGCAAACATGACAAACCAACAGATATTTCTTTCACTTTTTGTTGTTGTTGTTTTCTTTATGTCAGTAGATTGAGTACATGAGGCCACCTATCATAGTTTGCTGCAAACATAAAATTATTCATTGCATCAAGATTAAAAGTAAGACTACCTGGTCTTGAAGTTTGATGTATTATGTAATAATTGATGAGATTATACAACAAACTCTTGAGTGAGAGTACTATTCATTAGTTCTACTTCATATTTACCTCTTACTTGTCTCTCCCTCCTCTCCAGGTCATTCAGTCTTTCTTTCCACTTGACCTCTTGGTCTAGCTGAAAACTGTCAAAAACAAAATTAAAAATCAGACAGTACATGCTGGATATCACGTCCATTGACAAAGACTTTGGAATATTAGGATTGACACAACAACGAAGAGTCTACCTAACTTTACTATCTGAACGATCAGAATCACACACAACTAATACTGCACTGACCTTTTCACCTCCTCTTGGAATTTCCTTTCGTAATTCTGCTCGATGTTGCTGACACTGGCCTCTCGAAATTTTAAGTTGTCCTCGATGGCTTTCCGTTTGTCTTCCTCCAATTTTGCTGCTCTGAAAAATTTGTGAAACGTCATTTTCATGAAACTGGTGTGAACACCAGGCAGTGGATTAATTCTCAAGATAGCAAAAAGGTAACTGTCATTTAAGATTGTCTGAAACAACTAATTTACTGAGAGTGGTGAGTAAATTTTGCTGATAGTATCATTAACATTTAAGAAAATTGATGAGACTGAATGTAAGTGGTACCTTGCATTCACCTCTGCTTCCCTCCTCAAGTCTGTTTCTCTTTGTTGCAATTCCTTTAACTGTTGAAGTAGATTTTGTCTTTGACTGTAGGTTTCTCTCTCCAAGGCCTGTCAGATAAGTTAATCAAAGTAACAAAATTGTTATACAAGCATTGACCAAGTATCTGCCTGACGCAGATTAAGTACCGACAGAACCATCTTAATGTAGAACCATCATTAGTTAGCATGGAGCATGGAAGAAACGTTCTGGCCCCTTAGACCTAACATTGTATAGGTGTTATGAAATGCATCAAAATGTTGAGAAATCTGCTTGAAAATTTGATTTCTAGGAAACATTCCTTTAGATTCAACCACTTTTAGCACCAATAATGGCTACTTTTTGAGTGTTCCTACAAAATAGTGCCAGTCAGAAAAGTATGTCTCTTAACTTGGGATGGTCAGAATTTTTTTTGTCCTGTTTTGACCCAACCTGCGAAACCAGTGGTGGCAGATAACTCATTGTCTAAAAAGCACAAACTTTGTCATCATCATGCTAGGCCAACTCTTTTCCTTCTATTCTTTCTGCCTCACAGGGAAATGAGGGGGGAGCATAAAAAAAAAAAATTGTCACAAGAATCTCTGAATATTTCCCCACAACACATTTTTTGGTATGACCTAATTACGCATATTTGACCTTCACAGGTTGTCCACGAATTGTCTCGTTTTAAATTGGTGCAATCACCTGCTGCTGCTCTCTAGATCTCTCTGAAGCTGATCTTTCTCTGGCCTCAACTGCCTTAACTCTAACCTGAAATGCTGCCTCCATCTGAAACAAAACAGACAGAATTTCAAGCGGTGCTGAAATCTCCCTCAACATTTGTGAAAACACTAATCTACATTCATTGGAATGTGGTTGCTGGAAAGGAAGCAAATGGGAATGCTCAGTCATCCCGTAAAATGCATTTTAATAGAATTCAAATGTAGCTGTATTTCTTTTTAAGGTTTGTGATTGTTAAATTATTGTTTGCAGCACATGTCTACAATATTCATATCCATCATGTGATGACAATCCATCCAAGCGGGATGGACAGAGCTAACATAACCTCTGACATGATTATGGTCTATCTATCTCGAGAACTAAGAATAACTCATGATCAATAGGATGAATACCCATTGGATAAGTTTGATGTATTCATCAGCACAGAGAGGATAATAATGCCCCTAGACCAGGTATAGCCAACCTTTTTGAATCTGGGGGCCATATTGCCACCTTTAAACTTTGTGGCAGTCCACACAGGCTGCAACCTTCAAACACTATTTGCCCTTCTCTTTATACTTCATTGCAGCATAGCAACCTATAACAAGTTAGACAATGGCATTGTACGAATGAAGTAGTTAGTATACATGCAGACATATCTATGGCAAAGTGAATATCAAGAATGTGAAAAATTGGCAATATTGGCATATGCAGTGAGCACAAGATTTGACAAGAAAAATATCAGTTAACACCAGCTTTACATGACAAACATCTATATTACTTTTCCATTCTTTTTTCATTGCTTTTTCTGATACCCTTGAAGTTTTATTTATATTCAAAAGGGGGTTGGGTTGATGCTGCAATGAATGCTGCATTTAGCCCACAGGCAGCAGCTTTCCACTCCTGCCCTAGACCATTTAGAGGTTCAACCAGAGACAAAGCCATTGTGTAGCAACCACCACAATAACACCAAACAATACTTTGAGTGACTTAAGACCACCTGTGTATGGATTCACTTCATATAAACTAGTTTTACCTCTCTCCTTGCTTCTGATATTTCTCTTCTGCTTTTCTCTTTCAGGTCCAATTCAACTCTTTTCAATTCTGTTTCCTTGAACCTAGACAGCTGCAGGTAACAGATCAGATGCAAGATAATCGTACTATGAATCAGAATTGAAATTTAAAATTTCATAAATTTCATTTGCTTGTTGTCTCACAGATAATTAGTTTTTAAAATGTGGTAGTCATATCAAGCATCAAATCAATAATTCTGAAAACTTATTTACAAGTAACTGGGTGATTTCTTTCAAATCAGCTTTCCATTCATCTCTTACAAACTGCTACAAATAGTTGAAATTTTTACAAGGCATTGATAACATCACTTGAAATGTAGGGCATGATTCCAATTTTTATGTATGCTTTGATGTATGTCAAGTTACTTTTTAATCTTTCCATAGGTAGTCCAGTTCAAGCTGTCAAAATGTGTGGCATCAAATCAAACATGGCTGGAGTTATACAGTAGTTGTGTTTGTTCTCACAAATTACTTTCAAAACCCTCTCCAGTTGTAAAGTAAACAAATTCTTCGAAAAGTAGACAGTGATAAAAATGAATGGAAGCTCCAAGTTTAGAGATATTATTTTCTCTACAAGGCTCATTCTTTGGGAACACATACACAGACAGAATCTACAGAATGTCAACATTTACAGAAACATTTCACTGTCTTTCTGAAGTAATTTGATCAGTGATCTAAAAGAGCTACCACATCAGAGAACCACAAAACAGAAAGACCAAAATTTGTGAAAATGCCTGAAGTGTCATAAATTTTTCTCACTTCTGCATTCATTTCAGCCTTTGCTTTGTTTTCCATTTCTTTCTGCATCACTAGCAGCCTCTCTTGAAAGAGATGTTCTCCTCTTTTCTTCCTCTCACTGTCAAGAACGTTGTAGTGTTTGTCTACTGCACTGAGTTTCTTTTCTGTATTATGAAACAAAGTGGAACAACAGAATCTCAGAATGGCTCCTGAAATACACTGCTCATTACAGTTCTATGTATATAGAAGATTATCAAGTGTAAAATTTACTAACTGTTCATAATTGTCACCAATAAATAAAAAACAAATGAGCTTCAGGAACAAAAGACTAAAAGGATCTGTATGAAAAGGACAATTGGAAGATAGATATAAACAAAATTCAAGGGCACAACTGAATAGCCATGACAAGGGCCAAAAAAAACAGAAGTGGCTAGAAACTACCATTAGCTTCCCCATGTTACTAGACTATAATCTACAGAACTATAAAATAGCTATAAGTTACTTGAAATAAATACACTCTACATAAATTCTGCACAGATCCTCCCAAAGCAATCACATATATGTGCCTTTAGCTGGGCCAATTTATAATTTTAGGGAGGGTTACATGAAAGAAGGAGGCTGATCATATTTTTGGGGGGTCCTGGACCCCCTCATGTCCCCTCCCCCTCCAAGCTATGCCACTGGCCTCTAGTCGCAAATCAAGATGCATTACCATGTGCCTGCTATGTGGAAGAATCTAATCAGACATTACAAATCCAACAGAAATCCCCTGTGGTTAGGACATCTTTACAGGAACACTTTTACTATATTATAGCATCTTCCAGTTTTTCTCTATGGAGAATGACTGTTACTGTAAATAGAAGAATATTTCCTAATAAAACTCAGGAACAAAATACAAGCATGTTGTATATACTTGCACCAAACACAATTTCCAAAGTTTTTTGCCCTTTTGATCTGACTGATTACTAAACAATGACTTGGAACAAACAAGAGTGATTCCATTCCTTGCACAATTCTCTCTAGCATCTTGTAACGTGACCTTGAAACAAACAGGTGGCTAGGCTTCTCTGAAGAGGTTGCAAAGAGCGCACCAATACTGATCCTACCATTCATTTTATCTTTGCAAGTCTTACTTAATGTAGCAAATTTTCAATGCAAAACTGAAAGAAAGAAACAAAGTGCTACTCCTGATCATAACACAATGACATCACTCCTGTTCAAATTTAGTTTGATTATGAGATGTTATAGCTTCAACTATCTCAATAAAACCAGAAAGGCAAAACACTTTGTGATTCCTTGCCACACGACTATATTATAACAAACATGAATTTCCCACATGACAAGTACAAGATCAATTACAGTTATTCTTCTTGGTTTTTTACCTTACCCTTATTTCAAAGATCGGATGGACAATCTTTAATCCCACTGATGCACTTTTTCACCAAAGTTTTCTGAGCCGACACAGAACTAACACTGCTATTGTCGACAACAATCCAGCTATCCCACTGTTGCCAGCACAGCCATACCGCTGATTAGTACATAATGGAGACCACTCACTATAGAAAAATATTTGGCTTTCTGAATGATTACATTCGAAAGTAACTAGTTATTACAATAGGGATCATCTACTCAGTATGACCAACCCACACACCAAGTATGAGGTCATTCACCCTTCTAGAGATATTGTGTTTACAAGGTTTTCACAATTTAACCTTTGATCACCTCATATGACCGTTGACCTCCACAAAATACAATAGGAATCATTTACTCAGTATAAACAACCCAGGCACCAAGTATGAGGTCAGTGAACGTTACTCTTCTTGAGATATTGTGTTTACAAGGTTTTCATATTTTGACCTCTGGTTACCTCAAATGACCTTTGCCCCCCACCAAAAACAACACGATTATCTAATCAGTATGGCCAACCCACATACTAAGGATGAGGTCAGGGAAGGTTACCCTTCTTGAGATATCCTGTGTACAAGCAAAGCATTACATACACACATATTCACATGGACACATACACACGACATCACCATCGCATAGATTCCTTCTGCCTACAGCAAGGAATTCAAAAACAAAGTCGGAATAAAATTTCTTGCAAATGCTGTGGAAGAGGCAAGATGAACATACACATGAAGAAAAAGTGGAATGGAGATTGCTCACCGATAGAGGTTCGGAAGGCAGGTAGCTCATCAACCTGTACTCCTTTGTTTGCCGAGGTTCTGCCATAGACTCTGACCAGCTCTATTAACAACTGCCACAAAAAACCTGCATGATAGGAATAGAATGTGAGCAACTTTGACAAGCAAAATAATGCTTCTATTGTACTTTGTATCACTTGACATCCAACTTTTTCAAACTGTTGAATGTTCATTTTTTTCCTCGCTTCTGATGGAGCCAATGATGTAACAATACTACAATTGAAAAGTTGAATAGCAGGCAAAGGTTTAGTGCACAGTACTGGATGGGAGAATGAAAACTGATTGATGTACATTTATACTTGAAGAGAAGCAGTGAGTTCAAATTATCAAATGAAGCCAACAAAAGTGTGATAATGCTTCAAATGTATGTCAAATGTTGGCTGTCGTTATGCTTGCAGTGAGCAATTCAAACTAAATTTAACTTGGCATGCAATTTGTTGACCTACTGTCAATTTTAAGGCAATACATGTAAAACTAACTGTCTTCTTGCTACTATTTGAGAAAAATTGACACAAATAGTCAGCAATCAGTACCGACCTTTTATTTGACTCCATGAATAAATTAACTGTACAAATACCTCAAGGTCATCTGTGATGGAACATATCCAAACCAATCTGTTTCTTGCTAGAAGCATTCCACAAGGTTTTTCCCAGAGGGTCTTACATTTGAATTTTCTAGACATTGGCAATATGCAGTCCACACAAGCCACTAGATCAATAGTAAAATGAGACAATAGTGCCATATTTGATTATAGGGGGGGGGGGTTTAAAACAGATAACCCCCCTATGTTTACCTACCACATGCAAAAGTAAACACTGCACGACCTTTCCTTCAATATTCCTGAGATGATTTAGAAAGAACATCAATAAGATAAATGGTTGCCATGGAAACAACTACAGCATACATATCCTGAAGTTTCCAGCTCTCCTCCGTACTTTATCTAACTCTGTATGGAGTACGATACTTTAAACTGAAGCAACGTTTAACCAGAAATGATGCCATACCTTTGCTTTCATAATATGGAATTTCTTTTGCCTGAAAAAGAAAGACATTAAATAATTCATGAAAGGCTCTGAAGAGATAGACAAGGTTAAATGTAAATAACGTAATTAATGGTTAGGGTGGTATTAAAAGGAAGAGTACGGTAAAGCATTGTTTGAATCATGACCATACTGTAACAAATGAAGACTTACTACGTCCCTTGCCGATGCCTATTTGCTTGCTATTCTCACGATATTGTCATATTTACTTTGTGAGTATGAAGTATGGCAAATTTACACCTTAGTCTGTTGGATATAAAAATTTAAACGCTGAGGGCTTTACGGAGAAGCAGCTGGCAAGCATCCTCTGTGGCGAGAGAGAAGCACACCTGGACCAAATCGCAGAGAATGGTCATTCATTTCTTTTGGGATATGTGGCAGTGTAGAATACTTACCAACTTCTTGTAAAGAGCTGCGCTGGGGTGAACATGCAGCAGCTCCAGTAGATCTTGGGTGGTAAACATCTGCAAAAAGAATAGCAAGCCCACTCATGTTTGAAAAATGACTGATTATATCTGAAAAGAAATACAATACACATTTAATTTTTCTCCCCCTATACAGTTGTGTTCAGAATAAATATTCCGTATGGCATACATGCTGAAACTGGTGAAACTCATCGACTCTCATCTGACATAAATTTATCAATGCCCACGATGGAATGCCAGCAAATTCAGTCAAAAAGGTATGAATTCACCCAATGCACCTTTTCTCTTGATGTGTCACTCTCGGGCAGAAACACAGACAAACTGTATTCATAATCGCATCTCCTTAGATGATCAGCTATAAGACTGTTGACTGCCCTCATTGTGAGAGATGGCTGCCTCTCAGATTGGTCTGCTCTGCTGGACGTTAAGCTTTGCTTTAATGCTCCATGCTGCAACTCAGCAACTAACCTCTTTCGAAGCTGGACCTGCGAACACAGACGTAATGCATTAACAGTAAATCCCAGAAAATGGGAGAGGAGGGAAAAAGTTTGGTTGCATCTTCATCACTTCAATTTTCAACATCATTTACATTACTGTAGTTGCAAAACCTTAGCATGGCAATAATATTGACATTGTAAAATACTTTGGTCGTGCTGTAAATTCTTTCAATAATTTGAAATCAAGAATTGTATGATCCATTATTGTGTGTGTTTAATTTTTTTCAAGAAAACAACTTGCTACTAAACCGAATACATAGCATGAAGGACATCATGTCAGAATATATGTGAGGATACTGTAGGTGGAGTTAACTTACCTTCAGGGCATCTTCCCAACCTTTCTGCTTGAATGTCTGGTACAATTTACTCTTCAGTTCAGCTGCACTCAATGACTTATCATCTTCTTCTGTCATACTTCCTCATTTGATCAGTTACTTCTAAATGACAAAGATTTCTTGATTGTACAAAGAGAAAGTAAGCGCTCTAACAAACCTTAACAGGCTTAACTAGTAGAGTCACTTCCAGAACAAAAACAGAAGAAATAAATAAGAAATCGGAAAAGAAATCAGAAAAGAGATGAAAAAGAAAGAAATGCATTTATTGCTGTATCTGCTCACTTGTAAATGAAGAAATACGTATACTGAAATTAAGCAAAGTAAGGTGGGCACAGACAGAATAAGAGTAAAAATTAATAGTTACTCATATAATAGGCACTTAGCCTTCTCTTAAATGAACTTGGTGAAGCAGCACTTTTGACTACATATGTCAAGGAGTTCCAGCAGAAAGCAGCTCTGTAGCGTAAGCTTTGCTCAGTAATATAAGTACGAGGACGTGGTTTGCACACATCATCTGCCTGTCTTGTGTCGTATTTGCCTATGCCTTTGTGTGTGTTTAAGAAATCTGCAAAGGTGATGGGGTTAAGATTATTTATAGAGCAATACAAAAAAGTTGCAATGCTGACACTAACCAAATCAGGAAGTTTAAGTATACTCAGTGAGGCAAATAATTTACTAGAATGATCATTGAATTTGGCAAATGAAATATGATGAATTGCTTTCTTTTGGATAGTCAGTAGTTTCTTAATATTACCATTTGATGTACCAGACCATACTGTTATACAACAATATTGTTTTTACTTAGAATGACTTTAGGAGTTGAAACAAGAAAAGAAACGAGAGACTCCGAATCTGATCCTCATAGAGGTCGGAAGTGGTTTTTCGTAAGTGAAGTTGAAGAATTATTCCTTTAATTCTATTTAATGAACTGCTGTTGTTATGATCTACTCCAGCAACTGATTATTTTCAAACAGTGACAGCAACATCCAGAATCTTTTGTCAAAGTTGTATTTTTTTAGGTATTGTATACTGTTGAAATACGAACTCATCCTATACTCAATGTAACGTAACATTATGTAAGGGTGAAAGTATTTGAAACTCAGGATACTCTCTTGCAAACCAAGTTACCACCATGTACAGTAGGCCAGGCCTTTCTGTACCTTTCAGTAGTAACAACGTTAGTAATAGTAAGTTAGTGATTAAAATCAAAGTCAGTAACTCATCACCCTAAGTTGTATTTTTAGCCTCCGAAAGGCCAAATTTTCAACTAGTTCTAAGTTACAGTACTTATTCTTTGACTGACTGCAAATTCAAACGATGCAGAGTAGCCTATCACACAGCGTACACTGGGATCCATTGTTTTGATAACACATGTGGAGGAATTTTAGACAGCCTGTGGGAGACTATACGTAAGTGTTTGGAAGAACTGAAACTGTCTGGGGTGATGAGTTTTTGTTTTTAAATTATGCCTAACAGTTTAATCATTCTAAGCTAGTAGCTACCTGGTTGTAACCTGCAGCACACTGTACAGTATGCAGTAGCAATCTGTACAGTATGTATGTAGCTATCATTAATTATCAATATTATTTCGAGTATTGCTTTAAATACAGTCTCACTTATGACAACAATGAGGACCTAACATTATGCTGTTTTAAATTTACCTGTTAATTTACGTGGACTTTGAATTTTCTCTTTTTTCCAGACTATTTCACACTCACAAGTCACAGGATTCTGTACGAAGCTCTTTTCAGTTTAAGAATGCCGCCTGACCTTTGTGCTGTGACCGATGACCAAAGCTAACCTACCTATCCATAGAATTATCATACATACATATTGTAACAAGCGCTCGTTGCTAGTATAGTGTGTGTACTACAGGCTTGTTTGCTCAAGTCGTTTTTACTTCTGCATACGTACGTTTACTTTACTTTGCCTATGCTTCGGATTGTTTCGAGAACGCCGACCACCAACCGGCTCATCGCAATCTCCATCCGGCTTAACTGTCTTGAACATCCCATTGAAAATTAAGTACGAACTTGACATTTGAGGTTCTGCAGAACAATGCGACCAGTAGTGGTAGTCGATGAAATGTTCCCAGAGGGACCTGGGTCATCTGTTGATCTGGAAGAGGTAGGCTACACACTAATGATTGATACTTGATGTCGTTTAAGTTAGGCCAACATAACGCTGAGTAAATAGGTATACTGTAATGTTAGGCTATTATGACAGTCCACACACAAAAGTAACAGAAGCCATGGCACCGTAACAATGCAGTAATTGGGGCTCATACTGAAAAGTTACCAAAATTTCCCTCCGAATTTTATGACAGTTGTTAAACTTGTCAATTGTATCACTGTATAGCCTTGCCTGGCAATGGAGCTCCACTCTAAGGGGGGTTCTAAGAAGTAAGGGGAGGGTCAGAGGGAGTGTTCCCCATCTCATTAGAAAATAACACAGACAATGTATGAAAGTTTTATAAAATAGCACAACTACCACACTCCTTAATTTCCTGAGAAGTGTGGTTTGTAGCATACCAGGAAAATCTAAATCTCAAGGCCTGAGATACCCTTGTTGGACCTGTTGAGGAGGACTAAACTGTAACTCAGCAGCATATCAATTGGCCTTTGGCCAATGCATGCATTGCTAGTGCAAAGTCTCAATATCCAGTGTCTTATAGAAAGAGAAATCATCATAACCTTTTCATGTGGACGAAGGAATTTTGAATTCAATTTCTTGTTGTAAAACTCTGTCATTTTTAGGTATTATTCCATTACAACTGCTTGATTAAAGCTCTCCTTTTTCAGAAATTTCACTTTTGTATGTTAGCATTTGTAATCTTCTTTATCTGACCTTTTTCCTTCTCATTTTCCAGGCTGGTGGAGCTAGTGGAATGATGATGGACCTAGCAGCCAATGAAAAAGCTGTCCATGCAGACTTCTTTAATGGTAATTGGAATTAATCGCACCCATAGACTTGCACAGAATAAAAAAAAAACTACAGATTAAAGGGAAATAGGGCGTTTGTTTTACAGGAAACATCCATACTTTTGAAACCAATGTTTGTTGACATAGAATGATAGATTATTCAAAATAAGGAAGGACAGTGGCCTTCTTTTCAAGAAATAAGTTTCTCACCGATAGAAATTCAGTTATTTGTTGCTCAACACTAATTTGTTCACCCAAACTGTTCAAAATTCAAATGATGCATCTTCCGTTACTCATCACATGCATAATGTTTTGAGGAGATGAAGCTTTGGCAGATGTTTATTGATGAGACCGAATGGTTTAACAATGATTAAAGCTATTTCTTTTGTATGTCATATTGGTGTATTCTAAACGCCCTATTTCCCTTTAAGTGATGAATGATCTACTGTGAACTATTCATTTTAAAATCATGTCAACGGACTGCACCATACAAAGTATGCTTGGTAGTTGACAAAAAAAGATCAGTAAAAGTTCCCTCATTATAGATGCTTGGAAATTGGGTTTTCATCACAGGCTGCTAGGTTTGTAAACAAATATAGAATGAAGTCCATATTCCACAAAAAAGGTGAACTCTGACAACTTGTGCTAAATGATGGATGTATCATTAGGTTGAAACTTGTTAAATTCATTGCAACTTCATTCAGGGTGAGTAGTGTATTATTGGTTGTCAGCACTTATGGTGTAAATTTATAATCACATACCCAAGTGGTATAGGTCAGCTTTATGAAGTTAGTGTGTTTAATAGCTAAAGATAAATGTTCTTAGTCAGGAAATGTTGGAACACATTTTGTCATGGGGCAATGACCTCTTCACTTTGTATTAGTGCTGTAGTAGGTTTACACAAAGTTGAATTCTTTGCATACTTAAAAGAAATTTGTGCTTGATCTCAACAGATTTTGATGATCTCTTCGATGACGACGACTTGTCTTGATGGAACTTTCGGATGAGGTGATAGATTGTGTCAGATCAACATTGTGAAATGGAGCATTAAGACCCTGCTAAAGCTTTATTAAGGCAATAACTCGGAGTTCCATCTTCAAGAATTAACTTCAAGAAGAAGACAACAAATGATGTTAGGCTGTCAGTTTGTGTCATTGTTTGGCCAAGAGAATGAAAGGCAAAAGATTTTCATACAGAAAAAAAAAAATGAAAACACCTACACCTCATTTTCATTGGTCGTTGTTTACATGTAAATATAATGAACAAGGATAGCTTAGAAGCATTGGCTCAGATAGAGGATGTTACACAGGTAACTTGATGATGTAACACTAGCCTTATTAAGAGGTGTGATGTACTGTTACTTAAAACTGTTGATCAACCGAGTACATGATTTTGAAATGAGATTTATTTGGTGCAAACACATTCTCAAACAAAAGATGAAATTTTCAGAAAACGATGGAAAATTTTGGGTGAAATTTTGAGTTGAAATTTATGCTCAGATCAATTGACATCTCAGCAGTTGAGGATCATACACTAATCTTCCAGCTTCATTTTCTACAATATGCATGACTACTGAATAGTTTCTTTTGTCAGAGCAGCCCACACAAGCTTATTAATTTACTTTTTAACTTCATAAATCAAGAACGAAGTACTGGGATCTTTGGGCTTTTATACAATGGAGGGTGGAAGGATTTTGATGACTAAGGACAGGTACGGATTCAGAGAGAATTCATTTCTGTTCCATGTATATTGTTGGGAGTGTAGACAGCTTTTACAGGAGGGTCCATCTGAAGAAAATGTCATGACATCCCAGACAATCCACTGTTCCCGACTCCATGTTGTGTTGCCGGCTGGGAGAGTAAAGCATTCCATTATGGAGCAAAATGTTGAGAGCTGTTGTCAGCCAGCAGTTCATCACATCAGTATGTCATATTGCTATCTTCATTGGCATCACATGGTCTACTATGAGAGTATACCTGCTACACCTGATATGTCTTTACAAGAGTTGTTTTCAACAATGCTGATCTTTTATGAGTGTATGGATAAGGAGTTGTTTATTGTTGCACTTAAGGTGATTTAAGATAAAAGCAAATGTAAAAATAAATAAAGTGGATTCGTTGTCTGCAGTTTGTTGTAATTCTGTTTATGAAGACCTTAGTTGGAGGAAACCATTCTAGAATATGTCCACTTGCAAAGTTAACATCACCCTTATTGAAGCACACACAACTTGGCAGCATCCAGAAATCTGCAAATGGTGTAATTTCCCTTATTTATAAAGTTTGACTTCAGGAAAGAAAAGTACAACACAGAATCCTATCTACCTATAATCTGCATCTATATGTTGGATACATGCCCAAATTGACTGATGCTTGTGAAACTTATGTTTCAAGCTGATAGCTGTCGATTCCTCACCAGCCTGAGAGGTTTGAGGAGTCAATGCAAGAGTAATTGCAAGAATGTGGATGTTAGTATGATACAAGCTCATGTGGCTGTTATCTTAGGATACGAATATTTCTTGAACATCAATCTTGGTAGGTACGTTAACAATGTAGGTAGCGTACAAGTTTTCATGGATGTCCAAGATTGACATCAAAAACCCTTTGTAAATACATTATTTCAAGGAGTGTTTAAGTTTAAAATTTGTATGTAAGGAGTCCCTTGTGAGAAGACAATTCCTATAGTTCTTTGTGGAGTTGAGGTTATTTTTAACACAGTCAACGAAAGTCAAAGCCTTATTAACACATTGTCTCACAATGTCTAAGTTGTTGAACTCAGTAACTAGTAAACTACACATCAGTCAATGCTCCAAGACCAACTTACTTTTGAATATATATAATAACCAATACAGGAAGTTTAGATTTATCTCAAACGGACAAAAGAAAACTATATCTTACACCCTGTGTATTTGCCAAGCAGATGTTTGACCAGCATCTCAGGGAATGTAGTACCAACCAAGCATACTAGCTGTTGAGCACAAGAAAACTTTGAAAAAACTTGCATGAAGTCTGTCAAATACAAGATTTTGCTTTAACTACATTTGCACAATTCGATACAATTCTCCCTGATCTCTATAAGGTTTTAAAGGGATAATGCAGTCACCCCCAAAAGGCATTAAGGACTGGAGTATACTGCCCTTACCTCTTTTTCAAACTCCCCCCCCCCCCACCCTCAACAACTTTCTTATTGAAATCAGTATTTGATACCCACAATAATGTCTCAAGACTCCTTGCATGCATTCTAAACTATGACCCTTCTTTATCCTCTGCCATTAAATTCTCTTCACAACAATAGGATCCATGGTCAACTTGGCACACCTACCTAGTAAACTAGATGTGCCAATTCTTGTGAGATACTGTTAATTTGCAATATTTTCACATTTTATGGTGCTGTGACCTGACGACTCCTACCCCAAGCAATTTCCACTCAATTTTCTTTCAGGCAACCACCCCGCCCCCTCCAAAAAAAAATAATTTTCAACCTCGAGAAATCCCCTTTGGACAACTGCCCCCTGACCAAGTCCTCCTAGGAAAGGGTTAAATTTGGCAGGTGAGAATTGTCCAAGGGGAGATCTAGGTTCAAATTGGGTGGGAGAAGTCCATTGGTGGGGAGTTGTCCCGGAACCTATCGTGCATGCCATATATGGTACATTTGACCAAGACTCCCTTTTTCAGATACTGCTTAGAAGATTCACTTTGATCCCAGTGGACTTCAAATGACCTTTCATCTTCTCAAAATGAGAGACTCTATCCAGACATCAAAGTGCAACTACCAGTACATGTTGCATACCAAGTTTCATTTCTACAGGATTGCTCAGTGGCTTGGTAGAAACAAAAAGGCCTTCAAGTTTCATCTATTCAGTACACTCGATGCAACCCTGGGGTCTGTGATGGATCCAGAGGGGGTGCTGTTGGTGCACATGCACCCCCTCCCAAATAAAAATATTGAATTGCAATTTGTGCCTTTTGCTATTCTACCACAGGAATCTCACTGTTGACTGTTTTCTTTGGGAACTCTTTTGCCATTTTCTACCTAGGTCTTTCAAATGATTGATACAGTAGGTAAATCTGGAGCACCACCAAGCAAAAGTGGTGGGTGCTCTCCTTCCTGGGTAATACATTGGGTTTATTTTGAAGGAGATTACTGTGAGCTGCAAATAACAGTAAGTTTCTTGAGGCATTGACAGTAACATTGTGTCATGAAATGAGTAGTTCATCTGGATTCATATTTATACCATTTCAATAATTTTTAAGCACTTTTGACTCAAAACAGGGCCAATAAAGAAAGGACTGAAAACTTAAAGCACATTGAGACACTTCTGTATTGACAAAAATTTCCAAAATTAAAAAAAAAGAGACAGTAGGACAACTCACTCACAAAAAGAAACATACAATTTATATACATTAAAACTATTCTTCATTTGACAGCGGGTGACATTTAATGCGCAACCTACACTATGGTGAAATACTAATGGTTTTGTGGTCACCCATCAACCATGTTCTGCACTACTGGACACTTAACCAGCTGTATGGTAAAAATGCTAACAGGCTCTGTCTACATTCCCCCATTCGACAGGACTATTTCTCAACATTTACTACCAAACTTTTACACCATCGTACCAATGACCTGCACCACAAACACCAATATTTGGTAAATGCGACACTTTTTTTAATAAATATTTCTAACAGACGATTTCTTTATAAAAAGATAGCTGAGCAAAGAAGTATTATACATAACTGGCATTTTCTGTGTGGTGCAAAACCAACCAGAAAAACGAATTGCGATTACATTCCAACATACAAGACGGACTACATCATATAAGATGTGGCAAAAATTTTTTCGTCTAGGGTAACCTATTACCTAACGCATACACCATCATCATCTGTTGTATTCGAAATATGCACTGAAGTGACCCAGAAGGCATTCTCCTTGACCTGACACAGTAGCACAGCGTGCCGATGATCTTCCTCTCAATGAGTCACTGGTATGAATGAACTGTAAGATAATAAATAACTGTCACACAAGATATTCTTCTAAACTGTTACTCAAGGATTTAAGTCTCCTTCCAAGGTGCCGACACAGAAGACGGTTCAACTGGAAAAGAGCAGTGTGGGCTTACAGCAAAGGCTTACAGTGAACGCTACCCACAGGAGCCTACAGCAAGGGTATCTGCAAAGGTTAGCAGAGAAAGCTAACAGCAAAGACTAAGGTGGAGGTCATATTACAACCATGGCAGGTGAATGACACTCAGTAAACTAGTTCTAGTAAGCCATGAGTGGAAGGCCAGTCCAACAGATTGTCTCAAATTGCAGAAAAGAAGAATGCCAGAGACCCCTAATTTAAGACATCAATGTTGCAGAGTTCTGAGAGAAATGCAAATCCCTGGATACTTTTCAAGGATATGTTGGTCAGGTCCGTTCAAACGGCAAACAAAAAAGTAGCAAATTTGAAGCTCCTTTCTGTACGGGAATAACAATCTGTTTCTGTGTGCTATAGCAGGGAAGGTCAAGTTGTTAAGTCTTAGTTTATTGACTTCACACTAGCCTCTAAGGATGGACTACACAGTGATCTCTGAAGATAGACTACACATTGCCTGTGACACTTAAAATAATGGAAGAGGACAATACATCTCATTTTTAAAGTACTTTTCGAGTTTGGATGTTTTGTTTGTCTTTCACTTACAGATACTTTACCTTTTGCAAGCTGAAAATGTTGAAAGTGGCAAAAAGAAAGATACCTAAATCTTTCAATTTTACTGACAATCAAGCAATTCTTTGTCAATTCAAAGACATTTCTGTGTACCCACAAACTGATACAAACCCTTCAGTACACTGAGAAGCTTGCACTTTTCTGCATGAACTGGCCCAAAAGGCTGAATTGTGCAGGAAGGAAGTAGAGCGAGGCGGGTAGGGAGACCGATTTTATGACACAGCTTCTTCAAGGCCATTAGAGGTTGAAACTTCCAAAAGTTATCACAAAGTTGTAATCTTTTAATAGGAGAGATATTGCATATTCATACCATGCTACTCACAGTGCTACCATTAATCAAGGGTGTGTTCGTCAGAAGTAATTTACTTTAGTAAAGCAGATATGATGGAATCATTTTGGGTATTTCTTTTCTTTTTCTTTTTCATAAATCAGACAAAATCCTTTATTTAAATTCCCTGGTGTTGCCTTTTGTCTGGACAAACTGCTAGGCAGAAGTTTTACTTCTTTTTCTTTGGTCTGCCTCTACCATCAAGAGTTCCATCGGCTTTCCTCTTCTCTGCCTTGACAGGTGTACCAGTCTGAAAAGAAGGGAATATATTTAAATGTAAAATCCAAGGCTGTGGTCTGTTCAAAGACGTGTACCTTCAATGTACCTGTACATGAAAGGTGGTACTAGTAGTGGCAAATATTACAAGCGTGTATTCTTGCTGCTGCCATAACTGTGTGCATCCACAGTTGTTGCTAAATAGAAAATGTATATCACCTGCCATTGACTAACACAAAGTGTGTATTCCCCCGCAGTTGTGAAACAAAAAAAGTGTACCCCCCACCACTTTCAAACACAAAGAGCGTATCCCAGACCTCAGTCTGGCTTAATGCCTATTCTTGGCCACTGCCACACAATGTGTATCCCTCGACATTGCAAAAACGCCCAACACAAAATGTGTACTACCCAACCACTGCCAAAGAATTTATGTATCCCCTGGAGTTGCCAAACACAGTATGTATGCCCTAGTCATTGCCAAAGTGTATATCCCCCAAGCACTGTCAAGCACAAGACCAATAAGTTATTTACCTTTCCTCCGGATCCCTTTCGTCCTTTCTTCTTTTCAGCCCTTTCTTTCTCCTCCAGTTCTTGGTTTTCCCTCTCTATGAGGGTAATTAATGTATTACATCTCCTTTGAAGTTCCTGAGAACAAAAAAAAGACTAAAAATCAAGCAACTACAACAAATCTGATTGGACATCTCGCTTCATCGTCGAATCAATTATCCTGCAACCTCTATCATTTCTTACTGAGATGTGAGCACATTTGCAATACAATTTTCAATAGAATTGAATTGTAACCAACATCCCTGTCTTCCGTTGCGATTCTCGACCAGTATTCAAATCAGCGAAATATATGTCAGTGATGTATTAAGAGCTACACGACTAGGGCACCAATGGTGTAGAAGCTCATACCTGAACAGTGACGATAAATCAACATATCACTATGTCAAACCATAGGAACCATTTACGGGGTACCATTACATCAACCAACACCATCAATTTACAAGAGAATCTGTTCTGTAGGACTACTCAATTTGTAGAATGTCATAACAAATAGACAATTCCATCAGCATTTAGCTGTCACCATGGAACTACATACGAAAAATGTGGCGATAAGCTTGTGCGATGAATTTGCATCCACTAAAGCTACACCAGTTACAATATCTATTCAATTTACTTTCAACTAGAGTAAAGAATCAATACGATAAAAAGAATCAACCAGCAAGTGCAGAGGGTGGGAATGGGGAGGTACAAATTGGGTGGGTTGTGAATAATCAAAGTGATTCTCACATGCTGCAGAATCATTTCTATGACTGATTTTGTTTCTTTCTAACTACATTCTGACATTCACCTTCAAGAGGTTGGAATGAGAAACAGGAGACGATGTATACCAAAGCAAGCAAACATCTACATTTCTGAAACTGCTAAGTTGTTTGCATTATGAATTTGTGAAGAATGAGAATTACCATAGCCGTTCTTGACTTGATAAACCAATCAAATCTAAACTGGGGGGCTTGGCGAACAGAGGTGCGAAGTTCATCATAGACATTCTCCTTGTCAAAGCCAAGCTTGTGTAACATGCAGACCAGGAACCTGTCCTCCTCCTCGGTCCAGTTCTTACCCTTGTTGGTCCCATACGCGATACGGAGCTGGTGGAACGGAGCCCTATATCTGGCCATCTGCAGAATATGATGCACAATGGTATATGAAAAGTTTACCTGCTATTTAGGAATGGGGGAATGAGAAGGCCATAATGAATTTCTGCATTTAATACATAAAAGATAACAGATTGTCTGACCTTCACTGACTATGGCTGATGGACACCATTCGAAATTCCTATCATGCTGTTGTTGTAAACTATCAACGATTAACAAGATCCATACCTTTCCTTGCTACTCTGTGACCACACATTCGTGGATATACTCTTTACCCAAAGTCTGATTGTTTTCACTTTAAATGTGAGATCAAAATGAATACCGCTCAGTCTCTGTATATATACAAGACTGCAGAGTAGTGACACTATCGTTGGATATTCTTTAACAACCACACTCTGCGGTGAGCATGTGTTAATAACCACATTTAATGCTGGACTCTGATTTATAAGGACCAACGGCAATGTTATTCAAAAATGTGCTCAGACTTTGTGAGTAAGCCTGTGAGTAAACTGTAATTATAGACAGTGTGACTGTAGATTTTGCATCAGTTCTGAAAATTGATTAACTGGGCCAAGTACCATTCACGTCTGATTATCAACTACACATACAGAGTTCGTTCATTCAGTTACCCCATGTGGGATTAATCCTATTTAGAATTCAATATTGGAAGGATAACTTGTTTCTTTTTTTATGACAGACGGGGTTATAGGGTTACATGTTACATGGACAACAAATCTTACCAAGTTAATGTGTTACATCGCTAAGATGGTACTTCAGTTTGACAGTCACCCCCTGCTCCTCTCTTATCTACTCTATAGTGGCATACCAAGTTCATACTTTGGGTACATACCTTTGAGTCCAAGGCTCTCTTGATTCCGATCTTCCGCTGTATCTTTGCTTCACCACGTTCTATCTGTCCCATGATCCGTTCAATGTCCTGCAATTCCTGGTTCCTTTCCCAGAACACGTCCATGTATTCTCGAACCTGAAACGATCGGAGAACCAGCGTTAATTCACCTTCACCATCCAGTATTCATTGGACAGTAACATTATTGGGCTTCAAAGTCAGCAACAATAAAAAGAAACATTCTTGACATTATCAGATTGGTGTCAAAGGTAAGCAAAGCAACTGTTCTTTAATGTTTCAATACAAAAGATAAAACTTGAATGTAAGAGTACAAATTTTAGGACATTTTCTGATGCTTCCTTGATCAGTAATATCCTTCATCGCTTCCACTGTTTAAATTTGGTAAGGACTTGCCTGCAAACGCTAACATACACACAAGGTGACAACATACTTTATCAAGTAAAGTGACACCATTTACCTCTTCAGGAGTCTTCCCTTCCACATCTTTTGAGATGCTCTCCACGTCATTCCGTCCATATTTCTCACAGGCTTTGATGAACTGGTTGAAGTCACGTTTGGACCAGTTGAAACCCTGGGAAGGCAGAATAAGAATACCTTTGGGTAAAATATCTGCCCACTGCACCAGTATCATAGGAAAGATATCATCATTACAAATATCAATAATAAAGAAGTTTATTATAACAATATCATTGTCATATCATCCTGAAAACAGAGTTCCTACACCGTAATGAAAATAAAATCTCATGACTTTTTCCATGACTATTTCATGACCTTTGCATGACCAAATTGCTTGAGAATTTTGTCAAAGAATGAGACACAACAATCGTGATAGACGTGATTAACGTTTTAACTTGTAACATAAAATAGCACTTGGTTCTAAATTTCACGGGTTTTCCATGATTGTCAGTTTCACAAAAATTGCATGACTTTTCCAGATCTGGAAAGTGAAAATAAAATAAAATGTCATGACTTTTCCAGGCTGCAGTGACCCTGTGAGAAGCCAATCTGCTTGTATCCCTGACAGTATCACAATAGTGCATGTAAAACAGAACCAAAAAAATTGAAAATATACCTCAAACAATGGTCTACCACATGATCTAAATTTTGTCTCTTTTTTCCCCAGAATACTGCATAAATTTGAATAATGCTATATAGATGGAAAAGGTGAGTGGCATGTCAACTGCATCGGAAAGGTTTAAGAATGCTGTTTATGAAAACATGAAATTGAGTTGATTGCGATGCCTTAAACATCTGACATTTTACATTTCTTTCTCCTTCCTTACTTGAGTCAGAAGTTCCTCTTTCTCTGCTATTTCCTCCTCCGTCAGGGGATCTGCTTCATCGATTTTCTTCTGTTCTTCCTTTCTGACGACACTTGGATTTGGCAGATCAGGATTTAGAGGGACCTGGTCATGAAATACGAAAGAAAATATCTTTTACGTATGTATGAAAAGTGCTGACAAGATGATAAGCAAAATCATCAAAAGTTGTCAAATTGCTGAAAATTCATGATGTCAACTTCTCTTCTCTGTGAGTGTATGACTGAAGACTTACTCTGTAACCGATGCTCTTCCTGAAAGCATAGATCTCCTTATCCAGCAGCTCAAAGAGTCTCGGAGGAAAGAACTGGAAGTCTTGTACACTGGGCTGCTTCGGTGGTCTTGGAGCCTGTAAGTAGACACATAAAAAGTATGAAATATTGCACACACAAAGATACAATAGTTCCTTCCTTACTGATGAAAGCGGATCTTAATCAAGGTTAGCAGACATGCTTCAAAGTTTACTTGATAATATCTTGATGTTGTCTTGAAATGATTGGACTAACTTGAAAGTGTCAACCACATACCACAAGATTTGAAATAAACATAAGTTAACCACTCACCAACTTTACAGGGTTGGGGGGATGGGGGATATGAATTCTATTTCTTTGGAGGTTTTGATCAATTTCAAGCAGAGGCTACCTCTCTTTGTATTCCTCAAAGGTCTAATGCTTCATCTTCAGAACAGAAGACTGACTCTGTCTGATTAACTTGACGTTACCTTTTGTCTCTGTCACTTGTAAACAGGTGGAGAAAGATTTGGGTAAAATTCTGAATGTGGGTGTAAAATACTCTGGGCCTTTAATAATTGGGAGTAGTAACAGCTACACCAACATTTACACATGCCTTCCATGCCGTTCTTTATGTCCCTATTGGGATGCCGTCTATTTGAAAACCTAAGCCACCGAAGATGTATTGCATGATTTTTCCACTTCTGAGGATTACAAACGAGAGGTGTGTGGTGGGTGCCCCATGGAAGGAACATAAACTGGAAGTTCAGAGAAACTGGGCGACTGATAACATGGCATGACATTCATTTATAACACTCTCCTCATTTAAGCAAATCAGCCAAGAGTCAAAATTAGCATCACATTGTAATTCTTCCGTGTTTGTTGTCCTCTTACCACTTTGAACAGTTGAAAAAATTTAAAAAATACCTTTCCGAGTAAACCACTTCAAAGTTGCTTTGAGAATACGGGATGAGAAAGACCCAACAGTTCTGAAGTTACTTCAAAATATCAAAACATAACAAAATTGACAATGAATAATGAAGAAAATTTACCTTTGGAGCCTTGGGTTCACTGACTCTCAAAGCTTCCCTGAAGTACGCATCAACTGCATAATTAGCTTTACGCTCACGTTTTGGCGGTTCAATCCAGCTCAGACCAGTTCCTTTCTGCTTCTCTTTGTAGTTCTCTCCTTCAAATGAATAAATACTCTCCATGGGTGCATCCAGACTGAAGTTTCGCAGGGCGCCCTCCCCAAGTGTCTCCAGCTTCTTGTTCAATTGTTCAGTCTAATGTGAAAGACAAAAAAAAAAATGACAAAATAGTAAACAACAGAACAATGGACTCCAAGCAACGACACTAAAGACTAACAAACCAAACTTTAAAAGCCTTTCAGGACTAAATTTCTCTTTCAACAACAGGAACTAATGGGACAGGTGAAAATATGGTGGTACAAATGGTTGCATTTTAGTGAAAAAATTAGCTGTAGTCCCTAAATGCAAGCAAAAATAAAACTTTCAATGGACAATCAGATTTTGTACTTAGTTAATCCATGAGAAAACCAAATTAGTTTGGGCTTTCACAAAATGCAGATTTTATTTAAAACCATTTGAAATAGAATCACTGATATCTGGCAGGAACACTGCATTGTAGAGAGTACATGCGACTGCGATATCTTTGGAGTAAAGAACTCGCAGCCTAAAAAGTCATGACTGTGAAGTAACACTCCACTGGAGGACTGTCAATTCAGTGGAACACTGTGAATTCATTTGGACACTGTCTTTTTAATGAAACACTGTCATTTTAGTGGAACACTGTCCTTTCAGTTGAACACTTGTCTTTTCAGTGGCTGCATTGATAGTTAAATTTACTAGTTTACCTTCTCTTCTCCTTTCTTCAGGATGGCATTGATATCTTCCTCCAATACAGTACTGTCCTTTGAGGAGAAGATGAAGTTAGCACCGTGACGAATCATCTGCAACGCCTCGTCCTTGTTCAACTTCAGGTTGGAATCGACCAGACGACCTACAGGAAACGACAAGTTTGAATCTTTCATAATGGTTGCTTTTCACTCTTTGAGATTTTTAAGTTCAGTGTGAAGATTGCAGAGTCATTATTGACAGCTGCTTTTTTAAATTGTCAGATTTAATTAACAAATCATTCTCTGGATGATTACCTCATCTCTCTCCAGGTGCATCACAACTCTAATAACTCTCCAGGACCTTCACGTCAAGTATTCAACCTTTTTACCGAAAGCTCATGCACTTTTCATTAAAATACTTTTCTTAAAATACAGTACACAAGTAGTTTTTTTTATTAATAAAATAAATTAATTGTAAATTTTACAAAGGAATTTCATTCACCCCATTCTAAATATTTAGATCCTTTATACCTTGTTGTATAACAATGTTATCTAGCCGGAGTTTGGTCTCTGCCCTCTCGACGATTCGCTCTTCCACAGTGTTTTCTGTGATGAAACGGAAGACGTGCACCTGTTTCTTCTGACCGATACGATGAGCACGATCCTACCAGACAAGAGAAAACATCAGAAGTACAATCAGATGGATACACATGACTATGGAGGTTACATAGAGAGTAAGTCAACAACCCAACGGAATGTGGATGTATGCTCTATAATAAGTCATGACAATTATGAAGAGAAGGTGCACCCGTTGGGTTTTATGATTACCCCGGATGAAATTCCTCACAAAACTAAAAATGCACAATTACTCAAACATGCTGTGTGTTATGTGAGGATAACATATAGAGTATATAAACAAATCAGGTATTTTTGAACACCAATGTTTTGGGATACATCTTATTTCGAATGTATTTTAAAATATCACAAGTATTTTGGGATATCCTTAATATGTTGAGATACTTATGAATTAAAATAGCAAACTGGTATGGGAAACAAAAGAAGAGAATTGTCTGCATAGTGTGAGAAAACCAGAGATAAATATACATTTATGTACATTAATGAGCTGCCAACATTTGAATACAAGGTTAGAATCATTGCACTAATGACACAGAATGCCTTCACTGAAATATTTGAGAACAGTTTGCTACTATGCTGTTATTGCTGCAGAACAGGTAGTGACTGTTGCAATTAACAAACTCTACCTGAAGTAACACAGAGAATTCTCAGCATTAAGCACTGTGAAATATCAAAAATACTCAAACTCTTCTGAAACTTGCCCACACAAGCTTTAGAATAACACAAATTGAAATGCAAGAGCGAGGAATTTAAGGTTAAATTAATCGATGGGATCAAATGTGATCAAACTCCTACCATAGCCTGGAGATCAACTTGAGGATTCCAGTCACTGTCGTACAGGATTACGATATCAGCAGTGGCGAGGTTGATTCCGAGACCACCGGCTCTGGTACTCAACATAAAGATAAACTTCTGACTGTTGGGCATGTTGTAATCATTGATGCTTTTCTGTAAATCAAGGGAAAAAAGGGAAAACACGAATCCATAAAAGACAATCCCATGAAGTGAAAAGGGAAAAATTTGCTGATTGTACCAAATGTTTAGTAGCAAGATCATCGTTTTAATGCCCCATTAAAAATAGCTACAAATTCATTTGAGTAATCGCTTTCAGTTTCTACACATGTCACCTGTCTTGTCAAATCCCTTACATTCTCAACTTGGACAGCAATGCACCAAACATGCACAAAACAAATGTAACTAACAAATATTGTCTCTAAGCTATTACACTGCTACTGATTTTCTAGGAAATCCACATATATAAAAATTCATTGAATTAAAGAACAGAAATTTACTCGTTTTTACTGATAGCTTTCTTTTAATCATGGTTCTACACATGGTTCAATAGCGTTAAGTATTTAATGAACTTTATTGATCAACTACTTAGACACACCCTGAAACATCCACGAAAATAAGTTATAATTAACAATTCAATACACTGTGAACATTGCAGTCCTTGCTAATATATGAGAGTTCTTTAGCGTTAAGCGCACACTCGTTTCAACTGAAACATTACCGAGACATTGCCAAAACCTATCAAAATAGAAACCTCAGACCTTTGCCTCACACAAAATGTCAGAATTTGGCAGAATTTGGCAGAATTTGGCAGAATTTGGCAGAATGTCAGAATTTTGACAGAATTTGGTGATTTGTGAGATCAAACACCTTTGTGGGCCTACAGTTAGAAATGTCAAAGTGATACCTGTCTTTCTGAATGTGGAGTCTGACCATCGAGCCTGCAGTACTGGAAACCTCTCCATCCACAGTAATCCTCCAGAATATCAAGGACCCTAGTCATCTGACTGAAGATCAAAACCCGGGAACCTTGGAGCAGAAAACAAACAGGTCGATGAAGGATTGGCTAGGATTACATCATAGAGGGGGGTATACTTAACACATGACTGGCAACTGGCTGAATGAGCCCTTAAGATCTGTTTGAAGTTATACCTAGAGGGGCAGGTGAAATATTTGGTGGTGAGGTATATCTCAACAAAAGCTATTAAACACCACTTGACATGGTGTTTTGTTTATCATCTGCACGATAAATATAACAGTGTAAATATTTAAGCATGATATTCTGTGCTTCTGACCTGTAAAGGAGCTGAAAGGAGAAATGGCTTACATGGGGTTGCTGACAAAATTATGGCCATATAGCCCAGAAAAAGGTGAATCCTCAGGTAACAAGTACTAGTCTTCCATTTCTTTGAAAATCATTAAATTATGAAATTTGTCTCATTCTTAGTCTGGCACAACGGCAGTATGTGTAGATGTGATGCTGACAAAGTGACACACATATCATGAACAAAACTTCTGAACAAAGGATACCAAAATAACAGTATTAAGAGCCCACTTTCATGAGGCAATGCAACAACATTGGCCCGTCAGTTGAAAAGACAACCTCTACAGAATAAATACAATCTGTAAAAATTGTAGCTTTATATGCCACTAAGAAGATGACATAGCATGAGAAGATGATGTAAACACTTTCAAATCACTCACCCTGAGCTTTAACCTTCTCAAGCAGTTTATCCAAGACCACAAGTTTGCCAGCATTGTCGATCAAATGTTTGTCTGTGGTGTAGGGAGGGCCTGGCTCGGCGCCATCAAAGAGGTAAGGATGGTTGCAACACTTCCTGAGATGCATTAGAATATTCATTAATCTCATCTTGTCACTCTTGCCAGCTCCATTCACGACGTCGATGTCCTTCATGAGAATTTTGGTGTACCTTTAAAAGATCAGACGGTGGCAATATGTCAAGCTTCCATCAACTCGAGTAAAATGTAACAGTTGACTGGAGAAGCAATTTGTACTTCATTTCAGATTATTGGAACATTACTCATTACGATACAAACTCATTACAATACAATCTGACAGATGTAATCAGTTATGGCTGCAAATAATTTAGTAACACTGATAAGATAATTCACAAACTTTTCTGTTTTGCAGAGGATTTGGGGTGTGTATTTAACAAGACTTAACAAAACAAAATGCCCAGGATTTAATAAATGTGCTAATTACTCTCAAATTGATAAACAATGGGTGAACAGACTGGGAGATTGTCTTAGTTTGACTAATGATCATCACACATTGAAGAAAGCTCTTTCAGTCATGTGAAAGTTCCAGTATGGGTAACATCACGCAAGAGGGCCACCATAATAGAGAACTACAAAATGACATGTCTCCCCACCTACCAAACAGGTAAAATGTTGACACACCCTCTCTGGGGATCTTCAAACCTATCCAAAAGTAGATATTCACAATAATGCCCTACAAAACTTAACTAGTGACTAACCTGCATGTAACCAATTCATACGCAGTGAGTATTATACATACATTAAATTAAGACATCCCACTGATTTAAAAAAAAGGTACATATCCATAAGGAATCTGAGTATATCAGTATAAAGAGAGAATGATTTCTATCTGATGTTGTCATAACAAGCTCCAAAACATATGCCATTACAGAATTTTTCAACATCATTGATAACGGAGTCAAAACAGAAGGACCTTTTTGATCACTCATGGATGACATTCAGATGCACATTAATCTCACGTCATGTAACACGAACTTGTCTATCACCTCAAGAAAGTTCAAAATTCTTCCCTTGAAGAAGTCTTTAATGCATTCCAAGATGAGTTTAATTAGAGCAACACTCACCACTCCCTTTGCATCTTGCTGAGACCAACGTAGATCTTGGTCTCCTTTTTCGGAAGCAGACCTCTCTCGACGTCAGATTTGAGACGACGCAACAGGAAAGGACGAAGGACCTGCCAAGAAAAAGACAAAGCTCTAGCATGGGTGGCCAGAAGCAAAACTATACACATGATCTGGAAATGGCCAACAAATCCATCACAGTGCTTAGTGGTCTCTGTAGACCACAAAATCAATGGTAGTGTTAGTACTACCTATCACAATGACAACTGAGTCTATATAAAGTTCCCTAAAAAGCTGCTTCTACTTTCAGAATGACACAATGATTTTGGTATTTCTTTATTAGCATAAGTTTTGCAACTGTTCATACACAGTATTGCACTAATTTTAATTTTATTATGTAACACAGTGGACAGTAGCTGAAGTCCCCTGTTTTCTAATCCCCAGACAACTTTTAAATGAGAGAGAAATTGCCCACTTACTTTCAAATTTCAAATCCTGGTGGATAGACTAGACTACAAAACATCTCAGTTAGTGTAAACAAATTACAACAAATTCAGGAGCTTTTTGTTTCATCTTACCCCATGGAGCCTATTAACAAGGTCACTGTTGTCAAGGCAACCTTGAGTATTGAACCAGGAATCAAAATCCTCTGAGGAGTTAAACACATCTGGCAAAAGAAAGTTCAGGAGTGCCCAGAGCTCGTGAAGATTATTCTGCAGCGGTGTACCCGTCAGGAGCAATCTGTTGGCCGTCTTAAACTCTCTGACAATTTCAGAGAGCTTAACGTTGAAGGGACAAAAGAGAAAAGTACAGGTGAAGGGGAAAAGATGAGAATAGAAATTTAACTACATGAAATAACTTGAGTACTTTCAAAATCCTATAGTCACAGCACTGGTTACCATGTACTATGAACAGCACTGATTATCAACGCCATGAAGAATGTACAGTACAGGTTACCATGGAGTATGAACAGTACTTGTTACCATGGAGTACAAACAGTAACCACAGGGTATCAACAGAACAAAGCATACATTATCCCTAAATAACTAGACGTATGTATATATTATGACTAGTTGCTTATCTTGACAAAGACCACTTTTTGGGAACAAATACTTGCAACTTTTTTTAAATCCTGGATGTTTGCTCTTCTAAATTCTCCCTATTCAAATTTATTTGTTTTTCTTTTCTTCTTAAGAGGGCATGTCCAGGATTTTAAAACACTTTCTTTCAAAACAACAAATTACCTTATTAACATTCCAGTTGAAGATATCCTACAAATGTAGACAGATTGCTTCCAATCTAGTCACCAAAACTGGCAGAGAGCGTCCTCACCTTTGACTTTTCATTCTTGATCCTGTGGGCTTCGTCGATACATAAATAACGCCAGTTGAATTTCTTGAAGACAGACTTTTCTCTGATTACCATTTCATAGGACGTAATACAAACATCCCACTCCCCTGGAAGCATCACATCTCTGATAAAAGCAGACTGATAAAATAAAATGTAAAATTAAATGAACTAAATCAAACAATAGATGACAGGGTTGAAAGGAAATACAACAGATTATCTACACTGCATGAGATGACACCAACAATCTGTAAGAAACATCAATAAAATAAATCTGATTCAGCTTCAGTACAGGTGCGTCTATTTTCTGATGTACAATTTGACCTACAAAACAAAATCCAGTGTTGTCAGTTCTTGGTTGAATGCAGTGATGCTATAAAAATAAAATGTTTAAATTTGAAACAGTCTGGTATCGCTCTGTTTAATTTTGTGACATCAATGCTTCCACCTTCTCTTAGGTTACTTATCTTTGCGGATGAAACTGTTCTGCTTATACTGTAATGATCTGTTTAATTTCTGCATACCACTTTATGACCAGCAGAATGCCGCTATTTCTCTTGATCAACGAAAACAGACGGTGATTTCTAATTGAGAACTGGTGGCATCCCTGTTTTTGATCAAAACACGCAAGTACTGACCCTAGACTCTGCATCACCTATAAGGCAGACGGATCTCAGAGATGGACACCAACGTTGGCATTCTGCCATCCAGTTAGCTAGAGTTGACTTTGGACAGATGATAAGATGAGGGCTGGGAATGTTCCGATAATGTTTCATGTATCCCAACAGAGATATTGTCTGAAGAGTTTTGCCGAGACCCTGAAAGATACAAATTGAAGAGTTTACATTATGAGAGGTTCGAGGTTAATTCTGTTATTTGGGGGTTCAGTTTGTGACACTCTGGGGAGTCCAGACACTGCAAAAGCAATTACAGTGACCTGCCTTCTTTGTTGATCAACTTACAAATACTTACATCCAATACAACAGATCCATTGTTCTACACACACACTAACGAACTCTTCTAACTAGTGTGGGTTTTGCTAACTGAACCAAAGACAGGAAATTACACCATCATAGCTGGGACACCAAATTGTCAGACAACTGGTAACCTAACAAATAAAAAAACCTTTTCCCCAAATCATGAGCATGATTCAAATTTCTTCCGTGATTCAGCAGCACATCTCCAGGTAGTAATGATGGAAGTTTACCCTCTCTGTTTTAAGGGAACAAACTTCTTCCTCTCCTTAGGGAACAATATTTCTACTCTTTGGTTCGTCAAAGGGAGTTCATGTGAATGATAATTTTGACCATATCATTTTTCCTGTTCTTTTTTTTTTTACTTTTGGCTGGATAGGAGAACTTGTATTTCTGAGGTCTATGGTCGGAATCCCATTATAGCTTTCAATATTTTTTTCCATATTTCAAATATTTCCTTACAATTTTCCACTCACTTTTCACTGTTTATAATTTCAGTTGCTACAAGAAGACACATTCTGTTAGTTAGACTAAACCCACACATGCCAAAAAGTGGTGGTTTTTCTCTCATTACCATTTCATCGGCTAGGATTCCATTGATACCGTGCTCGTACAGGGAGATCATCCAGTTTAAACCTCGGACTTGGTAGTCTCTCATTTGACCATTTTTTATGTAGTTGGGGCTCTTTTCAAACTGAGTGATCACACTGGTGGCTTTCCGGGATTCAGACAGCAACTCTTCATCTTCCTCTTGCTCCGTCATACGATGACGGTGGCTGCAAAACATAATTCAAAAGATGATAAAAATGAATATCTTGGCAGCCTAACTGCGACACATTCACACAAACCACATCTACTACTAAGTAAAGGCCACTTATCCAGGTATTGCATCCCTGTTTCATTACCTCCTACCTGTTGCAGCTAAAGCATTCATTATTAAATGTTTGCAGGGAAACTTCCACAACTGTGTGGCATTTGTAAAACATGATACTTAAGGAAGGTTGTGAATGTTACAAATGTTGCTAAACTTATATTAAAATGAAATTAATTAAGAGGCGCTCACTCCCCAACTGCTGAGAGCTTTGCTTTTTCATCCTTCTTAATTTTTGGTCTTCCTGGTTTTATCTTCAATGGACTGGTCGGTGACTTGGCAGAAGTTGCACTCATAAAATGAGTAAAAATCTCAGTCTGCTGCAGGAGAAAGTCAAACCTTGAAGATCTGTCCTTTTCCTGGAAAAGCAAGAAGCGAAAGTTGCATTTAAACAATTTATCATATTTTCAATGATTATTGTAAAGTTATTAACAATCAGTAGATTGGTCAAAACTAAGTTAAATATCAGTTACGATACTGATTATTAAATCATGCAAAAGGATAATTAAGTGATATTCTGACTTTGAGCCACTATGCAAACAGTAAAGGTATTGTGCAATTGAATTGACAAATCATTGACACTGTAATTCCATCAAAATGGGTGAAAAAAAGTACGAATCAATTCTTTCTTCCACATGCAGTACTGCAATATCAATGGGGTACAGCAAATTGGAATTTTTCCTACCAAATGATGAGAATTGTCCAGATAGTGGTATTTTACGTCAATTGTTCCATAATAATCTTAAAATTTGATTTGTGCCATACATGCAGCTTTACATGTATGCAATCCCCGAAATAAACTTGTAACACATCTACCTGGGAAATCACTTCAATTAGCGATGACAATTCCAAACTTTCCTGTCTAGTAATGGCTGCAAAATTTACAGCATCTTTTCCACAACATACTACACGCATTGGTGATATTATCACCATCAGCACACAACAGGACTGGTTAATTATCTCATCGCCCTACAGGGGCTAGATGAGATATTGTAGTTACTTGGCTAGTGGAGCTATATCATGTACTGTGCACCCATGGGAGAATGGTATTGGTTGCCATGGAAACGCTTGGAGTGGATGAGTAGCGATAGCCCAGGGGTACCCTATGGTAGAGTGACCATGGGTACAGGAGGGTCCTATCGGGTGGTATAAATGAAAATGTGTCCGTGCCAATGTGTGTTCCTGTGTGCGTGTGTGTGTGCATCCGGACCTGTCCAAATTGTGGTTTTTCCAGAATAGTTTGAAAAGCATATGAGCGATTAAGTTGAAACTTGGTAAGGTTGTGCATGATGCCAATATGTGCATCATGCATGATTTATTAGTTGTATGGTAAATCGAGTCAAATTTGCTGATTTTTGAGAAAAAAAGTCTACTTTGCCCCAAAATTGCTATTTCCAGCATATCTTGAGAAGTATTTGAGCATTCAATGCAAAATTTGCAAAAACTTACCTGAGAATGAAAAATTTCTAGGTATATCACTTTTGTAGTAAAGAGAGTGAAATTTGCTGAGTTTTGAGAAAAAAGCCAATTTTGCCCCAAAATTTGTATTTCAAGCATATCTTGAGAACTATTAGATCAATTAACGTACAGTTTTGTAAGTACTTACCTGAGAACACATTGTTCAACATAATATTACTGTAATGGTAAATAGAGACAAATTTGCTGATTTTTTAGAAAAAAAGTCAATTTTGTCCCAAAATTGCTATTTCCAGCATATCTTGAGAAGTATTTGAGCATTTAATGCAAAAGTTTGCAAAAACTGACATGGGAACGAAATATTAAAGGTATATCACTTTTGTAGTAAAGAGAGTGAAATTTGCTGATTTTTTAAAAAAAAAGCCAATTTTGCCCCAAAATGTGTATTTCCCTGTATTGAAATCAATGTGCATGTTGGCGATGAGATACGCAACTCCATGGATTGCCCGCTTGTTGAACTTGTAAAAATTAATGGTGAAATAATAACTTTTATTTTAACTTTTCACCTAGTCTATTCTTCCTGAGCATCATGAAGATGTTGCATTGGGATACATTTAAACTGTGTACAATTATAATTTTCAGAAAGCGTTGTAATTAATCCGGCCAGATTTCAACTAAGATTCTGCCGAATCCGGTCCACCATGTATCTTATGTAAGGGCATGACTATGAAATGTTCTTAGAAAGGCATGCATGTTAAATTTTGTCACACCTACAGTGCACGGTGGTGAAATTCTGGATCCAGGATGCAATTTCAGGATCGGGTCCTGACACTGTCCGTCGAGTGACCACAGCAAACACTAGGCAATACGTCAATGTGACACTATGCAATTACTTTCACAGAAAGACTTACCAACTTTTCTTCATAACTTGCTGTTTTCTCTTTTGGAACTTCTTCAGCGGTCTCCTGCTTTGGTGCCTGAAAAATAAGGAGACATCCACAAGATAACAATCAGTAAATGGACTATGGAATGAAAGCAAAATCCATGTGACAACCAGTAATTGAATGAGCAATTAGGTATACTGATGTCAATAAACAGCCCTCTTGCAACAATGCATTGATGTTATCTGTTGTTATGTTACTTAAGAAAGATGCACACTTGCTCATTCACCATTATTTGGTTAGCAAATGTTAAAAAGCCCACTTAAGTGGATGTCTGATAATAGAGAAACAGATTTTTTGTTCAATGAACCAAATCCTGACACTTAACTCACAGAGTAAATTGTGAACATGACATACATGGAGCAACACTTATATACCTTAATTTTGTGTATACCAGCAATCAAAGTAAAAACTTGTCAATGTTATCAAAATTAAGATGAATTTTTCTATGTTTCAATTGAGAGATGTCATTCTCTGAAGTTTATGAATAAATGTCCAATTGTCTGGCATGCACTTTGGCAAAAGTATAAATCAGAAGATGACACAACAATATCTCATAAAAACATCTTTACAGGAGCAACAAATACACATGTCAAAACATATTGTTTAACTGTAGCCTAGCCTATTTCCAATAAGTTTAAATTGATATTATAGTTATCAATATAGCCTGCTAGGATAACTACAGTTAGTGTAAACTATGCTGGCTAGGATAGTTAGCTGACCTGCACCAGAGCTCTCAGTCAGTGGTAAAGGTTTTTGTGGCAGGGTTCCCTGCAGTGTTGTGAGCTAAGTCGCTCACCAGGGTGGGATTTGTGTGGCCTCACAGGCACAATCTGTAGCACAACGCTTGTTCATCATGGGAGTAACTGATGAATACCCCGGCCACTTTTTCGATGTAAATTTGGTGTGGAGTCGCTGTCGTGGTCCCAACGGTTTATTACAAAAGATAAACTTTTTCAGTTTAAACCATTTTGAGAACGATTCAACATACATCAGAAGGCACCTTTGAAAATAGTTTCAAAGTCCACTGACACTGTAGATGGGGGTAGATTCATGATGTCCTTGAAAAGATTTTGACTATGACATCATTCTGAATGAGTTAACTCATGTTCCAAGGAAGGGTTACCTTGAGAACAACTCTACGTATACAGGGTTTCCCCTGGTACTTAATTGCAGAGGCGGCCGCCTCGCAACTTTTTAAGACCGCCTCGCCAAAAAATGCCGTAATTACCGCCTCACACGTTTATATCCAGGGCTGGAAAAAGTCAGGAAGCCAGAGGCTCCTTCCCGGGAAGTCTCGCGGGAAATCCGCTTCTGTACTTCTGGCCGTGAATATCTCTTGTACATACCAGAGAATGGTAGAGATCACACATGTATGTGGTTTCCTAAATAGTTACGTCCGGAAATTACTGGTGAATAAATCCATTCAAATGTGTATCCCAAATGCCCCATCCACTTTCAATCTTCAACAAAAATTGAAGTAAATTACTATTGGTGTAATAGCATACCCTTATTTTTTACCCATGATCAATATTTTTCAAGTTATATATGTGAAAAAACAACCGTTGGGAAATGTTTGCAGAAGAGTGGATGTATACCTCCTTTACTCCATTCAATATCAATTAAAAAGCATAAGCTTAGGCCTGCCACGCCTGCATGCACAAATTATCTGCAGTATGACAGCTAGCGGACATATTGCAACCCACAGAAATACAAAAACGAACTCATATTTCTATGTCCAAAACGCTTCATGAAACCAATGGTCTGCTTCTTCAAACTTTTAGTCCAAACATTTTAAAGTGACTGCTAGTAGGATCAATGGACCAAAAAAAAATCTGAAACCTGCAACTTCCCTGTAATACGGAAATATGAATTGCCAAGGTGGTTAGGCTATTTGATATACGTTTACTGCGTTAGGATATCATTGCTTAAAATTTTCGGAAGGCTGAGCACGATCTTACGTGATTCTTTTCACGAAACTTTTAGGGACATTTCAACTTCAAAAATGTTTGTAATACAGTTTACTCAACATGACATGTGCAACATTTCACAGAGCGTTTTGATTTTGAAGCAATATCAATTATTTTTTTGTGATCGCACTATCGTGTTTTCACCTTATACAGTAACAGTTTTCAACTTGTAGAGTTGAAATTAAGCATGGGTTTCAAATGATTCGGACACGTCTAAAAACGCTAAAATCACTGAGTTTCCGGCTGCTTTGCACCCTGGACCCCTACCGGGATCGTCCATGAACCCCACAAGGGGCCCTATGGGCGGGCCCATTGACCCCACGCTGGTATGACAATCGCTTCGCTATCGATGACGCCTACGGCGCCATGTTAGGTCTGGCGGGAAACTCCGACTATATGGTAATTAGTCTCCCGGAAAATATACACTTTTTCCAACCCTGTTTATATCATGGTCAAAGTCACCTAATCTTCAAGAACCTACTTAGTACGGATTTGCACCCGAAATTCATGGCGGCGTCAAGTAATTCGCCCTCGCCGCCTCATACTCTGAAAAACCCAGGGGAAACCCTGGTATACATGTAATGAGGCCTACTGAGACTCCAATCTGGAGTGGAGTCGCGGTTTCAGTCCCCGGTGGTCGTTTACCCACCTCCATCATTTTGTACATCTCACTAGGACTCCGATCTGAAGTGGAGTCGCAGTCGCAGTCCTGGTGACAGTTTGGGCTCACTAGGATTCTAATCTGGAGTGGAGTCGCAGTCGCCGGTGGTTGTTTATCCACCTCCATCATGTTATACATCTCGCTAGGACTCCGATCTGAAGTGGAGTCATGGTCGCGGTCCTAGTGATAGTTTGGGCTCACTAGGACTCCAATCTGGAGTGGAGTCGCGGTCGCAGTCCCCGGTGGTTGTTTATCCACCTCCATCATTTTATACATCTCCCTATGACTCCGATCTGAAGTGGATTAGCAGTCGCAGTCCCCCGTGGTTGTTTATCCACCTCCATCATTTTGCACATCTCACTAGGACTCCGATCTGAAGTGGAGTCGCAGTCGTGGTCCTGGTGACATTTGTGGCTCACTAGGACTCCGATCTGAAGTGGAGTCGCGCTCACGGTCCTGGTGACAGTTTTCTAAAATTCATCTTTCTTGTACATAGCTTTAGGAAAGTCTGCTAAAATTCATCTTTCTTGTACATAGTTTTAGGAAAGTCTTGGTGGCCTACTGAGACTCCAATCTGGAGTGGAGTCGCGGTCGCAGTCCGCGGTGGTCGTTTATCCACCTCCATCATTTTGTACATAGTAGTTAATTGGTTCCACTTAGATTAAAATCTGAAGTGGAGTCACGGTCGTGGTCGCAGTGATGAAAACAAATGATCATTGTGATGTCATAGTGAATGACGTAATACATCTCACTGGGAATCCAATGTGGAGTGGAGTCGTGGTCCTAGTACTCAGTAGTGGTTTATCCAGATGACCGTGCCTCCAGAGTCTTGGTGGTAAAGGATTTGGGCAGGGTATTCTGTTGTTGTACCGCTAGCTTACTCACTTGTCTAAACTCTGTTAGTTTTACCAAAGTCAGGATTGCCCTAAATCATGAACTGTAGACTAATTCAAGGCTCAGTGTAACTTACTGTTACTGTGTTAGGGTCAAGGGTTCAGTACTGTTACTGGCCTAGGCTAATGCTGAATGAGATTTGAGAATGGCCGGATACTGTGTTGAACGGTAGCCTAAAGTTACAATGATCCTAGGCTGCATTAGTCAGCATCCTACAATGACCGGTCTACCGTTAATCATGTAAGAGCACAGCAAGCACCCTCCTTCCTGAGTTTTACTTGCCATGCGTCGATTGAACAAGTTCTAACGTTACAACTTACACAGCTTGGATCAGCATCCTTACGTTAGTCAGCCTGGTTAGGTTAACAATAAGAGAGACCTAAGGTTAAGCCGCAATTTCTTTGAAGATCTTATTGTTCGTACAGTTGTATAATTTTTCAAAATTTTGAACCAAACTTACATCTTCAGTCTCTGGTTCTGCCGATGTGGCCGGCGGTGCCTCCTCTGGTTCGGCCATTTTCACGTCGTGCCGGTGAGGAACAAATTTAGGTTTATGGTGGTACCTTCACAGTAACACGCACGGGATGGTCGCGCCAAAGTACAAAAGATGAAAAACCGTACAGGAGGAACATATGGGATTTGTGTATAGTCTTTGCACATGCGCAAACGATGCTGAGAGCCATACAGTGAATCTTTTATTCCAGACTCACATACCATCGAGATGCCGTGCATTGACAAAGGGTGAACCACTGACGTGACACGTACATGCCAGTGGGTGAACAGGCAAAAAGGAGAACAATAAACTGATTGAAGTACCATCTCCCAACAAGTTGAACGGGACAGTGAATGTCCCTGTCGGCAAGACACATCGTATCGATTTTCTCAAAAACTAATGTATCTGTTTTGTCTTACTTCATGAACAGAAAAATTCAATTTGCGTTGCAAATTAAGCACTTGAATTCCCAAGCATTGATTTTATGACCAGTTCGCAGACCGTCATGGTTTGTGGAGCAAATGCGGTGCCAATTAACAGCCACTCCATCTGCGAAATTTTCCAAATACAGTCACACAAACCATATGTACTTTAAATATTGCACTAAACTTGTTTTCTAAGCAGGTACCAGAATCTGCATTTTGTAGGCTATCCCTCAGGCTCCCACAGACATAGGCGTAGGGCCTACGAGCAGGGGAAGGGAAGGACTGAAAATTCGGACAAAATTTATTAAGTCTTGCGTCCATATTCACTCATACACGCATATTGCCTATGTTGTAAGGTCACCTATCGACCGCTTGAAATTTCGAGTGTCACACCACCACTGGATGATCATGCGTACGCATGCCTCCTATTTTGACTCCCAAAATAACTTTAGGCCCACCTGAAAACGGTATAGTTGTAGGGAGTGGAGTGAGACATAGTCTCGGAAATGGGATTTTCAATTACCGGGGGGGGGGGGTGCTGTTTTCAGCAAATAACCTTCTGGTACACTCCGCGCCAAGAGAGAGTGGCGCTCCGCCTAGACCTTATTGGCAGGAGCTTGACCACGTCGACTTTAAGAATTTTCAGTTTTTTTAAGAATACCACGCCTTAAGAGTCAACCAGATTTAATTGGTAAATATTCTAGCTAAAACAATTCAAATTATTACCTTAGTTCCAAAGTTGAGTATCAACCAGCTTCAGACAAAAGTCTCTGCCGTCCCAAATTTCTTGGAGCCCGCCTACCCCCCCCCCCCCTTTCCCCGCCGATCAGTTTCCCAAAGTTATGTCCCGCGTTCAACCAACAGAAATGTGGTAACTATAAATAAACATGACACAGTCCAATTACAGGCCCGTATGCAGCTTTTTCAGTGGGGGAGGTTCGATTTTACCACAGGTGGAAGTTGTGGAACATTTTACTCGACAATTATGACCAAAAATTAAAAGTCATTGTATATGTTGCTAACGTAGGCCTGCTATCCTAGCCTGAGCGGACCTCCAGATCTTGTGGGGGGTTCGTCCGAACCCCTGAACACCTCCCCCCCCCCCCCTCCATGGATACGGGCCTGAATTACTCACTAAGCCCAGTCAACCGGCAGACCGCTAGCCAGTTTTCGTTTAGTCCTGGCCAAAGAAAAGACTGAACACCCAAAACCGGGACCAATAAGAGATCAACCACCCAAAACGGAAGTCGGTTTTGGGTGGTCTCGGACGGCAACGACTGAGTGGACTGAGTGGTGGACGGAACCGACAGGGCGTATGATGAAGGGGAGGCAGCAGACTTTTCACGGTTTTGGGCATAGTCTAGCGGTGAACATGCCAAATCTCACGGTGACAAACGCAAGATGTATCCTTATTAGTATAGAAATTATGCATTCCATTGATGGTTTAAATTATTTTCTATATTATCATTAACACGGTGAAGAAAAGTTTGATCTTCCCTAGTAATAGAAAACGGTTTCAATAATAGCACTTTTTTTTTTAAATAGAAATAAAATTTCTTGGGAGCCATGGGACATGAATGAGTAGCCTCAACAAGACTGATGTACTGTAATTCGATTCCGAGGCACAATATGCCTCTATACTTCAGAGTTACCCAGACTACACCCAGAATTTTGGACCAGCTGTGAGCTGAGAATTGTGTGTAGACTATCTAAGAGGAGGGTCACACCCTACCAGAAAAGGTTTACATAAAGATTCCCTGCAGGAAGCCGCGAAATCTTGCAGTAAAAATCAAAAGTACCTCCCGGGAACAATATCGACTGAACACATACATTCGTACCTCTAGTGTCACGGTCATAGTCCACGGTTTATTACAGTCTATTGTGGTCTCCTTGCATAAGTTTGTTTGATTGCTAATTAAATTTACTGTTGAGATATTTTTCTCCACACACTTCCAGATTAGCAAGAGCCCTCTCTCTCCACTTGTTGTGCAGGAACTCATTTGTGTGCCTTCTATATTTTGTTTTTTGCTTTGCAAGTCCCCAGATCTCCGGAAACGGCATTTCTACTGAATTCTAAACTATGTGTCTACCCAGCCAACTGAAATAAAGATCTAATGTCTGCAAGTTGTACCGGTCCTCTTTAATTCATTATGGGAGCGCGTGGCAAATATGAAAAGGGGGGGGGGGGGCTAAACATACTTTTTGTTACCCACTTTTTTATTGGTGTAGGCTTTGGTCACCAGCTTAGATAACAGTCTACTCTGTTAATCTAGTGCCCTTCATATGTATACATATATTATAATCTACCAATCATAGCAATATTCAGCATCAATATGTAAATAATAAAAGAAAAATGACAGGACAATTCCAAAAATTTGATAATTTTTGAAAACAAAGTAGGGATAAACGGCTCATTCCCTTTACCTCTAGAAGTTTGCATTTCCCCACTAGTGCAGGACGAATTATTTCTCGCTTAATGATGTAATTTATGTGCATCTCCTACATCTTAACATAAATGAAGCACAAACATTGTTCGCTGTTGTGTATACGAAAATATCGCTAATCAAACTTTGATTCGTAATTATCAGTCCTACGTGAGATGTTTATGTAAAATAATTTTTCTCACATTTCGGGGATTCGTTGGACGAACGTTTGCAGACTCAGCAAAGAATATCCAAAAAAGGCGTTTTAAGCTTTTTGACAGAGCGCCATCTTCTGAACGGCTGTCGCAGGGAGTCTGATTCGCGGTTATTTTCACAAGGCCGTGCACTGGGACAATTTCCTGCATGGTCAAAAACAGTTCAATGAGATTGACGAGATCATTTGGCAAAGTTAAGTTTCCATAGAATTTTTCACGCTGTTGGGTTTTTCTTCCCATGAATGTGCCAAAAATAAAAATTTGAAGCTTAAAGAAATTTTCATATGTGCGATCAATGTAAAAATAGTTGATATTTTCCCTCAAATATCCTTTCCTTAGTAGTCTACACAGTTTTAAAATGATTTAAGAACTTCGTTAATCCCAATCTATGTCACTTATATGCTACACGGCAGTGGTAGCCAACAAAAATTTCGAGTGTTCATGGAGGTACTAGAATGGGTGAGGTGTAAGATTTACCTGTATTACTTTTTCCTTCTTTCGTTCTTTTCTCACTAAAACCTCTAGGGTGAAAAATCATTCTTTTAGAGTGAATATACGAATAACTCTTGGAGTGAAAAATTCCACTAAGAAGAGTAGTTCTCACTCTTTTAGAGTGAAATTTCAGTATTAATTTGGATTTTGTCTTTAATTTCACTCTTCGTAGTTTTCTTAGGCCCTTCAAAAATAATTTACTTTCAAGGGTGGGGTGGGGACGCGATATGCCTTCCCGGCGGAGGTATTCAAGTTGGTCAGCAGACTATACGTGTGACTCCAGTAAAGCCCAACGACCAACTAAGCGTGAGTTGAATTGCCATAAGGGCTGTAATGTAGGTCATACATTTTGTGCAAACCAGTTGAATAGTAGAAACTCACTGTATGCACCTATGAACTGTGACTTAAACAATGAACTTGATGATAAAGAAAACACACCAAAAAAAAAGGAAAAGAGAAGAGCAATTAACGTCGATTTTAGACATTCAGTTTTTCAACTTTTCCGAAAACTACATAAAGGAGGTGCGATATATCTGACACATAGGTGTAGGAAAAATGAACGAAAGCGTTTATTAGCATTACTGAAGTTTATTGTATTTCTTTCTTCACCTTTACCAAACATTTAATCATATGTCATTTACTTGAGTGTAAGAACATGGACGTAAATCCAAACAGGACCGTAAGCTAAATTTTAGCTTCCGGAAAGCAAAATTTTCAACTGGATCTGAGTAAGTTACAGAACACTTCGATTGACAGTAAATTCGAAAGATGCAGAGTAACTCATATTACACAGCGTACACAGGGGTCCATTGTTTTGATTACACATGTGGAGGAATTTTAGACAGGTTGAGGGAGGGAGTAGACATAAGTGGTTGGGAGAACTGAAGCTGTCGTAGGTGATGCGTTTTCGTCTCTAAAGCAAGAGAGCAATTCACGGAGTTGCATCTCATCCATATCGTCGACCATAATCTTTCGCTCTTTTGCACGTATATACGTCGATCGGGAGTTTGATCGAACACCAGAGATTTACATTATACCAGGGAGGTATACAGAGTACGTCAGTACAGTCCATCCGCACCCCCCCCCCCCTCCCGAGTTACTTAGGTCACGTGACCGATTCTCTTGGACTCTCGCCTATACTGGAAAGTCTCAGCGAAGGCATGTCCCGGAACTAGACTTTATTTATTTTATTTATTTATTAACATTTGAAAGGAGGGTAAGACTCGGTTAGCAAAGAATGCTAATCTCAAAAACTGACAAGTGATGGCAAGTATTTGTTGAGTAATGCAAAAAGAGACTTTCTACTTTTCATTATAGCAAGGAGGTGGACACTTTGATCTTCCATCTCTCTGGAAATGAAAAATGTTTTAGGAATTATGTACGAGATTTAAAAAGAAATGCAATCGAAGAGAGACTGTTATTTCTCACGTCTCAAACAGTGTCTTCAAACTTCGTGAGTACCTGGCTCATTTAATGAATCAATAGATTTTTCACTGAACGATATTTGCAGATGACAACAAAAGATTTCCGTGAATCCCCCCCCCAAAAAAAAAAAATCGAAGTTAAATTGACACACTTCTCCTATATTCCACAATTTAGAATACAGCGATTTTGCTGTACATTTTGCATGTACTGCATCTAGCCTATACACATACTAGTAGTGGTGATCGCCAATTAACTTGTCATCGTTTTATGTTACGCAAATAGTCCTAACATGCACGAATATACAGGGACGGAATTGATTCGTCTTACATTTGCCAAGTACCTGACTCATTTACGAAATTTAATGGTACAAAACTGATATCAATGGGTAGTATATAACATTTTCCTTCTATTTTGATAATAATTGAGTGGGCTTAAAACGTCTCCATGTAATAGTAAATAATTTTACATCAGCAGTATTTTTTTTATGTTTTAGCAAATAGTTTTCATGATTGTAATCTTTTGATGGTTTCTTAATGTTGAGATATCATGCTTGAAAATCAGTTCTTTTAGTTCACTCGCATTCAAAACACCATGACGTCACGGAACGTCAAGCTTAAAATGTAAGAGAGGGAAGCACTTTTTGTGTGGTTGCAGATATACTAAGTACTCGTAGCTAAGCGCAGCACACTTGGCCATGGGTGCATGTATAAGCTCAATAATGCGAAAGCGTGGTGTGAATGTATAGAAGTCAAAGTCACAGATCTGTACATTAACATTAATGTACAGATTTGTGGTCAAAGTACATATTCCTACGCAAATCAGTTGTTAGAAACACGTGATAATCATTTGTATTATTACTCTATTTCTTTTTCCGGCCAAAACGTATTGAAAGCAACTCAATTTTTTGGTTAGTGTTCATACGGCATGTAATGGTAGAAACATTCTGAGTGGGGGTATTACAAAAAGCATAATGGAAAATGACATTGTTATTAGACATAATCCCTTAGTCCAAACATAGCTGAAAAAGTTAAATTAATTACCAACAGAGTGCTAGAAGAAGGATCTCCAGAGCTTACCGGAATTGACATTTCAATCATTTTCCCTCACAAAAATAGATCGGAGAGTTAACAGAAAATAAACGCGTTTCATCGTAGGCCTAATTTCGTTACATTTGTATAGGAGTATACAATGCGCTTTCAAAAATATTTGCAAAGACTTATGAGTAACTATATCTTCTCATATTATTTTTATATTTTAGATAACGTCACAGATATGGCTGAATATGACCAATACTAAATGTTTTTGAACACGAAATGTTTTGAGTGAAGAGTCAAAGTTATAATTGACACTTAAGTTGGGAAGTTTGAATTTAATCTTGCCACTTTATGTTATCTATCCTTATGACATATCACCTTTATCACGAAATTCCCCCTTTTTTATCTTGCTTACAACTATCCGTGTTTTCAACTTATTGGATATCAATTGCTTTCACTGATTGTGCTCTGCAGTATATTTCCGCCTAATCCACTCAGACTGTTGAAACTCTTCCGAAAATTTGGTGTAGTTGAAGACCAAGGGAAATTCCCTGCCTCCCAGTAAGTAATCGACGAATATGTAGACCGTCTCTGACTCCGGTATGGAAGTAAGTTATGGATGAAAACACAGATGCTTTATCTGATTACTTTTCAGTATCTTTCCTGGATTACTATCTAAGCAAACGCCATTGGTGAGGAGCGAAGAAGGACATTTTGGGTTTTTTAACCCACCCCCCCCCCCCCCGATGGCCGGAAACGTCATTTTCCAAGTGTTCTACAGACTGCACCCATGCCTTAAAATAGCTTTATGACGTCACTGCAATTTGAAAAACAATCTATCCAAGATAAAAATATAAGGGAACTTCCAGCGAAACGTCTCACGAAGAATGGTCCAGAATCCTCAGAGAAATTTGGAGAAAAACAAAGAACAACAACTTTCGTCGGTATAAGCAAAGGGTGATGGTGATTGTATGTAAACAAAACTTACCAGGTACTCTAGGCAGGTTCTAATAAATGGTAACATGTTGCCTATACGTCATTTTTATGACATATCATTCGCCTATCCAGAGTTTCAGCAGCAGGTGGGGGGTCTGGTCTGAGGGCGTAGAGAGCAAATTATCTGAGAGGAGTGCCACCATCGGTTGGCGTGGAACGTACCACAAAATTTTTGGGCGTCTTTTAGATTGTAAAAAAGTGAATTTCATATGGCAGAAAAATAGAGGTGTGCTCACCTTTGAACTTAAGATTAAACAAATAAGGAAGAAATTAAAGGAAAAACGATGCAAGGATTTGAAAGTCATGTGATTCACAGTCCTTCCATTAAATGCTACAAACGGTTTTTTTTTTTTTAAATGCGTATCCCACTTTTATTGAAGAACAAATTGAATTTGAACTGTATAGCCTACCGTGGATTAATCAATGGAGCAATTTTAGCTGAAGTCAGTCCTTTTCACGATGCATGTTTTTAATCATCTGGGGGTGGACCTTTAAACCAGGAAAATTCTGGGTTGATTTCGACTAACTTTTTTTTTTTCTAGATTTCTGTATTCGACGTACCATCAGTATAGTGCAAAGAGGGCCAAGTTCAGATTCCCCTCTCAAATAGTAAACTAAGCATCTAAAGAAAGACCTGGTCATCCAATACAGCAAAGACTCGAATCTTAAAAGATATATCAAATCTTAAAAGACATGCTGCAGTGATATTTTGTTCCACAATTTTTGCCTTCTCTTTTTGCTCTTCCATGTGGTGTCTCTGTTTTCAGCATTTACTTTTTTCTTTGCTAGAAAGTGGGTCAGAGGAGAAAAGAACTTGTGCTTACTCTGGTCCATCCGCAAATCACCCTGTACAATGTTGTATCATTTAGCCTATGAATGTCATTAGAATTATGAAAAATGTGATTATGGTAAAGAAAAAACTATGCATGGCTGCAAGTTAAATTTACTGTTTCTTTATCAAAATTACACCTTATCATTCGTTTCTCTCAATACGAATACGATTCAACGTCTCGGTGAATCCTAATTCACAAAATTCCCCGACTTCTTATATTAAAGGAAGATTACAAACCATACCCGGTAACTGTGTAAGTATATTGTATCTTTATGGAGCTGTCAAATTAACTTTTTCGCAGAAGTACATGCAAGCGACTGTACTTTATGTACTAAATAATTCATTTTCACCTTCTGAGCAGGGAGTCTCTGCCATATCCCTGCTCTAAACATGTAACTGGCGAACAAAACGGATGTCTTTGGTGGCAACTAGGTTGGTTCAAAGGGAGGTCATCCCCTAACACTCACCTCCTTAAGTTGCCTTCACCAAGATTATGCACAGTGTTCACCTTGTCGACATTAAAGAAATTCAAATACTGCCGTCCTTTAAAATGTTCAAATGTTGCGTTTATTATCTGCGTGGCAGGGGGACTCAAAAAGGAAGATGAGGGTCTTTCAGAATTTACTTTTCAGTCACGTACACAAAAACATGATACTCTGTCATTTTTTATGATCGACGTCGTAGGATAAATAGTTCATATTTTATATAGCATGCATACGACGTCGACTATATTATTCGAATATATAAGTGTATTTAATTAAATTTGATTTGATGTTAAAGACAAAGAATTAATGAGAGTCAAAAAAAAAAAAGAAAAAAAAAAGAAGAAGAGAATTCCGCAATTTGACACATGTACATCGTACATGTATCATATTCATTTATTCACTACGGGCCAATTACAGTCATGTGATTTCCTTTCAGGTTGCAATAACGTTTACTGTGCTTATGTAAACGTATATATTATGAGCCAACAAATGAATGTACAGCTGTATGGGCAGCTTATTAACGTGTTGGCGTGCATGACCACGCGTAGGCAAAAAGTAAAAATGAGTTTTATATACAAGTCTAGTGGGATTTTAGAGAACGATAAGCATAAAATACGATAATGTAGTGGTTGGCAGGGGGGCGGTCGGGCACAGCCCCCCCCCCCCTCCACGTCCGAAGCCAGTCGATGGAAAATCGGAATTTTAGGGTAAAGTGGATTCAGTGAGAGACCTGTGACTGTTTCTGTTTTGACATAGACTTTGCAAAGTCTTTCTAGGCAAATGAATTCTCCTCCTTTGATACATTCCTCACAATTTGAGCTGCCGCCTATTTATACCTAACCGAGGATATCTAGTAATCGCTGGCCCTATGATCGCCGTCCGCCGTCTGTGAGAGCAGCGATCAATGAGGGGAGTAATCACTCTTCCGGAAGAGCAGTACCGTACTGTAAATAGGGATGTTCCTTCAGAGGTGGCGGAACCAAGATTAGGAACAGAAACTTTCCAGCCCAAGCATACTAGAGTCTAGTTTTGATACAGCTGCTCCACACTAGTAATCTTGCCGTGAGTGATGTGGGCCTATATTCACTGTACCCGTGAGGTTTTCTACATGGACCTGTACTAATAAACCAATTACTTGTAGGTGTTGAACATGCGCAGAATACCAACAGTGACATAAAATCCATCATATTTCGTTGATGATATCCTTGTTGCGAGGAAACGAGTCGTGATCGTTTCCTCGCCTTTATTACACTCTTAACCAGATGTCAAGTTCAAGTTACGTTCAAATGACAAGGCAAGTACCGCAAACAGGACAAATTAAACTTTGCTGAGTGGGCCAAGGCAGAAAAAGACTGCGACCGCCATTGGCCTGAGCACTATATAAGTACGTTGCACCCTCTGTACTAGACTATTGTATCGAAAGTACTTCATTTACATGTCACACAAATCAGCCTACATACAGCCCCCAGGACACAGTTATACTGCATGGATAAGTTTCTGCTAAAAACTTCCGAAAAACTATGATTCCGATTTCCGAATATAATGTAGTGCCGTTTTCGGAGTAAAATTGCATAAGGAAGAAAAGCCTCATCAGATCAGTGGCGTCTTTTTTATTTTTGCATCGTTTATGCCTAAACTGTAAATGTGTCTCGACATGACCTATTGGGGAATGTTTTTACCTCAGCAGCCTTGAGAGATAAAATTGACACTTGGAAACAGAAAGTTTATAGTGTCCGGGAGAAAATTGGTCTGGTTTAGTTTAGCAAGCTCTTGCGAAGAAGAACTTATGGTCAGCTTCACAAGCATGCTATTTTCAAGTTGAATAACTCTCTACCATTTACTCCCTCCCCCCCCCCCCCCCCATTCACACACATCCATCGTCTTTATTTCATGCACCGACTATAGCCAACCGTAAAAACTTTGTTTTCACGCATACTAACGAAGTTCCGAGAACTGGTGTTTCGAGTACAAAAAGTCGAAACTAATACAAATTATCTATGACGTCATATTGAAGAGGGAAAATCTTTAGTGTATGTATCAAAAACACTTGAAATTCAGTCCGTAATCTGCCCCTGAGGCCTCGTTACGTTGGGTCGCATTGCCTAATCGCACAACATAGGCCTACAAACGTCTAGTTTAATGGTATCTGCGTGACCTGAAGTTACAACACTTTCACTCTGGCAGTACTAATAAGTAAGAATATAACAAAAGTGCTAGGCACCACAAGTTCTGAATTTTCCCCCGATTTTTACTCATAAATGTGGCAATCAGATTCAAGGTAAACTGTAACATGGAAAACAGCTCTTTGATAGTATAGTCTCCGATGAGTCTTTTTGAGTGTATACTTAGTCTTTTCCGAAATCGATTTCCTCTTTATCAGGAAACAAACTGTTTTTACCAGGATTCGGAATAATCAGCGTGGTTGCGGCGCACTGGGAACACACTGCGGTACATGACAACAATAGCATGTTATGACGTGGATAGTAAACCCATTTGACCCCCCAACACGCCATATCTACGCGGTAGCGGACTTACGTGGAAATATTCTGGACTCTAGAAAGATCTACGTACCGAAGCTTTTAGTGGTCTTGACTTGAGGTACAATTTCTGAGGACACATATTGGTAATCGTTGTGATATAGCAGAATATGAAAATTTCTTGAGTCTCGTACTTTCGTATATGACCACAAACGGTTGCACAACTTACACAAATTAGGCAACTATACGATGCAACTTTACGGCTGACATTTTCATTTATATGAGGAGACATGACGTCATCTTGTTGGAGTAACTAGTTATCTCGACAAAATTTTGCAAATTGTTGAGATACCGACGTCTTGTAGATTTTGTCAAACTGTCGAGATATACCGTTTTAGAAATAACTTATCGCGACAAAATTTTGCAAATTGTCAAAACACCGGCGACTTAGTTTAACTCGACATCACGGAGAAAATCGTCAAATTGACAAGCTACCATGTTATAAAAAATGGCATGTTGACAATTATACAAATTTCAGTCCAACATGTCTAGTAGAAACTTAAGTCGTTTCTTCGACAATTTGCAAAATTTTCCAGACTACAAGTTATTCTCCCACAAACCGATGAAAGTTTTCTAATTGGTGGCGGAAACTTTTTCAGCACTCGGAATTGCGTTACTTTCCAAGAATTCAGTCGTTTTACGTAGTTAATTGCCAACGTCGGAAAGCTTAGAGTTGAAATATTCGACTAAAACCGTGACGGCTGAAAAATATGTAAAACTGTGAAAATGATCCAATCGTGAAATATGTATGGAGTATACGTAATAATTACAAAATCATTATTGCTGTCACAAAATGAATTCAAATTAAAACAACCGATTACATACATAAGACGTCACAGGAAACAAATTGCTTGTCCACTCACATTTCTAAACAATTCTCAGTGTGCCAAAAGCCAAACTGAACTTGAAATTTCTTTCCATTTGCTACATATTTTCGTTGCCTTTTCTTTCGAAATCCCTCTTCTGAAATGTCTTACTCATATTTTGTACTTACAGTAATTTTCTCCGAGGTATTGCGGCTTTATCAACAGTATAAGTGGCGTAACCAGTGGGTAGGGTTGTAGAGCCACAGGGGATGCGACCCCTAGCCATTGTGTTGCCCTCGAACGCTTCCCCCTCCCATAAAATTCGACGAAAAAAAAATGAAAATATTATCTGAAACTTATACGAGGTCAGGGAGACAGTTTGGAACTACCAAAAAACTTTCTCTGTACGCTACGCCAGAGCCGTCTGTACATACGACTCTGGTGCTACGTGACAAATAATTGTGGCTCAGATAGTATTATTACTACTTGCCGCTCACTTCAACGCCATCACTCGCACGAAAAGTCTGGTTACAAGGCTGCTCGGTGCATTTATGTAGTTGTAGATAAACTTAATTGCGCATTTATTGTAAATAGTTCTATGAATAATATCATAGCTTCTTTCTTCTATCTTTCTCAGCATTACAGCGTGTTGGTGCTTGATTACATAATCGATTTAAAGTGGTCACATGCAGTAACACCGGTTCCCTCAGATTACGTCAGGGACTGCACATACTGCTTCCCTGCATCATGTTTGAAACTTGACTGTTGTAAACTCTTCCGAATTAAAACATTTTGTGGTTGAGTAGGTGCAGATATGTAGCAGTATTCTAAATCTGGTTGGATACAACTTAATTTCAATAATGTTAAGGGTCTCTATCCTTTGGATTTTTTTTTTTTTTTTTTCGTTTCATTTCAATGTAAGTTAAAAATATTTTTGTGTTAGCAAGGTGTACGTGTCAAAAGAATTTATGACAAGCCGATATGTAACTAATTCTAAAAATGACAAATCATCACGTACCTCGGGAAGTTCAATCTGGCTCACTAACGACAAAAAGAGCATTCCCCCTTACATACGGTAATTTTTAGTAACCACTGACAAATCATCTATAACATGTGGTCCGCGATAGATGTGTTGGTTTTGGAAGTTGACTCAACAAAATCACTGTAAGGATTCTCATCCCTCTAGACATTGTCAGGTAGACTGGATGATAATCAACCAATAGTAGAAAATAATGTAATAAATAATATTCTTGCTTTTCCTTCTGACATATATTGCAAGAAAAAAAGAAAGGAAAAAAGTTATATACATGACTCGTATGTGCCACTGTATTATTAGCTTTCCTTGGAAAAAGTTACGATCGAAGTTAGCGTTTCCTGTTTGTTTACACCATGGCGACAGTCACATATGGCACCATGATCCTAGAGGTCAGATCTAGAAGGCTATAAAATACACCAGCACGTAATTCTTTACCACTTGTTTAAAGTCAAGGATTGGATTTGAGTCCCCGTCGCGGTTATCTGATAACTTGTGTGAACAAATCCTTAGCACTATCTTGGAGAAGTTGGTAACCCCGCAGCGATTAGCCGAATGATCCTCTGTCATTGTTTGTAACGCTAGGCGTGCTTAGAAGTCAAATAAGCACAATACGGACACAGGCCTTCCCAAAACGGCCGAGCAAAAGGCAACACAGTGGCTGTGTCCTTACCCTATTTTAAGTATATTGACCCAACTCCAGTCTTGGCACAAAGTGACGTTTTCCATTCGTTGTTGCCATCATCGTCAAGAGTAAACACATTGAACACTATAAGAAGATTGTTGTAACCCTTAAAATGTTTCTTTGGATGAGCAGTTTGCTGCTCATATTGCCCCAGTTGATTGTTGCTCAACAAAGGTGAGTAAACACTTTGAAATTAGATCCTTTAAACGTTGTTGTTAGTCAAATGTTAGGTAAAGATTGAAGTATCAGAAAAAATTTGAAAGTATTAGACTGGAAAATAGATTCGCCATAGAAGAACCCCTTTTCCTCAGTGGCTGGTCGTTCGTTTTGTTGCTCCCTATGGCAGTCGCTCTATCAATCTGTTAAATCTGCTAGTATAACTAAAGTGTTTTTAAAGTAAACTTCTGGAAGAATTTCTCAACAATTATTATTAGTTGACCTCATGTGTACAGTCTTAGTCTCTATTTTTGTACCTTCCCTTATTGTATTGTTTGTTTTTGTCAGGGGAGGTAATTCTCTGTATGTCACTAGCTGTGATAGTTTTCTCGACTTAGTGCCCATCATATGTTAATTTGTAATATAATTTGTACAACATGTGAAATAAATTTGAAGTTGAAAATCAAAGTTAGTTTGCATATCTTTAAAAATATGTAACACTAACAGCATTGATCTGCAAGATGTCAAATATGAGTTTACTTTCATGATGGGTTTTGTACTTTGTATCATATGGTAGTTTGTACTGTTCTGACTTAATTTATGAAGCATTTGCAGCTGTACTTTAACAATATATTCATCAGACCATATTAACTGAACTGTAGAACATGAAGGAAAATATGGTATGGTATGCATAGTTGTTGATTTTGCAAGGTGTACTCAGAACACCTGTGCAGAAAAAGTATGATTATGAACTAAGAATGTGTACAGCTCTTATGGATTGATGTCTGCAGTTAATGATAATTGGCATATCACATGGTGATAGCTAGTATACTGACTACTTAGATGTACTGTTTCAAGTTTCATTTTTTTTTTCATCTTTTTTAAAATTTATATATTGTTCCTTTCAGCCGTATATTTGTGTCTGCACCAAACATAATCCGAGTCGGAAACACAGAGACAGTCCTAGTCAATGTTTTTGACACAGGTGTAGTCACAGTATCAGTTACATTGAAGAACAGTGATGGCAGCAACATATGTCCCCCAATACTGGTCAATGTCAATACAAGTGAGTATTATAACCTATGTTTTATTAGCTCAACACAAATACCTACACAGTGTAATCACAATTAAGTCATGACACATTAGCATCAACTGTGCAAGTTAACTTGTCAGCTGTATAGTCCTGCAGCTAATGTTAGTCATTGTTTTGAGACAATTTAATTGGCATTTTTTCTCCTGCTGACATTTAGCACATTGTGAATTTTCTTCCCTGACTACTGGACTCCTACACGACTTAAAGATAGGTACCCATGACTTGATCCTGACAGCTCAAAGTCACCCAACAATCTACAGTACTTCTTGCCCTCCCACAAACTGCAGTTAGAACTCCTTTTGTGCAAATACAGTTCATGTATAAGGTGACGTGTTGGCATATGACCATACAAGGACTACTGTACAATGTGCCCCTGTGTATGCTACTCTGCATATTTTGGATTTGCTGTTAATCAAAGAGCAGGATCAATTGAGAATTTGCTCAACCCTCTCCTAAAATATATTTTGGGGTGATAAGTGACTGTTTAATCTGTTCGGATGAAGGTGCCATTATCCCTATCTCCTTTTTTCATATACAGATTTGTAGTGTAAATATCTTTAATTTTCTTTTTTATGACTGTAGCTGTGAAAATGTTCTGATATTAATTTTCTGAAAAAAATGTTTCCTACTTCATATATTTAAGTTTTACTCATTGACATATATATTCTAGGCTAACCATTGCAGAATTTGGCTCTGTTTCTTTTAAAAAAATTGCTCACTACAAGCATAGCATATGAATAATTCCACATGCATGACCGCCTGAAGTTATGTTATAAACTTATTTTAACATATCAGCATGACACAATAGGCCTATATTAAACTGATCTTTGTTGGAATTGTTGGTACACATACTCATGCATTTGCATCTTAGTATCTAGGACAAAGGCTGTTGTGAAACTATGTAGCTCTAGACTTTGAACAAAATATAATACACATCTGTTTCTATATTGCCTCAAATTCCTTCACATGTGGTAAGTAGAGCATGTAGCGCCTACATAGAGTAGAGTAACAATGGGGGAGCAAATGGGAAGAGGACTCACAAATTTAAGAGAAATCAGCATCAGCTAGACATAGCAACCACCTTCAATCAAGGAGAAGTACAGTATCCTTGTTTGTGTATCAGCAAGATCAATTGACATCAGTGAACAATGAACAAAGAACAATGAAATGTGAATGATAATCTTTCACCCTGAAGGCTCCATCTTTTCTTAATTAATTTACCGGAAGTCATTTGGAGGGAAAATATGTAACACTATCTGTAGAACAAGAAGAACTTTTGTAAGTTTATCACTGGGTATGTATTCATGGTCACCTGTACAGTGGCATCTCGCTTTGTGATGTTGCCATGTATAGCAGAGTCATTATCCTGTTTGTCTTCTTTATGCAGACCTGCCAAGGGTGTTGTGTGAGTTTGCTGGAGGTTTGGGTATAGTTTGAGAATTTCTCACCTTGCCTGAGATTCTGAATTTGGGATGATACAGTACTATGTAAGCAAAATGCCACCATGGCATGTACAAAGAAAACTAATAGTTAAAAATACTTATAAATCAGGCCTTCCTAACATTAACCACCAAGGCCTAGACGTGCGAGATCCTCCACAACAAAATTAACAAACGGCAATTATCAGCAATAAAAACAAAAATATTTTAAACAGTACAACTTTGGCTTGTTTGCGTGAGAAAATACAGGGCTCGCAGGACTATGTGAATTTTGTTCCAAGGTCTTGAGAGTCTTGTGAGTCGCATGAGACTAGGCTGGTATGCTCACAAGCAAATGTCTTGCCATGTGTTTGTTCTACTTCATGTAATTATAAATATCATAGTTGGGTTGTCCCTTTTGGTAAACAATAACAAATTATTAGATAAATTAGCGGTAAACCATGAATATGTTTTGTCACTAATTTTACCAACATTTCCTGCAGAACTAGTAGGTATGACTCATCAGAAAGTTTCGTTTCATCATTTGTCATCTTTTCGTAGATTGTCAGTAATTAAGTTTTGTCACAAGTTGCAAATCTTTTGTATAAACTATGACATTATTTACAAAATGGGTGATGATAAAATCATTGTTGACAGTCGTTTTAAGAAAGTAATAAATAAGATTCCCATGCTCTTATTGGACCAAACCATATGGGAGAACTCTTTTTCTTCTTTTGACATGCACCACCTTTTCCGAACATAACATTTTTGATTATCACTATTTACATCATCATGAGAATTGACTAAAATTGTAAATTTATAGAATCAAGTAATTCATGAACTTGAAAAAATGCTTTTGTCTAATTTAAAAATTATGTTTGATTGGCTTGAATCATCAACTTGCTTCCAAGGAATATATATGATAACTATGAAGGTCAGGCTGACTAAATAGACCTATGTCAAATTTGTCAAAAATCTCTAAGTTTCCAGGATTCTGTTTATGTTTTCGGTCACATGTACAGTGGTGTGTCTCTGTATTAAAGGAAAAATGCAATTGAGTGTAAACTGTTAACTTTGTTCTGAATTTCTGTCACCAAATCCATATTGGTACTCAAAATACATGTCATGGAAGCTGAATGTTGCATGAAACTTAAAAGTTTTCAAACTTTCAGTACACGTGACTTGAAATTTACATTTTGGAGTATTGACTTAAATTAATATTTTAAAATTCAGAAGCCACAAGTTTCATTGTAGTCCACCATTTAGAAACAAATTTCTGTTTTACAAGTTTTGCATCATGAATGAGCATGGAAGTCAAATATACAAATTTGTGGTGACATGGGAGAGACACATATATTGCTTTACAAATGCAAATTTGTGTTGACAAGAGAGTAAATCAAGTGATATGCCTTGTACGTTATCCATTGTTTACTTAAAACCATTTCAAGGACAATTAAGAATTTTGTATGCCATGAGGGTTTTACTTTTGGAACCAATGTGTGACCCAGAAATGAAGAAATAATACGCCTAACAAAAGAAATACTGACACTATGCAACACTCCACATTGTCGGGTTTGTTTGTCATCAAACTTGTTTAGAGCCATTTGTCAAAAACATCGATAGATATAAATATAATTGGATCGGAGTGTCATTCTGATATTCATTCTTCAGTTTCTGAATCAAGCCAGCTCTATATTGCATAAAAGGCACTTGGTCTTTAAACTTTGAATGTGGTGATGATTTAATGGTTTGAATCTTGAAGTAGCATTAAGCTGTAACTACTGTTTGGCCATGTTCCCATTTGAGTGACTGGGTTGATCATGATTTTATTGCCTCATGGGTATGAATTAACTTGATCCGGAGGCAAATCCACATTTGGGTCACGTTGCTAGTGTGAAAGGTCATCTGTGTTTACAAGTCATGAGCTTGCCATGTTGTCACGCATTCTGTTTAGGGTACCCCACAAACACTGAAGTATGACATTTAGTGAGATCCAGGATCACTTGATCTTCTGATTGTGTTCATATTACAAACTTTGACCCAGGGAGGTGGAGCTGATATACCCCCCCCCGTGGGTCTATTAGAATTGGTAGAGTGGATCTTGATCCTGAGTGATTGTTGTTGATCCCTGTACCCATTTGAGTTTGATCCACCACAGTGGATCGATGTCCACAGTGGCCCACTCAAATGGGAACACAACTTATGGTGAGGAACTTCAGAAAGGACCGTTGACTGTGGGCTCTGTGGAGAAACTAGCGGTAGCTTGTCATATTTTGATTGAGAAAATAATCAAGTTGTGTGATGTATTGTTGGGAATGTCTCTGCTTTTGCTCAACTCCAAATGGTTTGAAGTGAAGGTGGTTGTCCTAATAAAAGTGTCGTGAGTAAAATTGAAGCTGCCTGTCATTTTTAGGTCTGTCTACCCCTAACACCACACAGAAAGCTCAGGTCTTTTCTTTCCAGCAGTTGACATGTAAGATTATTTTCATACTAAGATTAAATTTCCTTGAACCAGATAGTAATTGCAGCTAAATCTTAATATGGAACTCCATGCTCTGTTCTCTGCATGCTTGTCAGTGAACTGTACCAGTATTGTTTGAACACTGCTTCAGAGGGTCTTATCAGCATTTGGATGATCAATTTGGATGTAAGGCAGCTCCTTTTTTGTAGTTTGGTTGGAATGTGTGTCTGCCTCTAGTCTGAGAGTATTTTAAAGTGTACATAGGTAGTTGTGACTTTCTGCACAATTGGAACATGACATAGTCTTTATTTTATCAAGTTAGGTTTGTATTTGGACACTCATGTCTGTCTTTCCACGAGTAGGGAGACATTCTGTGCAACTGCCACACTTTTGCTTCTCTGCTTTTCATGCACTCTCTTTCTGATCCTTTGCCAAAGGCGGAAGGAACCAAACGTGACGGTGATACGTGTGCGTGCATGTGACACGTGCATGTTTGTGATTCATAAAACATGGATTTAATTTGTCAAGGGTAGTAATCAGTTGTGGTGTTGTGTGTGTGCTCCTCTAGTGACTGTAAACACTGTCAGTTGCGTTTGTGTAAAACCAACATCTTAGAGGTTGTGTGACATGAAAATCACATTTTTGAATATTGGCTGTACTGATCATTAAAAAGTTGAAAATACAGTAGTTGCAAATTCCATTAAAATCCATCAGATATTGAAGATTTTATAGGCAACTGTCTTCTACAGTAGCTGCATAATAAGTAAACATAATTGGCTAAGTATGCCAATTTATGACGTCAAGAGATGGATTTGCATGATTTGTCTAATATGTTATCCTTTGTTTACTCAACCCTTATTTCAAGGACAATTGAAAATGCCTCTATCGGTTTGTTTCGTTGATGTGTATTTTCCTCTTTACAACTGATATACCACTTAAAGCTAAACCCAGTGCTTAAATACTGTTATTAAAAGCCCATCATGTTTGCATAAAATTTTCATCGAATTTTGAGAGGCCATGTCTCAAAGACAGAGACGGAACAAAATTCCAACGTACAGCAGCCAAAATTTCACTCTGCAACTTTTAAATGAAGCGAACTCTTCTTCTAGTTGCCTGTCACATCCCTTTAAGAGCTAGATCGGTTGCTTGAGGTCTCTATGAAGCTCGTGGTTGCTGGGGAAGTGCATGTCTTTTTAGTTTTAGATTTTTTTTTTTTCAGGTCAACGTATGATTGAAGTTCTAGATAATTGGCAAATAAAATTATTGATTGAGATTGTTAGAAGGTTAATGTTAGGTTGTTATTGATATTGGATTATGAAGCGTTGGTAAGTGCTTTTGGACCAGGATGTTTTCGACCTCGCTTTTGCGGTGACAGAGGGGACAGAACTGGAAAAATAGCCAACCGATATTTACAAAACTGCTCTATTTTATTTCAGTGTCATTCTGAATTAGGCATATTTGGACAAGGTCTATAAAAATGAATATTTAACCTGCGGTGCAAAGCAAAACGAAAAAGTAAAATCATTACTCAAAATAGAAATTCCTTGAGATGCATTCATTTCAAACCTAGCATAAAATAAAGCACCATTTAGCATGAAGTCCGCTGTTTATAATCAATTTTTTTCCCAATTGTCTCTCTCCCAGGATATATAGCAATCAGTCATCAGATCCATCACATCACAGCTTCACAATTACATACAGGATCAGTCAATGGTGAAGACAAGGGGGTGGGCATTACCTCCCTCACATTGCCCAGCCTAAATATAACACAGAACAAAAATTTTGAAAAAGATAAAAATCTGTTCTTCATCAGGGCGACAATCAGTCTGTTGTCAAAACTATTGCCAGATCTGTAACTCTGAAGTTTGATTTCAAAACTGTGTTGTTGTACAGGGGCTGCCAAATGCTTTTCCCTTTGACCTAAGTGGTTTGTGACACCAAAATTTTCTATTAGGCCTTGCTCCAATGGGTGGTAATGCTTGGTTCAGATTATAGTCTCTTGGATAAATCTCACTTCACGTACTCACTACTCACGTACTCACTACTCACTCAAAGTTAGCAATCTTGTGATTTTACTTCTTGCTTCCTTGCTAAAACTATTTAGCTTGCAGTCCTGTGGACCAGAAATTGTGGAAAAAGTAAAAATAAATAAAATGAAAAAGGAAACCTTGACAGTTTTTGTTCAATTTCATTTTGCAGAATGCACAACTCATAAGAAGTCATTTTCCAGTGATTACTTTACATTACCATTTTGTGATATTCTTTCGTTTCCTGCATCAGCAAGGAACCTACACTTTCAGGCTGGCGTGTGTGTGTGTGTATATGTGTGAATGTGTCTGTGATGCTTGGGTACACTCTTAACACTCTAAGGGAAAGACGAATGGAAGACAAACTTGGTATGTAGACGTGCCATATTGAGAAGGTGTGACCTATCGTTTTTTGGTGGAGGTCAAAGGTCAGCTGGGGGCACTGGGGCAATACTCTGAATAATTTTTTAGTACAATATCCAAATTATTCAAAGACAATGTATTTTCTTGACCGTACATGGATGCATTACGGTAATGGTGCATTCGGGGTGTCCCAGATATTAGGGTCGAAATGGGCCATCTTATGAAATCATGCAAAATCCTTTTTCACCAAAATATTGTATGGTATGAAGTTGAAATGAAGCCACATTACTACTGTGGTAGTGGTTCCTTCAGGTTGTGTAGGATTGGCCCATATGGGCCATATGGACCATTTTCTGAAATTCTGCAAAATGTTTCTTTTCTGCATATATTGTGCTTTACGATGTGAAAGAATTGTCAAATTAGCAATGTGGTAGTAAAATCCTCTGCAGCGTTCAACATGCGTGGGTCCACTTCAGAATGGGCGATAAATTACTACATCGTGCAAAGTGATAATTTTCAATGTTTTCAATGTTGAGGGTTTTCATATTACTGTGTATGGTAGTTGAGTGCCTTTGTCTGATCAGCATTCTTAGGGACAAAATGAGGCCCCAACTCACTGAGGATGTGATAAGTTGCGGATTAACCTTGGTTAAGACTAAATGACTACATAATCTTCACACAAAGAACAATAGTGCCCTTGGACTCTTGTTTTCTGGCTATTTTCTTATCACTTTGCATTTGCTCATTGTTTTTATTGCGGTGAACATTACAAACCAATGCGTGAAACAACCACCGCGTCCCCTTGGATTATGCTTGCCAGCCTGGGAAATGCCATTTCTGGCTGTGATTTTCTAGAATTTTCTATTTTCCTATTTTCATTCACACTAGGCAACCTGCTATGACTGTGCACCCTTCCAGAAAATCCTGAGTACATCACTGCACGCAAACCAGCTTTATGCCTACTATCCACACTACATGCTCACTTTCAAGATCAAGCCAAACTCATGAAACCTTGAAAGATGTGGGGAAAACTTTCATATCTAAGCCCCTCCTGGGCAAAATCCTAGCTACTCCACATTTCAGCTAATAAATCCTGTCTGAGCTTCAGATTTCGTATGCTGATAAGAGATAATCCCTAGTATATGTGTAGATATTTCCTATCGTTTGGAACCAAGGTCAAAGGTCAAACGATGGAAAAAAAAAATTAAAGCTTGTTTGTCAGCTAAAGATAAGTCTGAAATTCAAGCACAGTGCATATCCTAACCGACCTGTAGGTATAGATTGTGCTCTCAGTGAAAATAAATTTCTATCATTTCATAGATGTTGTAGAAGTAAATGCAGTGCTGTGTGTGTGTGATCAACAGCTGGGGAGAGTGAGTGTACATGCTAACATGTTAGTCACATGTGGCATCTTAGACTTTGCTGAACTTCAGATTTGGTTCTAGTTGATTCTTTCTGTGGAAGGTCGAAGGTCAGTTAAGGTCCAGGTTAAGTTGGTCAAAACTTGCACAATATCTTGATATGTGAAAGTTGCATTTGTAAAGATATAAAGGAACTTTAGTTGGCACAAATTGATGAAGATGATACCTAAATGACCTCAGAAAGGTCGCAGTTATGTCAACAGAGGTACAGCAGTCATTCTGTCTACATCAGGGGCGGGCAACCATTTTGACTGAACAGGTCAGGTATCGGGAATGAAATATTGTCCGGTCGCACTTGACCAACGACCTGCTACTGATTTCAAACCTTTGGATCTGAAGACTTTCAAGCCATTTAATGCTTAATTCACAAAATCAGTTTTGTTGATTGGTAATGGGGAAAGTGGCCTACCTAGCAGCACTCAATGAGCCATCTGGCACTGTGGGCTTCTTTATTTTCTTTAGACATCTCATGGGTCCCAAAAAAAAGTCAATTGGGGGGCTGCATGCGACCCACGGACCATAGGTTGCGTTCACTTGGGCCACACAATTTGATCACTCTAGAAGTTAAACTTGTTTTTGTGTTCAGCAGATAGCTATTAACAGTTTTTTTTTTACAATGAAGACTGTGACTTTTTGGTTCTTTTTTGGTGGTGTTTATGTAGCTAGGCTGCTCCAAGCTTTATTCATCACCATGACATTTTTAAAGCTTGAAGAGCTTTACAATTAGTAAAAAAAAAACACCACCAAACACCACCAGGTACAGTATCATTGCATGAACTCACTCTATATGTTGTTGCAATGTCATTAAATGCTTGCGCCAAGCACACAGCAACTGCGCTAGCTGTCGTTTATGAAGTTGATCAAATGACAGCATTCTACATAACTTTAACATCAGTATTTACTTAAGTCTTTTGGGTGAAAATTTTACATTAGCTGAATTTGCTTTGCCAAATTGTTTGACAGTTCTTGCATCAAACCTTCGAAAAGGTTTTGTGGTGGCTTAGCGGATCGAAAGACACAGATTAGCAACTAAGTTTTAATTACAATTTGTACATCATATAAGCGATGAAAACGCAGCATTCATAGCAAAGACAAGCGAACAACATGCATAACAAACAGTCAGTGTTACAATACAGTACATTAATGAGATATTTTTACATAAGCTGTGCAGTCAATACTAACATATATACAGTACTTAAAGGGAAATAAGGTATTTGTTTGACAGAAAACAACCATGTTTTTGAAATCAATGTTTGTGAAAAAAGAATGATAGGTTATTCAAAATAAAGCAGGACAGTGGCCTTTTTTTCAAGAAATGGGTTTCTCACAGACAGAAATTCAGTTATTTGTTGCTCAACAATAATTTGTTCGCCCAAACTTTTCAAAATTCAAATGATGCACCTTCCATTACACATCATAATGTTAATGTTTTGAGGAGATGAATCTTTTGCAGATGTTTATTGATGAGACTGAATGGCTTAGCAATGAGTAAATCTATTTTCTATGGATGCTACATCAGGATGTTCTAAATGCCCTGTTTCCCTTTATTAAGTCTAGACCAGAGGCTGCAAACACCTTAAAATTGAAAGCCTAAAGACAGATTAGAAACAGATTTGCTTGGTGAGCTCAATTAATGTGAAATGGCAACTTTGATCTCAACAGACCTGTGCTTCATGTTTAGTCAACATAGTTCAGTTGTGCACTTGTGGTCTGCGTTGAGTGCAGTTCTAAGCCCATTATGACTCGTTTCCAGTGTTCACGTGTCTGTGATCCGTTCTGATCCGTTTGACATAAACCAGTGTTATCTCTTCTCCGAGGGTTAAAACTCTCTGAGCAAAACAGGTTGGTGCACTGCAACTTCCACAAGCATTAGACAGACTACTGAACTCCAACAGCAATGATAAGGACACATGCAGTAAGGATCAAAATTTATCAAATTTTATCATGCAGCCATGAACTAATGTGTTTGTTCAAAAGTTAAACACTTTGTCATGATCATTCTCGTCCCCCACAGCTCATCCAGTGATTGTGCCGCTGTTTGTTGATCCTGCAACTGTGTCAGAAGTGGAACCATCAGATGACGTAAAGACTTATGCAAAGATAGTCGTTGAATGTGAAGCTATTAACTTCCACGAGGAGAAAGACGTCCTCGTCGGTTACGAGGAAGGCTTTGTATTCCTCCAGACAGATAAGCCCATTTATACTCCAGATCAAAGAGGTATCTACAGTATTTATATATTATGTCCACCTGTTGGATGGTTTATGGAGGATATTTGTTCTTGAGAGTGGGGTGGGTGGTTTATGGAGGGTATTTGTTCTTGAGAGTGGGGTGGGTGGTTTAATGGAGGGTATTTGTCCTTGAGAGTGGGGTGGGTGGTTAATGGAGGGTATTTGTCCTTGAGAGTGGGGTGGGTGGTTAATGGAGGGTATTTGTCCTTGAGAGTGGGGTTGGTGGTCAGTGGAGGGTATTCATTCTTGAGAGTGGAGTGGGGATACTGTATGTCCGATATGTTGTGAAATGAAGCATTGAATGTCGTCATTGGATGCCAGTACAGTATAACATGTATGTTAATTAAACCATTATCACATGGCTATGACAGGTTGGTTTGGATGGAAATGGGAGGGGGGGGGACTTAATTTAGTTAGGCATTACAAATTATAAGCACTGCCAAGTATTGTCACGTTTCAGAAAGCAACTTCATCAGAAACTGCTTGAAAAACGTGAACATGCATGGTTAAAGATACATTTGTCTAGTTGAGGTCATCAATCAGTTTTGCTCTCCATGGCCTCATGCTAGGAGGCTAAAAATTCATTCATTCATTCATTCATTTATTCATTCATTCATTCATTCATTCATTCATACTTGGTAAGAATTCCCAACTCCTATTGGCCAGTCAAGTGACTGTGCATTATCCTAGAGATAAAGCATGATCAATTTTTCAGTAAAATCACCAGCTGATGAATACAATGAAAACGTAGATAGAGACTGTTTTGTTGTGTGCAATCTCACACAAAATAATGGTGCCACTTTGTCAATCTGGCGTGAACATTGGTGATATGTCATTAATTGTGTGTATCTTTACTCAGGCTTTGTTTTCATTGGGAATTCGCTTATTTTCAAACCCGCATTTGTCTTTCCATCAAAATTTAGCTGTGTTTGAATGAACAAGGTTAATCAATGCTGGACCTGTGCATTAACTGAGGATAATTCACTCTCAGGTGTTAATAATAAACCTGGTCATGCATTATCCTGTAGTTAAGGCACGGAGTCCAGTGTTAATTACCTTTCACCGTGGGATGATGTCAAAAAGCAGGCTGCTTGTCAGTGAATATCACATTAATGTATGTTTAATTGTGCACCATGTGTTTATTGTATTACCTAGCAAACTGATGTTCTGGAATGGCTGCCCAGTGTGGTACTGTAATATTCATTTCTGTATTCTGTTGACAGTGAACATTCGTCTCATGATATTGGATCAATATCTAAGGCCTTCCAATGAACCAGTGAGTACTTGCTATTAATGTTAAAAAGTTCCTCTGTATAGGAACAAAACTTTTGTGCTTCACTCATCACAACATTCATGTTTTGGACCAGAGAGTCGTTATCTTTATGGATCTGCCATTTTGCTAGTTTGTGACACTTTTGTTTGTGAAAAGAAGTTTTACATGAGGTTGTTGTCTGTTTCTGTCCTTTCTTAATTCCCATGTATACGTACGTAGGGTTGACAGGGAGGGGGGCATTTAAAGAAAGGTATGATAACCACACAAAATTGTTTCGCCACAAACAATATGAAAAGCAGACTGAATTATCTGAGCATATATGGGAATTAAGAAAGGATAACAAAGAGTACACAATCTCTTGAGATTTAATAAAAGAATCAAACACTACCAAAAGAAGCTCAGGCCAATGCAGCCTATGTATGGAAGAACAAGAAACAACAAGAACAAGAAAACTGAGCCGATAAGCTGGTGTCGGCATGGCAACACGCCGACCAAGCGTGTTAAGAAGAAAGGCAGCTAGTATGCGTATTTACGCTTCAAGCAGCCAGTTACCTGATGATCGTGGAAAACCATGTATTAGTGAATGGAATAATTGATATACATATACATATATATACATCAGGTCACTACATATATATATAAATATACATATATAGTAGTATAGTATATATTTATATATACATGTAGTGACCTAAAGAGTGCTATGCAGTAAGCATGAAACCTGCGAGTGGTGGCTTAATGTAATCCAACATTGTTTTATATATACATATGTATGTGTATATAATTGTATTATATAATAGTTATTTCTAATTACGTTTATTTCTAACTTTGTTGTCTGAAAATTAAAGTATCACCACAAAAAGGTCTTGCTAAGTTGGAAGATCAATGTATCAGCTATCACATGTCATGCTCTCATTTCACGGTTTACTTTGATTTGATCGTTACAGGTCCAATTGGACGTTCTGTCACCTCAAGATGTAATTGTGCACAGGTCCCGGGAAGTTCGCGCTCAAAACGGTTTCAAAAACAAAGTCTTTACATTCCCACATGAGCCACTGTTCGGCAATTGGAGTGTGGTGGCACACTATGGCAAAGATGTAGGTATAATTATGTTATTACAGTGATAGTGACTACTAATGTAAAACTGACCAATTTACAGGAAAATAAGTGTCTCACAGCTGTATCATGAATAAGTATGCAAATGTGTGACATCAAGAGGTAGACTCCTATGATATGTCTTATATTAACCCTTTGTTTATGTAACCTTTATTTCAAGGACATTTGAGAATTTTGTCGGCCGGGAGGGCTTTATTTTGGAAATAAGTATTTTCTTTTTCAAAAATATTGATATCACTTGACTTAAAAATGTGAAACTAAGTAATTGCAGAGGCGAAATTCCAACGGATTTTCTCTCAGGGTTTTTACTCTGCAATTTCTGAATGAAGTTTGCGCTTTTGTATAGGTATGTCACAGAACCTTTAAGTGTTCTTGAATTGTGAAATGCATGCACAATTGCGTGTTACGTAGTATGGCTGATATGTCTTAAGGGGTTAACTTGGTGTGACGCACCACAATACATGGCAATTATTCGATCCCTGTGAACACCATGTTCGCAAAGTGTAATATCATGTGCGTGATGCATTCTGTAGTACATCCAATTTGCTATTCACTCTGTCACAGAGACTCAAATAACAGGGACAAAAATAGTCAGTACAAGGACAACGAAAATTTTAATCTGTTTAATTTTGTGACATTTTAAACTGACTATCTTGTATGGATGCATTTAGCTTACATATTTGAAATAAGACTATGCAGACAAAGTGTGTGAAGAGTTTTTCAAACCTCTATTCCTTCAATGGAATTCAAAATGATTATCAAGTTACTCTTTTGTTTTGTTTCAGCTCAAGTCTAACAGATCAATTCAGTTTGAAGTTAAAGAATACAGTAAGTATACTCATTCAAGTAGGTCCTACTATTTGGCAAACTATTTGGCACTTTCAGTACTTTCAGTCCTAGTGGGAAGAAGGTGGCAGGGTCAGGGGGTTCCAGACAAGAGCTTGATTGATTGGTACTCTCTGCCAATTTTGCTCTCAGTAACTCCTTCATTTTACCATCACCCCAATGTTGGCTACAGCTTTTCCATATGTTATCAGGACCATTCTTTTACAATATCAGTCCTCACTTCCCTTAATTTATGGCAGTTTGAAAAAAGCAAGCATAGCAGGACTGTTAATGTAGGTAGTTTATGGGGAAAACAAGGTCAACTATCACATATATACTATTGCTTCCTACTTTGTCATGGTGTCCTGTTTGCCCTGTTTTTGGGGGAATCACCCTTTTTGATACCATGGTGCAATTTCCACTGAGAGAGGAAGTTGTTGGTGGTAGTCAGGATGGCTTGTAGCCTACTAGGAGGAGGACTCTCACCTCTAATTTCACTAATCGGATTTACCATTTCCTCTTTGAGGAGGTGCAGCTTTAGTTCAGCCATTGTGTTCGTTCCTCAAGAAACTCTTTCAGATGTGAAATTCTAGATTTGACCTCTGCTGGCTGGAAATCATGTGATAACCCTTTTAGCCTCCAGTCATAAAATACAAAACACTGCATGAGGGGTGGAGAAAAAATCCCTTTGTGGGTTTTCACAGGGTGATTTATGGGAGAATGTTGACGGTGATATGGCAGCGGTAAGGTGCTGCGCAGAAGGTTTGGCAATGGCCGTTCCCTATTGTAATGTATACTCATAAGCAGTCCATAGCTTTGCAACCTGAAGACTTAAAAGATGTGTCATTGTTAAGTTAATAATGACATGTGCATCTTTGAGAGAGGTTTTGCAGAAGGGGGGGAGGAATTTGTTTTCTAAGCATACTTAATGATTCTTTTTTCAGAGAACTTTTGTCACATTAAGCAAAATGCATCACAGACTGAAATTAAATTCTGTTATTTTGTGATTTGACGTCTTGTCCGATGATTTTGACTTTTCTTTCATTGTGTGTGAAGGTTTCTCTAAATAGCAATTATGCAACATGCACTTGTGGCTAAAGATCCTGCAATATACTGTGGTCAACATGACTGATGTACACATTACAGGTATTGGGAATGGGACTTGGAGAGAGAAAACTGAGAAATCATGGAAGATCGTACTATTTTTGGTGTCAGTTGTTATAGATGGAAGAGTCTTGAAATGTGAAAACATTGCAATCCCATCTGGAAGAGTCCCAAATATGTGCATCATCATTACATATGTTGTCCACAATGGCAAGCAAAATCTTCCATGAAACTTTAAGTCTAACATTTTGAAAATGAAAATATTCTCACCATGAATCACTTATTTATCAGTGAAAGATTTGACGGGGAGTTGCTGTTTGACTAATAGCAACTCGCTGGACCATCCACCCAACCTTGACTGTGCAGTTTATAGGAAGAGAATGCTGAAAACTGCATTGTGTACATTTTTGTTGCTTTTGTTTTGGTAGCTACAATTTTTTTTTTCATTTAACTTTCAACTTTGTCCCTTTGTCTGCAGTTTTGCCAACCTTTTCTGTGAAACTAACAACGTCACCAGAGTTCGTTCTGCCTGGCCAAGAAGCTATTGATGTCACCATTAGTGCTAGGTGAGTGAGATCACATGATCATGTGATGTTGGATTGTTCATTGGTGTAATTAGAGATATGTAATTTGTAACATCCTACCATCTACTGGTAGCAGTTTTTATGCTAGAACGAGTAAGTCGAAGATAACAATATTTTTCATATAACTATGAAAACATTGGGCTGATTTTTAACGCAATGAGTTTTTGAAAAAAACCTTAAACCAAACAGTCTTTTCCCTGTCTGTCAAAATAGCCTGAAATGTTGAAGTTTACTGATAATGTGTGATTTAACAGTTACAGTGCTTCCAAAGGTCTTATTGTTAGTCTCATGTCAACATGAGGGACAGTCATTTCATGAATATACATGGGGAGTGGTCAGTTCATTCGATCTGAAAAACAATAGTTTATGGGAGGCAAAGCAAAGTAAAACAGGGCTAATTAAATGGTCTATTTGGTGTATATTTGCTGCATTATCAGTGAATCTATTAGGCACATTCACTGGTACGGTGCTGTCAGTACACTCATACTTTGTTAACACATAAATGCAGCTATTAGAGTGCACACTCATTGTTGGAATTTGCCCTCACTTATCATTAAATATTTAGAATTAAAGCAAAGAAAACTTCAAAAGTTCATTCATTTTCCTTAGTCCTACCTCAGTACCTTTATAGCAAGAAGGATAGAATTCTGTCCATGTATCACTAATTGACCTTCAAATCTATCTGTCTGTCTGTCTACCTGTCAGTTCGTCTCCATCATGCTTTCATGCATTTGCATGAAACTTGGACACAATGTTCCATAGGTGGTGAACCATTTGGGGTGTTAAAAAATTTTTGGTCTGAGGTCCCACATGGGCCCTTGGCCTATTTTATGAAATTCTGCAAAATGTTTCTCATCCTACAGATTCTCTTGTACAATGTTGATTGTTTTTCACAATAATGCTCTATTAGTGGTACATTCAGGGTGTTTAGAGAGTTATGTCCAAGGCCATTTCATAAAACTATAGCTTTAGAGATGCAGATTAATAATCTGTTAATTAATCTATAATTACAGATTGATAATCTGTATTTACAGATTATTAATCTGTTATCATAGATGGAAAATATTTTTAAAAATCACACTAATAGGCTTTCATACTTACTTCATTAGTCTTCACAAATGTGACTCGAGACATTGAATTTTTGGTATCAGTCAGCGGAAAGCCGGAAAATATTAATGTTTCTTTCTTTTCCATCAGGTATGTCTATGACAAGCCAGTACTTGGATTCTTTTATGCTAAGGTTGGCATTTTAGGATTTGACGGCGAAATAGAGATCAAGCACAGAGCGTCTGGTTCAGTAAGTATATAAAGTAAATGTTTCTGTGATTTTTTTGTTGTTGTGACAACACTAGAACTGCAAAACTATTTGAAGGCTGATATCTGTGCTGTGTGATGAGGCTTTTAAATGCTGTTCACAATAAAGCTCACTTGTGAAGTTCTAAGCTCCTGTGAGGTTGAGAGATGTAATATTTATTTCGTGTAATGTCAATCCTAGCATTTATAGTGAACCTGGTGAAATTGGTATTGTTTATCTGACAGAAATCAGCTGCTTTACTGTAAGTTGCCATGGTGATATTGGAGCAAAACCAACCACTCATTGCCAAAGTGTTTATGTAAGGGAGTGAATAGGGAAGTGTCAATATGGTGATGGAAAAAAATCTATTGTTTAAGTTCAGTGGGTGCATAAGATAATTATGGCATGAATCTTGGCCTTAAAGTTATGACTTGAACATAGACAAAAGTTAAAATAGGGAAAATTCTTATAACTAAGGGCTTAAGGACAAAGCTATGAATGTGAGGTCAATATCAGAAGTCCATCCACTTAAACAATGTGTTTATTCAACCCTAAAACTTAAAACCTGTTGAGCCATGAATGTAAAAGTTTTGTCTTTCAGACTTATTCCCATGCTGATATGACAGAGCAAAGTTAACATTTCTTCATATGATTTCAGATGCTTGGTAATGGTGTGGGCTTCTTCCGCGTCAACACATTGGAATTGGGAGAGAATTGGTTTGAGGAATATGAGGGCACAAGGCTGTACCTGGAGGTATCAGTATTGGAAACTGCATCTGGTCGTAGAGAAAATGTCTCGGATACCTCTGTAAAGTTTGTCAGAAGCCCATACAAGTTTTCTTGGGAGAGAACAGTCGTGAATTTCAAGAAAGGATTACCATATGAAGTAAAGGTAAGGACAGAACAATAATTGTTTGTTCATGGTATAAATATGTTAAAACAAGAAGATTTGAGGTTATGGACTTGAACAATTACAGCTTTAGACACAGAAGATTTGCATGCACAGAGTTCATGTTGCCATTTTGAATAGCTTTTTACTTCCAACAGATGCTCGGTGTGAATTACCTAACAGGAACCCATGATTGATGGGAAAGAACATGTGCCAGGAGCACTTCTAGGGATAACATTTTGGGAGGGCTAATTAACATTTCACCAATTAAGCACCATTGGTTGACACTTAGCATACTAAGGGATTTTTGCCAAAAAAGCCTTCCAGATTGCCGGAAATGCACTTTTTAATGCTTCTTTTAATGCTCCTTTTTACTTCCTAATTTACATTACTGTACAAGGAACCACAATGCCCTTGGACTCTTGTTTATATTAGTACTATGGTAGTCAGTGCCATGGGCTTATCCATTGACAAATTGGGCTATACTACCATTCATTTAGGTTTTCAGTGTTGCATACTGCTGAATCGGTGTTATTCAGTTCTTAAAATAGGTAATTCTTCTCACAATAAAGTTAAGTTTAATAATATTCCAGGTATTGTTTAAAGTTGCAATAAGCAACCCACCTGCGCTGTATCTATTACCTTTCAACTCTGGGGTCAGTCAGATCAGAGGGTGTTAAACAGCTTGCTATTGAGACATTAACTCCCTATTTGAAAATATAGGTCAACAGAGGGGGAAGACAGGTTGATGGTAAATTACATTCCTCCTTATTTGCTATAGCCAATATTCCCTTTTCAGTAGTTTGTTAAAGGACATTGGATGCTGCCTTTTAGTTAAGTACTATGGTAGTGGAATATGTTGGGCTGATCAGCATTCGTAAGGATAAAAATGGGGTCCAAAACTTTTTTCTTGATGTGACAAATGGTGGATTACCCTTGGTTTAGGCTGAAGGACTACAGTTAAAATAATTTCCATGCCAGGAACCACAGAGCCCATCGGGGTCTTGTTTTTGATTCCTTGCTGGAGGCAGGCAAGGAATCTTTGCAATGTGTTGATTTTGGTGTATAAGTAATTAATGTTATTGATGACTCTGTCCATTCACAGTGATCAATACAGTAACCTAAAAAGGTGGAATAAATGACATAAACAAATTCTGGATCACTTGATTCAAGAGGTGATGATCGTTTGTCTTTAAGAGGTTTGTATCAGCATGAATAATCCCTTTTGGAGAGATAGAATAGTTTTGAGATGTAGTTAAAAAATTTTTTCCACTTATTACTTATGTGCAGCACTGTGCTGTGCATACATCAGAATCATATTTTAAACTTCCATTTCCAGGTCGATTTGAAACATCCTAACGACAGACCGGCAGATAGAGTCCCCGTGGAAGTCAGCGCTAAAGGAATCCAGAGTGATGGACAGGAAGTGGCTCTGTATGGGGGGCATGATCAAAATAGTCTTTCACAGCGGACTTTGTCCAACACCAACAACAGAGGACAAGTCGACTTTCGTCTCTACATCCCGGATGATTGTGAGAGCATACAGATCAGGGTATGAAAGGCAGATTATGTGCTGTTTTTGCTTTCTTGCTCCAAGCAAGGACTCTGTGCTATGGTGATTGTGTGCATGTGTGTGCCTTTGTATTATAGTACTTTCTGCATGAGGATCTGAACAAAAGAATTTTCAGGTCCTCAGAGAGAATTCTATTGAATTCTCAAGTCCTCAGAAAAACAACAATAGGGGGGGTGTATTGTTAAGGTTAGGGTTCAGGAAGACACAGCAAAGGAAAATTCAATGGAGTCCTCACACTGTATGTAATGTAAAGCTGTGTGTGTGAGGGTGTGTGTGTGTGTGTGTGAGACACTTTTACTTGTAAACACAATATATCAAGAAGGGAAAGTTGCTTGAGCTTCTAAATTGGTATGTAGGAAGCCCATAGAAAGCAAGTGATTCTTGTCTTTTTCAACGTAGGTCAAAGGTCAGTTGAAATCACCAGATGGGTTAGTCTGAAAACCTATTAAGGAGGATATCACAGCAAATGAAAGTTACTGAGACTGAAATTTTAAACATTGGTAGCACTTGATGAACTGGTGATCTCTGTCAAACTTTGATGAGGTCAAATGTCACATGAGATCAGAAGAGGACATGTTTGAAAACCTCGTAAACACAGTATCTCAATGAGGGAACGTTACCAGAACTTAGAAGTTGGCATGTGCGTAGTCCATTTTGAGAATATTATCCCTATTCTTTTCTGGGTAGGTCAAAGGTCATTTGAAGTCATCAGAGGGGAAACTCTAAAAAGGGCTTTTGAATGAGCTATCTCAGCTGCTGAAAATTGCTGGGACTTCAAACTCTTAACATTGATTGCTGGTAATGACTCAATGATCTCTTTCATACTTAGTGTATATGCTTTTCTTTGTGCATAGATGATCACTATTGTTTTTCATGCAGGTCAAAATTCGTTTGAGGTCGCCAGAGGTAAAAGTTTAAAAAGATTTACTGGAAGCTATCTCAGCAACTGAAATGTGCTGGAACTTCAAACTGTTAAAATTGGCAGCTCTTAATGAACAGAAGATCTGTCTCATTTTTGTGATGGTCACATAAGGTCAGCAAAAATCATAGTTTGAAAACCTTGTAGACTTGGTATCTCAAGGAGGGTAACCTGATTGAACTTCAAAGTTGGTAATTTGCGGCGTTGGTTATCCGTTGCGCATCATAGATATTGGAAAGGAATCACAAAGTGACATTGTTCTGTCAAACATGATCTGTTCTTTCGATCGTAGGGCATTAAATCTACATTCTTATCGTTGCATTTTATGATCGACTCATTTCTTCTCTTAGCTTCTACTTAGTGAGGGAGTTTTTACTCTGCGCTTGGTAATTTCTTGAAAAAACTTCGGAGCAATTCGTAACAATTCAGCTAAAAAACTAAATTTATCCTGTAGTTCTGCTTGACATGAGAGGAATTTCCCATTAGCTACTTTTGAAAAAAACTTTTCAGCAGAGTTTATCCTTGGATAAATAAATGGTCAACCACAAGGTCTGTGGACTCAGAGGCTGTGCTGTAATAATCCCATCATTGAGACCCATCCAAGGCTGTGATACTGTTCTACACTATTTAGATGTGTTCCTCTTATCTGATCACTGTGTTTCCACAGGGAATGACGATGGCCAGAGAGAGACAACAAGCTAATAAAATGCAGAAAATCTCTCTTCCCCAACCTGCTACTGACAGGTGGGGGAAGACTACCTAATGGGAATCCCCTCTAAGCGAATCTGTTTGAGCCTCTCCAGTCAGTTCTGGATACTTGGAATAATCAAACCACTTTTGGTTATGGATACGGCAGCTTCCTTTACTGGGAAGGGGAAGGGGGTGGATTGGATGGGTAAAGCGTAATAGGTTACTCACAAATTATGATGATTGTGTTTATACTTAACTGTTTCCTTGCAGCTTGAAACCAAGGATGAGAGGTGGGAAAATCCAGATGGAACCAATAACAATGCAAATATCGAGTTTCAACTGCAGCCATATAACAGTCCAACCTCAAATGACTTTTTGGTGATTCGTGCAACTGGTAGAACTGATATCATAAATGTGAGTTTAATTTTATTCAGTTATCATTACATTCAGAAGGTCTTTGTGTAATTATTATTTTATTATAGTTCTAACATCGATGTCACCAAAGGTGAGAGGATGGAAACATGTGGGGGCCAAATCCCTCCATTTTGGGACCTTTCCCCCGTGTGCCCTGTCCACTCAGTGAAAGTATAGTGGCCTGACTGATATGACCGGCTTTCACCTTTTCTGTTTTTCAGAAGTGCATGCACAAAGTCGTACAAGTCTCTGATGATTGTATTTGAAGTAGTGTCCCTTTCCTAGTTTTGATGTTGTCAACTTAGGCCAGTGACCTTAGAATACAGTAAAACCCCGCTTATCCGAACCCCGTTTATCCAAAACCCCGTTTATCCGAACTGGCCGTTCAGTTTCGCAAAACTGGCATCGGACACAAGCAATGTAAAATTTCAGCCTAGCTTTGACAACGTTTTGCCTCTCTGTTTAACTTTTTTCGATCCTCGAAGATCTTTGTTGCTGTTAAACCAGCTATTGTTTATGTTTATCTCTACTACCAACTTAAACCACCAAGCTGGAGGATGAATACATGATTTAGAAATACCCGGCTAATTCTCCGTGTGTTTCCTTCTTCGTTGTTGGCGTAGAATCACAATAGCGTCACTGAGTCCATACTGACAATAGCCTATTGAAGTGTACTAAACTTAGGCTTTCCATGCAAAGCCCCGCGCTAGCGTTAGCACTGCCCAACTGTTGCCTTCTTTTCACACCTAACAATACAGTGATTGGAATTAATACGCGTGTGGAAGAATGTCAGTCAGACTTAAATCTGGGTGCTATAAGTGAGAATAAAGTGAACTGATGGCCCCAGATGAGAAAGTTAACAAGCTTTAAAGCTTGAAATTCAAAACAAAGAAATCCCGTCTTCGAACATGTTTCGGCAATATCTTTGTATTCATTCAAACATTGTGGCAAGGGAACTGATAGCCCCATTAACACTTAACGAGCTTGTGAAAGATAGCAAGCTTCTAAAACCTTGTAAAACTACGGAAAAGCCATTTTGATAAAGTCGATCAAACTTGTAAAATCTCCTGAATATCCAATGGCGGTACAACAAAGCTCATTCAAACAATTAAAATGAGCTGTACTCAAGACAAAGGAGCGAATTATCCCTTGCCACGTTTGATTCCAATCACTGTTTAAAAAAGTAAGCCGCGCACGTTATTTTTCCACTACCAAAATTCTGGCATTTCGATAAGCCTAGCTTTCAGAAAGTACCATGCAAGTAACCTCGCTTGCAGCCTCGCAATGTTGTAGCTAGCCTGAGCTCTCCTAAATGCGCAAGTAGTGGTAATACGGACAGACTATCGGGGGTTTTAAGTGCCATGCTTCTCACTATAGGCCTACATCTCTCTTTATCATTTTTGCAAGCGTTTATACCATTTGTAGAGGTAAAATTTCAAATGCATGTTCGTTATTCTATCACATTCTTTTGAAAATGTAGGCTACTGGTTGATTTTGGTTTAATGTTAGGATTCCGTGTGTAGGCTATGTGTTATCCTAACGGCGGGCAAAGTATCGAAACACAGACGGACATTCATTACCCTCATTCAATTTATCCTCATTGGACGTTTAATCTAAGAAAAACACACGAAACACTTTGAATTTTCAGCAAATATTTATTTTTTAATATGAAACCAAAGAAATAACACGGAGACAACGTAACAATGGTTAATTTCACTTTATTAATAAGTGCATGTTTCACTAGGGGTGGCAAACTAACGATAAACATGCAACCCCGTTTATCCGAACTTTTTCGTTATCCGAACAATGTCTGGTCCCGATGTGTTCGGATAAACGGGGTTTTACTGTACTGAACGCTCTTTTGGAATGTTTGCATTGGATGATGTATTCATTGTGAACCAAAAATACGCTATTTTTACCCAGAGAACCAGCAGTTTCTTTTTCCTTCATTTCCACTCCTTCCCCTTCTGTTAAAATCTGTGTCATCTCTGGTATCTATAGTCTTGAGAATGGGAATCTGTAGTTTCAAAAATGAAATGCTCAGATAATTAGAAGATGGAAATATGTATGACGGTATAGACTGTCCTTGTATAACTGCAGTTCAAAGTTGTTGTAAATGTCATTAGCAGATCAGATTTGGCTACATTGTGTTCGTCTTGAGAGTCCCTGAAGGAAAAGAAAAAAATCAGGTCATACAGATTTTCTCTCATGAATGAATTGGATGCAGGGCCTTCAAAATGGATGGGGAGGGATTGAGGTGGTATCATGGTGCTGCTGGAAGAAGTGTCAGTGCATGGAGCTGTACTGTAGTGAGCCTACTGTCATGTAATGTTCTCACTATGCTCACAGATTGAAATGACATCAACACATTGTGTATCATGATGATATGTACCTGTTTATTTCGTGTATATTTTTACCGGTCTTGCAGATTAATGCAGATTTAGAAATCGAAGCACTGGTTCGAACCAGAGATGTCATTCCACGTATGGCATACTACGTAAGTTTACCCTGATCCCATTCACCAGATAGAATGAGCCCTCCATCAAAGTTCACATAGATTCTGCTTCCAAAGGCTATTATTTTTCTCCAAGACTCAATTCTAGGGTTGGGTGGTACCATCAAAAGTTAGAACTGATACTTTTGGCATTTCAGTGTCGGTACTAACAAAGGTACCAGTATTGAACTTTGTACACAAGGATTGCTGATACGTTACATTCAAAATTAATTTGAAAACACATCCACTCCTAAATATATCACAAATTATCTGTCCAGATACAATCTTTAGCATAAGTTAAAGTATATTCTGCATTTGTTTAAATTTTGACTTATTTTCTACTCACGCTAGATTTTCCTGAGTTGTAAGGAAAGAGTTAGCAATGTTTCTAGACAACTCTACATTCCGTGTATCCTACCGTACATTCAATATCAATTAGAAAAATGAAAGCTTAGGCCTGTATGTGCAAAATATCTGCAAAGTAATTTGATCACATAAGTAGCCTGCCCTTCTAGATTTACTGTAAATGTTTACTTGTTAAAGCATAGAGATTCTAAGAAACTAATATTATCACAATATCAATGAAGGGAGGTGTAATTTAGAAGGAGTTATGACTGAAAGTTAAATTTGTGCTATTCCTGCTGGAGTTTCTGCTATGTGCTAAGAGTTCCAATTCACAAGGGATGATCAAGACTTAAGCCACTCTTTTACTTTTGTGTGATATATCCAGTTCTAAATGGTATCTTAGTAACTTTTATTCATGCCTAGAATCACAATGCTTTGATGCCAAAGTTGTTGCCAACATCCAAGTCAGGACTTGAGGCTCGCAAATCAAAAGGACTGGTTATTTGTTCTGAATCGAGATAGACTGGCATATAAGAATGAGGCAAAGGGATTTGCCATATGCAAATGATTAAAATGGATTAGGTACTATATTTTACTTACAGTTTTGTTTGCTCCTGGCCGGTATTGATGACTCATTCTTGTAGCTGGTTCAATTTCATGGTATACATGCGCATACTATGAAGTTCAGTCTAATGCCGTGAATTGGAAGACACATCGATGGTATCTAGCATGATGACAACCACACCCCAAAACAATTCCTATATGATTGGCATATCCATGCTGCTGTCTCTTTGTACTATCTTCAAGGTGTCTGTGATTCTGTAAATAAAATAGACAGTTAAATATACCAATCAGAGTTTGTACTTGTTTCATCATCATGTAGTTGAATGTGTACATTAAGCTGAGTTGGCAAGTCAAGGGATAACTTAAACAAGTTGTACTAATGTAGTTTAAAAGCAGTGTTAGGCTGCACGCAGTTTGTATGCATACCACAACCTGAACGTATGCCTGGAATCTGTGTGAAGTGTAGGTAATCATGTAAATTCTGTTTGCATGTTGTCACTTCCTAATTATCGTCATGTGTTTTGATTAGCACCATCAAGTTTTATAAATGACAAAATAAGTGTTAGTGTTGTCTGAACTCATCAGGTTTTGACTAAGGGGAGGATTGTTTACGCAGGAGTATTGAACCGAGCTTTACAAAACCTGCAAGGATTTAGAGTTCCAGTGACCCATGAAATGACCCCGTCCGCCCGTATCGTCGCTTATTACGTCAACCAGGCGGGCCACGTCGTGGCAGATTCCCTTCGGATTGATGTCCGACGAGTTTGTGAAAACCAGGTGGGTGCACTGTCCATGAATTGTGTTAGCAAATGAATTGTTTGTCCACATACACATAACAAGACCACCTGGGTAATGTTTGAATGAATCAAATCCCCATGGGGGCTTCTCCCTAAAGGCCACACGGCTTCACCGTCTATGTTGTGTTTACACCCCAAGTAATGGTTTCTCTTCTTCTCAATGTTTCGATGCAATATATGAACTTTGTGATACTATGCGAATGAGCCAGAATTTTTAGGGAAGAACTACTCACCAAAATGGTCTGATTCCAGATTTTACTTCAACATCACTGAAAAAGATATATTGCACCTTGGAGTCATAATCTTGTGTCTTGTTCTAATATGTCATATGGAATACTCATGTCCTGTACTTAAAAATAAGCAGTCAGTAAAGAAATGAATATTATTAACTCAGAAATTCTTAAAGTTTGAATATGTTGTTCAAGTTTAAAATGGCTGCTACTAAATAGATTTTTTTGAAACCTATGCAGTCATGATTGCATGTGTATGTGTGTGTGCATAGAGAGTGCATGTGTATGTGTGTGTGCATGTCTATGATGCTTAATTTGTTACACAATATCTTGAGAAATGTAATTCCAAAGTTCTTATGCTTACTGCATAGATGCCCCCATACCAAGTAGAATAAACCTATTGTTTTTGGTGGAAGTCAAAGGTCATCTGACGTCACCAGAGGTCAGACACTGAAAACTTTGTTTATTTGATATCTCAAGATAGCAATCATGAAAACTTTTGATATGTAGTATTTGGATATATTGTATCAAGTGCAACAAGCCTGTCAATTTTGGTGGAAGTCAAGGTCATCTGGGATCTGCAGAGTTCTGTTTACGTGCTATCTCAAAGTAAGAATCATGAAAACTTATGATACATAGTATATGGATGTGTTATACCAAATGTAAGAAGCCCATCAATGTTGGTGGAGGTCAAAGTTCATCAGAGGTCAAATACTGAAAACTTTGTGTACACAACATCTCAAGATAGGAATCACAAAAACATTTGATACTTTGTAAGTAGATGTATTGTATCAGTAGAACCATATCATTTTTTGGAAGAGGTCAAATGTCATCTGAGGTCACCAGAGATCAAATACTGAAAACTTTGTTGATGCGATATCTCAAGAAAGGAATCATGTAAACTTTTGATACATAATCTGTGGATGTGCTACATCTAGTGCAAGAAGCCTATTGTTTTGGTGGAGGTCAAAGGTCACTCAAGTCATTAGAAGTCAAAGACTGAGAATTTTGTTAACACTATGTCTTAAAGGTAATATTCATGGTAACTTTTATTCATGGTAACTTTTAATACTTATCATGTGAATGCGTTATATCAAGTAGAAGAACGGTATGTGTTGGGTGGAGGTCAAATGTCATCTGAGGTCACCAGAGGTCAACCACTGCAACTTTGTAAACATGATATGTCAAGTTAGCAATCATGGTAACTTTTGATACCTAGCTCTGTAGGGTATTACATCAAGTAGAAGACTAAAATTGTTTTTCGTGGTGGTCACTTTGTTTAGATAGGAAACTTGGACCATACTTTTCATACTTGGCATTGTTGATGATGTGGGGTATTTTATACACAAATCCATTTTTTTATAGTGTCACTGTGGCAGACTTTAAAAAAAATTGAAAATCATCTGATCACGACATAACTCAAGGTAGGAAGCATAGATGCGGTAGTTTTGTAGTTTTCATTCAGTTCCTTGTATGTTAAATTCCCTGTTGAGTAGATGAGGTCCATTGATTTCACTGGAGGTGAAAGGCCATTGGGGTCACCACTATTAAGATCTGTGGACCCTACTGCTACAGTATGGCTTGTCTTTACCATACAATAGTAGTGCAGACCATTTAGCCTACAAGCGTCATTTCCGGTAAACATTGGTCGAAATGTTATGTTAGTGAGTTCATTGAAACCTCAATGCATTCTTACATAGATAGGGAGCAGCTTTTTCTGAGAGTGATGACTTTAGATCCATCTGTAATTTCTCCATTTGTATGTTTTTTTTTTAAATTTTTGTTCTTCTTGCTGTCTTAAGGTGGCTGTCTCAGTTCGTGAGAGGCGGTCAACAGACATCTTCAAACCAGATGAGACTATTGACTTGATTGTAGATGCTCTGCCCTCTACAACTGTTGGCCTTTTGGCAGTCGATAAAGCCGTTTACCTCTTGAGAGATTACCATAGGCTCACTGAAGATAAAGTAAGTACATGTTAGTAGCTGAAAGTACACTTTATGTCATTACCGACTGTTAAGAAAGGCTCACCATACCTTATCTGCCCTGTCTAAATGACGTATGATAATTATAATAATATCTTTACAGGCCTCATCTGCACTGGAGACATATTTATTATTTTTGTTATGATCAGACATCATTTATACAGCATTCCTTTCATATTGAAGCCTACCCAAAGGAGCTTTGCAATAAAAACAAGAGGGCAATCTACAGAGTTGCATATTCCATTGCCAGTTAACATTGATTACTGTTCGACATTTTTGCTTCCTTGCATCCTTGCTTGTGTTGTGTGTGTGTATGGGTGTGTTTATGACACTGCTCATTATGTCTCAAGAAGGGAAGTTCTGACAATTCTTAAACTTGTTGCACTTATGCCTCTTATAGAGAGGGAGAGCCCTATTGTTTTTGGTGGAGATCAAAGATCATCTCGGGTCATTGGGTCAATCTTTAAAAACATTGTAAACCAGTTCAGAAAGTTGAATAGAATATGTATCTATGCATGTGTGCGTGTGTGTGTGTGTATATGTTTGTGACACCTACCTTGAAAACATGGTATCTCAAGAAGTTAAGCTTGGACAAACATTTATCTTTTCAAAGGATTTCAAGGTTTACCCTTGTAATTTTTTGCAGTGTGTGTATGCTTAAATATTTGCATCAAAAGTTGGCCAGGTTACAAAGTTTGAGGAGACTCCTGTGAGTTGATGGGGACAATTACTTTGTTGAATTATTCTGTATGACATCAAGTTAGAAAAACTGAGTGAAAATTGAAGAACTGTCAGAAAAACTGAAATTGTCAGTGTACGTTCATACTGTGTGACTCACTATTACTCAGTATGACAGGTGTATTTTGAAGACTTTATTCGCTGTGAGCACAGCACCAACAGAACAGCACTATAATTTGATACCAGTGATATGGTCAGGATAATAACATGAGGCACTGATAAAAGAAAAGAAAGTGATTCAATCTACAACTTTACATTGCTTTTGTATCGCACGTCAGGAAATAAATGTGCAAATTTGTGCCAGCCTTAATAATCCCATAATATGACATCTGACATTGAACTTGTCTGAGCTGGAAAGTGATTTCATTTATCTTATCTGGCTAATTAGATTTGATGTGATGTTTCATTTGTTTTCCTCACCCTCCAGATGTACAAAGTGATGGACTCTTATGACAGTGGCTGTGGACCAGGAGGTGGAAGAGATTCGGCTGATATATTCGAAGTATGAATGCCATTTCTTCTCTCTTGTAGTTGTATCTGGTTTCATGATAAACGTAACCTTTGCATTCATGATGGTGTGTGTAAGCGTACACGTGTAGATATGCTCATGATGCCTACCTTGTAAAGACAATATCTCAAGAAGATAAGCTTGCACAAACTTCATATTTGGTACGCAGGTGTAACACATTAAGTACAAAGACCTTATCATTTTTGGTGTAGGCCAAAGTTCATTTGGAGTCAACAGGTGTCAAGTTGTGAAAGCCTTGTACACACAATATCTCAGAAAGCGTATCTTGAACAAGTGTCATATTTAGTAGATGTCAAATGTCAGTTGGTCAACATGCAGGAGTCACATCTCAAGAAGGAAAACTTGGACAAATGTCATGTTTAGTATGTAGGTGTACAACGTTGAGTGAAAGAACACCATTGTTTTAGGTGGAGATCAAAGGTCATTTGAGGTCAACAGTGTTTAAGCTGCCATATACATTAGATTCACAGAAAAAAAAAAGCCTTCATAATGAAATCGTTGAAACCGATGCATTTCTGTGATCTGGTTAGGCTGTCACACCTCTGAAGTATATCTGTTATTTGCAAGCACTATCTGTCTCTGTTATTATGCTGTTGCAACTCTGTGTTGGCTGTTACATTACATGCACGCAGTGCCTCTTTTGTTTATGCTGTCACATCTGTGTTGTAGATGTCACGTAATAGCCATGCCTCTGTTATTGGGCTGTCACATCTCTGTTGTAGCTGTAACTTGCTGGCAATGTCTCTTATGTTAGACTTTCACATCTATGGTTGCTTTGAAGACAACTTTTACTCTGATATCTGTAAAATTTGTGGTATCTATATAAACTTCACATTACAGCACCAACATTAATAATACACATAAGCAAATTTTTTATTTCCGCCTGTTTTTCATTGTGCTGTTATGCAGCTCAATCTGCAAGTATGAAATACTTTCATGATCAATGACCAGTACTGTTTTATCTGTTTACCTTTTTCCATTTGCAAAGTACCGCAAGTGACAGTAGTTTCATTTCTCTTATTTCCAGCAAGCTGGAATCATCGTCTTATCGAACACTCTGCTGGACGTCGAAAGAAGAGAAGGTAAAGGAATGTTTTGGCAAATCTCAAGCAGAAATTTATATTTGTGGTCATACAAAAGGTAGTACTATGGTTGAAGACAAGTAGCAGCTTGCTATAGTTGACACTCACATGGCTATTTGAGAAAAGTGACTTTTAAACATAGAGAAACAAACTGTCAAACATGGCCGAGAAACAAAATCAACGCAGTTGGTATTTAACAAAAGAATTATATGCCTTCTCTTTTCTTTGCAGTTTACGGATGCCTTCCTTTGAATTCCCGACAACGAAGGTCACAGCAAGGGCAGCGTAAGATGTAACATTTCTTCTTTGTTGGCCAGTCTGCATTTGTCATAGCTGCTACTATGGACGTCATTCACTGCTTTCCTGACAAGCTTTATTGTATAACATTGCAAAGTATGTTGTTTTCACTGGATGAGTCAGGAGTGTATGTGATCAAGTCAAAGCTCAGTTTGAAAACAGATGCATCTCTTGTGCACTCACAGATTTTAACTTTGTAGTTACAATTTGTTCTTTCTGAGTATGTTGATCCATTCTTGTACCTTGTTTTTTAAAGCATGAGGCCAGCTGCATATAAACACTAGGTACAAAACATGCTGCTTAAGACTACATTTATTGTGGGTTAAAATCAGAATGACTGTCAGAAATGTACAACAGTCCCTTTTTTTTTTCAAGTACAAAAACAGTTTTTGATTCCTTGGTGGTGGCGTGCAGTTTGTTAGTGGCATAGCTGCTTAAAAATTCCGACAAAGCAATAAGGTCTATCACCTGATAGCTGGCGCCTACTTTCTCCTCAGGCAATCACGTACTGCATGCGTTTATCAGTTAAAGAGGAATTCCCATGACTTCCTTAGTTGGGTCAGTCTTCAGTACCCCATAAGGCATTGAGTGTATGTGATGAGTGCACACTGTGTTTGGCCAAGGGAAGTGCATGTGTGAATGTATGAACACTGCCACAAGTCTTTCCTCACTCATGCAGAGCTTGTTACTGACGTAGCTGCCCAAAAATTCTTACACTACAACGAGGGTCTGTCACCTGACATCTTTGGGCAATCACGTGCTGCATGTGCTCATCAACTAAATGGGAATTCTTGTGACTTGCTAACCAGGAAAAGTTGGTGTGTTGGTTGTCTATTGTGAGTAGATGATCCTTATTGTTTTTCATGAAGGTCAGAGGTTATTTGAGGTCACCAGAGCTTTCAGTATGAAAACCTACTAAGGGAGATAGCTCAGCAATGAATGTTGCTAGAACCTCTCACTGGCCACTTTGTTAGCCCTTGTTAAGTAGATACTTTCTGTCATTTTTGATTCCTTGCCGAAGGCAGAAGGAATCTATGCGATGGTGATGTCGTGTGTGCGTATGTATGTGTGTGTGTGTGTATGTCTGTATGTGACACTTCTTGTAAACACGATATCTCAAGAAGGGTAACCATGACTGATGTCATACTTGGTGTGTGGGTTGGTCATATTGAGTAGATGATCCCTATTGTTTTTGGTGGAGGTCAAAGGTCATTTGGGGTCACCAGAGGTCAAAATGTGAAAACCTTGTAAACACGATATCTCAAGAATGGTAACTGTGTCTGATGTCATACTTAGTGTGTGGGTTAGTCATATTGAGTAGATGATCCCTATTGTTTTTAGTGGCGGTCAAAGGTCATTTGAGGTCAACAGAGGTCAAACTGGAAAAACCTTGTAAACATAATATCTCCAGAAGGGTAACTGTGGCTGATGTCATACTTAGTGTGTGGGTTGTTCATATTGCGTAGATGATCCCTATTGTTTTTAGTGGAGGTCAAAGGTCATTTGAGGTCACCAGAGGTCAAAATGTGAAAACCTTGTAAACACGATATCTCAAGAACGGTAACTGTGTCTGATGTCATACGTGGTGTGTGGGTTAGACATATTGAGTAGATGATCCCTATCGTTTTTGGTGGCGGTCAAAGGTCATTTGAGGTCAATGGAGGTCAAACTGGAAAAACCTTGTAAACACAGTATCTGCAGAAGAGTAACTGTGACTGATGTCATACTTACTGTGTGGGTTGGTCATATTAAGTAGATGATCCCTATTGCTTTTGGTGGAGGTCAAAGGTCATTTGAGGTCACCAGAGGTCAAAATGTGAAAACCTTGTAAACATGATATCTCAAGAACGGTAACTGCGACTGATGCCATACTTGGTGTGTTTGTTGGTCATATTGAGTAGATGATCCCTATTGTTTTTGGTGGAGATAAAGGTCAATTGAGGTCACCCTGAGTCAAACTGTAAACACATTGTAAACACAGTATCTCTAGAAGGGTAAGTGTGACTGATGTCATACTTGGTGTGTGGGTTAGTCATATTGAGTAGATTACTCCTATTGTTTTTGTGGAGGTCAAAGGTCGTTTGAGGTCCCCCGAGGTGAAAATTTTCTAGCACATTATCTCTAGAAGAGTAATGTTGACTGATGTCATACTTGATGTGTAGGTTCCCCATACTGGGTAGGTGATCCCTATTGCATTTAGTGGACATCAAATGTCATTTAAGGTCACCAAAATAAAGGTTATTTGGGTTAAAGGCTTATTAATGTGGTGTTTCAAGACCAGCAGCTGCAGTTGATCTCATTTGTCATGTGAATAATTCATGCTTGTTATAATATAACCATGTGGCAAGGAATCACAAAGCCTTTTGGCTTTCAGGTTTATTGCAGTCAAAGGTCTTGTGAGGTCAAAAGAGGTCATAGTTTGAAAACATGGAAAACATGTATCTCAATAAGGGAAGGTTGCTGGAACTTCAAATAAATTTGATGTGTTGGTTGTCAATTGTAGATAACTGATCCCCATTGTTCTTCATGAGGTCAAAGGTCATTTGAGGTCACAAGAGGTTGAAGTCTGAAAATCTGTGACAGAAAATATATTAGCAAACCAAATGTTATTGGAGCTTCAAGTGGATAATGTAGCTAAGTGTTAAAGAGGTTTTGACATGTAAACCAAAACTGAATAGAAACTGGTTTTTAGTTCCTTGTAAACAAAGGAACCTGTGCAGTCAAATCGGTGTGTGTATATTTGTGTGTGTGTGTGCATGTGGCACCAGTAGAATGCGAGGTATGTGGTGCGATAACTCAGTAGTGGAGTGCTCAATTTTTCTCAAACTTGTACGTGTATCATATTGAGTAGATGAGCCCTATTGCTTTTGGTGCCTGTATTGTGCACATTAATGAGTGGTTGGGACGTAGTGTAAAATTCCTTATATGGCAATATCTTTGCAGTGCCTTGTCCAATTTACTTCAAATGTGGTAGGAAGGTGTTGCTAGATATTAGGTACCTTACCATAGCATTTTTATTTTCAATGTCTTTAGCATTTTTGGCTTCATTTTGTGTAACAGTGTACAGAAATTTCAGAATTTTCTGCATGTTGTGGACAATTGACTTTTGGTTTCTGAAATAAGTTTGCTCCATTTTTATGCTACGGATGCCTATATGTTCCATCAGTTCCCCTCCAGCAAATCATGAAAGTGCTGCTCGTGGTTTCATGGTCAAATGAAGAAGCAGCAGATATCTCAAGAAGGGAAACATGGACAAATCTCGTATTTAGTATGTAGGTGTGCCATATTGAGTATATGAACCCTGTTGATTTTATGAAGATCAAAGGTCAGTTGTTGTCAAGAGGGGTCAAATTGTTATAGAATTTGTAAACACAATATCTAAAAAAGAGAAGCTTGAACAATGCACATATTTGGTATGTAGGAATACCATGTTATGTATGTCAATGCTGTTGTTTTTGGTAGACGTCAAAGGGTCATTTGACACGTGCTATTCAAAAATGTTCATCATGAAGTCATCGCACCCATAATGCATTGTCTTTCTTCTTGTCTTCATCTTTTAAGCTACCAGGTGGATTGCTTGTACAAGCTTCTGTTTTTTTCAGTCCTCTTTCACCTTGTCACTGTCTTGTCATTTTAATTCATGTCTTCCCACCATTATGATGTCCAAACATTGAACTGAAACTGAAAAAAATTGTGCAGATTAAGATGAATCGGAACCACCAAGAATCAAAACTCTCTATAAATGTTATGTTTGATTACAGAGGAGAGATTTGAGAATGCGGAGGACTTTGCTTGTCATCGTGGTCGAAGGACTTCCGGTCAGAGCTGTCGAGAGAGAAAACGAAGATTCATTTTGTATATGAGGAATCTCCCGAATAATCATCGTCTCAAAACACACGATACTGAAGAGATTGGGAGAATCTTTATGGAGTGCTGTCTAGGAAGTAACAGCAGAGGAAGGTCAGGGGCAGATCACTTTAACAACCCCGACTTCATCGTGGATAGACCTGAAGATGTCGCCGTCAGATCCGATTTCAGGGAGACGTGGATTTTCGATGTAGTTGAAATTGGGTAAATGTTCCTCAAGAGATGCCCAAAACCAATCAGATTGTTTGTTAGATTGTGTGTTGATTTCTTGCGGAAGGAAGGCAAGGAAGCTATGCAGTGGTGATCACGTGTTGTGTGGGTGTATGTGCATGTGTGTGTGTAAGTGATGTCTTGGCTTGTGAACATGATAGCTCAAGAAGGGAAGGGTGCTTGAACTGTGAAGTTGTGTTGGTAGTCCATTGTGAGTAGATGTTCCCTGTTGCTTTTCATGGCGGTCAAAGGTCATTTGAGGTCACTAGAGCTTAAAGCACAATAACCTATTAAGGAAGATATCTCAGCAACTGAAGTTAGCTAGAACTTCAAAGTGTCAACATTGGTAGCACTTGATGAGTAGATGATGTCTGTCATTTGAATTGCCTCATGGGAGACTTGTCATCACTGTAGTATGACATGAAATCAATGTAATTCCAAAGTTCTATCATTCCAAAGATCTCCTGGATTCAGAAGCCCAGCAATTTGATAAGAGTTTAACATGTCCTGAATGTGAACATATGAAGAGGTAAATGTCAGTCATATTATGAGAATAATTCTGTCATACTAAAAACTTGCCAAAATGGGATCTGTTTTTAATAGCAGAAGTTGCTGCTAGATAAACTTAGGTCTCATTTTTGGTTCCTTGCGTCAGCAAAGGAACCTATGCAGTCAGGTTGGCGTGTGTGTGGGTGTGTGTGTGTGTGCATCTGTGACACTTGCTAAGGTTCGCTCTAACTCAATAGGGGAAAGTCAGATAAAAGTCAAACTTGGTATGTTGGTTCGCCATATTGAGAAGGTGTGCCCTATCGTTTTTGGTGGAGGTCAAAGGTCATCTGGGGGAACTGGGGGCAAAAGTCTGTTTTGCTTGGGTACGCTGTAACTCAATAGGGGAAAGTCAGATGAAAGTCAAACTTGGTATGTAGGTTCGCCATATTGAGAAGGTGTGCCCTATTGTTTTTGGTGGAGGTCAAAGGTCATCGGGGGAACTGGGGGGCAAAAGTCTGTTTTGCTTGGGTACGCTGTAACTCAATAGGGGAAAGTCAGATGAAAGTCAAACTTGGTATGTAGGTTTGCCATATTGAGAAGGTGTGCCCTATTGTTTTTGGTGGAGGTCAAAGGTCATCTGGGGGAACTGGGGGCATAAGTCTGAAAACCTTGTTATGCTATGGATGCTCATCAGTCCCCCTCCAGTGCATCATGGAAGTACTGCTTGAGTTAGCAGTTTCTTGATCAAATGAAGAAGCAGCAGTGTGTTGTTTGCAGTACTGTAGGTGGTCACACCAGACAAGTTTTGCCTGGATCAGTTTACCTCCTCGTGCATGAGTGCTAATGTATTCATTCATGTACGTGTCTTTTCAGTTAGTGAAGAGGGCAGAACACAATGAAAGAAAATAAATCAGTTGGTGTTCTTATCTGTTTAAAGTAGACCCAAGGAGTTACCTCCAGGGCATGTTGTGAGTTTGATGGACTTTAAAGGGGCATAGATGTGATAAGCCTTATTGCAATTTGCAGAGATTCACAGCTGTTTGTGTTTTGTAAAATGAATGGGATATTGCTGTATATTGCAGTTCTAAATCAACATCTTCAATTCATTGCATTAATTGAAATGGCTTTTTTGATATTTATGAATTCAGGCATATCATGCTACAGTATGTGTATTTCAAGTACAAGGAACCATAGTGCCCATAGTCTGTTGTGAAATCATGCAAAATACTTCTTCTCTTACAGATTGCATGTATTACACTGTTGATGGTCACATTAGTGCTATGGAAGTGGTTCCATGTGGGTGCATGTTTGTCATGTTTGGGGTCCAATATCTGAAATGGGCCATTTTATAAAAGCATGAAATATGTTTTTTTCTCTACAGATTTTATGTCACAAAAGTGAGAGTTCATGGTCAGAAATGGACCATTTGGGCTATCGTACAAAGTAATGCAATGTGCTCCCTTTTACTTCATAATTTACATTATGTGCTCTCCATCTGCGCAAGGAACCACAGTGCCCTTGGGCTCTTGTCTTTCAAGTTTTGAAGCTATTAAAAGCCCATTTTCTGTGCCCTCTCCAAACAACCACTTAACATAGCAATAAATCACATTTTCTAAGCATTCCTAGAATTTCCCAGTTGCCAGCAACTCTGTTTCAAGATTTACAAAGTTGTTTTGTTGTTTTTAGTCACAGTAGACACTCCCTTGGGAGGAAAGATGTGTTCCAGGTTATCTTTGTTGACTTGCACAATTTCAGATCTTTAAGCACAATTTGGTGTCAAGAACTTTCTATCCACTTGTGAATTACCTTGGTTAAGAGATTTATGGCATTCATCATGACCACAATTTTTAATCAATGCTGAGTAAATGACATAAATCATTCATGTCAGCAGTTGGCAACATCAAACCCTTACTGGATTTGATACAGAATGTGGTTGTCATTCTTGCATTTTGTTTTGATTTTTCATTTTTCCCTTCTCCTCTGGTTGCTTTTGTTTGTAAGTGATTTTTTGTGTCTGGAAAAGTGAGATATTGGCAAGGAATCACAAAGTCATTGGGCTGTCTTGTCTTTTAATCATTGCATATCATCCATCTGACATGCAATGTCCCATTGACGTCTTCTGGCGTTACACTTTGATACTCTCCTACATTTTAATTTCTATGGAAGCACTAAACAAGTATCTCGCTTTTATTTCTGGGTTCTTGGGGGAAAAGTGACTTTTTCCTTTATTAGTGAGACTGTTGTTTGCTCTTTTGTTTGTGGAAAATCCCCCTGCCAAAAGAATGGTATGTTTTGGTAAATTATAGAGTGATCCCATTTGGTATACCTTTTAGCTCATACCAGCTAGCCGGTGTGTGCAAATGAACGTTAATGAGGCTCAGTAGTAGTTAATGATTTAAATTGGTTTTGGAACATTAGTACTAATTCATATGCCCACAGCTAGTACAAACCAGGCAGAACTGTACAAAAATGACAGTTTCATAGTTATTGGATGTCAAACTTGAAAAGTGATTCAATTATAAGCATTGTAATTCGGTAGTTCCCATTAAATGTATCAAAAAATTTATTGTCAAAGATCCAACGTCTGCACTGTTTGTGCTTTAGTTTATGATATTCTGCAAATTATGCAGTCCTACAGATTCTCTTGTACATGCAATGTTGGTGATTCAATATAACGATATTTCTGATGGTTCCTTTGATTATGATATACATAGTACTGATACATAAAAGGTACCCTCAGGGTAGTCTGGTATGAGCCTCTGCACCATTGGTGCTCTAGTTTTGCAGCACGTGCTGGTAGATAAAAGCAGTAAAGAAGATAAACATCAAGAGATTTTCTTTTTCCTCAGTGAGAGTGGCTTCTTTCAACAACAATATACCATACCAAGCAGCATTACAGAGTGGACTGTCACTGCAGTGGGCCTCTCTGACAACTATGCTATGTGTGTAGCCAGACCGTTGGATGTCTTGGTCCGTAAGGATCTATTCATTCAGTTGGACTTGCCGTATTCTGTCATCCGTAGAGAGCAAGTCGAAATAGTAGCCACCATCTTCAACTATGGAACCGTCACCTATGCAGTATGTTACATTTTCTTTTTCAGAATTCCTAATGCAGTACAATGTGTCTGAAAATCAATTAATGTTCTGGGGCACAGGAGAAGAAGAGGGGTGCATGACTTTTAGACATGTATGGATCTTCATCTTCATCATGGAATTTTTTTATCCTTCTCACAGATAGGGTTAACTTGCAATCTGAACTTGCCTTGCACTTATTTGCAGTATTGCAATGAATGAAGTAGAAGTATTTATAGCATGGCAGACTAGATATTATATTGATTTACAATCATAATTATTTTCTTCATGATGGTTTTCTTCATGTCGATATTGCTGATTGTTTCAGCAGGTACGGGCTGATTGTTTCAGCAGGTACGGTCTGATTGTTTCAGCAGGTACGGGCTGATTGTTTTAGCAGGTACGGGCTGATTGTTTCAGCAGGTACCTGCTGATTGTTTCAGCAGGTATGGACTAATTGTTTTAGCAGGTACGGGCTGATTGTTTCAGCAGGTACAGGCTGATTGTTTCAGCAGGTACCTGCTGATCGTATCAGCAGGTACCGGCTGATTGTTTCAGCAGTTACCGGCTGATTGTTGCAGCAGGTACCGGCTGATTGTTTCAGCAGTTACCGCCTGATTGTTTCAGCAGGTACAGGCTGATTGTTTCAGCAGGTACTGGCTGATTGTTGCAGAAGGTACCGGCTGATTGTTTCAGCAGTTACCGGCTGATTGTTTCAGCAGTTACCGGCTGATTGTTGCAGCAGGTACCGGCTGATTGTTTCAGCAGTTACCGCCTGATTGTTTCAGCAGGTACAGGCTGATTGTTTCAGCATGTACCGGCTGATTGTTGCAGAAGGTACTGGCTGATTGTTTCAGCAGTTACCGGCTGATTGTTTCAGCAGGTACGGGCTGATTGTTTCAGCAGGTACCCGGCTGATTGTTTCAGCAGGTACGGGCTGATTGTTTCAGCAGGTACGGGCTGATTGTTTCAGCAGCAGCATCAGTTCACAGTGAGGTCTCACTCTACGTCTTCTGGATTAGAATTTGTCTATTAACACAGGATGTGCTGTTATCTCTGCTTTCTCATAGGTGCACCAAAGAACTGGCTATTTTTTTCAGTTGTAAAAAAGCTATAAAAAACTACCATACCATTATCTGTTTGTCCAAAAATTGCCAAACTCTTTAAAAGAAATGCTTCTGCAGAAGAGTTTTGTCAAAGTTCTTTGCGCAGCATCCCTTGTTTCCTACCACAGAGCTAAGTTCTGCTAACGTTTTTGCAGAACTAAAAAAAAAATTAATCTTCTTTCTAACATAATTGCAACATTTTATTGAGTGGAATTTCTCCTGAAAGAAATGTGGTGTAGATGTTGCTAGACAGGTTGGTATCAAATGGAAGAGGAAGACTGAAAATTAGTGATAAAAAGGCTATTTCGTCATCAAATGACACATCCCAGTTCAATTGTTCCAATATGAACTGTCCTTGTTCAGTACAGTTACCCTATTAACTATTTCACCCGAGTCCCCATCAAAAGCGAGGTTTGGTGGGGTAATCAAACTTCACCCGTCTTTCTGCTTAACTCACTCGAGCACGCTCCTAATATCACTACAACCCGATAACTACAGCAGTGCTAGCGGAGGATGTAAACAAATGCAAATTAATTAAAAGATAAGCAGTTAAGGCAACTTCTCATCTTACTTTTGTTGACCTTCGTTCACTGTGAAGCAAAAAGGTGTGGACACACTTTTTACAGGCAAGGGAATCCAACATGTACATTTTTGGATTTTTGAAAAAAAACATATTAGTATGTCTCACCAAAACGCCTGTTGCAATGCCATGCAGGTATGTCCCATTTCTCACGATGGTGGGTGTCAGCACAGAATATCCTTTTATGCAAGATTGATCCTGAAGGAAATAAGTGTCACTTTACCATCGTTCTGATGTGATTATAATTAAACATAAATAATAAGGTACACTCTGGGCAAAAATCTGTAAAGGGAGTCAAATTAAATATTATTTAAGCCTATATCATAGTCAATGTAAATTTGTTCCCTTCCAAAGTTTGTGTGTCTGGACAAAGAAAGTTGTAAATCTCAAAACAAAAACAACTTCTTGTTTTTACGTGAGTCAACATTCTTTGAGAAATGCCACAAAGCTTGCTATTATGGTACCTAAGTGGTGGTACTGTACCAAAAATGTGAACAAATTGCATCATCACTACAAAATATATGATCTGAAAAAATTAAACTGAACCACAAGGATTCGCTTTTTGCACATTTTTTATTCCTTGCCAAAGGCAGATAGAGTCTATGTGATGGTGATGCCGTGGGGGTGTAGGTGTGTGTGTATGTGACACTGTTGTAAACACGATATCTCAGGAAGGGTAACCATGACTGATGCTGTGCTTGGTGTGTGGGTTGGTCATAGTAAGTGGATGTTCCCTATTGTTTTTGGTGGAGGTCAAAGGTCATTTGAGGGTCACCAGAGGTCAAACTGTAAAAACCTTGTAACAACAATATCTCCAGAAAGGTTACCATACCTGATGTAATACTCGGGTGTGTGGGTTGATAATGAGCAGAAAATCTCTATTGTTTTTGGTCAATGTCAAGGGTCATTTGAGGTCACCAGAGATCAAAAATGTGTAAACACAATATCTTCAGGAGTCTAACCTTGACTGATGTCATACTTGATGTGTGGATTGTATATACAGTACTAAGTAGAAGACTCTTTTTGTTTTTGGTGGAGGTCAAAGGTCATTTGAGGTCACCCAAGGCCAAACCTTGCTAACACATTTACACCAGAAGTGTAATGTTGACTGATGTCATACTTGACATGTGCGTTGGCCATACTGGGTAGGTGATCCCTATTGCTTTTGGTGGACGTCAGATGTCATTTGAGGTCACCAAAATAAAGGTCATTTTGGGTTAAAGGCTTGTGGTGTTTCAAGAACAATAACTGCAGTTGATCCCATACTTGTCATGTGGATAATTCATGTTTGTTATGATATAACCATGTCACAAGGAATCACAAAGCAGTTTGGCTTTCTGTTTTTTTTTTGCAGGGTACTATCTTTTTACACACAACGGAAAAGGTCTGCTCGGAAGGAGATTCCAACAGCTTTTCGGCTATGAAGTCTGTACAAATTCCTCCTAACGAAGCAGTTACCGTTCCGTATGCGATAATCGCACTGGAGGTTGGTGAGCATCCCATCACTGTTTCAGTTGTGACAACGGGACCAAACGATGCCGTCGAGAAGATCCTCCGGGTTTTGGTGCGTCTTTTGCACGCTTAAATTTGCTTCGTAAAATCATCTCCAAGTGGACAGTATGTGATGCCATAGCATTTTGTAAAGTAACTCGTGTTCTGTGGTTTTGATTTTAGATAATGCCGATGCTCACTGTAAACTAAACAGCTGCTCAATTTAGAATGCTCACCAGGGCAGTGTTTCTGAATTAAATCTGAGGAGTCCATGTTGTGCCCATAGGGAGGTTCCCAACAGCATGCTCACGATTTTTGCAAGTGGCTGCAGTTTGTGCCACTTTCTGTTATCCCAATTGCTCAAGTAGGCTGCTGTTGTTTTGAGGAGAGTGTCAAAAATATTTCTTGCAACACAGTTCTATAGACAAAGCAAAAGAAGAAAAAGCCTTGTTCTACGACCTGCTTATGTCAAAACATTTTCACTTCATGGTCCCCCACTGGGAAAAATTACCCACCCTAGTGTCATTACCCTATCCTGTGTCTAGCTCTCCATCTACACCATCAACTAGGCATAAGTTAGTGTATTTTTGGTTCCTTGCATCATCAGAAGAACCTATGCAGTCAGGTTTAATAGCATCAGTGTGTGAGCCATTGTAATACTTTCCAAGGATGTGAACAAATGTATAATGGCGACTTGTGCATGTGTGTGTCTCTGACACTCGCTTGAGTGTGCTCTAACTCAATACGGGAAGTCTTATGAAAGTCAACCTGGGTATTAAGGTCTGCAATATTGAGAAGGTGTGCCCTGTTTTTTTTGGTGGAGGTCAAAGGTCATCTGGGAGTATGTGGAACAGAACTCTGAAAACCTTTTTTCACTTGACTTGGTGTATGGATGAATTATGGTAGTGGTGCCTTTGAGATGTTCACAAGATTTGGTTGCTCAAATGGGCCATTTTATGAAATCATGCAAAATCTGTGAACTTATCACTGGTTTATTGATAAAGTTTGGACTTCCACACTGCTCTAGTGTAGGAAATTCAAATGCAAATCGTACAATCCTTGACGTTATCTTGTACTTTGTTTATGATTTAATATAATGATACTGTGTTAGTGCTTCCTATGATTTGACATAATGATATGTGAATAGCACCTTCAGGGTGTGTAGGTATGAGCCTCTGCACCATTGGTGCCCTAGTTTGCTGGTCCATTGGTAGGATGGTATGAAGCTAGAGGAGATGTTGGCCTATAGTTTGATGGAGGAGCAAGAAGTGAAATCAGAACAAGAATGTCCAATGTCGGGGAAAAGCAATCCATTAATGGAGGTCTATCCAAGCCTGCAATGATATAGTTGCACCCTCACACCTGTAGACAGGACCATGGTCCACTCAGTTTTTACTCATTGTGTGTTTGAGTACTGAAAAACAATGTACAACATACAGTATCCTTGTGGTGTTGTAGAGGGGTAGTGGACAATGAAAATTACCCTGAATATCAAGGACCCTGTAAAAATGAGCATTGTAAAATGAAAGGTCCATGAAATCTACGCTACAGGCAAAGTTCTATTTTAGTACGGATACCACATGAGTTACAAGGTTGTACTGTAATGTGGTCTTTGTACCAATGTGGGGGCTTGAGGAGAGTGATACTTCAGCTGTCTCAGTGAACATGTCACAGTTGGGAGAAGTCCAACCAGTGACAGAAGACAGTCTTATGGTTTAAGCAGCATGAGCAGTTGTACCGGCATTTTCAGACCTCTGGGTCTACTTCTGGTTGGTCCACTCTGTTGGTCTGCTGTGTGAAGCGAGGTGGTGTTCGTTGGAACGCAGTGACAGATGTCAGCACACCATAGTTTTGGAAAAGAGCCAGTCACTAACCACTGCTGTCTTCCTGAAGATGAAATAAATTTTTCTCCTTCCCAAATATCTTGGTGTAGGCCTACAAAACTTGTCATAATATTCTTGAGAAGTTGGGAGATTTAGCTTGTTTGGAACATTTCTTCACTGACTATGCTTCTCAAAGCACTTACTTTTCAAACAGTTATGTTTTAGGTCTTCAATTTAGGCCTTTTTGTAGGACAGTCGTTTCACGACAAAAAAAGACCCTATCATAAGGTGACCCTGCCAGGGCAAACCCCGAATCTCACTTTGATCACCAAAGATGGTTGTCACATGTTGTTTGAATTGGCAGTTGTTAATAATGTTCAGTGTGTAGAGGAAGATCTGTTAAAGTGATTTAAAAGTGCCCATTTCCCCTGAACTTGTGGAAATTACTTCTTTGACACCACCTGTTATACTTTAAATGAGTGCTCTAATCTTTTCTCATTAAGTTCTCACATAAACAATTCATTGGTTTGAAACTTTGCATATATATCCTTTGTTAGATTCCCTTCGTGTCTTTTCATGTTCTCACTTATGTTTCTATTTCTGTAGCCAGAGGGAATCGAGAGAAGTTTCTTCAGTACTACGACGTTGGATCCGACTGGACGGCTGAGACAGCAGATAGGCCAGCAACCTCAGGCCAGGGCTAGACAGCTCGCTGATATCGTCCATAATGGTAAGTGTCACAAAAATAATGACTGTCGAGTGTTTTGGCATTTTTTATTTTCATTTTACGTGATGGAAAAGTTCTCTGCTGTGCTTATTGTCAGGATTAAATTTATAGCGCTGCCAAAAATCATTCATTTGGTTGAGATATGTTTGCATGTAGCAAGTTAAATATATTTTTTCCAAAGTCAATTGTCAATAGTCTTGGCTTGATTTGATCCCATTTGTCTTGATTTTTGCTCCTTTTTTCAGAGGTAATTCAAGCAGCGGAAAAAAGACAGCACAATTTCTTTGATATTCGCTTGCCAGACACAGCCGTCCCAGACTCAGAGAAATGTGAAGTCAGCATCATTGGTAAGGAAACTAAAATTCTAAGTTGGGGCAGGAATTTGCACCAAACCCCATTTGTTGTATGTACCTTTAAGTTTATTAGATTCTGCAAATTATGCAGTCCTAAGGATTTTCTTGTATATGCAATGTTGGTGATTCAATTTAATGTTACTTCTGGTGGTTCCTATGATTATGATATGATATACTGATATGTAAATGTTACCCTCAAGGTGTTCAGGTATGACCCTCTTCACCGTTGGTGCTCTAGTTTTCAACAGCACTGTGACTTGGTAAATTATTCCAGCAGGAACAATTTTAGTGTCTGTCAATTACTATGTTAGCCAATTAGGAAGTAGAGGGCAATTACTTCATCATCACATGTTGACTGAATTCTTCTCTTGCAGGCAATGTCCTTGGCCCAGTCATCACATCAGTCATAGAAGGACTGGATTCTCTCCTGAAGTTACCTCGTGGCTGTGGGGAGCAGACAATGATATACTTGGCTCCAAATGTTTACGTACTGCGTTACTTGTCCAGAAATGATCAGGTGCCACCAGAGCTGGAAGCTAAGGCAACTCATAACATCGAAGAAGGTTTGTAGCTGGCCGATGGTCTCAACTTAAAATTTTATGGAAAAACCAGACTGCATAATTCATGTTGAAAGGAAACCTAAAATAAGCATGGAGCTGGAGGAAATTGTTGTACCATGTATGTAAAATTTTGTATAAAACTGGTACCATTATTCCATGGTTCATGCATATTTATTAGGTAGCAGGTCATTTTGTCAACCATACTTTGAATCTGCAATAGCTCAACAAGGGATTGACTGCTAAAGTCATTATGGGTATTGACTGCTGAACTCAGCAAGGGACTGGATGTTGCAATCAGCAGGGCACTGACTGCTGAATTAATAAAAAAGAAGCATGCTCACTCTGACAAAACAATTGCAATGGAGGGAGACATAAAGGTACACTTTGGAAAATGTTGTCTCAACTGGATGGTGTGAAAAAAAAATTTGTCTCATGCAAATTTATGATGGCAGTCACAATTATTTTGTAAAAGTTTCTGAAGGAGTTTGCATAGCACTCGTAAGGTTACTTAACTAATGATCAGTTCCAGTCAGATTTGTTAGTAGAAAAATCTTTATAGTGGCCCTTTTATCAGTGCTACAGTAGTAAGAGCTTAGACAACACCAGCTCTTCCAAGGATATGAGAAGTACCCCTGATCATCTGTTGCATGTGAATATCTCCAACAATTAAATGTTATCACACCATCAAGTTTCAGCTTTAATTCTTGAACTTCAGGTTGCCTTATTTCATAGCTGAATTCTGAACTTGTAACTGTCAGTACAAAATGAATGTGGAGTAGAATTTGAATATGCAGTGCCATATGGAGTACAATATGACTATGGAGTGCAATGTGGAGCACAATATGAATGTGGAGTGCAATAACGATATGGAATACACTTAGCACAGTATGGAGAAGAACTTGCATGGCACAAGTCTGTAGTTATGGTTATGGATGTGTGACAATGAAATAAGCAGAGGCATTGTTTGCTTTTTATTTTGCAAGGAACTTCAAGATGCTGTCATTTCAGCCATGCTTAATTTGTTGCAGATTCTTTAAATATTGTTAAATTTCTTTCCAATTTTAGGAATCATGAGAGAAATGACACACAGACGTGCTGATGGATCCTTCTCAGTGTGGGGCACCAATTTGAACTATCCTAGTAGCACCTGGTCAGTAATTTGTACTCTGCTAACAAACAAAGGGGTAAAGGTGTGTTCAGCCTCCCTTTCTAATATTTGCCAAGTGTTCCAAGAATAAAGGCATAATTCATTATTGTTTCTGTGTCAACCCATTTGATATACATTTTTCCTGGCTATGATGAAAAGAGAAACCTATGGGTTCATGATCCATGTATGTATGTATGTATATATGTATGTATGTATGTGCATGTTTGTATGTGTGTGTTTTTGATACTTAGCTTGTACATATGATATCTCCAGGTAGTAATGATGGATACCTTTCATATTTGGAATGGGTCTTTGTCATATTGAGAGGAAGAACCCATTGTTTTGGTGGAGGTCAAAGGTGACCTGGGGTCACCAAAGGACAAATACCAAAAACCTTGTGCACACCATATCTCAAGTTAGGAATGATGGATACTTGTCATACTTCGTAAATTTGACTGCTCTGAAAACTGACTTTGCTCTCATTTCACCCTTCAGGCTCACTGCCTTCGTCAACAAAGTTTTCTGCCATGCGCAAGAGTTTGCATTCGTCGACAACAAGGTGACCTGCCAGGCCATGGAATGGCTGATTGATACCGCTCAGCGAGACGATGGAGCATTTGTTGAGACTTACAGGGTTCACCATCGTGAGATGACTGTAAGTTGAAGCATTTGAGCAACTATAGCATCGCTGTGTGTCAGAAAGTCTAGTAGTCATGTCTGAAATCCTGCCGGTACAATTCCAAGATTTATTTTTTCTCCTGTTCTGTCAAACTTTGGAAAGCACAAACAACTTTAAAGCTGCCAAATCCAAATCAGCAATTTCAGCCGCTCCCATGTTAATCTATTTTGAATTCTGTCACAGTCTTTGATTACTATTCACATTTCTTCAGAACTTAGCAACCCTGCCCCATGGTGCTGTTCTCTGTAAAAACACTAAAACAATCTAATGTGGTAATATTTGTCATACTTTTGTCAAATGCAGTAAGTAGAGCAGTTTGGGTTACTTTTAATCAAAAATGGAAACATCACAGTCAAGGTGTTTGACGGCAGGTTCAAAAGTCATTTCGTTGACTGAAATTTCTCAACCATGTACCTCAGTTGTTATTGTACTTTTTACAAATTATTCTTGAGTGACCATTATGTTGATGATAATTTCACTTTTTTTTTTGACAGGGAGGAGTTCAGGGAGATGCCACCCTCACAGCTTTTGTCCTTATCTCACTTCTGGAATGTCAGTGTGTGACTTTGGTAAGCTATCAACATCCAGGTTCTTCCAGAAGTTTTTTTGATCCCTGCAATCTCAATCCTGAAATGGACAACCAAAAATGAGACACCGCTCATGGAGAAGTTCGTTCTTATCACTTTTATCGCCAGTAAATAATGTGTTTGGCTCAGGTTGACAAAGTGAAGCTGCTGAAACATGTTACTGTTGACACAATGACAATGTTATTCGACGTCAGTGACGATGAAATGGTGACGTGTGTAAGGGATTTTAAATTTTCAGGTGACATGTTCTGGGGGTCAACTGTATGGCGGTGATGTTTGTTAAAGGTCGAAAATGCTAAGGTGACATGTTTTAGGGGTTGGCAATGTTAAGGTAACATGTTGTACGTGATTGGCAATAGGTATTACCTCCTCAGTGCTATCCCAGTAGGTACCTTTCTGGCCAGCTTAATTTTGACCTTTTAACTTTGTACAGCTCGTGTCAATTTCGCACAATTATTGTGGAGTGTTAAAAAATGTCAGCAGTAGCAGGATTACAGACAGATATCTCAACTTCTGCTTTTTGAGAGAAGTTAGAAGATAGTCATAGTAAAAGTCGTTGTTTCTGGCTGGTTATTCAACAGTCTGCTGAAATTCACCAATCTTCAGAAAGGGCTGTTCAATTCTTGGAGTCACAGGTAGATTTCCTTCAGAGACCTTACGCTCTCGCCATAGTAGCCTATGCCCTGGTGTTGGCTAACAGCGATCAAAAGGATCACGCAGAGTTGCTGTTGAGATCGATGGAGAGATACGATCCAGGTAAGGTGCCCAGTTTGATCCTCCTTTGGATTGTTAATTGGACAATTTAATATTGCTAGGTGACAAAAGAAATGGCTGTTGTTTTTACATGATTCACATAGAATTTGACTGCCGTTGAAGCCCCCCGTCAAAAGTTTTCAACTTTTTGCCAAAAGGATACATCTGTTGGGGAAGTATGGTACTACAGTACCTCAGGTTTGACCTGTTTGAATGGAGTGAGAGTGTACTGCAGTACCTCAGGTTTGACCTGTTTGATGTTTGCCATGAGATTGTACCACAGTGACAATTGATCTCTTTGTCGTGTGGTTTCAAGCATTGAAGCATTATTTTGGGTATGCAAGGAAGTGGTCCAATGCTGTGAAATGTTCCCATATTTGTTGCATGCATGCACATGGTGCCCTTGACCTAGACAGATTGTCAATATGAAGTTGATACCTGCCCACTAATTTTCTCAATGAAATGGTGGTGAGCTAACTGATTGCTTTTTCCAGTTTATGAAATTTTAAACCAAGGGTCAGTAAAGTGTAAATTAATAGTTGAAGTGAGTACGAACTGCAGGATTCTAGCACAGAATTATGATTTTATTGTTATGGTAGACGTCCCAAAAAAGCTGTGACATCAGTCCACACTTGACATTGATTCAGTCTGGTTTGTACTCTGCAGAAGAGGGCCTTCGCTACTGGTCAGCTGATGCCTCGAGTCTTCCTGATAGTGCCAAGCCCTATTGGTACCGGGTGCGTCCATCTGCCATCTCAGTGGAGACCACGGGCTATGCCCTCTTGGCCCAGTTGGCACACAAACACACCGCATACAGCAAACCGATAGTAAAATGGCTCTCCAAGCAACAGAATTACGGAGGAGGATTCGCCTCAACCCAGGTAGCCAGAATTCCATGATGTTTTAGTGAAAAATGAGACCAGTTTCCACTTTTGTTTTCACTTTTGTCAAATTCTTGGGAGTTCTTATTAATCCACATATAATTTGGAATTTCCACTTTGATAATGCCTGAAAAAAATCTTCTAAGAACATAGGTATCCTGCATAAGATAAGACATGATGTGCTTAGACAGGTTTTGCTGTACCAATATTATGCTCTTACTTACCCTCAGCTCTCATATTGTAATATTATTAGGTTAATTACCCACTCTAATAATTGTGATCATACAGCACCTATTTTCAGTAATTAATGGAAGGTGGGAGGGTGGGTGTTCAGGGTTTTCCCTGTTTTTCCTTTTTTTTTGTATTTATGTATGGTGGATCTAGCTTGCACAAGCTAAGCTTCTTTCAGATTCTCCATTCTCTTTCTCAATATCGTTATTTCATTTTATTACATTCGTTACTTTGCATGAAAAAGAGAAAAATGAACGAACGGATGAATGATTATCAGTTTACTTGAAAAATCCTCAGGAATGTTACTTGCCTATAAAATGTACATTCAAGTACAGTGAGATGAGAACCCAGTTTTGCTGTTTGTATTAAGTGCTGCTCATCAATGATTGTACTCTTTGAGTCACTGATTGCTAACAAATTTGAACGTTGAGACTTGGAATATCTTCCAGGTCCGTCGACCCTGCGCACGTGATCGATCTCACCGCCTTTGTCCACATGCCAACCAAAAATGGCTAAAGGACATGACAAATTCAAAAATGATTGCAAAAAATGTGTTTTGTCATGGCAAGAATTTTTTTTTTTATTCCCCCCTGTTGCTAGGACACGACTATAGCTCTGCAAGCTCTGGCCGAATATGCCTCCGAAAACGATGGTGGAGAAATCAACATGGACTGCTTCATCGAGCAAGGGGCTGTCTACAGAGAACACTTCCACTTGACCAAAGAGAATGCGCTAGTACAAAGACATGCCACGGTAACACGTCACTTAAAAAAAATCTCTAAAGAGATTGATGGTATTTCCATTTTGCACTTAGGTCTCAGAGTAACTGTTTGTAAGGAATGATAAGTTCTTTTCACAAAGATTTTGGACACTCTTCTGTGTATTTTTTTGTTCAAATGAACCAAACTGATGTATTTTGAAACAGTTGGTGAATGGCTGAATTTGTCGTTTGTATATTTCATTGTTACACCTTCACAATGTCATGCTGAGTACACTGTAAATGAGGTCTGGGGACTGTGTATAGACAAGAGCATGTCACTGAGTGACTCAGTCAGTTTTGGCGTGTGGTTCAAAAACGTCAGCAATGTCTTTTGTTAATAAGAATACGCATACATGGCAAATTTGTGAATAATATTCTACCCATTTAAATGAAAGTTTGCAATTTGCTTGATGTTTCTTCTAAGAAGCACATAGATGTGATTGTGTTATTACAGTCTGCCTATCACCAATCAATGGAAGTAAATACTTACCTTTTCAAGCAAAATGTATTGTCCTAATTGGAAAATAAAAAACACTTACTGGATTGATTAACTATTATGAAACATTTGAGTGGCATTGTTGGTGACCTCGGCAATTTGCCCCAAGCTCTGCTTTTTCATTGTTTGACAAAAGTACATGTCCCAGAATTTTGGGAGGATGTATACATTTGATGCTTTGGTAGAAGACAAGAAGAAAAAAAAAACAAAAAAAAAAACAGAGAATCAAGTAATGTCTATCCACTTGGGCAATGCTGTTGACTTTTGGTGCATGGGTAGACATTGCAGTTGCTCAGACATATTGCAGGTCGCCTGACTCTGATTTTTTTTTATGTTTTAATCCGTACAGCCTCCTGTCAACGGTTCTCTAACCGTACGTACTGAAGGTGAAGGCACTGGAAAACTGAATGTAAGTAATGATTTTCTCTGGAGGAATTTTCACTTTGGTACATCCAACATCTGTAAAGTCTTAACAGGGAAATGGAAAAGCTAGAAAACACTATCAATTAAGAGTAGGGAAGAAGATGGGGGGGGGGGGGAGTTTGACAATGCCTGTCCTGTTCTTCCAGGCATTGAGTGACCCATCGAGACCATCTTTAACAAAAGCTTTGGACATAATATTTTTTAATCAAACCTGACAAAATCAGTCTTCCCAGTCGGACTGTAGGTCATTGCTTTGTAGACCAAGTGTGATGTCTAAGTGATACTTGCTCTGCTCTTTCAGTTCAAGAGCGTTCAAGAAGTCTGTATGGGTGTCTCCTTCTGTCTAAACTAGCAAAATTGTCATCCCCATTGCTATTCCTACAGGATGGACAAAGTAAATTGGGAAATATGTGAATGAAGAGATGGGCATGCACTGATAGAGTTATTGAATCTATTGATGTCAAGTGTTTGGATCACATGACCATGTTGGAATGACAATCTTGTAGTCATACATTTGTATGGCAGCCCTCGTCTCAAACTGGCATTTCTTGATATTTACAGGTCAAAGTCACCTACAATACCATCTCGGAAGACATCAACGAAAGGCCTTGTCCATTTACGATTGAAATAAACGCTAGAGAAGCAAGGCACGCTGACGAGGAAGACAGGAATGACCCACAGATCGTCTATAGAGGTGACAGGGTCGATCATGGCCGGTCAAGAGTTGGTAGACAAGCAGCTCGTGAGGAAGACAGAGGAGCTCTGATACTCAATGTCAGGGTCAGAGTGGCGTAAGTCCAAACCTTGATCTTAGGCAGATCACTGTTAGTGGAATCTTGACTGTCCATTATGATATCATGTACAGGTGTTCAGGATTAGAGTGGCATAATTTTAAGCCTCTTCATCAAATCACCAGTCACATGATCATGGCCGTTTATTGACGATCCACGTGCAAGTGTCAGGCTGGGTGTGGCATAGGCTCAACCCTCCTCAGCAGATCAGGACTGTCCATTATGTGCAGCTGTCAGAGTGAGCAAATGGTGTCATTTCGAACCTGTTCGTGTCAAGAAGTTCCCCTTCGTGATTGCGGCAGAAATTGTGCCGTTATGCATGTATTGTTTATTCTTTGAGTCCTCTGACCAATTTTTCTCATTTCTGTGTGTCGCTGAAAACCACATTAAAGGCCCCCCCCCCCACGTTGGTCATTGAGAAGTGTACATTTCTGTAATGGGCCGTGGCATGTCAGCTGATTCACAGGTAACGGCATGTCATGAAAACTACCCATTAGAAATTTCATGTGTGTGTGGGTGTGCGGGTGTGTGTGTGTGTGTATAATATACATGAATGTTAGTTATATATTCGCTGCATTAGCTGAGAGACTCTTGGAGAGACCAAATGTGTTTGGACAATTCTGCTTGGTTCCTATCCTTTTTTGTGAAACGACGGATGGTGGTCTGTGAGCATCGTTATGAAACCGGTCTCTGTTAGACCCATACATGTCTCCTTGTCATTTGATGTCATGGCAGCCTAGTGTACAATATTTACCGCTCTGCAATATCCGTCTAAGGGGCAATCGGTTTTATTTCTGCAGTTGCATGGGTTGGTTTCAGGTTCAGGGATTTGGTTCTTCAAGATTTTCTTATTATTGGCATCCATGATAGATTTCACATTCAGCATGAAGCTGTAGGACAGTGTGATTGCATTCCTATTGAAAATCTTCCGTAGTTGGTGCCCTCTTGGAAAGCTGTCTTCCACGATTTTCAAGAACTGCAGATCGAATGGCAGGTTAAACCATGTGATTTTTTTTTTTTTTTCTGATTTGGTGTTGGCTGATTGATGTCTGCTGATTATCATGGATGAACTGGCTCATCCACATGTAGGATTAAAAGCAGGGTGTACTACAATTGGAAATAGCATGACACCCTTCCACTAAAATATGTAATTACCAGGAAATAACAAAACTTTTACAACAATGTTTGTTATTCATAAACTGTTGTAGCCAATCAGTGAGCACGATTCTTTAGGATGATGGATGATTGTCCATATTCTGAGGAATATTTGTTAGGCACTGCATAGTAATTTTTCGTGGGCTAACAAGTTAAACGTTCACACATGCAATATTCTGTGTGTATGTTGTTGGGCGTGAATTGTGATTTTCAGTTCATAATTAATAGAGAAATGCAATTTAAACTCAGTGGAAATAGTTCACTTTCAGGGGAAGAGTGGACAGATTGGGAGAGACAGCAGTGGGTAAGATGTGCTGGGTTTGGAATCTCTTTGTATGATATCATTTACTTTATTCACAATGTGTGTAATATATGCCTTTTTCTCTTCTTTTTCTTTATACTAATGTCTAGGTATAACAAGAACGAACCAACCAACATGGCTATCATCGATGTTGGACTTTATTCTGGATTTGTACCGATCAAAGAAGATCTAGATCAGGTAAAAATCAAACAACCACAAAGGCAGTTTGCAAATACCATTATTGATTCCTTGGCCAAGGCAGAAGGATGTATAGGCGATGGATCTATAGCGTCAGTTTTCAGATTATGCAGCATAATAGTAATGGAGAAATTAACGACATGTTGACGTCTTTTCCATTAACGACGTGCTGACGTCTTGTCCCACCCCTTCCTATAACACCACATTGATCATACCCATCCCTTTTGTAGTTCATGTCTTGCCCCACCCCCTCCAATATGGTATCGTCGATCGTACCCTGTCATGGTCTGTATCTTGTGAATTCTTGCTTTTTCCGTCTCTAGATCGTTGCAGACAACGAATACATCAGCAGATACGAGATAACCCAGAGATCAGTGACTCTCTATGCAGACTTAATTCCTCCGCTGAATCATGATCCGAGCCTGACCTTTGAATTTAAAGTCAAGAGGAAGCACACAGTCGGAAATATCAAGCCTGTTGCTTTGAAGGTGTACGACTATTACAACCCCAGTGAGTTTTTCAATCCCCATCGTGATTGTGCGTTGCCTGCAGCCAGTCTTAATGAGTGTATATGTGCCATAGAATCTGTCTGTCTGTATGTTTGTCTTGGTTTGTATGTTTGTCTGTGGGTTGTGTGTCTGCTAGTCTATGGTATAAAAGTACTTGCCCTGAAAAAATAAATATTTCCTTGTCTGTGGCGTTATTTGTGATATGTAGGATCATGGGTGTTTCGTCATTACAGATTTCTTTGTCCATCGCAGAGTGCACAATCTAACACTTGTCAAAATGGTACCTGCTGTTTCAATGGCTGTGGCCAGTCAAACCACGCTGTCTCCACCTCCTTACACATTCTTTCAATATTCTTTACAAAGTATTGTATCCTTAATTTCTTCATCTTGCAGCTGAAGAATGTGTTAAGTTTTACCACCCATCATCTACCGATGCTGGTGATGCCCTTTTGGATACAGTCTGTGACAGTGACAGATGCATCTGTGCTGAAGGTGAGTAAAGCAAAAGAAAAAAAAGACTTGGACGCAAAATCCATATCCACAGGCTAGCCTGTAGAACTTCATATCTGCCCTTTGGAAGTCCATATTAACAGGCTAGCCTGTCTTAATACATATCCACCCTTTGGAACTCCATATCCACATACTAGCTTGTAGGACTGCATACTAACCTTGTGGAACTACATATCCATAGACTAACTTGTCAAACAGAATGTCCGCCCTGTAGAACTTCGTATCCATATGCTAGTCTTCCAAACTCTGTATGCACAGACAGGCCTGTAAAGGTATCCATCCTGTGGAATTCTGTATCCACAGACTAATCTGCATATTCACTCTGTGGAATGTGATATTCACAGACTTAGTCAGTAGAATGACATATTCACCCTCCATATCCACAAATTAGTCTGCAGAACTACATATCCACAGACTCGCTCATCAAACAGAATGTGTGTAGAATACCTGTAGAATTTGTATCCATAGACTACTCTGTCAAACTCCATATCCACAAACTGGCCTGGTAAAATACAAATCCACCCTGTGGAATGCCATATCCACAGACTAGTCTCTAGAACTACAGATTCACCCTGTAGAACCCCATATCCACAGATTAGTCTGTAGGACTACATATCCAGCCTGTGAAATTCCATAACTACATACTTAGCCTGTCAATCTTAACATCCAGAGACTAATCTGTTGAGCCAAAACACATCCACCATATCTACAGACTAGTGAGATCTGTAGAACTACAGATTCACCTTGTGGAACTCCATATCCACAGACTGGCCTGGTGAAACTACATATCCACCCTGTGGAATGCCATATCTACAGACCGAGTCTATAGAACAACATATTCATCCTGTAGGACTCCATATCCACAGACTAGTCAGTCAAACTCCATATCCACAGACTTAGTCTGTCAGACTCCATATCGACAGACTAGTGGGTGGAACTACAGACCCCTCCTGTGGAACTTAATATCCACGGCCTAGCCTGCAGCGCTACATGTCTCACTTATTAGTGTCTCATTACTTTAAGACTGTGTGGTCTGCAATTCTGCATCAATGACAGTATATTGTAGACTCTAGAATAATTAAAAGTCACTTTTGTAATTTTTTTTTTTTATTTATATTTTTCTTCCAGGGAATTGTGCAAGTGATGAACAACATACTAAAGAAGAACTAGTGACACGCAGCTGTGCCAATGCTGACACATATGGTCAGTGGTAACTGTAATAGTCTTTCATGCCTTTCTGGTTTAATACTGAATGTTCACAGAAATATTTTTCTGCATTGCTGAGTTCCAGTTTTATGTTCACAAGTAAATTCTGTTAGGGGTCAATGTTTCTTGACATTTTGGTTACCTCTGTTACTGGCAAACTAACAAACCATAATTTCTTAATTTGGCAAATTTTTGCATTCATCTGATTGGTTACGTCTTCATTTTTGCAAAGTTGTTTCAGAGTCATTATGGGATTTGCTTCCGAAAAGCAAGTCCCATAATGTGTGTTCTGTGATATTCAAAGTTATGACTCATGCCCCTGTCTTCATTTTGAATTTGCTTTTCAAGTTTATGTTGATTTTTTGGTGTGCACAGTATTTTTTTTTTTTTTTTTGGTGTGCACAGTATCACAGAAGGGATTCTAGCTCTCTCAACTTCATTTATTGTTTAAACATTGTAACAGATTAATGTAGCAGATACTTGATTAGATTTACAAGCACATGTACTTGATTTGGTCTGAATGAAGTTTTCAAGTGGAAGCCCCTTTTAGTAGTACTGAAGAATTTGTTTGTGGTCTCGAAATGTCCTCAAAAAGTCCTTTAATTTTGAATCAGTGAAATGCTGTGAACCCTGAAAAATATCTCAAGAAGGAAGACTTGGACTGATCTCATGTTAGATATGTCGGTGATCCACAATAAATGCTTGAAGTCTATTGTTTTCAGTGGTTATAAACCTCTAAATATTAGGTGCAGCCGATTAAATTAAATATCAAAGTCGTCTTGCAATCTCGTTTCTCTTCCAAATGTGTTGACTGATCAATTTATAGTCAACCCTATTCAACAAATAAATGAATAAAGTAAAATAATAAATTAAATGAGTGGGGAGTGTTCCTGCATTTTGCGCACACTTAATACAAAGTTTGTCCTCTGAAAATGCTCTAGGCAATGTGCTTTATGTGCTTTTCAAAGACACTGACTTATTCCGTTAATGTATGAACAGTGGTCACAAGCAATGTCTTTCATGATCTTGTGTTTTTAAGTTCATGTGATATCCCTGAAGCAGCCCAAGTAATTTAAATATGAAAAATGCAAATGATTGAATGGCTATAGCTAGCAGCATATCTAAAACATGAGTTGGCTCCACGAACCATGAGAAAAGTATTTTCCTGGGTAGGATAAACTTACGTGATATTTTTTTTTTTGAAAGGATGAGTGATGGAAGACAGATGTTGAGTGTGTGCTGCATTGTTATGTATGGACAGTGCATGTTTATTTAGAATGCTGGACTCCCTGTTTGCCATTACCATCATTAAATAGCATTCCAAAAGTCAACGTATTGATACAAATGTTAAAAGGTATTTCTTTGTCAGTTCACACCCTTGTTTTGATTGTTTTAAGGTGTCACCATTCTGTTGTTCTCATGGGGGTAGATGAAAAAAGGAAAATAAAGAAAAAGATAGAATGAGATTTAAAAGAAAGTGAAAGGCAAGGTATCTTAGTTTATACTCCCAAGTTCAGAATTCTGAGCTCAGTCACTTACTCCTTATTCCTGAATTCTAATCTCAATCAGTCACTCCCTGGTCCAGAACTCTGAAGGCACCTCTGCAGTAGAGACACACTGTATTTTTGTATCATGTTGAAAACTTGGTTTTAAATAATCTTCCATGATCTCTCGTTAAGAAACCCTCTTCATGTGTCATTCCACAAGAAACAGACTTCTAGCTGTGTTATGTGTGCATATCAAGGATCTTGACCTCTTGCAAACAACCCATGCGATGCCACTGGTGAAGGTTTTGTGTGAAAACTGCAAAGCATTTGCAATAATGTCAATGAGAATAGTTTTCCATCAGTGAAAATACAGTACCATTTCTAGGAGCCTGCTTGCAGAGTCTGGGATGGGTGATTGGTTGCACGCAGCTTAGATAGTTTTCTCACAACTTCCCTCCAAATCCTGCTCTCAGCTACCACCCCCCCCCCCCCTTCCCATTTTTGAAATGTCAGGATCCATATCATCTAGTAGAGATCAGCATATTGTGTGTATGCAGCTTTTGTGTCTACAGGCAGATCTGCAGTTGTGAGTTCTGTAGATAAAGCGCTATAGCCCACATTGGTTTGGTTGATGCATGATCTTGTACAGTGCTGTGCCAATCATGTCAAATATTGGTGTAAAAGCTCCATAAAACCCTAAACATCCCTTTTTTCTCCCATGAAAAGATATTATATTAGTATTTACCAATATTTCTCTGTGTATAACATACCAATACAGAGCAGTAGAGAGTTTGGTATCAGTTTAACCTGGCCTACATCATTTGAGATACCTACTACTGTTGTGCGTCAGCTTAATGTGGCAAGTCGCAATCACACAGTTTATTTGATTGTTTCGTTTTCTTCTTACTTCCCTTTCTCAGCATATCAGATACTAATCATGGACTCTACTGCAGAGCCCAACGGCTTCAGAATTTTCACCACGCAGGTCACAAAAGTCCTGAAAAGAGGTAAGTTCATATGCCTGCCTTATAGGCTGACGTTTTACAAAAATATGTTACATGTTGAGCATCGGAGATATGGTTAGGATGGCGCTTTGGCTGGTATTGCAATAAAATTAGAATTAGGTTTTATTGTTAAAAAGATAGAAGTGTTATACTTGAGTAACTCTTTATTCCAAAAGATATAATTGCAGCATCCACCCCAACCACCAGGGGTTTGACAAATGTGCAATTTGGGGACTAAAAATAACATTTTGCAATTTTAGAAAAAAAACGGAGAACAGCAAAATTGGGAGATAGTAATTGCAAAAAGCACAGTCACATAAGTTTGCAGTTGGAACTGTCATTTTCTGAAGTAACTGAATTGCTCATGTATAGTTTTAAGGTAGGTTAAAAACACACCCACTGGGATTTCTTTCTGAAATGTTTTTACACTCGGTTAATTTAGTTTCTTCGTTGCAGCTCATCAGGTTAGCGGTATGTACTGCATGCTGGCATTGGTGTTACTGTGTGAAGCACTTAATTGTTGGAACAATGAAATTTTGGGTACAACTTCTAAACTCAGTGGAGAACGAACCCTCGTTGACTTGCGGTTGTAGTTTGTCGAAATTTTCTGTAAACTAGATATTAAAAAATTGTATGGTTTTAGTACATTCGAAAAAAAAATGCTATAAACTGAAAAAAAAAACACAAATTAGGGGGTCAAAGTCAACTGAGTTCATCAGAGGTCAAATCACCTAAAAACCTGTGAAGAATATGTCAAGAATAGAAGCTTTGCCTGATCTTGTAGTTAGTATGTGCGTGTATCACAAAAATTGTAAAAAAGGCCTGCCATTGGTGGCCATCTGAGGTCAGCAGGGATCAACTCAAAAAATTCTGGTATTAAAGCACAAAATCTCAAGAAGGGAGTTCTAGGCTGATCTTTTGTTTTTCTGTGGAGGTCAAAGATCATAATGAAAAAACCACATAGCAAGACTTCAAGAAGAATGCTTGAACAGACCTTATAATTGGTATGTGCAATGCCATTATCAGTATTATATTATGTGCCTCATAACCCAATAACCATTTAACTTTTAATGTTGATTATTATGATTAACTCGTTAGTGTTGCAGATTGCATAAAACTCAGGTGACATCATTAAAATGACAATACACTCTTGCATTCTGCTTTTGTCTCTTGCATTTCTTTATCGTAACATTAATTCTGTTGTGGCTGTGAAAGTTTGTCTCAACTGTGGAATCCATAATCAGTGACCTGACTTCTTTGTAACCTGTTCCTGTTCTCATCTTCAGCCAACGATTGGCTTCGTGAAGGTGACGTCAGGCAGTTCTGGCTGTCTTCATCTTGCGCATCAATCAGGATGCAGAACAACAAAAGATACTTGATGATCGGCGAGACGTACCTCCCATCCGTCGACAGGGATGGCAACGAAAGGTAAAAGTAGTACAAAACTGTCCTTGCCTTCTCCTTATAGATGATACCTAAGATTTCATTTGATGCGATTACCACTGAGATTTAACACCCGAGGTTATCAGCACTAAAAATCAATACTTTAGATTGTCTTGTTGCACCGTGGTTGTTTTCATTTCCCTTATTAGAATATTCATATTTCATTCCAGATGCTGGATACTATGCGGTACAAATATTTCTCACATTGGACTTCACATTTTTGCATTAACTCTCAGCCATTGTTGATGTCAAAAGTGTGTGCTGATTTTCTTAGGAATTAACCCCCTTGAACTGTATTTTTGAAAAAATATTATGTGCCTGTCCCTTCCCCTCTCCCCTTCACCCATTCTCCAAAAAGAGTATATCCAATTTTTTTTAAAAAAAAACATTTCTTTTACACCCATCCTCCCTCTACACAAGCTGCTATTTTTATCCTCTCCAGTGGCAACTACATCATCGATGCTGCATCGACGATCGAATGGTGGCCGACCAGGAACAAACGACGACTGCAGCCCCTGAAACAGAAAATGGAACAATTCGAACGGGACATGAGAGATGAAAATGCAAACAGCTGTCAGTAATAAATTTTCATTCAATCCCTGGATGAAACGTTCTAAATGTTCTCCTTATCAATCCACATGATATGTCTCACTTCTGTGCTTCCATTCTTTTCACATTGTTATTTTCCTTTGTGAATAAAACCTGCATCGGCTGCAAACCTTGGTGAAGAGACTTGCAGAGGAGGAAACGACTGATGCCTTGGAAATGCAACCTCTGGCTTGATACAAAAACCGCTAGTTTTTTACTGTGTTTTTGTTTGATTTACTCTTTTAATTTGTAGAGTTTGAAAGAGAAGTTTTCTTTTTTTTTTTCAAGCAGCTTTGGTCGTATTTAGTGAACTCTGTAGTAGACAAATGACAACTTAAAATCTGTTATGGAAGGTATTTTGTTTTATGGTTAAACTGAGTGAGTCACTTCTCTTCTGAACTGGATTGTAGAAACTGCATTCTAAGTATGTCAAGCTATGTCAGAATTTTTCAACTCTAACCAAATATGCATGGAGCTGAATACATGTATCTGTGCCTTCAGTTTGAGACAGCTTGAACAGTCATCATTGTTATCAACAATTTCATCATTTCTAAGATACTTAAAGAGATAGCATCTACATCTATTATTGTATTGTTGGTAGATACAGTTAGATACAAGATATGTTAATACAGATCAAAAATGAATATGCAACACCTGTAAAGTGAATATGTAACATCAGGAAAATGAATATGTAACACCAGTGAAATGAATATGTAGTATCAGTGAAATGAAATAGTAACATCAGTGAAATGAATATGTAACACCAGTTAAATGGATACATAATACCAATTCAAACAAGGTCTTTAATTACCAATCAATGTGTTCTGTGTTTGCATTTTTAATTTTCATTCTCACCTAAATCCATATGAATGAAAAATTTTAAGAAACTCTGATCGTGAAGGAAAACTGATTTCCACTGTATGAAAACGTAAATGCTTGCAGTAATTTGTCACTGCGTGAAAGGGTCTGAGAAGGATTGATCACTGTCGTGCAGTCTTATGGCTAAAGCTGAATTCTGTTCAAGTATGAAGCTGTTCCACTGTGACAGACAAATCTTTGTCGAAAAGAGATGCAATGGTACAAGGAAAAAACAGCAGGAGGGGCAAGAAGGTGTCACCGTGTCTCGTTATATCAGTGAAACTTGCAAGGATTAGTGAATGAGAATTACAAGAAAAAGAGATGCTGTTTCTTGAATGTGTGCTAGCTGTTAACTTTTTTTTAATCTTATTTTTTTGAATGTATGAAAGTAGTTAAAAGTTTCAGTGATATTTCATATTTTGTACAGTAACAATTTTTTGAAGATAGTCAATAAAACTCCCCAGATCCTGCAAGTTGTTTTATTATAATTTGTCCTTTCTTTTTCATGTCAACATGATTTTAACATTTAATGCATAGCATGTTTTTGTGACTTCTTGTAGGATGTCAACAGTATTCAACATGTTGGATGTTGAACAGTCAATTTCTTGAGTGATTAGGTAACAGTTCAAATAATACCGTAAATGGAAATTTAGTTCTGCAGCAAATGTCATGGGAATATTAGATCACACATATATACACCAACAAAAAGGGTGAGATGAATGAAATTTGGTTGCAATCGGAGAAAAAAGGTCAAGACACTGACACATGAAGATACAAAATTGGAATGAAACATTTTAAAAACAACCTACAGAACTATTCTTTAGTTGGAGAGGGAAGGAAGAGTTTGGTATGAAAGGAAACCTGAGTCAATTATGCTTTGGCGAGGCAAACCAAGTTGCCTGCAGGACAGCGTAGTTTAGGAACAGAGAGATATGGTGTCTATCTGTCTATCTGTCTATCTGCCTATCTGTCTGTCTGTCTATCTGTCTTATCTGTCTGTCTTATCTGTCTATCTGTCTTATCTGTCTATCTGTCTTATCTGTCTATCTGTCTATCTGTCTTATCTGTCTATCTGTCTTATCTGTCTGTCTTATCTGTCTATCTGTCTATCTGTCTTATCTGTCTATCTGTCTATCTGTCTTATCTGTCTATCTGTCTTATCTGTCTATCTGTCTTATCTGTCTATCTGTCTTATCTGTCTATCTATCTATCTATCTATCTATCTATCTATCTATCTATCTATCTATCTATCTATCTATCTATCTGTCTGTCTATCTATCTATCTATCTATCTATCTATCTATCTATCTATCTATCTGTCTTATCTATCTATCTATCTGTCTTATCTATCTATCTATCTGTCTTATCTATCTATCTATCTGTCTTATCTATCTATCTATCTATCTATCTATCTATCTATCTATCTATCTATCTATCTATCTGTCTTATCTATCTATCTATCTATCTATCTATCTATCTATCTATCTATCTATCTATCTATCTGTCTTATCTATCTATCTATCTATCTATCTATCTATCTATCTATCTATCTATCTATCTGTCTTATCTATCTATCTATCTATCTATCTATCTATCTATCTATCTATCTATCTATCTATCTGTCTTATCTATCTATCTATCTATCTGTCTTATCTATCTATCTATCTATCTATCTATCTATCTATCTATCTATCTATCTATCTATCTATCTGTCTTATCTATCTATCTATCTATCTATCTATCTATCTATCTATCTATCTATCTATCTGTCTTATCTATCTATCTATCTATCTATCTATCTATCTATCTATCTATCTATCTATCTATCTATCTATCTATCTATCTATCTATCTATCTATCTATCTATCTATCTATCTATCTATCTATCTATCTGTCTTATCTATCTATCTGTCTTATCTATCTATCTATCTGTCTTATCTATCTATCTATCTATCTATCTATCTATCTATCTATCTATCTATCTATCTATCTATCTATCTATCTGTCTTATCTATCTATCTATCTATCTATCTATCTATCTATCTATCTAT